>CM057342.1:208550397-209150397 GCA_030015575.1 Agapanthus africanus
TCTCCGCTCTCCATCCGTATGCTGCCAGATACCTGTTTAGGAAGACAAAATGTCAAATCAATGTCGTTTTCAGGCACAAGGCTCAATGGTAGCACAAGATCCAAGAGATCTACGCGGAGCTCGAGACAATCATGACAAAATCTTAACAAAAAGTCCACCTTTCCTTCAACAGAAATTCTGGAAAAATCGTGAAAACAATTGGAGAAAATACATATTCCAGAAGAAAGTGCTCAGAAAACCAGGCCACCACAAAAAGGACCAAAGCCCAACTCCACAATTAGGCCGCGGAAGGGCGGCCAAAGGGGGGTATTGGCCGCGCTTCCGCGGCCATTCTGGCGCCAGACAAGAAGGGTTTTGGAGGGTAGTTTGGTCTTTTCATCAGGGTTCTGTTGGTTGTCCTAGGGTTTCATGTTTTGGCCTATAAATAGCCCAGAAGTTTGTGAAGGAAAGGGTCCAAATCTTGTATTTCTTTTGCTAGGTTTTAGTTACATGTTCTTCTTCCTCTTCTCACCTCTTCTCCATTAAACTTGTAAGTGAGCTTTTGAGTGAAGAGTGATGAATAAAGAAGACCATTTTTATTATCATGCTTGTCTCTTTCTTTACTTGTTATAATTGTTGTAATTTTAATTGTTAAGTAGTTGTTGTTATTTCCTTGTTGTTTGTTTCTTCTCTCTTTTTCTTTATCCTTACATACGACAATGATACTTACGCTTGATCCTCGCCAAGGTGAGGTCGCAAACAGTTAGTCGTATTCATCTAATCTCCTTCTTTCTATCTTCCTCTTTTGTGTTGTTTTATTTTTCCGTATTATGATGTGTGAGTAGTTCATTCTTGTTAGGGTAGGATAAGGGAAGTTTGAGAGAAGGAAATCTCTCTCACTCTTTCCTTGCCCAACAGCTTAAATCGACTCCCGTTAACCCAACCACAATCCGCTCCTTACGGCACCCTATCCTACATGATAGCGGTGATTCCGTAGTGAGACCGGTTGTGGTTGGATTAACCGGAGGTTATGGCTAAGAGCCAAGAACGGACGGACAAGCACCAAAAGGAAGACTTATGCGTTGGAAAGCCTAGCTTATACTCGCAAAGTCCTTCCTAGTCGTGCTAATCCCCGTTGTTGCCGATTACCGTAACACGATATTAAGAAGGGCAACGAAAGATGTGGAGACTCCTAACTCAAACTAACCTAATCTTAACCCTAACATGCTCTCTTTTAATATCAACTCAACACTTAGATAACTACAAACAAAATCTGAACAACCGGACTTAACTCGTCGAAAAACACATAGAAAAAGATTCCCATCTCCCTGCGGACGACCCGTACTCAACCGGCTAGCTACGTGCGAAACCGTCTTGATTGCGGTATTTAAACTTAAACTTGAACACGCTCGCACTCTAACAATCAAATGGCGCCGTTGCCGGGGAGACGGTAGTCTATTTCTAAGTGAAATTTCGGGTTAATTTGTGAATATAAAAACAACCAAAAACAAAAAAAAAATATATACTTTGTAAAAATCATCTTGTTATTCTTGATTAGTTTTTGTGCAAGTGTGCAGGAAATACGAAGCTCAAGATCGACGCCTAAGACGTTGGAAATACGGAGTTCAAGTACAGTGCCAAAGACGTGGGAAGATAGACCCACAGTTCGCGGCTACACCGCGACGGACAAAAACGAAGCATCCGGTCTACTGTAGAAATCTGGAGCAGATACAGTGAGCATATTAGAATTCCACACATCCAGACAAGTAGAGGAGACCAAACAGAGCCCACACCAGAAAAATGAAGCACCAATTCCTCATTTCCGCCGCGGAACAGCGGCATTAGAGCCTTATTGCCGTGCAACCGCGACCACTTGGTGGGGTCAGTGTGCCATCTTCTCTCTGTAAGTCCCTCTGCCTCTCTCCACTTCTCTGAACTCCAATAAACTGTGTTTTCTGCAGCTTTCTTTGCGCAAATTCTTCTCCCCCTTCCAATAAACTATTCTTGTGCAGGATTCTTTGCGCCGCAAATAAAAATTGTTTGCTGTTGATATTGTTACTGTTTTGCATTCTTTAATACGGACTTAAGGGGCTTGAAACCAATCCAGATTGGGTGGGGATTTCATCACCCTTCCCAGGACCCCGGAAATCACTAAAGCATATGCATTGTCCATTGTAATTAAAAAATACTAGACTTCAGCCCTAAGGACTTCGCGCTCATTAGGAGAAGATAAACCTTGTTTAGAACCTTGCTTAACCGTATATTGTTTACGGGGTGTCTAGGAAAGTGTTAAAGGCGCAACCGCCGAAAGAGAAAGGGTTATTTAATTAAGGAACTTCGCGAAAGCGTTGGACAACCTCCCCTTATCTCTGCACTTACCTGGCCTCGTGATCAGTGTATTTTTAAGCCTGTTTCTCGAGACTGTTTAACTTCGACAATCAAGTTCAGGAGCAGGTCTAGTAGACCTAGGTTACCCTAGATCTAGGTGTGATTGTGCATATCTTGTTTGTGATTGCTTAAGCCGTATTTCCGTACATACTTCTGTAAATCTCTTTCTAAAAAAAAAAAAAAAAAAAGAAAAAATCAAAAACTTTTATAAAAACTTGCCCTTTTGTCGCCAAATCCATTTTCACCCACCACCCATCGCCTTTCTTCATTGACGTTTTCTTACCCTCACCTTCTCCGCTTTGACTATACTAAACTCGTTTAGTGTATGTCCGCTTGGACTCGGGACACTAGCGCCCGTCTAGTCCGCGTTACGTTAGTCGCGACCGACTACGCGATCGACTCCGAAGTCGATACTCCGTCCACTCCTCTTTCACCCCTTCCTTTGCCGGCCAACTCCGACGTTGACCGGAATTCTGTTCATACATCTTCACCTTCACCTTCACCAACCTCTTCTTCCGCGATGTCGGGATTTAATCCGAACATCTCGTTGACCACCCCTGGATTGGCTCCACCTCCTATGGAGACCAATCTCCCACCACCTCCGCATGTTGTAGCGCCGCAGCGAATTGCGCTCCAGGATCGTTTCTACCCTACCCGTTCTGCACTTCCAACCTGCCTTTCTCTTCCTCCGGCCAATGGGGACAACTTTGAAATTAAGCCCCATTTCATCAACATGCTTCCACGTTTTCATGGGCTTGAATCTCAAGATGCCTATATCTTCATAAATAAATTTCAAAATGTCTGTGCCATGATGAAAACCACCCAGCTGTCGGACGATGCTATACGTCTACGGGTCATTCCGTTCACTTTATGCGATCTCGCAGAAAAATGGCTGTATAGCACCGCTTCCCACTCAATCACCAGCTGGGACGAGTTTGTTAAAGCGTTTCTGAAAAATTCTACCCAAATCATAAGACCGCAAGAATTCGAAATGAGATCAACCAATTCTCCCAGCTTCCTTCTGAACCCTTTTGGAAGTGCTTTGACCGATACAAAGACCTTCTTGTTCAGTGTCCTCACCACGGTATAGAGAAATGGCAACTCTGCCAAACCTTATACGAGGGACTGAACCCAGCAACGAAGCAGTTGCTGGACACCATCTGTCAGGGCCACTTCCTATCCAAATCTGACGAGGAAGCGTGGCAGTTCTTTGACGATCTTGCGGAGCAAACGCTACAGTGGGAGAGCACCAGACCGACTCCTTCTTCTTCTTCTACCTCCACTTCTACCGGTCAGTCTAGGGTAGGAATTCACCAGCTTGATGTCTCTATTGCGATGAGAGCTGAAATGGCTGCAATAACAAAAAAGCTTGAAGCAATAGAGAGCAAATTTTCTTCTCCTACTCCTGCCCCTGTTCTCCCCCTTCGTACCATCTGCGCTTGTTGTTCCGATCCTTCCCACTTGACCGAAGAGTGTCCTTACAATCCACCCTCGCAAGGACAGGATCAGGTTAATGCATTCCAGCAAAGACCGAGGAATGATCCATACTCTTCCACCTTCAATCCCGGTTGGAGGAACCACCCCAATTTCGCCTGGAATCAGAATCAGAATCAATTCCAGGGCAACAATTTCCAAAGGGCCCCTCCACCGCAACAACAAGCGCAACAACAAACTCAGTATCAGCAGCCCTTCCAACCCCAACCTTACCAAAACCAGACGAACAACTTTGCACCGAACAATTCCTTTCCACCAAACAACTTTGTTCCGTCGAACAACGATAAGGTTTCCTCGCTCGAGCGAAGTCTGGTTGCGTTTGTTAAACAATCGACTCAATCCACCGCCAACATCCAGTCTTCGATTCAATCTTTAGTGCAACACACTGCCGCACACGGGCAAAGCATCAAGACCATCGAGGCCCAGATTGCACAGCTGAATGCGGCCTTGAGCGAGCGAGAGAAGGGGAAGCTCCCGTCTCAGCCACTTCCAAATCCCGGCCACCCACATAATGCACATGTTGCTCTTGAACAACAAAACCATAATGTGAGTGCCGTGACCACACTGAGATCAGGGAGGGTGCTGCAAAACAACATTGGCAAGCAAATCAACGATGACACCCCAGCCGCTTCTTCTTCTGCTTCTTCTCCTTCTTCTTCTTCGTCTTCCGAGCCTATTCTCCATTCTTCACAAGGCTCTCCCTCTTCTTCTTCTGCCCTGAATGGACCCGCTTCTCACTCCACGAAAACACCTATTCTGGGATCTGTTCCAACTCCAAAATCTCCTCCTCCAGCTTTAGACTCAACCAATTTTCAAAATGTTCCATTTCCAAACCGGTTGAGGTCTAACAAACAAAATCCACAAATGGAGAAGATTTTGGAGTTATTCAAGCAAGTTAACATTAACATTCCTCTTTTAGATGCTATCCAACAAGTCCCTTCTTACGCGAAAATCTTAAAGGACTTGTGCACGAAAAAGAGGAAGTCTCAGGTACCCAAGAAAGTTTTCTTGGCTAGTGCTGTGAGTGATGCCCTTACCCAATCTTTACCACAAAAACGGAAGGACCCTGGCTGTCCTACGATTTCAATTACTATTGGGGATAAGAACATCAACCGCACACTATTAGATCTTGGTGCCAGTGTTAACTTGCTTCCGTATTCAGTATACGAGCAATTAGGCGTCGGAGAGCTGAAACCCACACACTGCACTCTCCAGATGGCCGACCGATCGATCACCCATCCTAGGGGTGAGCTAGAGGATGTGTTAATCAAAGTCGGGGACTTCATATTCCCCGTCGACTTCATTGTCTTAGATACACAGCCTGTAGCTAACCCCCGGAATCAAATTCCGGTGATACTCGGTCGCCCATTTCTCGCAACCTCAAATGCTGTGATCAATTGTCGCAATGGTTCAATGAACCTCTCTTTTGGAAATATGACAATTGAACTCAACATTTTTAGGTTGGGGAATCAGCCCGCCGAACCTAATGCTCATATACTGGATGTTTGCTCGATCCAGGAGATCACCCCCGAAGAGTGTGAATTCGAGGAGTTTTTGTTTGAATACGATAATCTTGACGCCACTAGTGCGTGTCTCTTCGAACCTGCTGCTGTTTCTGCGCCCGATAACGACTACGAGTGTTTCACGTTCACGAACGATCTTAGCCGCGCACAACCCGAGTTTGAATCTTTCGATTTTTCGGATGAGTTACCTGAACCATCCGACTCGGTTGCCTACACTCGTTTTGAACCTTTGCTGGAGTCCTTTGAGTTCGAGACCTTTGCACCAGTCTTGCCTTCCATCATTTCACCTCCAACGTTCAAACTCAAGCCGTTGCCGTCTCACCTTAAGTATGCTTACTTAGGTGAGAACGAGACCCTCCCTGTCATCATCTCGGCTTCTCTAGCTCCCGAGCAAGAGAAAGCCCTTCTCACGGTCTTGCACGGCAACAGGCAAGCTTTTGGCTGGTCCATGGCGGACATCAAGGGGATTAGTCCCCTCATCGTTGAGCATCACATTCATCTGATGGATGATGCCAAACCAGCCCGGGATCCACAAAGACGTCTTAATCCAGTCATGAAGGAGGCTGTGAAGAAGGAGATCGTCAAATGTCTAGATAGTGGTATCATTTACCCTATCTCTGATAGCCAGTGGGTTAGCCCCATTCACGTTGTCCCTAAGAAGTCGGGCATCACGGTCATAACCAACGAGGCGAATGAGTTAATCCCTACTCGCACCCAAACTGGGTGGCGAGTTTGCATTGATTACAGAAAACTCAACGCCGCAACGCGGAAAGACCACTTTCCGCTACCTTTTATTGACCAGATGCTCGAACGATTGGCCGGACATGAGTACTATTGCTTTCTAGATGGCTACTCTGGCTATAATCAAATTCCCATCGCCGAAAAAGACCAGGACAAGACCACTTTCACTTGTCCTTTCGGCACTTTTGCATATCGTCGCATGCCCTTTGGGTTATGCAATGCGCCCGCTACCTTCCAGCGGTGTATGATGGGAATTTTCTCAGACATGGTGGAGAAATTTCTGGAGATCTTCATGGACGACTTCTCCATCTTTGGCGATTCTTTTGACGAGTGTCTGCTGCATCTCGACGCTGTCCTTACCAGATGTAAGGATAAGAATCTCACTTTGAACTGGGAGAAATGCCACTTCATGGTGCGCGAAGGTATTGTCTTAGGACATATCATCTCGCAAAATGGCATAGAGGTTGACAAAGCAAAGATTGAGGTCATTTCCAATCTGCCTCCTCCCCGATGCGTCAGAGATATCCGAGCCTTCCTTGGCCATGCCGGTTTTTATAGACGGTTTATCAAGGACTTTAGCAAGATTGCTAGACCCTTGACGCTTTTGCTGGCCAAGGACACGCCTTTCGATTTCAACTCGAGCTGTGTGACTGCATTCGAGTCACTGAAACACTCACTCACTTCTGCTCCCGTTCTTTCTTCTCCTGACTGGACGCACCCATTCGAGATTATGTGCGATGCATCCGACTTTGCCATCGGTGCTGTCCTTGGACAGCACATCAACAAGATGCCGCACGTAATCTATTACGCTAGCCGAACCCTGAACGACGCCCAACTTAACTATACTACAACTGAGAAGAAATTCTTAGCTGTTGTATTTGCTTTAGAAAAGTTCAGGCCCTACCTCATCGGCTCTCCAGTCATTGTCTACACGGACCATTCAGCTTTGCGCCATCTTTTTGCGAAGAAAGATGCAAAATCTCGGTTAATCCGTTGGATCCTCTTGCTTCAAGAGTTTGACCTTGTCATTAAGGACAAACGAGGATGTGAAAACGTGGTTGCCGACCATCTCTCACGACTTCCTTCTTCGCCCTCGCTTCCAATTCCGATTAACGACGTGTTTCCGGATGAACAACTCTTGACAGTATCATGCGAACCCTGGTTCGCAGATATTGTGAACTATTTGGCCACGGGATTACTACCGACCGAATGGTCACGTCAGGACAGACTTCGCTTCTTATCCCAAGTAAAACACTTTTACTGGGACGAACCCTACTTGTTTAAGTACTGTCCCGACCAGATTATTCGTCGGTGTGTCCCAGATAAGGAATTCAAGAGTGTGCTGTCATTTTGCCACGATCAAGCATGTGGCGGGCATTTTGGGCCCAGAAAGACAGCTGAGAAGATCTTGCAATGTGGTTTCTACTGGCCACAACTTTTCAAAGACGCTCACGATTATTGCAAGACTTGCTCCCGGTGCCAACACATGGGCCGGATATCCCGGAGAAACGAGATGCCGCTCCAACCAATCTTGGTTGTGGAGATTTTCGATGTTTGGGGGATAGACTTCATGGGGCCGTTTCCCAGCTCTTTTGGGAACTTGTACATCCTTCTAGCTGTTGATTACGTCTCTAAATGGGTCGAGGCTGTGCCCAGCCGGACTAACGACAACAAGGTTGTCGTTAGGTTCCTTAAAGAAAACATTTTCTCCCGGTTTGGGCACCCCCGAGCAATCATTAGCGACAATGGAAGTCATTTCTGCAATAAAACTTTCGAAGCCTTGATGCGGAAATATTCCATAAATCATAAGCTCTCTACGCCCTACCACCCCCAAACCTGCGGGCAGGCCGAAGTTTCAAATCGGCAAATCAAGCAGATACTGGAGAAGACGGTTTCCAAGAACCGTAAGGATTGGTCTTTGAAACTCACTGATGCCCTTTGGGCATTTAGAACCGCTTATAAGACCGACCTTGGCATGTCTCCCTATCGGCTTGTGTACGGAAAAGCCTGCCACCTTCCGGTCGAAATCGAGCATCGCGCGTTTTGGGCGATAAAGGAGCTGAATCTGTCTCTGGAGGATGCGGGCAGCCATCGGAAGCTGCAGCTGAACGAACTGAGCGAGCTTAGGGATGAGGCTTACGACAACGCGGTTGTCGTTAAGAATCGAACGAAGGTGTTTCATGATAAACACCTTTTGCGCAAAACCTTCGTACCTGGTCAGCAGGTACTTCTTTACGACACCCGACTTCATTTCCATCCTGGAAAGCTCCGATCTCGCTGGAAAGGGCCGTATTGTGTGCGGAATGTGTATCCGCAGGGCGCTGTGGATTTGGAAAATCCAAAGGACGGTTCACTATTCAAAGTGAACGGACACCGATGCAAACCGTACCTTAGCGCCGAACCAACAGAGGAGCTCCTGTTCTTACAGGAGCCGGTTTACCCTGAATGATCTTCCTCTGCCTACCTCCAAACTTCGGTTATCCAGCCAAGAACAGTGGACACTGTTCCAAATAAGTTTGGGGGTATGTACAAACCATTTTGTTTATATTTGTGTATGTTCTTTTTCTTTTCTTTAAAATCAAAAACAAATAAAAATTTGTGTATCACTAACCGACAATTTTGAACCTTCCAACTGCTCTCTTCATGCTATGACAGTGAGGACACTGTCCAGTTTAAGTTTGGGGGTACGCTCGGTACGCATTTCTTACCTTCGCATTCATATGTATATTTTGCATCTGCATATTAAATCCATAAAAACCATAAAAATTTGAAAATTTTCCAAAAATATAAAAACTTTTTTGTCAAGTTAGCTTGTGGATGAACTCTGAATCAACATTCGACGGTTTTTGTTTGAAAAAATAGGAATAACTAGATCTTATGTTTGGATTTTGAAAACCTGAAAGATAACTCTCCTTTGAAGTTAACTATAGCTGATATACGTCTTTACATCACACTACACGTGTCGTGAGTTTTGGGAATTAGATGACAAGTCTTTCATGTTCAAACTTTTAAACAGATAAATGATTTTCTGAGAATCAAATAGGTTTGTTCTGAAATAAGTAATGTCAAGAATAGTTTATGAAGTAAAGCGAATATGAAGGAATGTTATTGATGCCGTAATAGGAGCTAAGTCTGAAAAATAACCCATCTAAAACTTGATTGGAATGATTACACACCAAACCCACTAGACACGTCTTTTATCCAAAAAAATATTTGAACTGCCGGTTATATCTCCGTTCGTATTAAATCATCTGATTTTCACGCCAAACTGTCTTTTGTTTTTGGACCTAGGTAACTTGAGTAATTAAGTCCGCTGGGGTGTTTCTACACCTAATGCCCTAAAACCAACTGGTTTGGGTGCATTGGCCCAAAGCTCGCTAAGAAACCTAGAAAGTCCAGTTTAAAACAAAGTCAAGCAAGTGTTCTCTCCGAGTTAAAATTCCTAACGGTTCTTTGTGTGAGAATAATCTTGATAAAAGACAGACTTTTATAAAAAAAATTTTAACGGAGATATGAAAGTTTTATTCTATGATAAAGACTATTGCACGTTCACAGAGGTGTGTATGAAATGAAAACAAGAAAAAGGTGGAGTAAAAAATACGACTTAGTTTCCTGTTAAGGAAGATAGAAATTCTGAAGTTGAAACCTTACTGGAAAACGAAACTTGAAAAATGCTTAACTCGTTATAAAACTTATGTGATCCTTTTAAAATTGTTATCTGGGCTTTATTATGCGACATGATGACTCTAATCGATCCTTCTGGAACTTTACGACACTATCCGCACTGCACGTAAAGACATATAAAATCTGTAGTTAAATAAGATGTGAGGTGTGAAAAATAAAGGTTCGATAATCTAGACTTAGGATTATAGAATTGTTATTTTCTAAAACAAAACTTTAGGGTTTGAAACTTAGTCATTTTTACAAACCAACTTGACCGGATTTTGTGGGTAGTATCGGCTGAAAACCCTCAGGAGACAACACTCCTCCTACTAGGGACACCTAGAGGTTTAACGGCTTGTTGCACATGCTCAGTGCAATCGCGTTCCCTGCGAAAATGAGGTTAGGAAATTTTTTGTGAATAAATGGACTTTGCTCGGGACGAGCAAGTGATAAGTTTGGGGGTATTTGTTCATATCAGATTTTTGCGTTTTCATACCGCCCAATTTTTATCACATTGCATGTCGGTAGATACTCTTGAGCCGTGTTTGCTAGTCAATTGCAGGATACAGGTTCCCGGTTCTCAAACGGAGAAATTCATGGAAAACACGACAAAAATCCGGTTCCTGCCAACCACAGATAAAACACGGTCTCCGCTCTCCATCCGTATGCTGCCAGATACCTGTTTAGGAAGACAAAATGTCAAATCAATGTCGTTTTCAGGCACAAGGCTCAATGGTAGCACAAGATCCAAGAGATCTACGTGGAGCTCGAGACAATCATGACAAAATCTTAACAAAAAGTCCACCTTTCCTTCAACAGAAATTCTGGAAAAATCGTGAAAACAATTGGAGAAAATACATATTCCAGAAGAAAGTGCTCAGAAAACCAGGCCACCACAAAAAGGACCAAAGCCCAACTCCACAATTAGGCCGCGGAAGGGCGGCCAAAGGGGGGTATTGGCCGCGCTTCCGCGGCCATTCTGGCGCCAGACAAGAAGGGTTTTGGAGGGTAGTTTGGTCTTTTCATCAGGGTTCTGTTGGTTGCCCTAGGGTTTCATGTTTTGGCCTATAAATAGCCCAGAAGTTTGTGAAGGAAAGGGTCCAAATCTTGTATTTCTTTTGCTAGGTTTTAGTTACATGTTCTTCTTCCTCTTCTCACCTCTTCTCCATTAAACTTGTAAGTGAGCTTTTGAGTGAAGAGTGATGAATAAAGAAGACCATTTTTATTATCATGCTTGTCTCTTTCTTTACTTGTTATAATTGTTGTAATTTTAATTGTTAAGTAGTTGTTGTTATTTCCTTGTTGTTTGTTTCTTCTCTCTTTTTCTTTATCCTTACATACGACAATGATACTTACGCTTGATCCTCGCCAAGGTGAGGTCGCAAACAGTTAGTCGTATTCATCTAATCTCCTTCTTTCTATCTTCCTCTTTTGTGTTGTTTTATTTTTCCGTATTATGATGTGTGAGTAGTTCATTCTTGTTAGGGTAGGATAAGGGAAGTTTGAGAGAAGGAAATCTCTCTCACTCTTTCCTTGCCCAACAGCTTAAATCGACTCCCGTTAACCCAACCACAATCCGCTCCTTACGGCACCCTATCCTACATGATAGCGGTGATTCCGTAGTGAGACCGGTTGTGGTTGGATTAACCGGAGGTTATGGCTAAGAGCCAAGAACGGACGGACAAGAACCAAAAGGAAGACTTATGCGTTGGAAAGCCTAGCTTATACTCGCAAAGTCCTTCCTAGTCGTGCTAATCCCCGTTGTTGCCGATTACCGTAACACGATATTAAGAAGGGCAACGAAAGATGTGGAGACTCCTAACTCAAACTAACCTAATCCTAACCCTAACATGCTCTCTTTTAATATCAACTCAACACTTAGATAACTACAAACAAAATCTGAACAACCGGACTTAACTCGTCGAAAAACACATAGAAAAAGATTCCCATCTCCCTGCGGACGACCCGTACTCAACCGGCTAGCTACGTGCGAAACCGTCTTGATTGCGGTATTTAAACTTAAACTTGAACACGCTCGCACTCTAACAATCTAACCTGATTCCTTACTCAGTGTACGAACAATTAGGGGTTGGAGAGTTGAAACCCACTCGTTGCACTCTCCAAATGGCTGATCGATCAATCACCTATCCAAGGGGTCAACTAGAGGATGTGTTGATCAAAGTCGGGGAATTCATATTCCTCGTTGACTTTATCGTTATGGATACACAACCTGTTGTTAACCCAAGAAACCAAATTCCGGTGATTCTTGGTCGACCATTTTTGGCCACTTCCAATGCCATAATAAATTGTCGCAATGGCTCCATGACTCTATCCTTCGGAAAGAGGTCTAGTGAGTTCAATATTTATAAGATGGGAAGTCTGCCCCCCGTGCCTAAAAATAGTACACGAGAAGTTTGCTCTATTCACGAAATCACGTAGGAGGACTGCGAGCTTGAAAGATTTCTATTTGATGAAAACAGTTTTGACGCCACTAGTGCGTCCCTCCTCGAGCCTACTACCGTTGACACAACCGATGCTGATTATCAATGTTTCACTTTTTCGGAGGACGACGACTCACAGCCCGAATATGAGTCGTTTGAATTTTTGGATGAGTCAGTCGAACCATCCAAATCGGTTGTTTGCAGTGATTTGGAACCTGTGTTAGAGTCCTTTGAGTTCGAGGTAGATTCCGCAATGGTTCTTTCGCCTCAGAAATTCGAACTCATACCCTTGCCGTCTCACCGTAGATATGCTTACATAGGTGAGAATGAGACGTTTCCCATTATCATTTCAGCCTCTCTAGCCTTCGAGCAAGAGAACGCTATTTTAAAAGTCTTACAAGATAGGCGGCAAGTTTTCAGTTGGACTATGGCGGACATCGATGAGATCAGTTTCCTCATAAGTGAATATCATACACAATTGATGGATGATGCCATAGAGGACCCACAGGAACATCTTGGGGGTATTGTGGTGAGCCAACTTCCTCCTTTAGAAGTTGAAATACCCCCATTTCTTTTAATAAGGTACGAGAATGCTAACACTCCACTGATTGCTGATCATTTACATTCTCGTTTCGATGCATCACCATCACCTGTATATTCACCTCCACACCTCCCATTCCACTACTTCTATCTTCCCCAATTCTTTGCGGACCACCACAACTTATTTTTTCACCCACCAATATTCTTTACTGATAAATTTTTCAAATGGTTGGTGTTGACTTTTGGCCTATGCAAAGTTGGGCAGTATTGTCTAACATAGTTTAATTGAAGTTTGGGGGAGGGTCTTTTTGTATATATTTTTGTTTTTCTTAAAAATAAAAAAAATTATAAATAAATAAACAGGGGAGTATCGGTATTTTGACCCTCTTGGTTTAGCATGACAGTGAGGACACTGTCAAGTTCAAGTTTGGGGGTATGCTCGGTATGTCTTCTTCCTTCGCATTCATTTGTACATATTTTTGCATTTGCATACTTATTTGAAAATCCATAAAAATTGAAAAATTTCAAAAATTATAAAAATTATTGTATTCAATTTTGGCTAATTGACTAGAGTTTGACAGATAGGTTAACTGGCTAGGAACAACTAGATCTTAGACTTAGTGAATTAAAACCCCCAAAAATAACATTCCTTAAAGTTTAACGGTAGAAAGTATATGCCTTGTAGTTTATTTAGAAATAGGCAAATTTTGGGTTCACTTCTTGGGCTAAGTCAAAATGAGGGAAGAGTATTGATGTTCTTATTAGAGTATAAGTTTGAAAAATAGTTCCTAGCTTAAGTCTAAATTCTGAAAATGTATACCCTACAAATTGCACATTCACGCACCTTGAAACTTGGAATAGTAGAAGAGACCTTGAAATGCTCTTGTCTAAAGTCCTTAGTATGAAAATGTGTGAATAAAAAGATAAAAAAATGGACACTGGTTTTTGTAATTACTTAAGGCTGTAAAAATAGAAAAATATTTAGCGAGGGTGCCTTATCACCTAGTGCCTTAGACCAACTGGTTTGGGAGTCACTGCTAAAGCCTTGGGTGTTGCAAAGACCAGGAAGTACGCTTCAAAGTGCAAGCGCATTTTGTAATCGGTCGTTGGTACCTCAAGAAGTATTAACGGTCGCATGAAGGATGTGTAAGCAAATTTCATTTAAATTCACCAACTAATTAGTACTTTGGACAATGGACAAGGGCATGATTGCTTGAATTGAATTTCCGAGTGTAAGGGTGATCTATACACACACGTAGGGGTATGTGATTGGAATTTAGATAAGAGAGAGGAATGAAGAATAGAACTTGTATCTTTAGTAGAGTTGATAGAAATTCCTAAGTGGAGATAAAACCCTAGAAGGAAAACTTAAGAAATGCCGAAAGCTAAGTAGATCTGCAGGATATATATAATCTTAAGTTAAATGATGAGGAAGTGTGAAGAATATGGGTGATAATTTACAAGTAGAAGATAATAGAATTCCTTATTAGAAGACCTAATTGGAGAACAAAAGTCAATGGGCCGAGTTGATAGGATTTTGTGGGTGTAATCCGTTGAAAACCCTCAGGAGACAACACTCCTCCTACTAGGGACACCTAGAGGTTTAACGGCTTGTTGCACATGCTCAGTGCAATCGCGTTTCCCTGCGAAAGTGCGGTTAGGATTTTAGTGAATAAATAATAAGTTTGCTCGAGGACGAGCAAAAGGTAAGTTTGGGGGTATTTGTTCAGACCATAATATTACATTTATCATTCCCCTATTCTTATCCTTTTTATAAATAAACAGGTACTCTTGACGCACGTTTGTTGCATATTACAGGTTACAGGTTTCTGGAGCAAATACAGTGAAAAAGACACAAAACAACAGAAAAGGGACTTTTGACCAACAATTAGACAGATCTCAGTCAAGCCCAGTTCATATAGGTGCAAGACAACGCAAGTCAAGGTGAAACGGTTAAAAAGCCCAATACAAGTCTTCACTGAAAATCTGGAGAAGACTCAGAAGTCCAACAGAAGAAAGAAATATAAAAAGACAAAGCCCAAGAAGCCAAGAACATAACCCCAAAGTTTGACAACCCAACGCCTCAGTTTGGCCGCGGAACCGCGGCCAAACCCATGCTGGAGCCGCGGTTCCGCGGCCGTTAGGAGCCCGTGTCGGTGCATTTTTCTTCTGCTGGTGCGCTGTTGTGGGTGTTGTGATTTTAAGTGGGCAAATCAGTAATTGCGCATGTGCGAGAGCCTGTAGCCCTAGGTTTTCTATTTTCCTATAAATTGTAATTTTAGATCTAAAAATGGTATGCCTCTTTTCAATCAATAAAATTCAGATTTTCTGAGAGCAAAATTCAGATCTGTTCTTCTTGTTTGGAGGGAGCCGTCAACTAGTAAGTATTTTTATTCTTTTAATTATAATGTCTTCTCATCCCCTAATGAGCGAGTAGTCTCCTCGCTTGTTAGGGTTAGCCTTAGGGAAAGGGTTGAGAGATGAAATCTCTCGCCCCTTTCAATGCCATCTTCACCTAATGAATTAGAACTTCACGCATACGAGCACAACCGCTCCCTGCGGCATCCTACCCTTCGAGGTAACGATGATCCGTAGTATAAAGGGCCGGTTCCGTGCGTTTTCCGTGAGGGTTAGGATAATTATCAACAAAGGTAGGGTACAAACCTAGAGGAAGAAACATCTTCCCAAAAGATTTGTATCCACTTTATTGATAATTAACTTAACACCTAATAGATCTAAAAAAGGAAGGTATTGAAAGCGGTGAGGAAAAATATTCATTTCCAAAACTTCCCCTAATCCTAACCCTAGCAAGATTCTTAATTAGATTAATTAGATTAATTAGATCCAGTCTTTAGATTTTTATAAACCAACCAAAACTACAAATAGAATCAACTCGTTAAAACACTTTAAAGAAATATACCCGTCTCTGTGGATCGACCCGTACTCACCGGCTAGCTGCGAAGCGACGCCGTTTCTGATTGCGGTATTAATATTTTTGAACGTAAAATCTCTACCAATCACCAGCGTAGTAGCCGAGTCTCTAGAGTCCCACACAGAGAGTTTCCCTACTCCGGGCGAAACGATATAGAGGTCGTATGGTTTTACGACAAGGGTTCGGACGCATACGTGTGTTTACGCACGTACGACTTTCGGACAGTTTTTACTAGTCGGCTTTAGTTTAAGCCAGTTACTGGTATCCGGTTATTGGATTTATACAATCTAAAGTTTTTCCGTATTTTTGCGGAAAGGAAGGGCGTTCTCGTAATTGCCCGAGAAGCTTCTAGAAGGTGGTGACTAAGGGGGTTTAGGTGGCATATACAATGAATGTGATTAGTGAGTCATATGGATGATTCATCCATGTCATTAATGCATCATAAATGCTTAATGACTCATGGAGATGAATCATCACTAGATATTATCAAGCATGGTTGTTAAATTGATTTATTTTCTTTTCTTGATAAAAAGAAATGCTTGATATATATTATCATAACTCATTATTCTCACTTCATTATTATGTTCACCTTCTCTCTCCTCAAGCTCTCCCTCTTCAAACCCTAATCCTCCCCTCTCATGTGTTGAGTACAAGGATTAGTTAGACTTATTAAACCATAACCCTCACTCTATTTCACCTAGCTTCTTTGATTAGTACTTAAAGAAGTTTAGTTGCCTCAAGTTTAGAGGCTAAGCTTGGAGTAAAGCTCTCGGGTGGATCGTCTACTACTTCGAGAAGGCCGAGGAGGAGGTAGAGTTCGTAAAGACGAAGGACACGGTTCTTTAGGTATAATCCCTTTACATAGTAGTTGTTATCTTCTATGTTTGATGTTAGTTATCGTTTAGCTTGGATTCTTGCGGTTAGTCGATGTTTAAGTAAAGAACAAGATCGTTTTTCATATTTCCGCCTCCCCGCAAGTCGTGGGGTGTTGTACATCGACTTACAATAGGATGACCCATGGAGGCGCACTCAAGTTACTAGATTCCGTGAAGTGCCAGATGTGCCATTCACTTTGTTGATTGGGATTGTCTCACTTATGGGATTGGCGGGTAACTTGCCGCGCTTGTAGGGGTCTAGGTTTTTCATTGCACGGGCTATCCACACGACCGGAAACATCGGATCTCATTTGCGGCTCAAATGAAACTCGAGGCTCCAAGATTATCCGCCATTCTGTGCTGCTTATTGTTGTTCTGTGATGTTGCTTATATCATGTCTGGGGCGAATGTTATATATATATATACACACACACTAGTAGATGTTGTATATGTTTTGCACCCGCGCTAGTCCAGCCCCCGCTCTGCCCTTAGCTAAGTAACCAACGGTGCATGACGGGGCCCCGTAGCCAATGCGGATGGAATATACATACATTGTATTTTCGTTCTTTTCTGGTGTGATAGGGATTAATTGATGGAACCGCATTAATTTTGATTAATGTAAGAAAAGAAACCTAAAAGATGTTGTTGGAACAAATTTCGAAAAACTATAGTTATATTCTTTCGCTTTGCATAGTGGTATTCGTTCATGAATATCCAGCACCTCATTCGAGGAACCAAGAGCCTAGATCTCTTCACGGGGAGTGACCTATTGAGCAAAAGTTTATACTGTAGATTACTCGATTTTCTTCAAAACCACTAGTTTTCAAAAGCGGAGTCTAAACCACTCCTTTGCAAAGCTATTCGGTTCCTTCAACAATATCAAGTTCAATACGTCCACGGTTTTTCGCCAAAAACCATCCGTAGCCCTCCGTCATTTCGGATAATAAGCACATAGTATTCATGCAGTGTTTTTTGGCCAAAGTCAAGCATTGTGAATGGCAGCTATATGTTGCTTATCCATATTATAGATAGATGCATTGGTTTAGGACAGTCATGCCGCCTTATTGGCCAAAGTCAAGGGTGTGTACGGTTGGGTCTAAATCAATCTGGACAATGAAGGGTAGAACTTGACTTGCGTGTTATAATTTGTTGGCCAAAGTCAAGGTCATAAGCGCTTGGGGCAAAAACCACATCGGGAGTTTCAAATATACAGGAAACTTTCTAGTGCTGTATACTTTCTGGAGTGTGGTGACTGGAGTGGCTTCCATCTAGTTTATCATGCAATGATAATTGGATCCCGATCCCACTGATGAGTAGGATTACTCTTGGGAGATATTTTTCACTTCACAATTAGCTGACCTATTAGGTGCCTAGAAAGGTGCTAACGGGGCTACACCTCTACGGAAATGAGGTTTATTTTAATTAGATCCGTGCGAGAGCACGGGAAACCTCCCTCAGAGTACCAACACTAACCTGGCTAAACGGTTAGCGAACTTGTAAAGTGTTAATGATCCCATCTAATTCTCTTTTTAAGATTTGAAGGAGAATTCGAGAAAACAGTGGGAGCCATCCTGATTAGATAAATTAATAACCAATTTAATCTTGCAAGAGCGCATGTTGAGTGATTCTTTTCTCTCTCTCCATGTACCAACCAATTCATGTCTTAATCAAGATAATAAAATGTATCGCTTAACCGATCCGAATTCTTATTCGGGGCTGGGGAACATCGGTTTGGCTCTAACTTATGACAACAATCATAAGAATGAGCAATGGAAGGAGGATTGCATGAATTCCTTGATAACCCCAACGAAGAAGAAGCATACTATTGCATCTCCTTCAGGTGTTCTTGTTATTAAGAACTGTTTTTCGGTCAGTTCTACCTCCTGGGTACTAGATACCGGATCAGGTTCTCATCTCTGTAATTTATTGTAGGGACTGAGAAAAAGTAGGATGGTTGGACCTGCTGATATGTCCCTCAGAGTAGGGAACGAAGCACAAGTTGATGCCGCTGCCGTCGGTGAATATCACATAGTATTGCCAAGTGGCAATACTATGATTTTGAACAATTGCTACTATGTACCTTTCATAGTTTGCAACATCATATCAGTTTCTTTACTTGATAAAGATGGATATAATTTTGTTCTAAATAGAAATATCATGAACATTTACCTTGATAAGGTATTGGTTGCAGGAGGTACACTGTGTAATGGTATCTATATTCTAAATCAAAACACAGTTTTCAATATACAAAACACACGCAAGAGGAAGAGTTCAGAAGTGAACGAATCCTACTTGTAGTATTGTAGACTTGGTCATATCAATAAGAAAAGACTATCTAAGTTGCATAAGGATAGACAGTTGAATCCGTTCGAATTTTCATCCTATGAAACTTGTCAGTCTTATCTCAAAGGAAAGATGACCAAATCTCCGTTCACCGGACACGAAGAAAGAGCAACAGAGCTCTTGGGACTCATACACAGTGATGTATGTGGTCCAATGTCTATACATGCAAGGGGTGGGTTCTCATACTTCATCACATTCCACTGATAATCTCTTTATGTTCGGATATGTGTATCTTTTGAAATAAAAATCTGAAGTTTTTGATAAATTCAAAGAATACAAAAGCGAAGTAAAGAACCAGACTGGAAAAAGTATCAAGATCCTCATATCTGATAGAGGAAGGGAGTACTTAAGTATAGAATTCCTAGAATACCTAAAAGAGAATGGAATTTTCTCTCAGCTTACTCTTTCGTATACACCACAGCACAATGGTGTATCGGAGCAGAGGAATCATACCCTATTGGATATGGTTCACTCCATGATAAGTAATGTTGAGTTGCCTCTTTCATTCTGGGGGTTTGCTCTTGAATCAGCTGCATTCTTATTGAATAGAGCTCCAACCAATCAGCGCCTACCACCCCAATATGAAATATAGAGTGGGAAGAGACCATATCTTAATTATATTAAGATATTAAGAAATGGGGATATCCTGCTTTTGGTAAAGAGCAGAACCCACGTAAACTCATGGCAAGATCTGTATTGTGCAAATTTGTGGGATACCCTAAACATTCAAAGGAATATCTATTCTATCACACTGAGGAACAGAAGGTGTTTGTATCTCACCACGCTAGCTTTTTAGAAAGGAAATTTCTTGCAAAAAAAATAGTGGAAGTACAGTAGAACTGGAAGAAATTCTTGAACCATAAACTGAAGCAAAAGATTTGGTAGAACCTGTAATACCCAGCCTTTTTGTACGTCTATACCCGTATTTCTTTTTCATCTATAAATTTTTTTAATTATTCTTAGCTACCTAGCCCGTTCATTTCCCTTAGGCCATCTTTTAAAAATAGACTAAACTCATTTTCTTAAGTCCATTATTCCCTATTTATTAACCCAGCCCAACTCCTCTAATTCTTCCATTTGAAAGCTAAAACCCTATAACCCAACACCATTTTTTCCTTACCATTAAATCCCCCTCAGCTCACATCCCATTTTGTCAAATTCCTCAATTATAATTTTTCTACAGCCCATCTCCTTTTTCCCCAATTTCTTACTTTATTTTCTGAGCCCGGCCCGTGTCTTCTTTTCCTTTTAAAATCATTTTCTTGCAAGCCCATGGCCCGCCAGCCCATCAGCACCCCGTTCTCCTTTCGATTCCTTATTTTATTTTTCTTATTTTTCGGCCCATTCCAACCGGCCCGCTCCCCGTCTTGAACCCGACCCGACCCGTCATCACTGTATATCTCCCTCTTCAATTTTTCCAACGGCTACTTCCTTTCACCGCGTGCGATCCCAGTTCTTCGCCGCCTCCTCCGCACTCGCTCGTGCGAGCGTTACCACCCACGACGCACGCCCCCGTCTCCATATCCCTCCTCTCGTACGCACCCACTCACTCTTTCCCTCACCTCTCGAACCCGCACTTCCGCTCACCATCGCCCCCGCCATCGAGCCTTGCCTGCAACCTCCAACGATCGTCATCATCCCCACCAACCTCTCTGCACCCATCACCTCCTCACCTCCCTCCAATACCCGGCGACCCAACACCCGAGCACCCAATAAACCCATCTACCACCGCCGACCCCCTCGTTCCCTCGTCGTCACCACCGCCTCCGTCCCATACCTCCGACCTCCTCTCCTCGAGATCCTCGTCGCCTCGTCTCCGATCACCGACAACCTTCTCCCGAGCACCCTCTCGTTCTCCCCTCCCAAGCTCTCTATTCCTTTTGTGATCTCCCGATCTTTCTCTCTCTCTCCAATTTCCTCTGTTCCCTTCTCTCACTCTCTCCGTCTCTACCCCAGCTCACCCTCTCCCTGTGCTCCTTCTCTCCTTCTGGTCTTTCTGAGCCCCTCTCTCTCAGGGAACTCTCTAAGCTCGGTCCCTCACCCTCGCTCTCTGTGCACTCTTTCTCACTCTCCCCCTATCTGTCCACTCTCTCTCTAACTCTTTCTCTCTCTTTCCCACTCCCTCTGTTCTCTGCCTCCCTCTGGTCTCTCCCTCTCTCACTGTAGCCTCTCTCACTCTATCTCTATCCCTCACTCACATCCCTCCCCTATCTCTCTACCTGCATCTCTCTCTTAACCTTTCTCTATAACACTTTCACCACCCTCAACAACCGCTTCCATCACCAGCAACAGCACCGAGCCACACTGTGCCCTGCATCCATGCCACGCCGTGTCCGCTCCTGTATCGCGCCGTATTGTAGACAATCTAGCTGAGAACGAGCACGAGCCTAGGCCACGAACCCTACTCGCGCCATTCATCGCGCGTTCGCGCCGTTACAATCACCGTGCATCCCCGGGACATCTCCAGGCAAGTTCTTACTTGCTTTCATGCTATTCCGTATATATTACAAATCAGAATCGTAGTTATATTCCATGTTTGCTTGATGTTATATATTGTCACAAAACTGTTCGATGCTTGTTCCCATAGAAAATCATTATCGGATTTGACGGAACTGGACATATTATATTGGCCCTTGTAGAGATGATTAACGTGTGCAAATTTCATTAGAAAATACGACTGTTAACAGTTTAAACGACTACCCCCAAGTTTAACCGTAAAGCTGAAATTCTATCGTACCTGAAAATCGTTAAATTCACCATAAATCATATACATAATAGAATGGTGCGTTCGAGGGCTCAAATCGAAGCCTACTCGATGAACTTTAACCCTATAATAGTTTCCAGACAATCCTGTACTTAAACTGTGATGATATTCGGATCGGAGTGCGACTCTGGACTGCAGTCCAGAGCGACTCCAGTTATTGGTTGCTGTTCCATAATGTGTACCACAAGACTTGCTTAACACTTAGGTTGCGGAACTCCGCTGTTTATTGTAGATGAATCTGTTAGCTAGACAACACAATTAATTTCATACTGTTTCGTTACCTTTTGCTATTTATTCTGTATTTTAAAAGATCGGGACGCATAGCAGTCCCAGCAGAATCAGAACTGACACATTATTGTTAAATAGAGTATAACTCCTGACATACAGACGCGATCGAAGATCCGTCTGTTACGTTGAAAACCTTACTGAAAACCCTAGAATTCATCCAACTGTAGCGTCGCTAAATTATGATCCCAACTGGGGTTAAAATGCGTTGCGAGATGGATTCCTGATTCTGAAACCAGATTTCCAGCCGCGAGCGCTTAAAATGAAATGGTTATAACTTTTGATTCTGGAACCTGATTGGCTTGAAACAAAATCCTATGGATGGATAACTGAACATATTAATTACTATCTGTTTATCATTTCGCTAAATTATATACATACGTTTTATGATAAATTGTGCAAGTAATAGGATACTGTTTTATGACACATTAACCATGCTTCATATACTGTTCATGCATCACATCATACCCATATCATGGTAGTGATAACCTAGTGACATCGTGCATTTACCCAGTGTTAGATTTTAGTGTTGTTTGTGGCAAGTACGTCAATGTTCGTGTATTCGTGATTAAGTGAAAGTGGTACGTACTTGTGCACAATCAGTGACCATATTATTCTATTGCATTGTCGACGTCTGTGGGATGCGTGTACGTGTGACTATAAGTGGTATGGGACACTTATGGAAGCGCTTGCACGGGTGTCACAGATAAGGCATCCGACACTGCCATTTATCTTGGGTATTAGTCGGGACGTGCTTGATGGAGGTCCTGCCTCCAGTTCTCGCGCAGACTTGTCACGGATCGATTAGTATTTAGGGTGATGGTTAGCGTTTGATGTAGACCTCGGGGTGTGGGGTAGTTCAAGTGTGAATTCAACAGAATCTCGGGAGTCCCATGCCGGCTTGTATATTTAGGGAGTTATATGGAGATTTACAGGGTATGTGCTATAGACACCGTGATACATTCGTTACATGTTGGGCCCGTGGTCCCTTGCCCTTGGGTTCTACCCTTGGGTGGAGGACACTCACGAGTGGTTGACTCTCACACTTGGACTGACGATAGGCTTAGTGACCTGTGCAGTGAGACTTAGAGACTGATAGAGTTACTGTCATTTACATTCCTTAAATACTGTGTTGGCATGCATGACACATCGTTATACTGTTTTACTGCTCCGCTGCATTTATCTCTGCTCATTTGTATTCATGCTGTTATTGATTTACTGTTATTCACATCCTTCACCGCTGTTAGAACTGTTACTTGATTATATACATTATATTGCTATTGTGTCGCTCTGACGACCTGAGTATGCATGCTCAGTGTGAGGGGAAGATTTAGCTTGGACCAGATCTAGACGTGCATCACAGACTTCTTGACTTGCCTTCCCGATTTATATTCATTTGTTCCACTTCAGGTCAGTCTTTATATTGTTTCCTTCAGTTACTGCATTTCTCATTACCTGTGCATCGTTTACTGTTTACCATGATAAACTAGAAGCCGAAGTGTGACTACGGCAGGACATTTTCTTGACCGTAGGAGCATGGCTGGCCTTGTCTACCCCTCGTATTCTGTATTTTGGGAAGCGGGGCGTGACATGGTTTAGTTGGTATCAGAGCCAGGTTTTGCATCGATTGGGATTGCAGTTTTCCGTGTAGGGTTTGGCAATCTAAGACATCACTCGGTCTAGATTGTGAACTTGTCATTCTGATCCATATTCACATCGTGTGTTCAGCTATCCATTCGCTATGGTTTCGGGTGACTTGACAAGGTTACGTGGTTGCAATTGCACTACCGTACTTTAGTCAAGCAACTTAAAGTCATACGGTTGATTCTCCATTTGTAATGATATTCATCATCTCTGATATTCTTGAATCCTTGTTCTATCCATATTATATCTTGATTCATTTAGCTTGTGACTTATAGCATCCTCAAATTGTTGTTTCAGGATCATGTCTTCCAACGACTCTTCATCTTTGTCCGCTCCCCAGAATCAGACTGTTGAGATCCTTAATGTACTACAAGGTTTAAAGGAAGCCCAGGAGCGAACAAACGACCTATTAGCTGAAGGGCTGAGAAGACAAGTGAGTCAGACCCCAGCGGGAGTCTCCTATCATACAGGGATCTCCATTGGACGAGGAAAAGAGAAGAAGATGAAACGCCAATTTGTTTCCCCGCAACAGAAGTACCAGAAGAACCCCTGCTGTGGATATTGTAAGAGGCCAGGACACCTTCAGAGGGATTGTCGCCGTGCTCAATGGAAATGTCTGATATGCGGTTCCGACAAACATCTCATCAACGGTTGCCCAGAAAGGAAAGAACTACAAGGAGAAAACTCGTCCACACTCCCCACTCCTGCCAAGTGAGGATTGCCGCGTAGTTCAGACTTCGACGATAAGGCGGATCAGACGCAAGATTCAACTCACGCGACGAGAATGCAATGTTATAGTAGTCGAAGAATGATCTTTCCATGTTATCTACTTTCAATAATAATATTGTCGTTTTTATGAATGTTTCCTTCCGTTTAAAATCTTGTATCCGTTGAACTTTTAGTTGAATGCAATAAAATTTGAATCATATCATTCTCATGCTTTCTCTAGGTCAGATTCTATTTATTATCACAGTATTTTCATTCTGATCTTTCAGTTCCTGCAACCGCACATTTTTCCTACATTTTGTACCCTGAGTTTTCCTTGATGTATTCCACTGTCTAATCATGACTTCTCTTTTCAGGCCATGGCCCACCCTGGAGCAGCGCCGCATCTAGACGAGGAGGCACAGTCATGCGTTTCCTTAGATCACACACTGACGAGTTCCGATGATGAAGTCTATGGTGCCCAAGTCAACTTCGAAAACAATGATTCAGGGGACGAAGGAGCAGCCGTCCCAGTGTTCGACATGATGGCTGATTCTGATGAAGAGGGAGAAGATCCCGAAGAGAACCCTGTAGAGGAAGACCAGATAGAAGAAGATCCCGATGAGGACCCGGTAGAAGAAAATCTCGTTGAGGAAAATCACGTGGAAGAAAATCCAGAAGAAGAGAATCAGATGGAGTCGGACCTAGATGAAGAAGCTCCATCCGAGGAAGAAGGACTAGAAGATCAGGACCCTCCTGTGGATGAACTCCCAATGGCGGCCCCCGCAAGGCGATATGGGAATGGACGCCCCTACCTGAGTGCACGAGCCTACCGCAACCTACTGAATCTCCACAACCGCGACTGACGGGATATCTTTTGATGTTGTCTTTCTGGCCAAATAAAATGTGTATAGTTTAGGGCCACTTTTCATGTTGGAGAATGCCTTGTTTTGATTTTTCTTGAATGAATTGAATCTTCTGTATTCATAAACCTTTTGATTATTGGTTCGTTTGATACTTGTTTAGTGTCCTTATCCATTTATTTGTCCTGCTGAGTTTCCTGACTGTCCACCCCTACTCATTGTATAGTTTTCACCCTCGTTTCGATTAGAAAGTACCGCACCCTGATCCTTGGAATGAGCCACCATTCATCCTTCGTCTGGACCCTGTTTGAGGTCCTTCTGGGAGGAGGACCTTCCTTGTGAATTATCGAGTTCATTAGCTTTTCAAATTCTTGATTCATAAGATTTACCGATCGTTAGTCTTCCCCGTATTTTGCCTTGTAGTCCTTTCGTTGCTCACCCTTAATTTCTGTGCTGACCCGATCCCAATCTTCTTGATCTTCAGCCTAGAGCCGCCACACTTCAACCTTCTGATTGAGCCACACTTCCTTATAATTATTACCCTATCTAGCCCTATACCTATTTGTGTTTTTCCTATTACCCTAATTATATTTAGGGACACTATTATTCAAAAATTTAGTCTTCAGTACTTTAAATTTATCAAAGAGTACGTGTTATTGACTACCCCGTTTTATGTATTTTAAGTACATTATTAGTATTCTCATTTTCAGTAGCGCAACCCTTATACCGCGCATATTTTGTTCCATGTCTCCTAATTTCACTATACAAGTTTCCTAAATTATTTTAACCCTATTTTATCGATACTTTACCTAAAATGTTCTAACCTACCGATAAATTTTCACTGCTTTACTCTCGTTATTTTATTTTCGGGTTTTGTGCCTATGTTTACTATTATCAATGTTTGTGCCTTATCCTATTTTATTTCTGACGCATTACTTTTGATATACTTATACGTGTACGTGTTTGAGTTTCGATCTTATCGAGTATGCCTCGAATAATACTACTCGTATTATTGTTATTTATATTTCTGTATATATATATAGTTACCTTTAAAGTTGTTCCTGTGTTATACCTATTTAGAGCCATATTTTTGTATGTTATTCTTACGTATTTTATACTTTCAAATTTCTTCGTCCACATATTTTTAGTAAATCCTTTTGTGTTAGTTTGCAAAATAATGGTTTTCGCCTAGGGTTGTATTACTTACCGTTTATTTTAAATTTCGAGGACGAAATTTTTGTAAGGGTGGTATGATGTAATACCCAGCCTTTTTGTACGTCTATACCCGTATTTCTTTTTCATCTATAAATTTTTTTAATTATTCTTAGCTACCTAGCCCGTTCATTTCCCTTAGGCCATCTTTTAAAAATAGACTAAACTCATTTTCTTAAGTCCATTATTCCCTATTTATTAACCCAGCCCAACTCCTCTAATTCTTCCATTTGAAAGCTAAAACCCTATAACCCAACACCATTTTTTCCTTACCATTAAATCCCCCTCAGCTCACATCCCATTTTGTCAAATTCCTCAATTATAATTTTTCTACAGCCCATCTCCTTTTTCCCCAATTTCTTACTTTATTTTCTGAGCCCGGCCCGTGTCTTCTTTTCCTTTTAAAATCATTTTCTTGCAAGCCCATGGCCCGCCAGCCCATCAGCACCCCGTTCTCCTTTCGATTCCTTATTTTATTTTTCTTATTTTTCGGCCCATTCCAACCGGCCCGCTCCCCGTCTTGAACCCGACCCGACCCGTCATCACTGTATATCTCCCTCTTCAATTTTTCCAACGGCTACTTCCTTTCACCGCGTGCGATCCCAGTTCTTCGCCGCCTCCTCCGCACTCGCTCGTGCGAGCGTTACCACCCACGACGCACGCCCCCGTCTCCATATCCCTCCTCTCGTATGCACCCACTCACTCTTTCCCTCACCTCTCGAACCCGCACTTCCGCTCACCATCGCCCCCGCCATCGAGCCTTGCCTGCAACCTCCAACGATCGTCATCATCCCCACCAACCTCTCTGCACCCATCACCTCCTCACCTCCCTCCAATACCCGGCGACCCAACACCCGAGCACCCAATAAACCCATCTACCACCGCCGACCCCCTCGTTCCCTCGTCGTCACCACCGCCTCCGTCCCATACCTCCGACCTCCTCTCCTCGAGATCCTCGTCGCCTCGTCTCCGATCACCGACAACCTTCTCCCGAGCACCCTCTCGTTCTCCCCTCCCAAGCTCTCTATTCCTTTTGTGATCTCCCGATCTTTCTCTCTCTCTCCAATTTCCTCTGTTCCCTTCTCTCACTCTCTCCGTCTCTACCCCAGCTCACCCTCTCCCTGTGCTCCTTCTCTCCTTCTGGTCTTTCTGAGCCCCTCTCTCTCAGGGAACTCTCTAAGCTCGGTCCCTCACCCTCGCTCTCTGTGCACTCTTTCTCACTCTCCCCCTATCTGTCCACTCTCTCTCTAACTCTTTCTCTCTCTTTCCCACTCCCTCTGTTCTCTGCCTCCCTCTGGTCTCTCCCTCTCTCACTGTAGCCTCTCTCACTCTATCTCTATCCCTCACTCACATCCCTCCCCTATCTCTCTACCTGCATCTCTCTCTTAACCTTTCTCTATAACACTTTCACCACCCTCAACAACCGCTTCCATCACCAGCAACAGCACCGAGCCACACTGTGCCCTGCATCCATGCCACGCCGTGTCCGCTCCTGTATCGCGCCGTATTGTAGACAATCTAGCTGAGAATGAGCACGAGCCTAGGCCACGAACCCTACTCGCGCCATTCATCGCGCGTTCGCGCCGTTACAATCACCGTGCATCCCCGGGACATCTCCAGGCAAGTTCTTACTTGCTTTCATGCTATTCCGTATATATTACAAATCAGAATCGTAGTTATATTCCATGTTTGCTTGATGTTATATATTGTCACAAAACTGTTCGATGCTTGTTCCCATAGAAAATCATTATCGGATTTGACGGAACTGGACATATTATATTGGCCCTTGTAGAGATGATTAACGTGTGCAAATTTCATTAGAAAATACGACTGTTAACAGTTTAAACGACTACCCCCAAGTTTAACCGTAAAGCTGAAATTCTATCGTACCTGAAAATCGTTAAATTCACCATAAATCATATACATAATAGAATGGTGCGTTCGAGGGCTCAAATCGAAGACTACTCGATGAACTTTAACCCTATAATAGTTTCCAGACAATCCTGTACTTAAACTGTGATGATATTCGGATCGGAGTGCGACTCTGGACTGCAGTCCAGAGCGACTCCAGTTATTGGTTGCTGTTCCATAATGTGTACCACAAGACTTGCTTAACACTTAGGTTGCGGAACTCCGCTGTTTATTGTAGATGAATCTGTTAGCTAGACAACACAATTAATTTCATACTGTTTCGTTACCTTTTGCTATTTATTCTGTATTTTAAAAGATCGGGACGCATAGCAGTCCCAGCAGAATCAGAACTGACACATTATTGTTAAATAGAGTATAACTCCTGACATACAGACGCGATCGAAGATCCGTCTGTTACGTTGAAAACCTTACTGAAAACTCTAGAATTCATCCAACTGTAGCGTCGCTAAATTATGATCCCAACTGGGGTTAAAATGCGTTGCGAGATGGATTCCTGATTCTGAAACCAGATTTCCAGCCGCGAGCGCTTAAAATGAAATGGTTATAACTTTTGATTCTGGAACCTGATTGGCTTGAAACAAAATCCTATGGATGGATAACTGAACATATTAATTACTATCTGTTTATCATTTCGCTAAATTATATACATACGTTTTATGATAAATTGTGCAAGTAATAGGATACTGTTTTATGACACATTAACCATGCTTCATATACTGTTCATGCATCACATCATACCCATATCATGGTAGTGATAACCTAGTGACATCGTGCATTTACCCAGTGTTAGATTTTAGTGTTGTTTGTGGCAAGTACGTCAATGTTCGTGTATTCGTGATTAAGTGAAAGTGGTACGTACTTGTGCACAATCAGTGACCATATTATTCTATTGCATTGTCGACGTCTGTGGGATGCGTGTACGTGTGACTATAAGTGGTATGGGACACTTATGGAAGCGCTTGCACGGGTGTCACAGATAAGGCATCCGACACTGCCATTTATCTTGGGTATTAGTCGGGACGTGCTTGATGGAGGTCCTGCCTCCAGTTCTCGCGCAGACTTGTCACGGATCGATTAGTATTTAGGGTGATGGTTAGCGTTTGATGTAGACCTCGGGGTGTGGGGTAGTTCAAGTGTGAATTCAACAGAATCTCGGGAGTCCCATGCCGGCTTGTATATTTAGGGAGTTATATGGAGATTTACAGGGTATGTGCTATAGACACCGTGATACATTCGTTACATGTTGGGCCCGTGGTCCCTTGCCCTTGGGTTCTACCCTTGGATGGAGGACACTCACGAGTGGTTGACTCTCACACTTGGACTGACGATAGGCTTAGTGACCTGTGCAGTGAGACTTAGAGACTGATAGAGTTACTGTCATTTACATTCCTTAAATACTGTGTTGGCATGCATGACACATCGTTATACTGTTTTACTGCTCCGCTGCATTTATCTCTGCTCATTTGTATTCATGCTGTTATTGATTTACTGTTATTCACATCCTTCACCGCTGTTAGAACTGTTACTTGATTATATACATTATATTGCTATTGTGTCGCTCTGACGACCTGAGTATGCATGCTCAGTGTGAGGGGAAGATTTAGCTTGGACCAGATCTAGACGTGCATCACAGACTTCTTGACTTGCCTTCCCGATTTATATTCATTTGTTCCACTTCAGGTCAGTCTTTATATTGTTTCCTTCAGTTACTGCATTTCTCATTACCTGTGCATCGTTTACTGTTTACCATGATAAACTAGAAGCCGAAGTGTGACTACGGCAGGACATTTTCTTGACCGTAGGAGCATGGCTGGCCTTGTCTACCCCTCGTATTCTGTATTTTGGGAAGCGGGGCGTGACAGAACCTCTGGATTCAGAAGTACCCGACGAATCTTAGCCACTCCGTAGATCTAGTAGGATTTCTCATCCACCCGAGAGATACTACAGTTTTCTCATAGACGGGGATCGAGAGGATTCTATCTTGGAAGAAAATGATCCTACTACTTTCAAGCAGGCCATTATGAGTAGGGACTCTGATAAATGGCTAGATGCTATGCGATTCGAAATGAAGTCCATGTACACCAATAAATTGTGGACCTTGGATATTGCTCCACCTGGGGTAAAACCCGTTGGATGCAAATGGAACTACAAAAAGAAAATTGGTGTAGATGGATGGGTGGAAACCTATAAGGCTAGACTTGTTGCAAAAGGTTTTCCTTGAAAACCAGGTGTGGACTATGACGAAACCTTTTCTCCAGTGGCTATGTTCAAATCCATTCGGATCCTACTTGCCATTGCTGCCTTCCATGAGTATGAAATCTGGCAGATGGACATAAAAACGGTTTTTCTAAACGGAAGTTTGGAAGAGTGACAAGGATAACAGCAAGTCTGTCTCGGGTTTTGTGTTTACCCTCAACGGAGGGGTGGTCTGTTGGAAAAACTCCAAACAGGACACCGTCGCAGACTTGACGATGGAGGCTGAATACATTGCTGCCAACGATGCCGCAAAGGAAGCGGTCTAGATTAAGAAGTTCATTACCGAACTTCAGGTGGTTCCTTCCATTGTTAATCCAATACCTTTGTATTGCGATAACAATGGAGCTATGGCTTTAGTGCAGGAACCACGGTCCTATCGGAAATCCAGACACATCTTGAGGCGGTATCACCTGATCAAGAAGATCGTTGATCGCCGGGAGATCGAGACATGGAGAGTGGACATAAAAATCAACGCGACGGATCCATTCACCAAGGCTCTCCCTCAAGCACAGTTACAGAGACTATTTGAGATGTCGGGTATGCAATACGCCAACAACTGGCCCTAGTGCAGACGTTGGGTACTCGATACGCCAATATATGTCCTTAGTGCAAGTGGGAGATTGTTGGATATATATGCCCTAGAGGCCATTATTGTATATGTATACATGTGGATGCTTGGACATATGTATGTACAGGGCAATTTTGCTTGATATGATAATATGTTATCTGGTTTGTCTTTATCTTAACCTGTGCATATGTTTTATTTGTTATTACGCATCATTTATACATATTGATAAAACCTGTAGAATCATTGCTTGACTACCTGCGTTGTGATGGCGATCATACTTGTGGGAGCTGGGTAGCCGATAAGCACATCCTTAAAGTGTCCCTAGTTGTGGGAGTATCGAGACAGGGCAACGATATTCCAGAGTAGACTAGTGTATACGTTTCTAGACCCCGACGAGGGGCGATGGTTGGTCCCACAGCCATTGGTCTTTCGCACCTAAGATCATATACAAGTGCTTACTGGGAGGTGAGTACACTAGACAGACTCGTCGAGAACTTCTAGATGGTACTATACCTATCGTCAGAAAGCAGTTCTTAGGTGACATGAGTACATGTTTGTTTTCAGACCTGAGATCTCCATTTGTCTCGTGTGAGTTCCCACTGTACTTTGATTACTACCCTACCACGACTCTACTGAGTCATGCAAACAGGTTTTAGTTGGGTACTGTCCCGAGCCATATGGAGGCAGTGAGCGATTGTTGGGGATTCGCCTCTCCCGGTATAGAGAGTCGATATCGCACTACGTTCGATTGGCCAGCACTATAAGATATTGGACAAGGCAGTTGGGATTTACTGATAGGTAGATCAGTAGTTTCCCGGATTGGTCCTGAGCCATATCAGCATGAATTATCGGATTTTTAGGGTCCCACGTTTACCACCCCCTAGACCCGGTAAGCGATACTCTCAGACGAAGAGACCGTACTATACGGAGATTGATAGGCTTAGTAGGGATCCGGATGAGTTTTCTCGTCGGCCTTACTTTTCGACAGATACTTGGATAGCCGTTACGTACAGCTAGTGCCGCTGACGTGCTTGTGGTTATGGATTTATCCAGTAACTCACTGCCGGCGTACTGTCGAGTTTTTAGAGTCCCACACAGAGGGTTTCCCTGATGCAGGCAAAATGATATAGTAGCCGTATTGGATACATGCAGGGTTCCGATCGAATGATTGTACTAGTTACCCAGACTTTCGATCGGACGGTTGATAATACTAGCCGGCTTGGGATTGAGCCAGATTATTAAAGCAGGTATTGATTTAATAATTTACGTATATGTATTTCGATATGCATATTCTAGTATTATATTCTTTGTTATTCTATCTCTTTGTGTATTCATATTTTTATACGAATATACGTATGTATATACAGTAGAGTGTAATCCGTATTTATATGAAAAATATTTTAGAAGGTGGACACCTCATTTTAGATTTATCCATTTATCTTTAAATGGAAAATGAGATGTAAAGATAGTGAGGGGAGTATGGTGAGAACCATACTTCAATAGTGTTGAAAAAAGATTTTTCAATTCATTTGTGCAAACTATTCAAGCATGGTTGGGTTTTAATATTGAAAAAATGATTTTACAAAACCATGGTTGAGTTTTTCTCTCTTTTGAGATTTTCATTCTGACCAGATTTGCTTTGCTTCACTCTCCTCACTATTTTTCTTGAGCTCCTCCAGCTTCATCTTGAACCTCCTTTCTACAATCTCATGTGTTGAGAATCAAGAGAGAAGGTGAGATAGATACACACTTAGAACCATTCATTAAATTTTAGACATTTTAGATTAGCAATCTAAAATCTCTAATTGCTCCATTAGACTCTTAGTATGGAGTTAGAGCCATGGACTATATCTCTCGGGTGGATCATCTTTTACAGAGGAAGACCGGCGAACAAGCTCGATCCAGGAGATCTCAAGGAGAAAGGAAAGGTGATCAAGCTCGTTCAAGAAGATCCTAGGAGCAAACGAAGAAGACAGAAGACTGAAGGATACGGATCTTTTGGTGAGACACTTCTATCATAGTAGTTAGATCTCCTCTTTGTTAGCTGGTTTAGGTTTATGGTAGATTCTAGAACGGCTTTTTCTAGCGCCGGGTTTAAAAACCAAAAATTTTTGTTATGCAACGACCACGGTAGATGGTCAGGGCACTAGGAAAACCCAACATATTAATTATGGGAATCTAAATCTCCGGCAGCCGCGGAAAAAACTGTTGTTTATTGCCCCTCGCATTTAGAACGTGAGAATCTCCGATTAACGGGTCGAATAGATCATACAAACTCAATGTGCAATGTGCGTGTTGTGCTTTGAAAACAATGCAAAAGGGCATGATTGCTTCATTCTTTTTATTTTGTAGATATTTACAAGAAAACTGGGAATTAAAAAAAGTAAATTTAAAAGCAAATTTTATTAAACATTTTTTTAAAAAAAGTTTTATGATTGTGGGGAGTGGCTGCGCCCGGGGTGTGGGTGGCATGGCCACACGCGGTGCGCGTGGGTAGGCGCGCACGGTGCACACGGTCAAAGTGGACTTCTGACCGGGTTTTGGGGCCTTTAGCTGGGTTTTGGGGCCTTGAGCTCCAGGGGGTTTTCTTCTCCTCTTTTGGTCTAGAGAGGCTCTTTTGAATCTTCAAAATTTTGAATCTTAGATCTTGAAGGCATCAAACATGTCTCTTTTCACTTTCCCAAACCTTGGATCTTATCCCAATGGAGTTTTTGGAGATGGATTCTCCTTCTTGCTCTGCCCTCCTTAGATATTGAAGAAGAAGAAGAAGAAGAAGAATAAGAGATGCTGGGAATTTGATGGAAAATTCACTCTCTTTTCAATGGATTTATGGCTAAAATGTATTTAGTTTAGAAAAAAAGAGGTTAAGCTCTTGATTTAATTAAAAACATGAAGAAGAAGAAGAAGAAGAAGAAGAAGAACTTGAAAAGAGAGTGAGAAAGAGAGGGGAAGGCACAAACCCAAGAAATATTGAGGGGAATCAACTCTCTTCTTTATTTCTTCATAATATTTGTCTTATATAGGCCTTACATTATACACAGCCCTTTGGGCATTACAAAATTGGATTTTGCTTCTCCTTTGCTCATGTGCTCATTTCTTTTTGCACATGAGCCTTGGGTTTTTACATAATTTGGCTTTATGCCTATTCTTTTACATTTATTTTCTAGTTCTTTGTATTATTACATTTATTTATTACATTTTGTTTCTCTTGACATAGGGTCAGCCCCTTCATTCTTGAGCTCGACTTAGGCACGGGCCTACCTGGCCTGGATTTGAGCCCGCTTGTTTGGGTTGGGCTTGGCTTAGTTTTGGACTTGGGGCCACTTGTTCGCGGTTTGACTTTTACTTTGACTTTTGGTCAATAGGATATAATTTTTGACCCCATTGGGTTGTAGAGGCGGAATACACAAAAAAGAAAGGATAATAGATAGTTGTATTTTTAAAACTCGGGAATATTTTATAGAAAATCCTAGCTTTTGTAAATTGTAGGTATTTTAATAAAAACTTAACATTTTTAAAGTTAAGAGTATTTTATTGAAAAATCTAATTTGGAAAAAATTAGTGGTAGTTTATAAAAAGAGGTTAATGGTGGAAAAGTGCCATAGGAGGGGATTTCCTCATATGGCGTCGGAAAAATACATCCTCCGTGATTTTTTTCGACGATCGGCATACATCACTTCCATTTTTATCATCAAAGATGTGGAAACATCAAATTTCATATGATTATACCATTTTCTCACCATTGATTTAGTTGGCGCAAAATTAATGGTTTACCGACAATAGAACTTTTTACATTGCTAATTCAACGGTGAAAAAGTGGTGGAATCACATGAAATTTGGTGTATGCACATTTTAAATGATAACGATGATGATGATGGATGCTGATCGTCGGAAAAAAAAGCAGGGATTGTATTTTTTCGACGCCATAGGAGGAAATACCCTCCCTCCTATGGCCTCTTTTCTCCATTATTCTCTTATAAAAAATCCAACCTTAGTCAAATAATTAATTCATTAGTATATTAATAGTAATATAAGTTTTAATTGTGTTGATGTGGTTATTATTACTATGGGATTTGTTGTAGGACTATATGGAGATAAACAATTGCAAAAATATCAGAAAAATACTATAACTATAAATACACTACATGAAAAAGACAATCACTTAACACACATTGATAAATATTAAACGAAAATTGATATTGAATTAAACAACAATTGTGAACATCATGAAATAAGGCTATGATGTACGCACTACTGCTAACATTATAAAATAAGAACTAATAATTCATAATGATTAATAAAATATATATACCACGATCTGATATGATTCAAGTATGCTAATTATGAAAACTAGTAATGTTGATATGTATATCAATAAAAACCTCTAAATATGAAATGATATGTGATCTGAAAAATGAAAATACATATGTAAGAAGCAACTCCAAAACCATAAATGTACTTGAATTATTGTAATTGGAATTTGGAAATATTGATATGCTTATTACTGCAAGAATATGTTAACTAATCAGATAACATGATAATAAACAAGATTACAGTGTGTTTAAGATACGTAACAATACTAACTTTACATTCATTATCACACAGATCAACAATTTAATCAGAATATATCTACCATAAATTGATCTAAGAAAATCGAGCAATCGAATTGATTAGAAAGGGAGAGGGAGAGGGGAAGGGAGAGGGAGGGGAAGGGACTTGCTCGTGATTAGAACGCAGGAAAACGACGGAATCTCGTTGGGGCAATTTATTGAAAACCGTCTCGTGAAAAATTGAAACGGAGATCCGGAGGCATGGAAATGATCGCGGGGCTCATACGGACTCGGGCCCGGCCTTGGAGCCTTGGTTCTCGGTCCGGAACGTGTCGAAAAGGTGATCAAAGATAGAGGGTTTGATGTTGTTTATTATTGTTGCGGTGTTTACGACGGCGATGATCGTGGGTGGCGTCGATATCGTTGATGATGGCGAGGAGAAGCTACGGGGTGCTCGGCCAAGATGGTTTGCAGCTACGGTGGATTCTTGAAGTTGGGTTTGTGAAGAGAGGAGGGGGATGACAGTGAGAGGTGGAGATGGCTTGGGTTCTTGCAAGAGGTGAGGGAGAAGGAACCGTTGCATTATATATTAGAAAAAGAAGTGAAGGGGAAGGGGTAGAGAGAGAATTGATGAGAATTGATGAGAGAGTGAGGGTTACGGGAAAGGAAAAGAGTGAGGGCTTGGTTTAATGGAGGAAGAGTGAGGGCTTGGTTTAATGGAGGAAGGGGAAGAGGTAGAGATGCTACGGTTAGAAGGAGAAGAGGAAAAGGAAAAGAGAAGAAAGGCGAAGGAAAAGGAAAGAAGGAAAAGTTTAGCCTTGATTTGGGTAAAAATTAAATGGGTGTGGGCTGGGCTCGAGTTTGAGTTTGGTTTAATGAAAAGATCAGTGAATTTGATTTGGGTTTTGTTTATTAGAAATTGGGTCAATAAAATTTAGGAAAAAGAAAAGGGAAAATTTAGAAAATGAAATTTGGGCTTGAGCCTAGGGAAAAGAATATGGGTCTGTATTTTAGAAAATTATATAAAAATAGATGGAGAGATTACATAAAAATAATACTATATTTAATACAAAACAAAATATACGGAAAATACCAAAGTATATAAATACAGTATATTATTGAAGAAAGAAGATACGAAGGTATGGGAAATTTAGGGCCGTCACAATAACAATAACATGGTTACTTGTGCGGTTAAGGTTAGGCGGGTGCACCTAGGCATGAGTTGTACATAAATGATCTGAAATTCGGATAACCCTAAAATGGAAAGTGAACCCCTCCTGTTACCATGCCTAGAGAATCCTCATGGTAACGCCTATCCGAACTCTCTTACAATTAAACAAGACACGGGATGGGGTATTTTGGATAGTAAGACCGTACGATATATCTCGAGAGTCTCCTTTACTTACCTAGGTTCCGTGGTAGAACGGAATACTAACTTTCTATTATTTATTACCGTTTTTTCATGGTGGAATGGATTGCCAACCTTATTCTAGTTACCGTTGTTCCGTGGTGGAACGGAATATTTTCGAAAACAAGTGTACCCTTGCAGCACCAAATTAAATAAACTAAAATATAGAGTTTAGCTTTTAAGGACATCCCCCTTCCTCTCTGAAATCTGCTGCTAGGCAGATTTACAAAATTTAAAATATATAAGTGGCCGAGATATGTCAAGACAAAGAGCCACAAAGTTGTCGAGGCCAAGTGGGCCCCACTTGGCCTCCTGGGATGGCCCAATGCTGTCTGGGATGACACTTTTAATGAATTGGGCCCATGGCTTCTTCTCTTGGGCTAATAGGTTTTAAAATATTTCAAAAATGTGTTCTGATTAATTGAGGTGCTTCGGGTGCTTAATATATACTATAACATTCTGATTTCCAGTATATCCATATTTTTGCGGAAGTTTAAGGTTTTGTACTCAAATTGATCACAAGCTCCTAGAATCTTGTTACCTGCACACAGCAATTAAAATACCTCAATAGCACTTGGTTGTATACAAAATAGATAGAAAAATGGGAAGTAAAGAATGCAAATACATACCGAACAAACGACATCTTGTTCATACCTTCATACTTGCGAAACCATACTTATCACTTTATCTATCTCATATTATGCTTTAGTTCATCTTTGCTACTTATTACACCCTTTGAGAATCATACTCGAAGCGAAAGCTTCCTGACGGACATTTCTTTTTCTTTCTTCCCCCAATGTGTATTTAGGTCTAGGACCGGAGCAGGACGGGACTGAATAAGTCGGAGCTATGCCTGAAGACTACGTTTACCTCTTCACTACTTAGGATTTAGTCCGTCTTTATTTTCTTTAATACCCACTTGTTTAGGGCTTGCTTTCACTTGATATAACTTTGATGTTGAACTTAGCTTGTAATAAATGTTGGTTAATGAATAAAAGTTTTTTATGTTACTTGCTCTTGTATACTCCTATATACTATACGTTTAGCGTAACTATATTAGATAGAGTATCTACTCGGTATAGTTACATGTGGGCGTCGTCGCACCCGCCTTGTCCTCACTGTGGTATTTTGGGAAACGGGACATGACAGCTGCAACGATCGCTATCTTCGTCGTCGCCGAGATCGCTGTGTTCGTCTTGCCAGCTCCACATCATCGCCGACTCCCACATCCTCCAATGAACTGCGGAGCCCCCACCTCCTTCGTTGATGGTGCCGGGGGGCCTCTACTACAGGACTAAGGTAAAAAAGTTTTAAATCTTAAGATGAAGTTTAGGTTTTTTAATTAATTAGTTAATTTTAGGTTTTTTTAATTAATTTAAGTTTTACTCTGTTGATGATGAAGTTAATGAGTTAATTAGTTTAATTTTTTAAAGATGATGAAGACATGAGATTGGGAGGGGCCTAATGTGCTAGGGTTGATGTTCGAAGAGGGGTGGAGATGATGAAGATGGCGATTTACTTTGTTTAATTTAACAGATTTAATTAGAAAGCAAATTTGTCGAAAAACTCTATGTTGTGATGTAAACCCTTGGCTTATGAGTTGATTAAAAACCTAACTAAACACCAAATTAAACCCATAACCTAATCCAAAATCTTCGGCATGATTAAGAAAATTATTAGCTTAAAAAAACTTTACACTTAACTAAAAGCTTCAAAACCTTGAAATTGAAATTGAAACGTAAACGTAAAACTAAATCAAATTAAATCTTAAACTACGTGTATGATACTCGATTACAATATGAAATTTTTATGTTCTCATCGATAATCGTATGTAAAAAAACAAAACGTGTCTTAGTCCCCGTCTATCAGTTTTATACGTACGGTTTTCGTCGTGATATAAAACCACGTGAAGGTTGTTAATATCGAGCATTAATCATTCGTAGCTGAAAGCCATCTCATAGATTATGCGACAAGAAAATTAGTTGCATTATAACCTATAGATTTGTCCAATGTGGACAAATTAAGAATGTAAAACGCATACACCCCCTATACTTGTACTTTCTTTCGTTCCGAGTTGAGTTTGTCCGTATCTCTTCACTAGTTCTCCATGTATAAATATAAGCGACCAAATATGTATTTACCACCATCAAGAAGCGCCACACGCAACGTAAAGATGGAATATTCGCATCCGGCTGACTCAGGTGTATATCGTTCGCTGCCTCTGTCATCATGTTATCCATGGCCCATTGGTCCATCCACATCTGATCCTGCGCCCCAGGTTTGTCTTCTTTGGCTCCCCTCAGTGATCGTTACGGTCATTTGTCCAATGATGAGAAAATCAAACTTTTGCAAATACTCTTGATGTCGGTTGGTCCTGTAGATCTGGTAAGTTCAATTAACCTTCATTACATGTAACATGCTTATCTATATGCTTTATGATAAATAGATTTATCTTCTTTACTAAAATCCGTATTTTCTTCTTTAAACCGCAGGCGCTTATAAAGAGTGTAGATCTTGGTCACGTTCAATTCATGAATACGCATTGGATGCCAGATTTTGCGCCAAGTTTTCAACAAAGCAATCCAACCCTTCATGAATGGTTTGAAATTTGATGAAATTCTCTTAGCATAATATGCTTTTTTTTCCTTTGAATTATATTTATTTGTAGTTTTGCGGTGGTTATTGTTTAGTCTCGTGTGTTTGAATATTATTAACGTGTGTGACTTTTTAAAATTTATTTAGTTGTATATTTGTGGTGTTTGCTCTGACTTGTTTAGTCGTCTAGATTTAATTTACTGGTAGATTTATGGTGGTTGTTGTTTAGACCCGTGTGTTGAATATTATTAACATATGAATTTTTGAATTTTATCTAGTCGTGCATCATAACAGTGGAAAATCCCTTTGCGGGGATTTCCGAGGCGGACATTCCCCTTGTGGGGATGTCCTTGGCGTAGATCTCTTTAGAGATCCTCGCCAACGGGTAGAGACTACGCAATGATGAAGGATGAAGCTTTTCATCGAGTTTCCTATTCGAAAAATATGCTTGCTTGGGGTGAAAACCTATAACTTTCACCCCGAGCACCCTTGTGCTATCTTATTCTTTAAGCTTGATGAAGATAGCAAGCTCCTTTGTCGGGTCTTGCTTTTTGTCATGCCCCGCTTCCCGGTGTACGAGCAAGGAGATGTGGCGAGACCGTGACGTATTTACTCAGAAGTAAACACGTTAAGCGTAAATAAGCAATATAAATAAATGCACAAGAATAACAAGAGATGTAATATAAACAACAACTTTTATTAATATTCATTCTTTACATTACAACTGATTCGAAAAGGAAATGTATAATGATAAATCAGTGCCTAAACAATGGCAAACAAATGAAAAGGTAAGTATAAGTAAAAGCTAGAAGTCCGGCTGCTCTATGAACTGGTCCAAATCTGTTACGACCCGCTTCCCAGAGTACGCTAAGATAGGCACGTGATATAGCCAACCATGCTACCTGTGGATAGGAAATATCCTTCCACAGTCACATTACGGCTGTAGAGATATCAAGAACAATAATAAACTATCTAATACATGTCCATAAGCCAGAATAAAATGAGTCAAAAATAAAATAATGCGGAAGCAAAAGATCCAATACAAGAATAACTGGAATGTATGTCCCATAATGCAGGCTCACATCAGGAATGAAAATACCGAAAGTAAAAGAACTAACTACTAGCAAGTTCTCACTGCTCAGCCTACTGACTGAAATACTCCTGCTCGGCCTGTAGCGAAGGTAAAGAATCTGGGCCATGCAAAACCCAGACGTCAGTGCGTCATAACATCAAGTAATAATATAAACAGGGGTAGCAAGACATGTAGGTATGTGTATGAACAGTAAAACAGGTATAACAGTAATATAAAAGTGACAGTGAAGGGTAATGCACAGGTGATGTGCAGTGAGTATTCTAAACTGGTCTACTGGGTTAACTACTCTCAAGTCTTTGAAATTAATTTGATGAATCATCGATATAACTCAATAGTATCCCGTGCGTGCCCAGGATCACGGTCTAAGACTCTCGGGCTGAATCCGAGATGTGCCACAAGGCAGTAAAGGGTGGATAGTATCCCGTGCGTGCCCGGGATCACGGTCTAAGACTCTAGGGCTGAATCTGAGACGTGCCGCAAGGCAGTAAAGGGTAGTAGGTAATGATGAGTGATGTCAGCAGCATCACCCCGGGGCTGGCCTAGCCCGTAAGACTGATCAGTAAAGGTATCGAACTGTCGAGTTACAAGTCAGGTTTCATCATTGATTTCCCCATATCCCCAAGTTATGTGTTCAAGTCAGGTATTAATAAATCTGGAGCTAATACCAACACAGGATCAAGTAGGTATAGGTTTGTCTGAATAGACAACAGGAAATGTCCGTAGGGACAATATGTCAAGGTTGTTGGCATTAGTGACAAGATCAGGTAACAGGTCAAGCTATAGTATATCAGTTTAAGTCAGGTAGTGTATATAAATCCAATCATGTCAAGAAGTGCACGGTATCAAGTCGTGTCAAGTAATAGTATATCAAGTCATGTCAGGGGTGCACAATTGTCGCGTGGGTGCTCATAATCAAACTATAGTAAGCATGGGTACACAAAAACAAGTATGGGGTACCAATGTAACAATAAAATGGAATATTGTGATGTTATATGCAAATAAGTACAGATTAAAGCATATGGATGCACAGTTATCGATTTGGGTTAAGGGGATAGTTCCAACATTAATTAAATACAGTTTATCGAATATGGAATGTTAAAATCACATTAATATGTATTAAATGATTTAGGGATGCAATTGAATATATATTAGGCTAGATGTATGCAAACGAGTGTCCAATAGGGTATAAACTATTAAAAGGGTACTATGGGCTGTGCAAATAATTATTATGTGATTTAAATATGGACGTGGGTACCACGTATTGTAAACTAACATGCAACATGATATGTTTCAAGTTCTAGATCTAAAATGATATAATGGAACATCGAATGTTAAAATGGAACATGTGACATTAGATTAAATCTACAGGTTTAACATGTAATTAAATAAGTATAAAATAATATGAATAGCATGTAACAAGTTTTACTTGCCTTGACAGATCAAGAAACGGGTATACGGAACGTCACACGTCAGCGGAAAAAGTCGCGACGCGCGCACGGTACACGGAACGAATCCAAACAACGTACAAGGGGATCACACGGGTCAGGTACGCTCGCTGGGTCATCGGGACCGTCGACGTCGTCACGGCTCTGGCGAACTGATATAACATTTCAAGTATTTCTCCACCCTTGGGTAAACGGGCTCTGTCAGTAGATAGGCTATGATCACAAAGTTCCACTTGAATATAGAGTTGCTCATTCTCAAATCATGAGCTGTAGTATCCAACTACACTTTCATGATAACCTAAGGCAGCTAATGCTTGAACTTCCAATAGTGTTTGCCTCCTTTCAGTGTCATTTGGTCCTGACTGACTTCTCAGGCGATTTAGGGCAAGCAATGTTCTCCTTACTGAACTCGAATGCATTCGTCATTTCAGGCGTTATATAATCAGGAGTGCAAAAGAAATCTTGGCTAAGGATGCAGAGGTCCTCAGATTCAGCAACGGCGGCGATGGCTGCATGGCCGGGGGCTTCATCGGGAGCTTCTATAAGCTTCTGGAAGTGGAGGGTGAGGTTGCTCGCCGGCGAGATTTGCATCTCCGCCGCCGGCGATTTGGTGGATCTTTGAGCTTTGGATTTGGGATTGGGGGTTTGAAGGTGGGGTGGCTGAAGTTGAAGGAGGGATGGTCGGAGTTGGGTTTCGAGGAAGGATGACGAGGGCGATGGGTTGCTTAGGTCGATGGCGGTGATATTAGGGCTTGCCAGTCTGGGTTAGTGAAGATGGGGCGGAGGCGATGGTGGTGAATAGTGTTGGGTTGTCGTCGCCAGTCGTGGGTTGAGGGAGATGTCGACGGCGGTGATAAGGAGATGAGTGGAGATGGTGCTGCGGGAGTTTTGAGGAGGAGGAAGATGATGACGAGGGGTTGAGGAGCGAGGTCGAGAACATGGGCGGCAGCGGTGAGGCGACAAGGAGGCAAGGCTAAGGTTCGGGTTCTCGTGAAGGCTGTTGAATTTAAAAAGAAGAAGAACGGGAAGAAGAATGGAGGTGAGTATAAGGGAAGAAGGAAGGTGAGGGGATCGCGAAGAATAGTAATCGCGATCGGTGAGAGAAAGAGAAGAGAGAGAAAGAAGGAGAGAGAGTGAGAGAAACTGTTGTGATAGATTAGGATTTATTAGTTTAAAAAATATATAATATGTATATAATTATAAGTGTTAGTATGTTAAGCATATAATAATATAATTTAGTTAAAAGAATATATTAATAATTTATAAATATATAAAGAATATAATATTAGTCCGTTTTGAGATTTTGGTAAATACAAACTTACTCCAAAACACGTCCGGGTCAGATCTAAAAATTCAGATTTAAAATATGAAAAATATATGCGACTTTCAAAATTCAAAATGAATGCTCAGGTAACGAAAAAGTATACCCCTAAAAACGGATGCACGCACGTGCTCGTAGCCATCCAAACGTGTCCGTTTCACTGAACGGAACGAGAACAAGATGTGCGGATACTACCACGGGGTTAGAGGTATCATGCAGGTTATGAAATGCAATTTTATAGTATTTTACGTGCCTTAAAATGTTATATGGTAAAAGATGCCATGCCAGATAAAATGCCAGTATGCGATAAAGTTAAAAATGCACAAGTTTACATAACAAGTCAGGGTGATTCATAAATATGAATCAAACAAGTTTCAAGCAAGCGGGTCGGGTCGAATGCAATGTAAAATGTAAAATACCATTCGTACCAAAAACACGATAAATCAAGAAAATACCACAAATAAAGAAATACGAGAACTGGAATAGGTATAAACGAACTAGGTTGTTACATTATACCCAACTACAAAAGAATTTCGTCCTCGAAATTCCAAGAACAAGAAAGGATAAACAATCAAGAATTGCAAGAATAGATGTGGAAACTTCTGTCGGATTTCATCTTCTCGTTCCCAAGTCGATTCTCCGTGTGAGCGATTTTCCCAAGAAATAAGTACAAAAGGGATAACTTTGTTCTTAAGAACCTTTTCTCTTTGATCCACAATCGACATCGGTCGCTTCTCAAAAGTCAAATCTTCTCGGACCGTCAGCTCCGAATGATCCAGCACGTGTGTTTCATCTCGAACATATTTACAGAGTTGAGATACGTGAAACACGACATGAACATTCGCCAAGGATTGCGGTAACGCCAATCGATATACCACTTCTCCAACACGTTCCAAAAATCTCAAAAGGTCCAACGAATCGAGAACTATGATTTCCTCGACTTCCGAAACGATTCACCCCTCTAGTCGGTGATATATTCAAGAATACCAAATCACCAACGGCGAACTTTAGAGGTCTTCTCGACGTATCTGCCCAACTCTTTTGTCGGTCTTGTGCTGCTTTCATATGATTTCAGATAGTGTTAACCTTCTTAACTGTTTGCATGATCAAATCCGGTCCCAACAATCTTCGTTCTCCAACATCGTCCCAACAAACAGGTGAACGACGCCTGCTACCAGATAAAGTTTCGAATGGAGCCATCTGAATAGTCGCCTGAAAGCTGTTGTTGTACGAAAACTCCATCAAATGTAAATGATCCTCCTATGAACCCTTGAAGTCTAACATGCAAGCTCTCAACATGTCTTCAAGAGTTTGGATCGTTCTCTCCGACTGGCCATCTATCGGAGGATGATAAGCTGTGCTAAACTTCAATCGAGTCCCCATAAGCTCCTCCAGAAGTGTGATAAGAAACGGGTGTCACGGTCGGACACGATGCTCACCGGTACAACATGTAATCTTACAATTTGCTGCATGTACCGTTCTGCCAAAGCTTCTGTTGATTGATCAACTCGAACAGGGATGAAATGAGCTGCCTTGGTTAATCGGTCAACAATCACCCAAACTGCATTGTTACCTTTCGGACTTCGCGGTAGTGCCGTCACGAAATCCATGGTTATATGTTCCCACTTCCACTGAGGAATCGGAAGTGGTTGCAATAAACCAGCAATCCTTTGATGTTCATCCTTAACTTGCTGACACACCAAGCACTTTGCCACAAAGCGGGCAATCTCCTGTTTCATGCCTTCCCACCAGAAATGCCGTCGTAGATCTCGGTACATCTTCGTGCCTCCTGGATGTACGGAATATGCGAAATTGTGCGCCCTCTTCATAACTTCTTCGCTAATATTTCCCTTTGGCATACACAAACGACTACCATACCGTAACGAACCATCTTCATGAATTAACAAGTCCATTCGAAATCCAGCTCCAACCTGTTCTCGAAACTTTTGCAATCTTGGGTCCTGCAATTGTGCTGCTTTAATATTCTCGATCAACGACGACTGTACTTGCAGCTGTATCAACGGTCCCGAAGAATGCGGTAGCACGATCTCCAAATCGAATCTCCGAAAATCTTCACTAAGTTCCTTCTGTGCAGTCAACATCTGAATTGCTGGCAACCGACTAAGCGCATCCGGCACAACACTAATCTCCCCGGATAGTACTTAAGATCAAGATCGTAGTCAGTCATCAGCTCCAACCATCTACGCTGCCTCATGTTAAGCTCCTTCTATGTGAACACATACTTCAGGCTTTTGTGATCAGTGAATACCTTGACCCTTTCGCCCAATAAGTAGTGTCTCCAAATCTTCAAAGCGAAAATCACAGTTGCTAACTCCAAGTCATGAGTTGGATAATTCTTCTCAGGGGTCTTCAACTGTCTCGATGCGTACGCTATAACCTTCCCATGCTGCATTAAAACACATCCCAATCCCTTTTCCAGATGCGTCGCTGTGAATCACTAATCCTCCGGAATTGTTTGGTACGGTCAGAATAGGAGCGGTTATCAACCTTTGCTTCAGCGCATCAAAAGCTGATGCACACTTATCCGTCCACATAAATGATACTTCCTTGCGCGTAAGCTTGGTCAAACCTCAGCCAAACGAGTACAATTCTCCACGAACCTTCTATAATACCCGGCAAGTCCAAGAAAGTTTCTTATCTCCGCAACATTCTTCGGAATCGGCCAATCTCGAACTGCTGTAATCTTTTTGGGATCAACGGCGATTCCATCTCCAGATACGACATGCCCCAAAACTTCACTTCTTCAAGCCAAAACTCGCACTTGCTCATCTTCGCATATAATCTTTCTTTCCCCAATGTCTGCAGTGCGATCTTCAAGTATTCCGCATGTTCGTCAATACTCCTCGAGTAGACCAGAATATCATCGATGAACACCACCATAAACTGGTCCAAGAACGGTGAAAAGATTCGGTTCATCAAGTCCATAAATATCGCCGGTGCATTCGTGACTCCGAATGGTATCACTAAATACTCGTAATGTCTATATCGAGTCCGGAACGCAGTCTTGCAAATATCTTCTGTTTTAACTCGGACCTGATGATATCCGGATCGCAAATCCAGCTTCGAGAATACCCTCGCGCCACTAAGCTGCTCGAACAATTAGCCAATGCGAGGGATCGGGTACTTATTCTCAATAGTCACCCGGTTTAATTCTTGATAATCGATGCACATCCTCTTTGTGCCATCTTTCTTCTTAAGTAGAAGAACTGGAGCTCCCCAAGGCAAGTTACTGCTGCGAATCCAACCCTTCTCAAGTAATTCAGTAACCTGCTTCTTGACTTCTTCCAACTCCACTAGTGCCATTGGATAGTACGCTTTAGAAACTGGCGCTGCACCAGGAACAAGATCAATCGCGAACTCCACGTCTCGCTTCGGCGGTAAACCTGATATGTCTTCGAACACATCCATGAAATTTCGAACAACAGCTGGCGTTTCATCCTTACTAACTTCCATCGACGAAAGAACATTGTTTGTCGGCCTAGCCCTAAACTCGACTGGCCCGACAGAATTGCTTCCTCCAGTAAAGACAAACTCCGGATGTCCGGAAATCTGGAAAATCACTTCCTTTGTCTTACAATCAATGTGAGCGTGGACAGTGCCGAGAAAATCCATTCTCAAGACAACAACAAACAAAGGGATGCACCAGAATTGAATAATTCTAATGCGGGGAAGATATGAACAAGTAGGATACCTGAAACGATTTCACCTGAAGCCAAACACTGAAGAAGATAAGCACGGTAAAACGAATTCAAGCTTGCGATAAAACAATAACTGGTGAGCAATGAAACCGAGAGAAGTAAGGTAATATAACGATCATAAAACAAGGAAATGAATCAAAACTAGAATTCCAAGTTACTTAAATAGAGTACCGCATTGTAACCATGCTACAGTTCATAGTTACAATCACATAACTCCACTCAAGTCGCCCAAATCCTAGTATCAGAATCAATAAATAGGGAGAAACAATAGAGAACCAAAAGATTTCAAGTCGAGATGCACAGTGGTTTGCATATCGTCCAGGCAAAGGATAAGAGAAAGATATGATTCAAGAATCACGACAACAAGGTGATAGGACATGTACCTAATCACGAGTATTCTGATTCGTGTATTGGGTCCAATACACAACTACAAAAGAATCAAACTCGATTAACCTATGGCTCTGATACCAAAAGAACCATGTCACGACTCGCTTCCCAGAGTTCGCTAAGATAGGCACGCGACATAGCCAACCATGCTACCTGTGGATAGGAAATATCCTTCCACAGTCACATTATGGCTGTAGAGATATCAAGAACAATAATAAACTATCTAATACATGTCCATAAGCCAGAATAAAATGAGTCAAGAATAAAATAATGCGGAAGCAAAAGAACCAATACAAGAATAACTAGAATGTACGTCCCATAATGCGGGCTCACATCAGGAATGAAAATACCGAAAGTAAAAGAACTAACTACTAACAAGTCCTCACTGCTCAGCCTACTGACTTAAATACTCCTGCTCGGCCTGTAGCGAAGGTATAGAATCTGGGCCATGCAAAACCCAGACGTCAGTGCTTCATAACATCAAGCAATAATATAAACAGGGGTAGCAAGACATGTAGGTATGTGTATGAACAGTAAAACAGGTATAACAGTAATATAAAAGTGACAGTGAAGGGTAATGCACAGGTGATGTGCAGTGAGTATTCTAAACCGGTCTACTAGGTTAATTACTCTCAAGTCTTTGAAATCAATTTGATGAGTCATTGATGTAACTCAATAGTATCCCGTGCGTGCCCGGGATCACGGTCTAAGACTCTCGGGGTGAATCCGAGACGTGCCACAAGGCAGTAAAGGGTGGATGGTCTCCCGTGCGTGCCCGGGATCACGGTCTAAGACTCTCGGGCTGAATCCGAGACGTACCGCAAGGCAGTATAGGGTAGCAGGTAATGACGAGTGATGTCAGCAGCATCACCCCGGGGCTGCCATAGCTCGTAAGACTAATCAGTAAAGATATCGAACTGTCGAGTTACAAGTCAGGTTTCATCATTGATTTCCCCATACCCCCAAGTTATGTGTTCAAGTCAGGTATTAATAAATCTGGAGCTAATGCCAACACAGGATCAAGTAGGTACAGGTTTGTCTGAATAGACAACAGGAAATGTCCGTAGGGACAATATGTCAAGGTTGTTGCCATTAGTGACAAGATCAGGTAACAGGTCAAGCTATAGTACATCAGGTCAAGTCAGGTAGTGTATATAAATCCAATCATGTCAAGAAGTGCACGGTATCAAGTCGTGTCAAGTAATAGTATATCAAGTCATGTCAGGGGTGCACAATTGTCGCGTGGGTGCTCATAATCAAACTATAGTAAGCATGGGTACACAAAACAAGTATGGGGTACCAATGTAACAATAAAATGGAATATTGTGATGTTATATGCAAATAAGTACAGATTAAAGCATATGGATGCACAGTTATCGATTTGGGTTAAGGGGATAGTTCCAACATTAATTAAATACAGTTTATCGAATATGGAATGTTAAAATCATATTAATATGTATTAAATGATCTAGGGATGCAATTGAATATATATTAGGCTACATGTATGAAAACGAGTGTCCAATAGGGTATAAACTATTAAAAAGGTACTATGGGCTGTGCAAATAATTATTATGTGATTTAAATATGGACATGGGTATCACGTATTGTAAACTAACATGCAACATGATATGTTTCAAGTTCTAGATCTAAAATGATATAATGGAACATCGAATGTTAAAATGGAACATGTGACATTAGATTAAATCTACAGGTTTAACATGTAATTAAATAAGTATAAAATAATATGAATAGCATGTAGCAAGTTTTACTTACCTCGACAGATCAAGAAATGGGTATACGGAACGTCACACGTCGGCGGAAAAAGTCGCGACGCGCGCACGGTACACGGAACGAATCCAAACAATGTACAAGGGGATCACACGGGTCAGGTACGCTCGCTGGGTCGTCGGGATCGTCGACGTCGTCACGGCTCCGGCGAACTGATATAACATTTCAAGTATTTCTCCACCCTTGGGTAAACGGCCTCTGTCAGTAGATAGGCTATGATCACAAAGTTCCACTTGAATACAGAGTTGCTCATTCTCAAACCATGAGGTGTAGTATCCAACTACACTTTCATGATAACCTAAGGCAGCTAATGCTTGAACTTCTAATAGTGTTTGCCTCCTTTCAGTGTCTTTTGGTCCTGACTGACTTCTCAGGTGATTTAGGGCAAGCAATGTTCTCCTTACTGAACTCGAATGCATTCATCATTTCAGGCGTTATATAATCAGGAGTGCAAAAGAAATCTTGGCTAAGGATGCAGAGGTCCTCAGATTCAGCAACGGCGGCGATGGCTGCATGGCCGGGGGCTTCATCGGGAGCTTCTAGAAGCTTCTGGAAGTGGAGGGTGAGGTTGCTCGCCGGCGAGATTTGCATCTCTGCCGTCGGCGATTTGGTGGATCTTCGAGCTTTGGATTTGGGACTGGGGGTTTGAAGGTGGGGTGGCTGAAGTTGAAGGAGGGATGGCCGGAGTTGGGTTTCGAGGAAGGATGACGAGGGCGATGGGTTGCTTAGATCGATGGCGGTGATGTTAGGGCTTGCCAGTCTGGGTTAGTGAAGATGAGGCGGAGGCGATGGTGGTGAATGGTGTTGGGTTGTCGTCGCCAGTCGTGGGTTGAGGGAGATGTCGACGGCGGTGATAAGGAGATGAGTGGAGATGGTGCTGCGGGAGTTTTGAGGAGGAGGAAGATAATGACGAGGGGTTGAGGAGCGAGGTCGAGAACATGGGCGGCGGTGGTGAGGCGACGAGGAGGCAAGGCTAGGGTTCGGGTTCTCGTGAAGGCGGTTGAATTTAAAAAGAAGAAGAAAGGGAAGTAGAAGGGAGGTGAGTATAAGGGAAGAAGAAAGGTGAGGGTATCGCGAGGAATAGTAATCGCGATCGGTGAGAGAAAGAGAAGAGAGAGAAAGAAACTGTTGTGATAGATTAGGATTTATTAGTTAAAAAAATATATAATATGTATATAATTATAACTGTTAGTATGTTAAGGATATAATAATATAATTTAGTTAAAAGAATATATTAATAGTTTATAAATATATAAAGAATATAATATTAGTCCGTTTTGAGATTTTGGCAAATACAAACTTACTTCCAAACACGTCCGGATCGGATCTAAAAATTCAGATTTAAAATATGAAAAATATATGCGACTTTCAAAATTCAAAATGAATGCTCAGGTAACGAAAAAGCATACCCCCAAGAACGGATGCACGCACGTGCGCGTAGCCATCCAAACACGTCCGTTTCACTGAACGGAACGAGAACAAGATCTGCGGATACTACCAAGGGGTTAGGGGTATCATGCAGGCTATGAAATGCAATTTTAAAGTATTTTACGTGCCTTAAAATGTTATATGGTAAAAGATGCCATGCTAGATAAAATGCCAGTATGCGATAAAGTTAAAAATGCACAAGTTTACATAACAAGTCAGGGTGATCATAATTATGAATCAAACAAGTTTCAAGCAAGCGGGTCAGGTTGAATGCAATGTAAAATGTAAAATACCATTCGTACCCAAAACACGATAAATCAAGAAAATACCACAAATAAAGAAATACGAGAACTGAAATAGGTATAAACGAACTAGGTTGTTACAAAATCGTTTTGGCTGGGCTCGGTCTCTTGAGAGTCGGGTCCTCCTGACTAACATTCCAAAGAAAAAAGAGACAAGAATGTCGTCAGCGAACTAGCGCTTGGTATGTTCCAAACGTAAGAGTAGAATAGAATAAGACGAGTAGAGAATATATGATTGGTAATTTGTACAGATATATGTTTGTTATACTAACGTAGTTGTTTTTACTTTGGTACAGAAGGTATCAGTGTATACAAGAGGAGTCCAACTTGCTCCGTGGACTATGGTAACCCGTAGTACAAAGCCCCATCAAAACCTACGGGACGACGGCACATGATGTTTAGATAGGTGTCTTTTAGTGACCATCTCGTTCCATTTCTAATACATTCCATACCAGTCTACCCCGTTAAACCCCGCAATGTATATTGTATTGAATTATAGTTATCAGACTTACCGAGACCATGAATACAAGTTATTCATGTAATTAGGTTCAGGATGTAAACAAGTAGGCATGTAATCAAGTCAAGTTATAGCCATGGTTCGGTCAAGTCAAGTCTTGTTTGCATGTTGATCTTGTTCTGGTATTCAGGTTCAGGTTTAAGTATTGATGTTTGGTATATTGGATTTATGTTGAATTGGATTCATGTTTGGATTGGATTCAGATTAGACTTAGAATCATTGAGTGAGACACTTTAAAACAGATTTGGATCCTGAATTATATTCGGGTGTTATCAGTAACTGCTGCATATGGATGACAGAATTTGTGTCTTTTTCCAAGAAAATTACCATTGATAACCCCGTTAAGTTTTTCTATCTTAAATAGGCAAGCACTCACTTTCTCCGGCTCCCTGAGGCTCAAGAGAAGTGATCCCGCTTAAACCCATATTTACTAAAGTCCTTTATTGTAATTTTATATAACTCGAGGGGGTTTTATGAAAAATATTTTATATACTTTCAAAATAAAGCTCGAGTATTTATTTATATTATTTAGGGTTTCTATAATTGTGAATTTTAAGAATTTGAAGTATTTTAGTGATAATAGTTTAACTTGGATAGTTCATGGTATTTTAGTGTAAAACTTGTCTTGTATTGATACTTGATGGTGTTTTAGTGAAACCTGTCATTCTTTTATTTTTAGAAAAAGATGGAATTTTATTATAATTTGAAAATATGTGGTTTGATAATATTTATATAATATTAAAAATTAATTTTATTATTAATTAGAAAATCTCGTTTTTCTTAAAAATCGTATGAAAAATCTTTCGAGACCGAATACTCCGTGAGGAGGTCTGCATCTCGCTCTACTAGCCCAAAGATGTGCGATAATCCACACCATCCAATAGAGGGCCCCCTAAAGAGTGTTGTAGAGGAATAATCGCAAAGAATTTTTATAATACAATTCGAAGAAAAACCGGGTTTTTATAGTTCATGGTATTTTAATGAAATATATTTGCCACAAAAATATATTTCCAAGAGTATCATGCTATGTAAACTTGTGTATGTGAGGGGTAAGTCATTACCCCGTGAAGTTTTCTAAAGGTATGATTAAGCAAAGTAACTAAAGATGGTAGCTACAAAGTTCATGGTATTTTACTGTAACAGTTAAATTAAAGTTATGTAGCATGATATTTTAAAGTGAAAGTTATTTCTAAACATTAGATTCATAGTTATAAAAATAGGGTAAGGATTTGCATAAAAGTTATGGAAGAAAATAATGAAATTTTTAGGTTTTAGAATGAGATGTCGGTATTAACTCCACTTACCGACATGTTTTATAAAGAAAACTTTTTAAAAAGAAAGAGTAGAATGGAGAGAGACTTACTAACTAGAAAGGTAGGAAAGAGATAGAAGAAGATGTGATATCCTGCGTGGCATCGCTGGAACTTGCTCGATTCCTCACCGGAAGTTGGTCTTGGGCTAACTCCACTTCTACTCCACTTGTACTTAGAAAAATTTGATAATTTTGGCTAGAGATTTCAGAATGAGGAGGAGGTAGGGTATGGGGTTGTATTTATAGTGTGGAATTAGGATTTTGGAATTAAAATGCATTAAAAATGGATTAATTGGGGAAATTCAATTCTCTGTTTAAATTTAGGGTAAATAAACAGTGCAAGGGTAATGAGGGTAGGGGAAACGACAAGTGTGCAAGCACGGGGATGTTTTACCAACGGGGGCCCGTCGCCTCCGGCCCTAGGCATGATCTCGCCGGCCACTTGGTGGAGTTGGGGGGTTAGATTGAAGCCACGTATCCTACTCGCTGTTTACAACATTTTACACATGTTTAATTTTCCAGACTTTTCATTTCTATATGCAGTGCATGTGTAAACTTTTGGGCTTCCAAAAATTTTAAAAGAAAATTTCTGAAAAATAATATGTGCCTGATGTGATTTGAACATAGGATCTATGTCACAGCAGTGCAAGGATTTTCCAATAAGCTACAAGTGCTTTCTTGCTAATCTTAAATAAGAATAACTTTTAAATTGTGCTCCGGCTTGCAAACTCTTTTCTGTATTTTAAGAAGAAAAATTTTGTACAGAAAATTTAGAGTCGTTACACTTTTGGATCTTAGGTTTCTTGAGATGGATTTCTCCTAAGATGATGGATTTTTTAAATTTATTTTATGGGTTATTTTGGGAAGAAATAGATAGAAGGGATGAGAGAGATCCAAAAGAAACTTTCTTTCCCTTTCGATCTCTCTTGAGGAAGAAGAAGAAGAAGAGATAGAAACTTGCCTCTTTTGATAGAGGCTCAAAACCATAGAGATTGCAAATGAATCAAAGTTGTTATTATTTGCCAAATAAGCTCCATGGGCTTTACAATTTTGGTTTTTTTACCTCTTTTACACATGTTCACATCTTTTGTATTTTAGCCTTTGGGATTTACAAAAATTGACTTTTTTCCTATTATTTTTACATTAACTTCCTACTTATTATACATTGAATCTATCTATTATATTTTTATTTCTTTTCTTAGCATGGGGCCGCCCCCCATGCTTGAGCTTGGACTCGGCTTGGCCCCACTTAACTTAGGTTCGGGCTCACTTGACTTGGGTTGTGTCCAGCCTTCGGGTTGACTTTCACTTTTGACTTTAACATTTTGATTTTGGTCGAAGGGGTGTAAATTTTTATCCCGACAACAAGTACTTGCTAGACTTGAAAGTATGTCTTAGCACCTCTACTAGGTTTTAATGAGTATCAAGAATGCAACTTTAAAAAATCTAGAGGTCTAAGTAAACTAAATAAGAATCGAACTATAGAATTAGGGTTTTAAAATTAAGCAAACAAGTTTTAAACTAAGTGAAGAGAGTTTACAATCTTTGTATTCTAATTCTTCACTTCTAAACCTCCAAATAGTAGTCCCTAGAACTCTTCTTTGACTCCACTTGAAAGATGGAACGAGCTTACTTGTAGTTTTCGTCGTCGAACATGATCCACCTTGAGGCAACTCACACTCAAGCTCACACTTTCCTAATCTGGGTATTAGTTAAGAGAACAACCTATACTAATTTGCTAGAGTAGTGTAGGTTGATGAAGCAGGAATTTTGTTCACAAAAAATCTTGCTTTTTTTTTTCTTTTTCTCAATCCTAGAAAATAACTAGAAAGGAGATAAAGAAAAACTTGGAAGTGAGAGAGTGTGAACCATGAGCTCAAAAATGAGATGAAAAGAATGATAAATATCACAATGAATAAAACAAGAAAATAAGATGAGTCATGGCTTCTCCATACTTCTCCAAGAATCTAAACAATAACGCATTCTTGTTTTCTTTAATTCATAAATATTTATCATTATATTCACTCTAATGTAATTCTCACACATTCTAGTTCTATGTATCATCAAACCTGATACAATATATATATATATATATATATATATATATATATATCAAATTATTAAATCAACACTTGATTCAATAATCCGGTTATATCATATATAATCTGGCTAATATCAAATATATATATATATATATATATATATATATATATATATATATATATCAAATCATTAAATCAACACTTGATTCAATAATCCGGTTATATCACATATAACCAACTAATATTTAATATTAGTTAACATATATATATATATATATATATATATATATCAAATTATTAAATCAACACTTGATTCAATAATCCGGTTATATCATATATAACCTGGCTAATATCAAATATATATATATATATATATATATATATATATATTAAATTATTGAATCAACACTTAATTCAATAATCCGGTTATATCATATATAACCCGGCTGATATAAAATTTACTGGATTAGAATACAGTATCATATACTCGTATTTAATCAAGCTCCCGCACATATCTCCATACGTGCCCTACTTTGTTTCGCTTGAGCTAGAAAATCTCTATGTGGGATTGTAAAGACTCATCAATACGCCAACGGTAGGTAATGATCACATCAAATACCCACAAGCCGTCAGCGGTACTAGCTGGACGTAACGGCTACCCGGGTATTGAATGAATAGAAGATCAATAAGCAAATTTGTCCAAACACCTGTAGAGCCTATAAGCAATACTTACCGTACAGTCCGGTCTCTTCGTCTAATATGTTGTATATCGAGTCAGGGGGTGGAATCGTCAGACCCCAATAACTCGATAAGTCATGCCGATGTGTGGCCTATAACCATTTGAGAAACTACTGATAACACTTATCAGTAAATCTTATCATCCATGGATAGGGACTTGCTATTATAGCCAATCGAGCATAGCGCAATATCAATTCCCAATACCGGGAAAGACGAAACCCCTCCTATCGCTCACTTCCTTCATATGACTCGGGACTGTACTCAAAAACCATATGTTTGCACGACCCATTTGAGCCATGGTTGAGAGGAAATTAAAGCACAGTGGGAACCACACAAGACACTATGACGATCTCGGGTCTACAGATTAATCTATACAAGTGTCACCAGGGAACTGCTATCTGACGATAGGTATGGTACCGTTTAGGAGTTCTCGGGGAGTCTCCGGTGCATCCATTCTCCAATGAGCACCTGCGTACAATCTTTGATGTCAAACACCAATAGCTGTGGGATCAACTATTGCCCCATACAGGGTCAAGAAATATACACACTAGTCTACTCTGTAATATCGATACCCTGTCTCGATACTCTCTCGACTAGGAACTGTTAAGGATGTGCTTGTGGACTACTCAAGCCCCACTAGGATGATCTGTATCATAGTCCTGGTAGTCAAGCCAATATCCTAAGGGCTTTATCAACATGTATGAATGAGATAATAAACTAAAATAAGTGCACATGTTAAGATAAAGAGCAACCAGATAGCATACTATCATGTCGAGCAAGAAAGTCCTATATATATATGTCCAAGCATACACTATAATATACAATAATGGCCTCTAGGGCATACATATTCCTACCAATCTCCTACTTGCACTAAGGCCGGTTGTTGTAGTATCGCATACCCAACATCCCAAAAAGCCTCTCGAACTGTGTCTAAGGGAGGGCCTTCGTGAGTGGATCCGCCGTGTTATCCTTCGTGTCTACTCTCCTGAGCTCAATCTAGCGGCGATCAACTATCTCCCGGATCAGGTGATACCGCCTCAGAATATGTCTGGAATGCTGATGAGACCGGGGTTCCTTGGCCAAAGCCATAACTCTATTGTTATCACAATACAAAGGTATTGGATCAACAATGGATGGAACCACACCAAGTTCAATAATGAACTTCTTCATCCAGACAGCCTCTTTAGCAGCATTGTCAGCAGCGATGTATTCAGTCTCCATCGTCTGGTCTGCAACGGTATCTTACTTGGAACTTTTCCAACATACCGCCCCTCCATTAAGGGTGAAGACAAAGTCCGAGACAGACTTGTTGTCATCCTTATCACTCTGAAAGCTCGAATCAGTAAAGGACTCCACTTAGAATTCTCCGTTACTATACACCAAGAATATCTCTTTAGTCCTTGTCATGCCCCGCTTCCTAATAGACGGAAACAGTGACGTGGCAGACCGCAACGTATTTACTAAGAAATAAATACGTTAAGCATAATTAAGTAATATATAAAAATGAACAAGAATGACAAGAGTAATAAAATAAACAGCAACTTTATTTACATTTATCTTTACATACAATTGTTTGAAAAGAAAAGATACAATGAGTAAAGCAGTGCCTAAACAATGGCATACAAAATGAAGGTGCAGGTGCACTAGTAGTCAGGCTGAGTGGTAAGCTGGTCCAAGTCCTCCTGGTTAGGCTCGATCTCTTGAGAGTCTGGTCTTCCTGACGAACATTCCAAAAAAAGAAAACAGAAGGAATGTAGTCAGCGAACTAACGCTCGGTAAGTCCTAAAAGAGAAAGAGAAGATAATCTATGTACAGTGAAATGAATAGGTAAAGTGTGTAACTGATTACTGGTATAGCATAGTTATCATAATGTGGTTGTTTATAGTTTGGTAAAGAAAGTATTCAGGTATACGAGAGGAGTCCATCTTACTCCGTGGACTATGGTAACATATAGTATAAGGCCCCGTCATAACCCACGAGACAACGGCACGTGAATTTATGTTGGTGTCTTTTAAGTGACCTCTCGTGTCATGATATACGTTCCATACCGATCAACCCCTTTTATCCCCGTGAATTATATTGTATAGATTATATTTACAAGTCTTGTCGAGACCATGGATACAAAATGTTCAGGTATTCATGTTCATGATGTAATCAAGTATTCAAGTGGTCATGTCAAGTTATAACCATGGTTCGGTCAGGTTCGGTCAAGTTAGGTCAAGTATACATGTTTGATATTGATGATTGGATTCGAGCATTCATATTCATGATCAAGTATTTGTGTTTGAATTTGGATTCAGATTTGAATTGGACTCAGACCGAGTTAGACACTTGTACTGGTTTAACTCTGGAAATCTTAGGTTCGGGAGTCATCGGTAACTGCTGCACATGGACGGCAGGATTTGTGTCTTTTTCCAAAACAATTACCATTGATAACTTCGTTAAGTTGTTTACCTTAAATAGGCAAGCACTCACTTTCTCCAGCTCCCTGGGGCTCAAGAGAATTGATCCCGCTTAAACCTATATTTACTAAATTTCTTAAATATTGTTTTTATATAACTCGAGGGGGTTTTATGAAAAATATATCAATATGGATTAAAAATAAAACCTCGAGGGTGATTAGTATTATTTAGGGTTTTCACGAGCATGGATTTTAAGTATTGGGGTATTTGAGTGATACATACTTAGTTTTGAAAAGTTCATGGTATTTTATTGAAAAAAACTTGCATTTTTGGTATCTTGATAACATTTTTTTGGCATTTGTGAAACTTTCATTATTTTAGAAAAATATAAATTTATTATATTTTGAAAATATGGATTTATAATTTTATATAATTTTAATTAAAAAGTTAATTTTATTTTATTTAAAAAATTCGTATTTCTTAAAACTTATTTAAATCTTTTCGAGATCGAATGCTCCGTGAGGAGGTCTACATCTCGCTCTACTAGCTCAAGAATATGCGATAATCCACACCATCCGTTAGCGGGTCCCCTAAAGACGGTTGTAGATGCACAATCACAAAGGAAATGAAATACCGCTTTAAAAGAAATCCGGTTTTAGAATTATGTGGTATTTTATTGTAAATTTTCTTCGTAACAAATATTCATACAAAAAAAGTATCGTGCTATGGAACCAAATGTGCGTGTAGGGTAGGTCATTACCCCATGAAGTTTTTCTAAAGGTATTATTTTAACAAATACTAAAAGAGGTGTTTATAAAGTTCAAGGTATTTTTATGTAAAAATTCTACTATGGTTGTTTCACATGAGAATTTTGCTGAAATTTGATTCTAAACATTAGGTTTTAAGGTTATAAGTGATGTAGTAAAATTAGATTGATTAAATTGTAAAGGAAAAGGGAGTTATATGTTTTTAGAAAAGAAGATGTCGGTAATAACAACACTTTTACCGATATAAAATTTGAAGAGTAATTTCATTATAAAGAAGGGGATTTGGGAGGGACTTACGGTTTAGAAAACTCAAAGAAGGGTTAGGAAGGAAAGGGCGTCGTAGTGGCATCGCGGGAGCTCCAGAATTGGCTTCGATTTTCGCCGGAACCAACTTACTCGCTAACTCCACTTTACTTCACTTGCACCAGGAATTTCTTAGAGAGTTTTGGCTAGAATTTTCAGAATGGAGCTGAGCCAAGATATGGGGTGGTTTTTATAGTGGAGAATTAGGTCTTGGGAATTAAAATTGTGGATTAAAAAGCATTAAAATTGTGTTTAATTGTGAAATGAAAGGTCTCTGTTTAATTGCAGGGAAATCAGACAGTGCAGAGGGGTTAGGGGTAGCTGAAGAGGTGCGTGTGCAAAGCTCAGGATAGTTTGGGCTCATCTCACCCATCCCCGTCGGCCCAATCCCCCTTTCCTCCGGTCGATCTCGAGATAAATGCCTCGAGATTCGTGCTACTTGATTAAATCCCTGTTTATTCCATTTTCCACATGTTTGATTTTTCTGAACTTTTCATTTCCCCGTGTATTGCACGTGCAATCTTTTGGGGTTCTAAAAAGTTAAAAAAAATTCATAAAAAATAATTGTGTCTGATGGGAATTGAACACATGGGCACGTCACAGTAGTGCAAGGGCTTTACCAGTGAGCTACAAGTTGTTTCTTACCGTTATTTCACAAAAGCGACTTATAATTCACACTCAGGCTGTAAAACTCATTTCTTGTATATAAACAGAAAATTTCCGTACAAAGATTTTAGAGTCGTTATAGTCCTTCTCAAGTACTTAAGAATGTTCGTCACAGCTATCCAGTGCTTCTCCCCTGGTTCTGATTGATACCTACTTACCACACTAAGCGCAAAAGCTACATCCGGTCTGGAGCATAATATCACGTACATGATAGACCCAACTACTGAAGCATAAGCTATCACGTTCATGCGAGCTCTCTCCAAATCAATCTTGGGAGACATCTCTTTGGAGAGAGTGATTCCTGAACAAGCGGGTAAATTACCATGCTTAGAATCTTACATACTAAACCTTTTTAGTATGGTGTTTATGTACCTGGATTGGGACAATCCCAACATCCTTTTAGATCTATCTCTATAGATCTTTATCCTCAGGATGTAGGAGGTATCACCCAGATCTTTCATGTGATAGGAAGAGTTTGACCGAGTGCAGCATAGGAACATCATTTCCTATCAAGAGTATGTCATCCACGTACAATACGATAAATACAACCTTACTCTCTACTACCTTTTTATATATACATGGTTCATCTACGTTTTTTATGAAGTCAAACTGTTTGACTGCTACATCAAAACAGATGTTTCAGCTCCACGACGCCTGCTTTAATCCTTAGATTGATTTAAGCAGCTTGTACACCTTTCCGTTGCTCTCACTGTCTACGAAGCCCTCTGGCTGTGTCATATACAGCTCTCTTTTAAATCTCCATTTAGAAAAGCGTTCTTGACGTCCATCTGCCAGATTTCATAGTCATGATATGCAGCAATGGCAAGTAGGATCCTGATGGACTTAAGCATAGCCACTGGGGAAAAGGTCTCGTCATAGTCGACACCTGGTCATTGATGAAAATCTTTTGCTAGAGACGAAAATCTTTTGCTACAAGTCAAGCTTTGAAGGTCTCAACCTTTCCATCTAGACCAATTTTCTTCTTGAAGATCCACTTGCTTCCAATGGCTTTTACCCCTTCAGGATCAACTTCCAAAGTCCATACTTTGTTGGTGTACATGGATTCCATCTCAGATCGCATAGCATCTAGCCATTTCACAGAGTACGGCCTGCTCGAAACTAGTTGGCTCATCATCATCCATGATGCAATCCTCGCTCCCACCATCTATGAGAAAACCGCAGTATCTCTCAGGTGGATGAAGAACCCTACTAGATCTGCGAAGTGGTTGAGCTTCGTCTGGGACTATTGAGTACTCTAGTTCTACCAAATCTTCTATTACAGTTTGTGTATCTGGAACTTCTTCCAGCTCTATCTCATTACCACTAATTTCTTTAACAAGAAATTCCTTTTCAAAAAAGGTGGCATGTTGAGCAACAAACACCTTTTATTTCTCGATGTAGTAGAAGATATATCCTAGCGAATGTTTCGGATATCCAACAAACTTACATAAAATAGACCTTGCCTCGAGTTTGTCCGGATTTTGCTTTTTGACATAAGCCGGACAACCCCATATCTTAATGAAATTAAGACATGGTCTCTTCCCCTCTCATATCTCATATGGAGTGGTACGCGCAGATTTGGTAGGAACCCTATTCAATATGTATGCAGCTGTCTCAAGTGTATAATTTCAAAAGGAAATAGATAACTCGGCAATACTCATCATAGAGCACACCATATCTAATAGGATGCGATTCTTCCATTTCGAAACACCATTGTGCTTTGGTGTATATGGAGGAGTAAACTGAGAGAGAATCCCATTCTCTTTTAGATAATCTCTGAATTTCGTGCTAAATATTCACCTCCTCGATCAGATCGAAGGATTTTAATACTTTCACTCTTCTGGTTCTCTACTTCGCTCTTATATTCCTTGAATTTCTCAAAATCTTCAGATTTGTTTTTCAACAGGAACATATGCTCGAATCTTGAGAGATTATCGGTGAATGTAATAAAGTACGAGAAACCATTTCTGGCATGCGTAGACATTGGACTGCATACATCACTATGTATCAGTCCTAAGAGTTCAGTAGCTCTTGGTTCATGTACTGTAAACGGAGTTAAGGCATGACTGACAAATTTCATAAGATGCAAATTCGAACGGATTCAAATATCTAGTAACTTAGCTAGTCTAGTCGTACTGATATGACCAAATCTACAATGCCACAAGAAGGCTTCGTTAATTTCTGAACTTTTTCTCTTGTGTGTGTTCTGTATATTTATAACCGCATTTTGATTTAGAATGTATAAACCATTATATAACATACCAAATCCAATCAACACTTGATTTAGAAAAATGTTCATAACATTTTTCCCTAATGCAAAATTATATCCTTCTTTATCTAATAAAGATATGGATATTATATTGCATATCATAAATGGTATGAAATAACGGTCGTTCAAAATCAATGTATTACCATTTGGCAATACTGGGTGATATTCGTCGACAGCTTTGACAGCAACAATTGCTCCATTCCCTACTCTGAGAGACATATCACCCTTTCCCAGTTATCTACTTTCTTTAACTCTTGTAACAGATTACAAATATGGGAACTTGATCTGGTATCCAATACTACGGACGTAGAGCAAACTGAGAAACAGTTCTCAATAACCAACACACCCGAAGAAGCTCCTTCTTCATTAGCGTTGCGTGGAAATCCTTGCATTTCCCTATATCTTGCGCAAACTTATGACAATTGTCATAAGATAGAGTGAAACCAACGTTTCCTAACCCAGTACAATAAGCGGGTTCGGTCAATACATATATTTTATTATCTTGATTAAGGCATGACATGGTCGCTACCTGGAGAGAGAGAGAAGAAGAAAACAGTTTAGCGTGCGCTCTTGCAAGATTAGATTGGTTATTATCTTATCTAATTAAAATGGTTCCCGCTGTTTTTATCAAATCTTCCTTCAAACTTTAAAAGGTAAGATTAGCCGGGATTAATTACACCCTACAAGTTCGCTAATCGGTCAGCCAGGCTGGTGTTGGTACTCCGAGGTAGTCTCCCCGTGCTTTCGCATGCAACTAATTAAATAAGCTCGTTTCCGCAGGGGCATAACCCCATTAACACCTTTCTTAGACACCTACTAGATTAGCTAATTGTAAAGTGGAAAACTCACTCATGAGTAACGCTTACTCGCAGTGGGTATCGGGATCCAACTATGACATAGAAGGTATGCAATCTCATTGCAAATTTCAACACTTGAAATTCCCGATATCTGTTTTTACCCCTAACGACCTATGACCTTGACGGATGTTAACAAACCATAGGCCGCTAGTTAAGTTCAACCCGTCATTTCATGATTGATTCAAACCCATCCATACAAACCCTTGACGGAGGTCAATAAGGCTGTGTGACTGTCCCTACCGATCACATCAACATACTGCAGATAAGTATTACCCAGCTACCATACACTGTGCCTTGATGGAGGTCAACAAACACCACACGAATACTAAACACTACATATTTGAAATGATGGAGGGCTACGACTAGTTTTGAAGAAAACCTTTAACGTAATGAACTTGATATCGTTGTAGAACCTTGTGATTTGAAAATGAGTGGTTTAAGCTCCGCTTTAAAAATCGAGTAGTTTTCAAAACAAACCGAATGGGTTATAGCATATGCTAATTTTTGCTAAAAAGCTCATTTCCGGTGAAGAGATCTAGGCTCTTTTCTAATTGAATGAGGTGTTGGATATTCATAATGGAATACCGCTATGCAAAGCAAGAATTAGAGCTACTTTTTTGAAAAATTTGATTCTACAATATCTTTTAGCTTTCTTTTCTTTTCATTAATCTTATTAATGACGTCCCATTAATTATGTTTCCTAAACATCACAGAAGAAATGAAAATAAAACACACAAATATGCTATCCGCATTCGCCTCAGGGATCCGGGTCTTTACCGTAAGGTTACTTAACTTACGGCAGGGTAGGGTCAGGACTAGCGTGGATGCAAAACATATATAGTGTCTTCTGATATATCATATATATAAGTAACATTCATCTCACACAGTTATATGATCACATCACATCACAAAATAGCAGAAGCAAATATATGAAATATAGGATATACTAGGAGGTCCATGTTTTAGATTAAGCCAGTAACGAAAAACACGGATTCCACAGTCATGATGAATCGCCAAGCCCACATTCCAAGACCTCTACGAGAGCGGCCAGCAACCTTGCCAATTTTAGAGTTAGGCGACCAGTCTCGACTCCTCGAGATGGCCTCCCACTGGACTCTAGAACCAGCTTACTTATGCTTCCCGCCTTGGGTCTATCCTAATGCGGTAAAGTAAATAATATATATCGAATGGAGACAACAACCTCAACCCGGAAGTGTCCCAATAAAAGAATATTACATACAATTCTTTACATGAATGAAAATTAAAAAACTCTCATCTCACATAAAACTCTCGGCTATTCAATCACAACGATCCATTATAACATATCGATAGCAACACAATAACATCACATGTCATCAACGTAAGTAAATATGCATATCCCTAATGTCGTTGTCGTATAGCAACGAGATCGGGGATACTGCCACATATTACACTTACGGTCACAGCATAGAAATGAAAACTACAATAATTAGAATCCGCATCTTTAGACATCATAAACCCGGATTATCACATATTCCGAATTTCATGCCAACCCTATAAACCTTACATTTAAGTCTCGAATTGAAAACACTTTTTAAAAATTAAGTAGGGCAATTCAATAAGATTCCCGATTAATGTTTCGAAGGACCGTCGAGAACTTTAGTAGATGGTCGCACCCCCAAGGCCGTCAACGAAGTGGACTTGGACGGAACACCATGGCCGTGAGCACCCAAGTGGATGCTTTTGGCCATGGGGATCTCCTATAGTCACTTGGTCGGGGCAATGGGGCATAGCTGTCTACTAGTATCTTCCAGGAGTATTCGCATACGATATGAGATTATGACAGATTTTTTATCCAAATCCAAACTCCATGTTAATCCATCATTTGAGACTAAAATGCGAGATTTATAAATCGATAACTAGTCTTCACAAAACTAATCAATGTAGATTCCAAAAATTATATCACATATCCAAAGCAATATAGACGATATTAAACATTCGATCAATATTTCAAACAACAACAATTCACAGAGACCTTAACCACTTGAGCCTCATTAAAAATATCCAGAAAATCAAAAATGTCAAAATAAAGCAGCATATGAAAAATGAGCTCTTAACTCCTGAAGTGGGCGGCGGAACCGCGGCCAAGACATGGTCTAGGCGGCGGTTCCGCGGCCACTTTGAGGTATTGGACTCTCGTATTTCTTGTGCTTCCATATAATTACCTGCATGATTTTCTGAGCATTTTTAATTGTGAAAATAATGAAGTTTAAAAAATTGGACAGAAACTACCAAAATCCTAAGTTTAAAACGTCGATCGAATACTTTAATTTCGTCTAATCTACTCCTAAGCCTCTAGCTTGGCTTTGATATTTTGAAAGTATGTCTTAATATCTCTACTAGGTTTCAATAAGTATTAAGTATGCAATTTTAAAAAATCTAGAGGTCTAAGTATACTAAACAAGAATCGAAATAGAAAATTAGGGTTTTAAAGTTAAGCAAGTTCTAAACTAAGTGAACAGAGTCTACAACCATTGTAGTCTAGTCCTTCACTTCTAAAGCTCCATGCAGTAGTCCCTAGAACTCTTCTTTGACTCCACTTGAAGGATAGAACGAGCTTACTTGTAGTCTTCGTCGTCGAAAATGATCCATCTTGAAGCAACTCACACTTAAGCTCACACTTCACTAATCTAGGTATTAATGAAGAGAACAATCTATACTAATTTGCTAGAGTAGTGTAAGTTGATGAAGTAGAAATTTTGCTTACAAAAAATCTTTCTTTCTTTTTCTTTTTCTCAACTCTAGAAAATAACTAAGAAGAACTTGGAAGTGAGAGAGTGTGAACCATGAGCTCAAAAATGAGATGAAAAGAATGATAAATATCACATGAATAAAACAAGAAAATAAGATGAGTCATGGCTTCTCCATGCTTCTCCAAGTATCTAAACAATGACTCATTCTTGTTTTCTTTAATTCATAAATATTTATCATTATCTTCACTCTAATATAATTCTCACACATGCTAGTTCTATGTATCATCAACCATGATACAATATATATATATATATATATAAAGAGAAGAAAATTTTAAGTGAGCTTATCAAATTATTAAATTAACACTTGATTCAGTAATCTGGTTATATCATATATAACCCGGCTAATATCAAATATATATATATATATATATATATATATATATATATATATATCAAATTCAATAATTCGATTATATCACATATAACCGGCTAATATTTAATATTATATATATATATATATATCAAATTATTAAATCAACACTTGATTCAATAATCCGGTTATATCATATATAACCGGCTAATATCAAATATAAACACACACACACACACAATATCATTGAATCAACACTTGATTCAATAATCCGGTTATATCATATATAACCCGGCTGATATCAAAAATGCTGGATTAGAATACGGTATTATATATTCATATTTAATCAAGCTCTTGCACATATCTCCATACGTGGCCTATTTCGTTTCGCTTGAGTTAGAAAACCTTTATGTGGGACTCTAAAGATTCATCAATACACCAGCAGTAGATAATGGTCACATCAGATACCCACAAGCCGTCAGCGGTACTACATGGACGTAATGGCTACCCAGGTATTGAACGAATAGAAAATCAACAAGTAAATTTGTCCAAATTCCCGTAGAGCCTATAAGCAATACTTACTATATAGTCCGGTCTCTTCGTCTGATATGTTGCATATCGAGTCTGGGAGGTGGAATCTTCAGACCCCAATAACTCGATAAGTCATGCCGGTGTGTGGCCTATAACCTTTCGAGAAACTACTGATAACACTTATCAGTAAATCTCATCAGCCCTGATCAGGAACTTGCTGTTATAGCCAATCGAGTATAGCGCAACATCAACTCCCAATACCGAGAGAGATGAAACCCCTCATATCGCTCACTGCTTCCATGTGACTCGGGATTGTACCCAAAAATCACCTGTTTGCACAACTCATTTGAGCCGTGGTAGGGAGGAAATCAAAACACAGTGGGAACCACACAAGACACTATGACGATCTCAGGTCTACAGACTAACCTGTACAAGTGTCACCAGAACTGCTATCTGACGATAGGTATAGTACTGTCTAGGAGTTCTCGGCGAGTCCTGTCCGGTGTACCCATTCTCCAATGAGCACCTGTGTACAATCTTTGATGTCAAACACCAATGGCTGTGGGATTAACCATCGCCTCATACAGGGTCAAGAAATGTACACACTAGTCTACTCTGGAATATCGATACCCTGTCTCGATACTCTCTTGACTAGGAACTGTTAAGGATGTGCTTGTGGACTACTCAAGCCCCACTAGTATTATCTGCATCATAGTCCTGGTAGTCAAGCCAACATCTTAAGGGTTTTATCAACATGTATGAATGAGATAGTAAAATAAAACAAGTGCACATGTTAAGATAAAGAGCAACCAGATTGCATACCATCATGTCGAGCAAGAAAGTCCTTTATATATATATATATATGTCAAAGTATCCACTATAATATACAATATATATATATATATATATATATATATATATATATATATATATGTGTGTGTGTGTGTCAAAGTATCCACTATAATATACAATAATGGTTTCTAGAGCATACATATTCTTAACATGACTAACATATTTTATCAACCAAGGCTCCTTATATTTTTTTATAAATAATATGTTGACTTGATCGACTGAATATTACGGTTGATTAATTCCTAAAACCTTTTTAAAAAAAACCTTTTCTTGACTAAAACAATGGTCAAGCAAACGAACGGTCGACCAAGCAAAATCCTTAGTCGAGCAAGTGCTTGGCCGACTGCACCTAGCTTGACCAACTTAGTTAGTCGAGCAAGCTAGCTTGCTCGACTGTTTCCCTCTTGGTCGACTGAAATATTCAGCCGACCATAGGAGCAAATCCTTGTAGTTTAATAAACATGATAGAGGACTCATATTAATCATCCTAGACATGCTATAGATACTACACATAAAACCCTAGAAAAGAGGGAGAGGCCTGATTGAATGAATTAGCGTGTTTGCGCTTTCTAAAAGATAGATCAAAAATATTTGTAACCGCAATCAAGAACGGCGTCGCATGAAGCTAGCCGGTGAGTACGGGTCGGTCCACAGGGATGTTGTGAATCTCCGATTCGTTCTTACGAGTTAATTCCGAAAGGTGTTCGGAGTTGTTATTAAATCTAAAAACCTAATTAACCTAGGGCAATTATCTAGATCTATTCTTGCTAGGGTTAGGTTTAGGGATGGTTTGGAAATGCAATTAAATCTCAACGCTTTCTATACCCGAATGAAGATCTGTGAGGAGTTATGGTAATTATCAATAAAGGGGATTAGATCCATTCGGGAAGGTGTTCCTTCCTCTAGGTTCTTGTCCTTCCTTTAGAGATCCTTACCCTAACCTCCATGGAAAACGCGCGCAACCGGGCCTTTACACTACGGTGTCATCGTTACCTCGAGGGGTAGGATGCCGTAGGACGCGGTGTGTGCGTGTATGCATGGAGTCCTATTGTAAATATTTGGTGGGTAAGAAAGGGATGAGAGATCTCATCTCTCAAAATTCTTCCCCAAAGCTAAACCTGAAACAAGTTCCTAGGGCATGAAATTAAATCTACCTAGGGCAAAGAATTGAAATCTAAACTAGGGCGAGAAATTAAATCTACTTACAGATGCATCCCTCCAATCATCCATACAGGGTTGTCAGATCTGAATTTCTGAATGGAAAGGAAACACCGATGCTCTCCAAAAAGGATTTTTGAATTTTTATTAAAAGGAGGCATAAAGAGTTACAATGATTAGAGTTCCTGTTTATAAAGAATAGGAAACCCTAGGGTTACATTTGACTCGCATGTCTACAATTACAAGAATAGCCCTATAAAGACCAGTCAAAGCCGGCATGGAATTATGGTAAAAACAATTTTGCATTTGGGTCCTATATGGCCGCGGAACCGCGGTCCCAGCATTGGTTTGGCCGCGGTTCCGCCGCCAAACTATGGATTTGGGCTCTGGGCTTTTTGGATACTGATCTCTGGATCTGTGGACTTCTTAATTCTTTGGTACTTTTCTCATTGGGCTTCTAGGTTGGTTCCAGATCTCCAGTGAACAATTTGTAGTGAACTTTAAACCTTCGCTTTGAGTCGATATCTTGAATCTTGCTTTGTGAACTGTTTCTTATGTAGGCTTGATCAAAATCTTCTGTTCATTGGTTAAAGTCCACTTTTTCGTCGTCTTTATATCGTTTTCACTGTTTTCTGTCCAAGAACCTGTAACCTGTAACATGTAGCAGACATGCGTCAAAAGCACCTGTTTATTTATAAAAAGAATAAGAATGGGGAATATAATAATGCAATATTATGGTGTGAACAAATACCCCCAAACTTATCTTTTGCTCGTCCTCGAGCAAACTTATTTTTATTCACCAAGATCCTAACCTAGCCACACTTTCGCAGGGAAACGCGATTGCACTGAGCACGTGCAACAAGCCGTTAAACCTCTAGGTGTCCCTAGTAGGAGGAGTGTTGTCTCCTGAGGGTTTTCAGCGGATTACACCCACAAAATCCTATCAATTCGGCCCATTGACTTTTGTTCTCCAACTAGGTTTTCTAACAAGAAATTCTATTATCTTCTACTCATAAATCATCCACCCATATTCTTCACACTTCCTGATTATTTAACTTAAGATTATATATGTTCTATAGATTTACTTAGCTTTCGGCATTTCTTAAGTTTTCCTTCTAGGGTTCCATCTCCACTTAGGAATTTCTATCAACTCTACTAAAGATACAAGTTCTATTCTTCATCCATTTCTCTCATCTAAACTCCAATCACATACCCTTACGTGTGTGTATAGATCACCCCTACACTTGGAAATTCAAATCAAGCAATCATACTCTTGTCCGTTGTCCAAAATACTTATTGGTAGGTGAATTTTTAATTGAATTTTGTTTACACATCCTTCATGCGACCGTTAATACTTCTTGAGGTACCAACGACCGATTACAAGATGTGTTTGCACATTAAAGCGTACTTTCTAGTCTTGCAACCCCAAGGCTTTTAGCAGTGACTCCCAAACCAGTTGGTCTAAGGCACTAGGTGATGAAGCACCCTCGCTAAATATTTTTCTATTTTTACAGCCTTAAGTAATCACAAAAAATCAGTGTTCATTTTTTTTCTTTATTCACTTTTTTTATTTTCATTGTACTAAGGACTTTAGACAAGAGCATTTCAAGGTCTCTTCTACTATTCCAAGTTTCAAGGTGCGTGATTGTGCAAATTGTAGGGTATACGTTTTCAGAATCTAGAGTTAAGCTAGGAACTATTTTTCAAACTTATACTCTAATAAGAACATCAATACTCTTCCCTTGTTTCAACTTAACCCAAGAAGTGAACCCAAAATTTGCCTATTTCTAAATAAACTACAAGGCATATACTTTCCACCGTTAAACTTTAAGGAATGTTATTTTTAGGGTTTTTAATTTACTGAGTCTAAGATCTAGTTGTTCCTAGCCAGTTAACCTATTTGTCAAACTCAAGTCAATTATCCAAAATTGAATACAATAATTTTTATAATTTTTGAAAATTTTCAATTTTTATGGGTTTTCAAATAAGTATGCAAATGCAAAAATATGTACAAATGAATGCGAAGGAAGAAGACGTACCGAGCATACCCCCAAACTTGAACTTGACAGTGTCCTCACTGTCATACTGAACCAAGAGGGTCAAAATGTTGGCACTCCCCTGTTTATTTATTTACAAATTTTTTTCTTATATTTTTTAATGTTTTGAAATTTTTTATTTTTTTTATAGAAAATAAAACAAAAATATATACATATATACAATAAGGCTCCCCCCAAACTTAAGCTTGGCCTTACACAAGCCAAAGGTCAGCACCAACCATTCAAAAATCTTATCGTGGTAATGGTACAGTTGGTGCAAGAATGGGGTGGAAAGAAGAGAAATGAGAAACACGCGAGACCGTGTGGAAAGAAGAATGGAAGATGGTCTCGGCGGAGGAGAAGAATGGCAGAAAGAAGAAAGAAGTAGAGTACGATCTTGAGAGTGTAAATTGAGTGAATAAATTAGCGCAATTTGTGATGATCGATGTGTTAAAAGAGATTGCGCTAACCTATCAACCCGTCGTGCAATGGGATAAAATCCCTCAAGACTAGCAAGAAAATATGGGTACGCCGAACTTGGTATTTGAGATGAAAGCATAACGGTCACTTGCACGGTCGAAACAATAGGAAGGAGGGAGGGTGATATAACAGTCAAAGGTTCAGGAGGCTGAATTGGAAAATCCGACACATTAAACAAAAATGGTTCAACCTCAATATTATCCTCAAAACTCTCCTCAATATTATCCTTATAATTTTCCTCAAAATTCAACTCATCCATGCCATTATCATCAAAGTCAAGACGCATATGAGATTCGGGAGAGACATCTAATAACTCGGGATGATGATTTAAACATAAAATTTCAATCAAATCGACAGGTTCATCATCCGAAATATTCCCGGCGTCTATATCCTCAATCAAGTGAAAATCAATTTCCTTAGACACCTCATCAAAAGAATGGATATCTATCGATTTAGGTTCTAGATGGGAGGTGTAAAGGTCGAAAGGATTAGGTACGGTTTCACTCGAAAGGGGTTCCTCACAATTTGGCAAATCAAGCACTACAAAATCACACAACTCATTTTTTTGGACACATGTTTGAAAATTGGAGTTGTTGGATTCGATTGGGTATGGGTAGGTTTGATTTGAAAATACTCTCTCATTCTCACTCTGTCCAACCGCCTCCTTATACATTAAAATTTTTTGAGCTAGCGGGAAACTAGCTACCGGTTCACTAGGTTGCATAAGGGCGGCCACGGACGCTTCCACATTCCGAGTCATTTTATTTGTTGCAGCAATATAAGCTTCCAACGACTCTTCCAAACTAGACTTAGATGGTGAGGGGGTTTCGGTAAAAGATTCAAAATGGTGTGGATATGCAAAACTCCCAACAGGCTGTGTAGAAACAGTGTCTAGTGAAGGTGGGAAGGTCGGGTAGGACTGGTAGGAAATGGGTGATTGGGCAGGGGTAGGGTCAACATGTGGATAAAAAGGTGAATAGTTTTGTTGATCCCTAGAACTAGATGAGTGGAGAGGGGTGAAAGATCGGCTGCGAGATTGAGCAATATGCTCAGCAATGGACATCGGCTTAGAAGTTATAGCAGGACTTGGAAAAGCGGTGTCAACATATGGAGGTGGTAAAGGTTGACTTGGTTGACACAAAATGGGTTGAAAAGTCAAACTGTTTCTCCTAGACGCCTCTATGTGATCTTTCAAAGATATTTTAGGTAAGGAAGGATCGTCTTTAAATTGACCGAACAAATTGACGTACGACGCAAAATTAGGTTCGGGATACCAAAGTTCGGCTAATGATTTATTATGAGGGGTACCCATGTTAGAAGAAAGGGCGAAAAGAAGGAAGGTTTGTGGTGCAAGGATCTAATTGCGGCCAAAATTTTTTGCAAGTTTCTAATAAAATTTGTCCTTTTGATTTTTATTCTTTTTCTCTTTATTTGGAAAAATTTTGTTGCAAAAAGATTTTAAAGAAAAGATATGCAACAACAAAATATTACTTGCAATCAATTTTATTTCAAGCGGGGCTCAAAAATCCTCTACAAGATCGTTATTTGGAAAGGCAAATATTTTTAAAGCGCAACAAATCCTGCAGGTATTTTCCAGAAAATATATTTCAAAAATTGTAGAGGAGGAACAGAGGAACTTACAGAGGAAATTCCACGAGATAATGCCACTGTTCCACCGCCCTTCCACATCAAAACCAGGCTCCCACCGCGATTTCGCGGTCAAAATGATTGCACAGTGCCCCAAAAAAAATTTCACGGTTTGATTTGACTAGACGGCCGCGGTTCCGCTGCCTAAGGTGGGTTTTGGCCGCGGAAACGCGGCGGGATGGACGGTTCACTGCTCCAAAAAAAATCCAGTGTTCTGTTGTTTAAAATATCTTCTGTTCCGATATCCCGTTTTCCGTTTCGCTTTCTGAAAATCTCTAGATCCGAATTTGTATATCGTACAAAAATTCAACCACAAAGTATCCCTTCCAAAAATAACAAATTATATATATTTTTATATTTTTTTGATTTTTTCAGATTTTTATGATTTTTTAATTTTAAGATTAACCCGAAATTGCGAAAAGGAAATTTCTACGCCATCCCCGGCAACGGCGCCATTTGATTGAATGATTTAGCGTGTTTGCGCTTTCTAAAAGATAGATCAAAAATATTTATAACCGCAATCAAGAACGGCGTCGCATGAAGCTAGCCGATGAGTACGGGTCGGTCCATAGGGATGTTGTAAATCTCCGATTCATTCTTACGAGTTAATTCCGAAAGGTGTTCGAAGTTGTTATTAAATCTAAAAACCTAATTAACCTAGGGCAATTATCTAGATCTATTCTTGCTAGGGTTAGGTTTAGGGATGGTTTGGAAATGGAATTAAATCTCAACGCTTTCTATACCCGAATGAAGATCTGTGAGGAGTTATGGTAATTATCAATAAAGGGGATTAGATCCATTCGGGAAGGTGTTCCTTCCTCTAGGTTCTTGTCCTTCCTTTAGAGATCCTTACCCTAACCTCCATGGAAAACGCGCGTAACCGGGCCTTTACACTACGGTGTCATCGTTACCTCGAGGGGTAGGATGCCGTAGGACGCGGTGTGTGCGTGTATGCATGGAGTCCTATTGTAAATATTTGGTGGGTAAGAAAGGGATGAGAGATCTCATCTCTCAAAATCCTTCCCCAAAGCTAAACCCTAAACAAGTTCCTAGGGTATGAAATTAAATCTACTTAGGGCAAAGAATTGAAATCTAAACTAGGGCGAGAAATTAAATCTACTTACAGATGCATCCCTCCAATCATCCATGCAGGGTTGTCAGATCTGAATTTCTGAATGGAAAGGAAACACCGATGCTCTCCAAAAAGGATTTTTGAATTTTTATTAAAAGGAGGCATAAAGAGTTACAATGATTAGAGTTCCTATTTATAAATAATAGGAAACCCTAGGGTTACATTTGACCCGCATGTCTACAATTACAAGAATAGTCCTATAAAGACCAGTCAAAGCCGGCATGGAATTATGGTAAAAACAAATTTGCATTTGGGCCCTATATGGCCGCGGAACCGCGGTCCCAGCCTTGGTTTGGCCGCGGTTCCGCGGCCAAACTATGGATTTGGGCTCTGGGCTTTTTGGGTACTGATCTCTGGATCTGTGGTCTTCTTAATTCTTTGGTACTTTTCTCATTGGGCTTCTAGGTTGGTTCCAGATCTCCAGTGAACAATTTGTAGTGAACTTTAAACCTTCGCTTTGAGTCGATATCTTGAATCTTGCTTTGTGAACTGTTTCTTATGTAGGCTTGATCAAGATCTTCTGTTCATTGGTTAAAGTCCACTTTTTCGTCGTCTTTATATCGTTTTCACTGTTTTCTGTCCAAGAACCTGTAACCTGTAACATGTAGCAGACATGCGTCAAAAACACCTGTTTATTTATCAAAAGAATAAGAATGGGGAATATAATAATGCAATATTATGGTGTGAACAAGGCCAGAGAGGATAACAGGAGAGACCAAAAATAATACTTGAGGGGAGAAAACCCTAAGGAGGGGAAAGCATCGAAAGGGGTTCGCTGGATCTGAACCCAGGTTTCATGATTTTGTAGGTTCTCATATCTGGAGGTGTGCCGCCTTGCTCAAACAAACCGAACATACAAATTTATTGATGCATAAAGGTATTCAACATTTTAAGCCGCATCATTTGGCGCCATCTATGGGAAGCTCCATGGTAGATCTTAGAGCTACACCTTGCGATAAAAAATCCTCGACTTTTATTAAAAGCTCGGCAGAAAAAAGGTACATCGGTCTGTGATGATCAGGATGCATAAAAATAAATATTTTGGTTAACAAAATGTTACCTTTTGTAGCAAAAGTTTGATTAGATCGGACGGAATTTTATCGATAAATCTACAATATTGATATTGTATGTTTCAGGATTTTTGTGATGAGTTTATTTTAAAAAAAAAAGAGAACTATGGAACAGATTTCAATTTATGATTGATTTGAGGATATGATCAAATTATGCATCGCATAAATTTTTTAATTTATTTAAAATTAGAGATATGATGATATTCCAAATCTTATTTCTAAAAAGATATCTTAAATATAAAAGATTTGCTAAAATCTTATTTCAATTATATTTCTCTCAAATATTTTAGGAAGATTCATATTTTGAAGATTTTGAAAAGTTTGTTCCTAATATGATTTTAAAATATTTTGGAAGATTCATATTTTGAAAATATGGTTCAACAAATATTTTTGAAAGTATATCATGATTATTCTCTGGGAAGACATGTTAGTTCATACCTCATTTTTATTGAGACACATAACGCATAAATAAGTCAGAAAAAATCGAATCGATTGATCTAGAACGAACAATTTATTAATAGCATGGACTCGTCTACGAACCTTCGTCATAGGAGAGACTTTTCCTTTGATTGATTTATTAATATGGTTATTAAATTAGGTCTAAACCGTGAGATTTACCACCACACCATCAGAACAAGCTCGACAAGATGAAGTAAATGCAACCTAGCCCCGAGCTCTAAGCTACGAGCTGACAATCCGGACTTACGAGCTGTTGGGTAGCCCTATGAGCTGTGAGCTGCTACCCAGCCCTATGAGCTTCCAGCCAGCCTTACGAACTCTGAGCTCTGATCTATGAGCAACCCAAGCTGCGAGCCTTGAGCTCAAACTGATAACCTATGAGTTTCAAGATCCAACATTCAAGTTGCCAAATTGGAGCTGCAAAATGCAACATTAAAGCTATGAAATCTGACTCCGAGCTCTTTAAGGTCCCTAAGTTTAGTGTTTACAAGCCTATAATAAACTTGAGAATCCATAAATGAGATAGAGGCAGAGTAAGATTTTATATTTAAAATCAAATTATTATAAAGTGAACTATTTTTATAATACCACATATGTTTTTAACCTTTCTATTGAGCGATATGAAAAAGAAAATTGGTATCTAAAGTAAAAAGGCAAAAGGCCAACATAGCCCTAAGGGCATGACAACAAACATATCGAAAAGGATTCGGCGAATCGGCTAAGATTTCAATTTCGAGTTTTATTTAAATAAAATATATGCTGGTATCTATTATCCCTCAGTGCAGAATTTCTAAATATGGCCAAAAGACTCAAGTCAAATCCAAAAAAGACTCAGATACTCGGGCCAAATCAATAAAAAGACATGAACGTCCGAGCAAGCCTAGGATGCCCGAGCATGCTTAAGATGAAAAAATGAGTGAGAAGAACTCGCTTAAGACGTGACGCAACTACTACGTCTCTCCGTAATTGCGAGTGAGAAGATCTTGCTTAAAATCGTGACACAACTACTACGCCTCTCCGTAATTGCAAATAAGAAGACCCAAGGGAGAACCTCGGGATATCTATTTACGAGGACTTATCTAAGCCACGGTGAGCATCTCTCTGCCCAAGTAGAACCTCGGTTTATTTATTGCGTGGACTTATTAAAGTCGCGTTGGATTTCTAAAGTCAGAGCATCTCATGGCCCGAGTAGAACCTCAGGATATCTATTTACGAGGACATATTAAAGTCGTGCTGGATTTCTAAAGTTCGAGCTCCTCTTGGCCCATGTAGAACCTCGGTATATTTATTGCGCGGACTTATTAAAGTCACGTTGGATTTCTAAAGTTCGAGCTCCCCTCGACCCGAGTAAAGACTCAGTATATTATTGCGTGGAATTATTAAAGTCGGTTGGATTTCTAAAGTCCAACCTTTTCTCGGCCCGAGTAGAACCTTAGTATATTTATTGCAAGGACTTATTAAAGTCGCGCTGGATTTCTAAATTCCTAGCTACTCTCGGCCCGAGTAGAGGCTCAGTATATTATTACGCGTAATTCTTAAGTTCGCGTTAGATTTCTAAAGTCCGAGCTCCTTTCGGCCCGAGAAGATGCTTGACATATTATTGCACGGAATTATTAAAGTCGCGCTGGATTTCTAAAGTCCGAGCTCCTCTCTGCCCGAGTAGAGGCTTGGTATATTATTGCACAGACTTATTAAATTCGTGTTGGATTTCTAAAGTCCGAGCTTCTCTCGGTCCGAGCTATGCCTCGGTACTCTCTTACAGATTTCTTAAAGTCCGAACTCCTCTCGGTATGAGCCGCGTCTCGAAAAACTATTCAGTCTCAAGAAATTCCAACAAATGAACACTAGTCACCAACAACACGACAGACTGTCTATTAAGAAACTTAGCTCAAGACTAGCTAAAAAGCTGAAGCCCAAACTAATCTCGGCATCCTAAAACCTTTTGGCGCCTCGGGGGTAGGGACATCATTTAACCATCAAAACCGTACAACTGGCTTATCGCTAATAATTGCCAAAGAAAGCTCTATAAATATCACTCGAAGACAATATGACGACCCTTAAACCATATCAGAAAGACGCAAGAACCAACCTGAACCGCTCATCACGGTCAACGAATATGCCGCGTTACACATACCTAGAAACTACGAATTCGACACAACGGTAACTTTAAACCGAGCACGCTCTCTAATCTTTAACCACTCGCTCGCACGTGAGGAGTTCAAAGCAAAGGTACTGATATAGCATAGATTTACCGATTGGTTTATTAGGTCCAAACTCGTATATCCACTCAGCCCAGAGGTCTTATAGGGCCCAAAACCCGCACATAACCGTGGATCATAACTAATAAACATGATAGAGGACCCATATCAACCCTCCTAGACATGCTATAAATACCACACATAAAACCCTTGAAAAGGGAAGAGCGGCCATAAAGGATGACAGGGGAGACCAAAGATAATACCAAAGGGGGAGAAAACACTAAAAAGGGGAAAACACTAAAAGGAGGAGAAAAGACAGCCCGGCCTAAGATTTCCGCCGTCAAGAAGATTTCGGCTCTCGCACCATCTCCTAAACGTTTGCTTTATATGCTTTATACCGATGATACATCTTTACTGACTCAAGTATCGGAGGGGTATCCTGGGTCTGAACCCGGGGGTCCTTAATTTTGCAGGTTCTCGGATCCAGAGGTCTGCCATCTTTCTCAAAAGAAAAACCGTCATACAAATTTATTGGTGCATCAAGGTTATTCAATATTTTATGTCGCATCAGATTCCATTGATTCGAAAATTAAGGACAAAGATATAGACAATTCTTTTTTTCTTGGGGCAACGTCTTCTGGAATCGAACCTACAACTTTGAAAAGGAGATTTTTACCGTAGGTGCACCATTGTAATAGAAAACAATTATTAAATAAAATTAAAGAATAAAATCATAGATTAGGTACAAAACAAGAATATCACAATCTCGGCCCCAGGTGCGACCATTGTCAGCCAATGTTGGTTCAGGTCCCGTCCAAATTGTTTAGCCCAAAAGTCCCCTAAATTAGTAATGCATACCTACCTAACTCTTTAGGTCAATGTTTTTTTTTCTCTTTCCACATTTTCCTACTCTTATAGCATTCATCTACTTTATTCCTAAAAAATAAATGAATTTAATCGATACTTAAAGGATACCTACAATAACTCTCATTCTTAATACAAAGAAATTGTCTCTCGTACGCCAATGCCATCTTTCTGGCGGTAAACATTGCTTTTGCGTACTCTCTGCATTTTCTTCCTCTTTGCTAACCTCCTCCTCCCCTCTGCCACCGCCATCTCCATCTTCTCGATCAATTCCTCTACATTCGGTCCAAACATGAACCTAAACTCTTTGTCCACGACAATAGTCCCTTTGATGCTAGGGAACCTTGTGGCCGAAATTGGCTTTCTGCATGGCCTCCATCAGTGTTAGATCCAATCCTTGTTGACTTAGGGTCAGATTTACGAATATGTCGATTCAATTGTAGAATATGCTTTCAGTTTTGATGGCTGCAGTGCACCTGGTGCGATCACGTTCGGGGCGAGATCGGTGTATCTTTGGGCCCAAGGCCCTGTTCCGGCTATGACTAAGTAAACTTTAGGATGTACAAAAACTAGCTTGGAGAATACTTCGTAGAGCAAAGGGTGTCCTGTTACACAATTTTCATACACTATTAATTAGGATTTAAAAATTGCGGGTAGATTGTTTAAAAGTACTGTAATGTTTCATCACTTATGCACTTTAATATCTTATAGTTTTTTTAACACTTTGATATCCTAATGTATTTTTTAGCATTTTTCTATCTTCTGTTTTTATTGTTGTATCTATTTTGAATCAGTTTATTCATTGAGAACGATTTCAATATTTGCTTATGTATATGATGTTACAAATAAACAAACAGATACAGACATGGTGGTAAAAGAGAAGGTAGAAAATGCCAACTGATGACGCTCATAAGTGGGAGCTCCCCAGATCATGACACGTGGCAGAAGACGTGTCCCGATGCACACGGAAATAGGGCAAGGACTACACATTAGAAGCGTCCCCCGGGCTATCGTCCCGCCGCATGGACCCGACCTTCGAGGATTCCCTGAATAGTCCTATGGTCGGTGGGTATACGACCATTAGTGCACCTCCGAGTCCTCCTACACACTGAGCTTCTTTAGCCCCCCCGCTCTCCTTCGAGCCTCCCGCCGAGCTAAGCTTCCTCGGTCCTATTGAGCGACCCAGAACGTAGATCACAGGCGTCTCCGCTAGGGCTCCGCGAATCTTGCCAGACGCGAGATATCCGCTGCCCCACGATCCTGTATTCCACGCCGTCGCATCCCCCATTAACAAGCGTATCTCGTCAGTAATGAGAGATCCCACCATTCTCGCAGGCGCAACGCCAGGGGCGTAACGGCCGGCGATAATATTGCCCCCGCTAGCCCATAGCTGCTGCTATATAAACCCCTCTTTCAGATGACTCAGGTAAGGCACTTCTTATCTAATAGGCCTCTACTCTGCCCAAATACGTCGACTAACTTGATCGTCGGAGGGTCCACGGTGGTACAACCGTCCCGGGACTTCTTTGCAGGTAGCTCGGCTTCGCACCAAACCAAACACATTGAGATCCACACGCCTCAGGAAACAATCTTCAAACCCAATCTCAGCCATTCGCCAACGTCCTCGGCAGATTGTCGGAAGACAACATCTGAAGGAGATCCAGAGATCCATCAGTTGGCGCCGTCTGTGGGAACGAAAGACTAATTTGTTCCACTAATAAAAGTTGATCTTCCGCCCTTGACCCAATGGCAAGCGACGACCGCAACGATCCCAGTACGAGTCGCCGCCTTCCCCAAAACAGAGGTGTGGACGGTTTTACCCCCCTCCAAACCTCCTCAATGCCTTATCGGCTCGAATCGACAGACTCACGTTGATGGTGGACGCCCTTATCCGCGTTCAGATGGCGGGCCCTGATCAGCAAATCGCGGTTCCCCCTCCCAGGGATTACTACGTCGGCAGAAGAGCGAATAACATTGCTCCCTTCAACGCCACTGAACACCAGCGTGCCGACTCCGGCAACCGCGGCCCCCACGCAGCGATTAATTCCATGACCCGCTGGGTACCGCACGACTCTATGTCACGGTCTCGGGAAAGAGACCATCGCCACAACGCCCATCGTGCTCCCGCGGTACCCGAGGAGGTGTCGGTCAGCTCGCCTGCTTCCAGGCACGACCGACGCTTTCTCCCTTGCCAGGACCACGCACACAGATCGCGTCAAGGCTACTCCAAGAGGACATCGCCTGAGGATCTGAGAAATTTGATAGAGTGGAATCGAAGCCACAGTACCGCGCAGTCTAGGGGTGGAAATGACCACCACTCCGATTGTGCTGAATCCTCGGGGTATCACAACCGTCTCGAATCCCTCGAAAAGAAGCTCGAAGGCATACGACGATACGACCCTCCATATGGCGAAGGGGCCAGATATTCCATGGACTCTCTCACAAAGACCTTCACCGTGGAATTGCTCGCCGAACGAGTTTCCTTCAAGAACAAGCCTCCCAAGGTGGCTCTCTTTGACGGGAAGTCCGACCCAAAGGATCATTTGGATGCGTTCATAGAGGGCATGAGCTTCCAGGACAACTCAGACATAGCTCAATGCCGCGCTTTTCCTACCACTCTGATCCGGGCTGGTCAGGACTGGTTCCGGGGGCTGGCACCTGTTGGAGATAGTGCCCTCAAAGTCAATTATTGGATCACATGCACGTGATTGCAATGATTGGGGGGAGGACCTATCCCAGTAGGACAGTCTTACTCGAGATGATAGTATGCTATCTGGTTTATCTTTATCATCGTGTACTGCTTTAGGTGACCTTACGAATCGCTATTACACATTAATAGAGCCCTTAGGATTCTTTCTTGACTACCAGCAGTATGAGGCGATCATATAAGTGAGAGCTGGAGTCTATAAGCACATCTTTAAAAGGTCCCTAGTCGTGGGAGTTTCGAGACAGGGCATCGATACTCCAGAGTAGACTAGTGTATACAGTCGAGACCCCGACGAGGGGCGGTGGCCGGTCTCACAAGCCACTGGTGTCAGTTGGTTCACCTAAGATGTATACAGGTGCTCATTGGGTTATGAGTACACCGGACAGGACTCGCCGGGAACCTGCTAGTTGGGATTATACCAGACGTCAGATAGCAGTTCCCTGGTGACATGTGTACAGGTTAGTTGATCGACCTGAGATCGTCATTTGTCTCGTGTGAGTTCCCACTGTGCTTTGATTACTACCCTACCACGACTCAAAGGAGTCGTGCAAACAGGTTTTAGTTGGGTACAGTCCCGAGCCACATGGAGGCAGTGAGCGGATCTTCAGGGGTTCGTCTCTCCCGGTATTGGGGGTGAGGTCGCGCTGTGTCTAGGAGAGCCAGAACATGAAAAGTCCTTGGCCAAGGCGGGAGATTTACTGGTAGGTATTCCAGTAGTATCTCAGGGTATTCTGGGCTACACTCCGACATGACTTGTACCGCTATTGGGGGTCTGACTTTTACCAACCCCCTAGGCCAGCCATGCGATGCTCATAGACGAACGGACCGGACTATACGGATATTGTCACTGACAGGCTCAGTAGGGTGTCAGGATGAGTTCGCTCATCGACGTCCCTTTTAGTCAGTAGCTGGTGGCCCGTCATGTATGGCTGATACCTCTAACGTGCTAGTGGTTAAATCCACAGCCATAGTATTGACGAGTCTTTAGAGTCCGCCACACACAGTTACTCAGGTTTCGGGCGAAACGCTGTAGAGGCCGTATGGAGATATGGCAGGGTTCGATCAGATACGTGCGGTATTGCACGGATCGTGATCGTATGGATTTTACTAGCCGGCTTTGGCTTAAGCGGGATCCTAGTATTAGATAGTGTAGTTTTGTCTCTTTACATTTGTGTTTCAGTGGGAATACAAATGCGGGCATGTATTTGCAGTAGTGGAGTTTTCCTGTAATTTATTACGGGATCAGTTTTCTGAAGTTGCCAGTTTGCATTCCGTTCCGGCCGGTTTTCTTTTATTCCTTTCCGGCCGGTTTTCTTTTATTCCTTCACGGCCGGACTTTCTGTTGGAGGGGGTTAATTGCAAGTTTGCAATTAACTTACTTGTGAGGGGCTTTCTTGCATTTGTGGCTATATGATGAGACTAGCATCATGATGAGATTCTTTTATGGTCTTTTCCTTAGCTTTTCATGTGATGGTTTGTGAATGGTTGTGAGTTGAAATTGGTGTGACTTTATTTAGCATTATCTTTTCTTTTTCTCCATGGATTAATTTTTCCATAATCTCCACCATGACATAGAGAGGGCCGGCCATTCTTTTTGAGGAGGAGAGAAAAAGAGAGAGTTTCATTTTTGAAGAGTAGGTATCATTCTTCATCTCCTTTTTTCCTTGCTAGAAAATTGAAAGCACCAATTTTCTTAACCTCTTTCCTCCACATCATCCATGGCAACTTCTTGACCCCAAAAGAGACAAGTTTCTACACTACATCTATAGCATCCCTTGGACGCGTCGGCTAGCCAACTTCACGCCCGAGTTGCCTCGGTCCAGAGGTGGGAGCCCGTAAAAGATTCCGGCTACGTGGTGCCCTTTTCCGACGAGAAGGAAATGAACGGAGTTTCCGCAGGAGATCGGAGTGGAGACGAAGACCGAAGGACACGGATCGCTTGGTATACTTCTCTACCCGTATTTTAGTTAGCTAGTTGCTAGGTTAATGGCCCGATCCGGGTGAAAAGTGCGCGGTGGTGCCGGTTTGCTAGTTTGCAAAGTTTTTGTTTCCGCGTTTCCGGCGTCGAATCGACGGCCGGGGCGCCGCCGCGGACTTACATTGGTATCAGAGCCACGCCACTAACCTATGCCTAGCTTGCTCTAGTATGTTTAGAACTCGATCGAACAAAAATCCCCAAAAACCGTATTTTCAATGCATTGTGTTTTCTGTCGAAATTTTTTCTGCTCCAAAAATTTTTCAGGTCATTGCAGAAACACAAGCAGGAAATTCTAAGAATTCTGGGAAAATACGATTCACTGATTCCTTACTATGACCGCGGAAACGCGGCCAAACCCCTGGTTTGGCCGCGGTTCCGCGGTGGGTAAGTGGAATCGTTGAACCAAATTTTTCCAGTGGGCTTTTGAATAGGAAATAGGGGTTTTGGGATATTAATTTTTGGGCCCATATTTTCTGTAAGTGCTACAGTACTGCATGGGGCCCGCTATGATAAATTTGTTCGATCGGATATTTTAAACATGTTAGTTCACAGTATTTACATTATATCTGCGACCGTGAATGTCACTTGATCGGTAAATCCTGTCTAACTGCTATAGCCCGGTTAGACGGATTTGCGAACGTGACATTCACGTTGATGTTCTGTGTTGTGCTGTGATGTTGCGGATCGGTCGTGGGGGATAGCCTGGTTGCAGTGCTAGTACAGTTTTGTTTTATATGTACATTTGATATTGCGGGGCGAGCGTCCGACATGTGGACTGCCGTCACTGCCTGTTTGTATTATTATTTTAGGGCACGACCAGGTTGCGGTCGATGTACCCGTTGTATGTATATTTTACTTTCTGTACTAGGTTTACCCCAAGGAGGGTGCACGGATAGCCGGGTTCTAGAGGGCAACGAGCCCGCATCTCATGGTATTGAGACGGAGGGGGCTTCACTCTAGAATTGGAGGGCTATTCGCCGCACTCGTAGGGGGTACAGGTTGACCCAGGAGGGGTGCCCAAGTTACCGGATTCCGTGAAGTGCTGGGTGGTCCATTCACGTTGCTGAAGGGGGCTGCCTCGCTTCAGGTTTTGGCGGGTAACTTGCCGCGCCCGTAGGGGTCTAGGATTTCATTGCACAGGCTATCCATACGACCAGGGAAACGTCGGGTTTCAGTAGCGGCTCTGTGAAACCCGGGGATCCCAGATATTTGTATTGTTCTGTGATGCTGTACATTTCTGTGCTGTTGTATTTTATCACGCCTTGAGCGAAAATTATATATTATATATATACTAGTAGATGTTGTATATGTTTTGCATCCGCGCTAGTCCAGTCCCCGCTCTGTCGTTAGTTAGCTAACCTAACGGGTGATGACGGGATCCAGTGGCGAATGCGGATGGCATATACGTACGTCATTATTTTCGTTCTTTTTGGTGTGATCAATTGATGGGACTGCGTTGATTCAGATCAATGCAAGATAAACAAACCTATTTGATATTGTTGGAACACTTTTTCAAAAAGCTGTTATTGCAAGGGCGTTCTCTTTTGCTTTGCATCGTGGTATTCAGTTGGAATATCCTGCTCCTCAGTCGACGAGGCAAGGGCCGAGATCCCTTCACCGGGAGTGACCCCTTGGACAGAAGTTTGCGTCAGGGCAATAACTTCACTATAGCCGATTACTTTTGCTTTGCATCGTGGTATTCAGTTGGAATATCCTGCACTTCATTCTACGGGGAAAGAGCCGAGATCCCTTCATCGGGAGTGACCTCTTTAGCGAAGGTTTTCGTCACTATATTTTTCTAAAAAGCTATCAGTTCCTTCAACGATATCAAGTTCATTACGTTAAAGGTTTTCGCCAGAAACCATTCGTAGCCCTCCGTCGTTTCAGACGGGTAGCACGTAGTATTCATGCTATGTTTGTTGGCCTTCGTCAAGGCATAGTGTATGGTAGCTGCTTGTTACCTTTCTGCTGCATAGATAGATGCGTTGGTTTGGGACAGTCGTATAGCCTTGTTGGCCTTCGTCAAGGGCTTGTACGGGTGGGTTCAAATTAACCTGGACAATGACGGGTAGAACTTGACATGTGACTTATGATATGTTGGCCAAAGTCAAGGTCATAAGAGCATGGGGCAAAAATCCACATCGGGAGTTTCAAAAGAACTGAAACTTGCCAGATATGCGCATACCTTCTGGAGTGTGATAGCGTGAGCGGATTCCGTCACGTTATCATGCGATGATAGTTGGATCCCGTTTTCCACTGATGAATTGGTTTACTCCTCGGGTGATCCCGGCTAATTCTTCTTTTAGGTTTGGGGAAGAATTTGACGTTACAGTGGGAGGTTTCCAGATTAGATAAAGTAATAACCATTCTGATCTAGGTTAGAGTGCACGCTGAGTGTTTCTTTTCTCTCTCTCTCTTTGGCAGCGACCATTGACCCGACCCTAAATTATGACTCAGTGACCAAGTTGACCGAACCTTCTTAATACTGGCTTTTGGATTGTCAGAGTTGCAAACCTCATTGCCACTCCTACTTTTACCCTTTTCTCCAGGACACCCCGTATTACTACGAACGTCCACTTCCATTGGACAAAACCATCGTATGGTTATATACGAACCCGAAGGAATTCGAGGATGGTTTCAGGTTCTGGAGAAAACGAATAGGACTATTCAGTTGTCTTTTCCTTTTTCCTTCTCTCAGATTGCGAGTACTCCTTGGTTTAGGAGATAGTACATCTATTACGCAAATTGGATAGTCTTCTTCCAAACCATAGGCAGGTGCCGACCGGTAGGGAATGAAGAAAACCAATTAGCATAACGATGGTGTACAGAAGGTATTAAGTTCAAACAAAGAAAGGGATTAGTAGGAGGGCAAAGTAAATTGCGACTGCTATTCACGACCAAACCAAGTATTTCTACGCCAATCCTAAATCACCTTTGTATTTCTCCAGGACACTCCGTATCACTACGAAGATCCCAAGTTTATTGGATAATCCATCGTATGGTTATATACGAACTCGAAAGGAACTTGTTCTAGTTCGGGGATGGATCCTGGTTCAGGAGAAATAGGAATAAAGTTCATTCGGTTGTCTTTTATCTTCACTTTCTCTCGCATTGCGAGTGCTCCTAGGATTAGGACAGTACACCCATTATGCTTATTGGATAGTCTTCTTCCAAACCATAGGCTGGTGCCGAACGGTAGGGAAGGAAGAAAACCATTTGGCCTAAAGGGGTGTACAGAAGGTAACGACTAAAGACATATAAAGGGATTTGGAGAGGTGGCAAAGAATTATACGGTTACAGTTGTGAATCTGGATAATGGAAGAGGCATTACTAGGAATACCAGGATACCCCATCGAAACATTTCATTGTTTCAGTTTCACTGTGTAATGTTAAAAGAAAACTGATTTCCCAATTAGCCCTTGCTCCAGGGTATGTATTTACCAGGTATGATTCTCACATCTGTATGGTTTTACAGATGATGAGTGGGAGTAAGTTATTGGGAATTAGGTGACCATCCTCATTATATCGGGATTCGTTGTAATTGGTGATATTTGAGGAAGTCACCTGGGTTGTTTGCCGGTCGGCAAATATTTGGTTTTGAACATCCGTTGTTATGCACCAATTTCAAATTGATATATCTGTACATTTATTTTTATAGAGTGAGATATACCTTTTGAAATTATGTCTATGATATTTACCTATATCAGTGGATGGTTAGGTAAGGAGTATTGAACAGCGGTGTAATTCTTCTTAACCATAAGTACAGTTTTTGACCTACGACACACAGTGAATGAGCTGTAAGACTCAGCGGACTTATACAGAGTTTTGTGTATAGTCCAGTGTCCATTAGGACAGAGGGGTTGGTCCTCGTACTATATTCTGTTTACTTATGACTTCTCTAGTTCTTAGACAGGTGTTTCGTAGAAACACAAGGTCAAAGTTTTGAGAAGTTATAGGTATAAGAATAGAGTAGAGAACCAGGTATTGCAAGTATCGGGATTCTTCAAAGTGATCGAAGATGTAGATACTTGTATATGGTATTCCGTTGATAGTAATGGTTAAGAGAACTTGCTTCTCTTTCAGGTTACTCATAATTGGAAGTATTCCTAAATTGAGTAACGTTGATCGGCCTCCTTCCATTTAGTTGACATGCACTGGAGACAGCTGCATGATTTGAATCTGGTTCAATTAAATCAGTGCCTCTGTTTCTATATTGGATATAGAACAGTTCATATCTTGACATTGTTAAGATACGGGGAGTTGTCCGGCTTATGCTTAAAACCAGACTCCAGATAACTTGAGGCACGTTTCTGTAATGGCTGTTTGTGGGTTGACCCGGGCTATGACGAGGGTTGACTTTCTACCATCTGGAAGATCAATAGTGATATTGTTCTTGACTCGCCACAGTTTTAATAAAAATGGATTTTTCAGAAAACAGAAGTGGGAGTATGGTAGAACTGGAAGTGATTCCAGAACCGCAAATGATTACTGAAGATTTGATAAGAACCTAAAGATTCAATCTGGTTTGACATTCCATTGGCCACTCCGCAGATATGGTGGGTAACCTCAGGCACCTGAGAGGTACTTCGGTATGCTCAAGGACGGTGGCAGGGAGGTTCTTGTTTACCCAGACTTGCCATTACTGTTGTTCCAGACTGTGAGACCCGGCAGGAGGATGAGTATAGCGTCGTTCTAAACTAGCTTTAGAAGTGTACGTCTATATGACTCTGCCAGAGGGTTGTCGTAGTCAGTGGGAGCAGCGGAAGCATTGGTGGACAGTTGGCTTATGTCTATTTATAGACTAAAGCAAATATAGCGGAGATAGATCATCTATTTCTGATGTGACAGTCATAGGTTTGACTTCATCAGAATAGGGGATGGATCTGTTAAGAAGGTAGTAGGGTGTGATGTCCTGGTATTTGATGACATACACAGAGTAGGAAGTGATATTCCTATACTACGATCGGTTATACTTTGGTCGTCATACAGTGGTTTCTCCACATAGGACTTGGATATTATATCAGACATTTTGGTTACTAGATCTATGGTTTTAGATCTAGATTTGGGTGGTTTCCCAATCTGGGTACTTAGACAGCATTCTAAGAGTATTTAGAATGGACGACTCCTGGCACGGTAGTATACCTGCAGGTGATGGAGTCACCCTCTCTAAAGGTGTCTTATAGACTAAAGGGGAGAGGGATGTGCATGATTGGCAGATCACTTGCTTAGGCAATTGAGTCGATCATGATATGTCAAGTACCACACCAGATGTTGTTCTTGCAGTAGATGCAATAAATTGATATTGATCCAATCCTGGAGAAATAATAGGAAGCAGTTTTAGAACATAGGTGGATGTTCTAGGGAAATGATAACGGCAGCCTCCTTCGGGAGACAGTTATCATTCTAGGCTTCCAAGGTGACCTGGACGGCAGAGTGGGTGTCAGAGTTATAGTTTTCCCTCTGACGAGGGGCAGTATTTTGGACAGGTGCTCCAGGTGGATACCGAGGGAAGGTATGGCGCAGGATACTGATTAAGTTCAGTTGACGATACAGTCTAAGAAGTTTGGATTTGGAGTTCACTTATGAGCTAGGTCCCATCAGACATCCAGACACATTCTAAGACAGGTGTTGCTCATTTCGGGAGATGGTTTTCTCCGCGAACTTGAGATAAAGAGAGACATAGAAAGAAACACCAGAGCGGATTCACTCACTGAGGCTATTCCTCGAACGCAATAGTTTCGCAAACGAGCTTTGTGAGACTGACTAGTAGAGGAGTTGGGTGTTCGGTATCACACGGGCTGTGAGTATGCGACATCGCAATAATTAGCCTTGAGTGCAAGTGGGAGATTGTTGGAGATAGTGCCCTCAAAGTCAATTATTGGATCACAGGCACGCGATTGCAATGATTGGGGGGAGGACCTATCCCAGTACGACAATCTTACTCGAGATGATAGTATGCTATCTGGTTTATCTTTATCATCGTGTACTGCTTTAGGTGACCTTACGAGTCGCTATTACACGTTGATAGAGCCCCTAGGATTCTTGCTTGACTACCAGCAGTATGAGGACGATCATATAAGTGAGAGCTGGAGTCTATAAGCACATCCTTAAAAGGTCCCTAGTCGTGGGAGTTTCGAGACAGGGCATCGATACTCCAGAGTAGACTAGTGTATACAGTCAAGACCCCGACGAGGGGCGGTGGCCGGTCTCACAAGCCACTGGTGTCATTTGGTTCACCTAAGATGTATACAGGTGCTCATTGGGTTATGAGTACACCGGACAGGACTCGCCGGGAACCTGCTAGTTAGGATTATACCAGACGTCAGATAGCAGTTCCCTGGTGACATGTGTACAGGTTAGTTGATCGACCTGAGATCGTCATTTGTCTCGTGTGAGTTCCCACCGTGCTTTGATTACTACCCTACCACGGCTCAAAGGAGTCGTGCAAACAGGTTTTAGTTGGGTACAGTCCCGAGCCACATGGAGGCAGTGAGCAGATCTTCATGGGTTCGTCTCTCCCGGTATTGAGGGTGAGGTCGCGCTGTGTCTAGGAGAGCCAGAACATGAAAAGTCCTTGGCCAAGACGGGAGATTTACTGGTAGGTATTCCGGTAGTATCTCAGGGTGTTCTGGGCTACACTCCGACATGACTTGTACCGCTATTGGGGTCTGACTTTTACCAAACCCCTAGGCCCGCCATGCGATGCACATAGACGAACGGACCGGACTGTACGGATATTGTCACTGACAGGCTCAGTAGGGTGTCAGGATGAGTTCGCTCATCGACGTCCCTTTTAGTCAGTAGCTGGTGGCCCGTCATGTATGGCTGATACCTCTGACGTGCTAGTGGTTAAATCCACAGCCATAGTATTGACGAGTCTTTAGAGTCCGCCATACACAGTTACTCAGGTTTCGGGCGAAACGCTGTAGAGGCCGTATAGAGATATGGCAGGGTTCGATCAGATACGTGCGGTATTGCACGGATCGTGATCGTACGGATTTTACTAGCCGGCTTTGGCTTAAGCCGGATCCTAGTATTAGATAGTGTAGTTTTGTCTCTTTGCATTTGTGTTTCAGTGGGAATACAAATGCGGGCATGTATTTGCAGTAGTGGAGTTTTCCTGTAGCTTATTACGGGATCAGTTTTCTGAAGTTGCCAGTTTGCATTCCGTTCCGGCCGGTTTTCTTTTATTCCTTCACGGCCGGACTTTCTGTTGGAGGGGGTTAATTGCAAGTTTGCAATTAACTTACTTGTGAGGGGCTTTCTTGCATTTGTGGCTATATGATGAGACTTGCATCATGATGAGATTCTTTTATGGTCTTTTCCTTGGCTTTTCATGTGATGGTTTGTGAATGGTTGTGAGTTGAAATTGGTGTGCCTTTATTTAGCATTATCTTTTCTTTTTCTCCATGGATTAATTTTTCCATAATCTCCACCATGACATGAGAGGGCCGGCCATTCTTTTTAAGGAGGAGAGAAAAAGAGAGAGTTTCATTTTTTGAAGAGTAGGCATCATTCTTCATCTCCTTTTTTCCTTGCTAGAAAATTGAAAGTACCAATTTTCTTAACCTCTTTCCTCCACATCATCCATGGCAATTTCTTGACCCCAAAAGAGACAAGTTTCTACACTACATCTATAGCATCCCTTGGACGTGTCGGCTAGTCAACTTCACGCCCGAGTTGCCTCGGTCCAGAGGTAGGAGCCCGTAAAAGATTCCGGCTACGTGGTGCCCTTTTCCGACGAGAAGGAAATGAACGGAGTTTTCGCGGGAGATCGGAGTGGAGACGAAGACCGAAGGATACGGATCGCTTGGTATACTTCTCTACCTGTATTTTAGTTTGCTAGTTGCTAGGTTAATGGCCCGATCCGGGTGAAAAGTGCGCGGTGGTGCCGGTTTGCTAGTTTGCAAAGTTTTTATTTCCGCGTTTCCGGCGTCGGATCGACGGCCGGGGCGCCGCCGCGGACTTACAGCACCATGCTCCATCTCTACCTTTGATGAGCTGGCCACCCAGTTCCTCGACCACTTCGTCAGAAACAGACGACAGAAGAGGACAGTTGATTACCTCTTCATAATAAAGAGTAGGGACAAGGAATCCTTGAAGGGATATGTCACTCGGTTCTACAACGCCCTCCTCGAGGTCCCCGAGCACCGTGATGAGACTGTCATCACTGCGCTGAGGTCGGGTCTTAGGCACAAAGAGTGGTTCCACTCTTTTGTATTGGCACAGTCTAAGACCATGGCCGAGGTAAAAGCGTGGACCGAGCGGGAAATCCAACTCGAGTCTGAGGTTAACTCAAACCTACCCCTGGCCGACCAAAAGAAGATGGACAGAGAAGAGAAGAAGTGGGTCGACTGGCCAATACCTTACTCCCCGAGGTTTCAGGAGTACACTCCTCTGAATATCTCCCAGGCCGAGCTATTAGAGGAAGCAAAGAGCGAGAGTTTCTTTAAGCTCCCGTCAACCACGATGCGACGGAAAAGTGTCTCCGCGGCCCTTACTGTGCCTTCCATAGGACGCAAGGGCATCAGACCGAGAACTGCAAACAACTCCATGATTACATCGAGGAGTTAATCCTCTCGGGTCACCTAGCAAAGTACCTACGGGACAAAGATTAAACAGATCGGAGGTAAGCCAATCAAATTAAAGACGCAGAGCTAACGATCGGAAAGATCATGGTCATCACCAACTGACCCGAGTCCTAGCAATAAAGACACCTGTCGATCCCTGACTGACGAATGTCTTCGATCCATTCGCAGCTAGTAGCTTCCTACTCCACAACGCTGCGGATCAAAGCCCTCATCTTGAGGCCACCGCACAGCTACTCTGCTCGGTCCATCCGCAGCTGGTAGCTTTCTACCTCACAACGCTGCAGATCGGAGCCCTCATCTCGAGGCCACTGCGCAGCTACTCTGCCCGGTACATCCGCAGCTGGTAGCTTTCTATCCTACAATGCTACGGATCAAAGCCCTCCTCAAGAGGCCACCGAGAAGCTTCCCTGCTCGGTCCATCCTTAGTGGGTAACTTCTTACCCATCTACTCTAAGGATCAAAGCCCTCCTCAAGAGGCCACCGAGCAGCTTCCCTGCTCGATCAATCCATGGCTGGCAGTTTACTACCCACTGACGTCAAGGATCGAAAGCCCTCCTCAAGAGGCTACCGAGAAGCTTCCCTGCTCGGTCCATCCTTAGTGGGTAACTTCTTACCCATATACTTTAAGGATCAAAGCCCTTATCAAGAGGCCACCGAGCAGCTTCCCTGCTCGGTCCATCCATGGCTGGTAGTTTACTACCCACCGATGCCAAGGATCGAAAGCCCTCCTCAAAAGGCCACCGAGCAGCTTCCTTGCTCGGTCCATCCTTAGTGGGTAACTTCTTACCCATCTATTCTAAGGATCAAAACCCCCTCAAGAGACCACCGAGCAGCTTCCCTGCTCGGTCAATCCATAGCTGGTAGTTTACTATCCACCGATGACAAGGATCAAAGCCCTCATCAAAAGGCCACCGAGCAGCTTCCCTGCTCGGTCCATCTATGGCTGGTTGTTTACTACCCACCGACGCCAAGGATCGAAAGACCTCCTCAAGAGGCCACCGAGCAACTTCCCTGCTCGGTCCATCCTTAGTGGATAACTTCTTACCCATCTACTCTTAGGATCAAAGCCCTTATCAAGAGGCCATTGAGCAGCTTCCCTGCTCGGTCCATCCTTATTGGGTAATTTCGTACCCATCTACTCTAAGGATTAAAGCCCTCCTCAAGAGGCTACCGAGCAGCTTTCCTGTCCCGTCAATCCCTGGCGGGTAAATTCCTACCCATCGACGCTAAGGATCGAAAGCCTTCATCACAAGGCGACCAGGCATCCTCATGCTCGGTTCACCCTGGTGGGCAGCTTCCTGCCCCACGACGCTAAGGATCGAAGCCCTCATCACGAGGTGACCGGGAACTCTCATGCTCGGTTCATCCTACCAGGCAGCTTCCTGCCCCACAACAATGCAGATTAAAAGCCCTTATCGCGAGGCTACCGGTCATTCTCCCGCTCGGTCCATCCACTCCAGACAGCTTCTTGTCCTACAAAGAGATGGATCGAAGCCCTCGTCATGAAGCCGCCAGACATCTTCATGCTCGGTCTCAATAGTGGATACCTGAGCCTCACATTGAACCAGTTGGCAAGCCTCTACCCGGCGCATGCACCCGAAGAAGGAGAGCTCGAGTTCGGTCGTTAGCCGGCCCTAACAGACGAAACGACGCCTCCATTCGTTCCTGGGCAATCGACATCATGATTCTCGGTGCCAAACCGAGCAGAAGATTCTCCATGTAGTCCACTCTCGATCCGACCCATAAATAGGTTGGAATGAGAGTGGGGGGCTAATGATGAAGCTCATAAGTGGGAGCTCCCCAGATCATGACACGTGGCAGAAGATGTGTCCCGATGCATACGGAAACAGGGTAAGGACTGCACATTGGATGATCCCCCGGGCTATCATCCCGTCGCCTGGACCCGACCTTCGAGGATCCCCTGAACAGTCCTGTGGTCAGTGGGTATACGACCATTGGCGCACCTCCGAGCCCTCCTACATGCTGAGCTTCCTCAGTCCTCCCGCTCGCCTTCGAGCCTCCCGCCGAGTTAAGCTTACTCGGTCCTACTGAGCGACGCAGAACGCAGATCGCATGTGTCTCCACCACGGCTCCGTGAATCTCGCGTGAGATATCGGCCGCCCCATGATCCCGCGTTCCACACCGTCGCATCCCCCATTAACGAGCGTATCTTGTCAGTAATGAGGGATCCTGCCATTCACGTAGGCACAACGCCAGGGGCGTAACGGCCGGCGAGAATCTCACGCCCGCTAGCCCATAGCTGCCGCTATATAAACCCCTCTCTCAGATGACTCAGGTAAGGCAATTCTTATCCAATAGGCCGCTACTCTGCCCAAGTACCTCGACTAACTTGATCGTCGGAGGGTCCACGGTGGTACAACCACCTTGGGACTTCTTTGCAGGTAGCTCGGCTTCGCACCAAACCAAACCCATTCAGATCCACACGCCTCAGGAAACAATCCTCAAACCTAATCTCAGCCATTCGCCAACGCCCTCGGCAAATCGTCGGAATACAATATCTGAAGAAGATGCATCACTCCATCACCAACAAAAAAATACATTAGGGTATTGATGTATTTAAAAAAATATAAGGTATTAAAATGCTGAAATGGTAAAATATTGAGGGATTATTAAGTAATTTATCGTTAGTTATAGGAGCAAGCACTGAGCTTTGTTTCTGAATATGGACATACCTTTGTCTTTGACCAAACGACATTCCCATTACAATCTCCGCGTCCTCGGGCACTCCTATCTCAGATCGGAACCCTTCACTGAGCGTTAGATCAAAACCAAACTCTTCCTTGTCGATGCCATTCAGTATCACATGAACTCTCCCTTTTGGGTTTTGATACACGTCGCACAGCATGTCTCCGGTGCTATCGCTTATCGCAACATGATGTGCATAGTTTTTGAAGAATCTGATCTCGTTTAAGACTTTGAATATGGCAGTGGAGAGAGTGTGGTTGAATATGGGAGTGATTGGTTCGTTTGGTCCTCGGATGAGGTCTTGGTGGATGGTTGAGTGAAGGGCTTCCAATGAAATTCCATGCTAAGAGACGCCCAAATTAGGGACCTTGCTGGCAAACCTGTGATAAAACCTAAATTACCAATAAATCAGTTAACTGTTAAATGTCCCTTCCACTGCACTATAACTCCAAAGTTACGGTGAGTGTTGAGAGAGTATATTTTATATTCTAACATGTCCTCCAGATTGAAGGCCCTTTGGACCGAAACATGGGCTTTTGAGCCGTGGTATTTTTAATTTAATAAATTCGTATTTAATGTGTGTCCGATGGGAATTGAACCTGGATTGCTCTAATACCATATTAAATGCCTATTCCACTACACCATAACTACGAAGTTGCGGTGAGGGTTGAGTGAATATATTTTATATTCTAACATTAACATCATGTTTGATTATTTTTGCAGTAACTGCAATGACAAACAAATAGTTAACAACAATTACAATCAAAACACTGTCCGTTCTCTTTCCGACAATACCACCAAGTATGGTCTGGCTGCCGGCAGTAGTTACAAATCATCATCTTCTTCTAAAATGAGATAAATGGCCGCTGCATGGGGTTTTTCCCTTTCTCCACCAGAACACCCTTACGTGCATGTACTCTGGTTTTCGTCATTACTACCATACATGCTGGAAAATCCTGCTGATGATTATCTCTCCCTGTGTCCGTGTGTCTATATTGCCCACTCAATGGCAACAGTCGCAGTCTGTTGGGCCGCCCTCAAACTCTCCTAAAACGCCATATTCCTGAAGTTGAGGACAAAATATGAGTTTAATAAGAAAAAAAGGATTCAATTGAAACAAGAGATTCAATGGAATAAAAATTTGATAAAGACAAAGATTCAAGAATTCGAACGACAAGGCAATAGTGTAGCAGAACATGGTCCTATATTCCTGGATTGAAGGTCATATGTATTGGGTAAAATACCCAACTATAAATTGAACCAAATCCAAATAACCTAAATCTAGGCTCTGATACCAACAAAACTTTGTCACGCCTCACTTCCCAAAATACGCAAATTCGGAAACGTAACAAAACCAACCATGCGACCTACGATAAGAAAACATCTTCCCATAGTCAAATCACGGCTGTCAATCAGTAATAAAAAACAATAATATAACTACCTATCTCTAATCATGTTCAATAGCCACAAGAAATAATAACATGAAACAGTAGCAGAAGCAATAAAGATCCAAGGAAAAAATACATAAACTATCAATAAGAGCTATATCAGTGAAATGGTTCTCACTGATTGACAATCCTGTCGAAGTATCTGGGTTATGCACAACACGGACGTCGGTACGTCATAGATATAATAATAGTATAAACAATATACATTATAGTATGTCATATACAAGAACGAGATTGTTTCCCCAATAAAAGAGAAAAGCTCTATTCAAAATTTGAAAGGCAGCGCCAAGAGTTAAAAACTCTGAAGCAGCGCCTTACGTGCCTTGCACGAGGGCGCCAGCGCTAATAGTTAAAAATTCTGAGGCAACGCCTCACGTGTCTCATACAAGAGCGCCAGCGCCAGAACTAAAAGCTCTCTGATTAGACAGAGCCGTTGGATCAAAGATTCAACGGAGGTGATAAATCACCAAAGTGTAGAATTAAGTTCTGTTGAGGAAATATTCCTCAAATCTTTCTAAACAAGAAAGATTACTTTCTGTAAAACAGAGCATCGTTGGATTAAAAAATCTAATGGTGATTAAAAATCACCTATCTGCAGAATAAATTCTGTATGGGGAAACATTTTCCTAATTTTGTTAAAAACAAGAAATATATTTTCTGTAAAACAGAAGTCCTTGGATCAAAAATCCAACGGTGGATAAAATCCCCAAATCAATTAAAGATCTCTCAATGAGAGATTTCTTTAACTAAATCAACAGACTAGCCTCTACTATAAAAAGGACCCAAGACTTCAAGTCTTGGACAGAGAAACCCCCTCATAAGCTTTAGAGCAATCAAGAAGAAAGATTTAAGAGGGAAGAAAGAAGAATACCTCTCTTCGAGATAAATAAAAATAATAATAGAGATCAGAGTATCTCATCTGCATATCCAAGGGTTTAACCCACATAAAAGAACTTAGTTCTTTCCCTAGATCTGAGATCCATGAGACAAGTCTTCCACAAATGAAAATTTAATTCTCATAGGGATGAACTTGTTCTTGGGGATCAAAGATCCAGAAAAGAACAGAAAATTGAACTCTTCAAAACAGAATACACGAAGAAAACCTAGTGCCAAGTGCCTCACGGGTCCTTCACGTAGGCGCTGCTCAATAAAGAGTGCTTAGCACTCAATGGTTGGTGCTCAGCGCCAAGCGCTTCACGTGTTCTCACAATAAAAACTTTCCTCTCAAACCTTCCTCAAAGATTCACGTAGGTACTGCTCAATAAAGAGTGCTTAGCACTCAATGGTTGGCACTCAGTGCCAAGCGCCTCACGTGCCCCGCATGTGGGCGCTGCTCAATAAAGAGTGCTTAGCGCTCGGCGCCAAGCGCCTCACGTGCTCCGCACGTGGGCGCCATAAAGAGTGTTTAACGCTCCATAAAAACAAAAAAGAGGGGAAAGTAAAGCAAAGTATGAGTGTCAGAACCCATATGAATGCTCAGCATTGTTTGCATAGAAAAGAGACTGAGCCCAAGCAAGTGTTTAACACTTTATTCAAAGACTAAGTGGGTTGAGTCCAAGTTGACCAAATCCCTAATTCAGATCAACTGAGCCCATGTGCTCATCATTTTCCAAATTGGTCTTAGTCCCAAACACGACTACAGATCTCCCAACGGACGTTGGTTCAAGGGTACATCTCCTCACACCTCTGATACATGTCGTTGTAATTCTTCCGCGTCTTCAGAGAGGTGGTGGGTCCTGATAACCAATAACTCTTTGGTGCACTCCCAAATTGACGGGCACATCCCACTACGGACCGCAACGTCCTTAAACTAGCCGCGGACCGCAACTTCCTTAAACTAGCAATGGACCGCAACGTCCTTAAACTAACACAATGGAGCCCAAACGCTTTTTTATAGGGTCTGAATGATCCCAACATCCTGTTGAGTAGATCTTAGTCTAAAATTAGATTAACCTATCCTCAACAAATATTTAAGTTGATCTTAATCTCAAATGAGATTAACGATCTTTAAATCAAACCAAACCCAAATCTAAGAATATATGGATTTGGACTAATCCACGCCCTACGGGCGACAACATAAATAGTTTCCGTATACGATCCACGGGAAACCAAAAATAAAACAAACACACATGACTTGAAATGATCTTCTGGAGCAGGAGAAAGTGGATACTGCGATGCGGTAACTTAATTAACTACAAGGGCTTGCGCCTGCAGGGAAGAGCACCCCTACAATCAAAAACCCCTCACAACGAGGGAGAATCTGACGAAATCTACTACAACGGTCACATCCATCCAAACCTCCGATACGCGGTGCCATAAATCAACTTGGCATTTTCGAAGAGGTGGACGGATAAAACCAAATAGCAACTGCCCCCAAATTCAGGCAAGACGTTTGTCGTCCCCGTTTTCGGCGGTATACAGATTCTGGCACGCCCGGTGGGACCTTTTCCTCTTCTCACTCCATACTTCGTGTGTCGTGTTCACAAACAAATCGCGGTTTAATATGGTTGCCCCTAGATTCGAGGTACTAAGATTTGGTGTCTTGCTCCTGTCAAGAGAAAAGAAAAATCGATGGCTTCCAACTGCACCTGCAACAGCAACTCTCGCTCCGCCCCGACTGGTGGAGTGACATATGGGCCCCAAGCGGCCTCCATCTTTGCAATGCCAGTGGACCAGGTGACTCAGGCCACCACTAGACTGTTCTTCGGGACCATGCTCCCACCGACAAGCTTCAGCGTCCCGATGCTACCACAAGAAGCTTCAAAGAAGTCGGTCTTCGATTGACTTACAGCCGCCACGGCCCCTCTCGACGGTTCGTCCAATTCTAATGCCTCAGTCTTCAGCAGGCTGAGCCACAGCTCAAGTAGGCCCACAAAGAGGCTCACAATACCTGAAGGGGTTATCCCGAAGCGGATTGCCATTCCAGTTCCAGCAGATAAAGTCGTTAAAGGGGCTTCTCCTGCTAAAGGATCGGTCTTCGCAAGATTGGCCGTTCTAACTCTTGCTTCGGGCGAAGTCACCAAGACTACTTCCCCTATCAAAAGGCCGGCCTTCGCAAGATTGACCGTCCACTTTCAACGGACGTCAGTCTTCAACAGGCTGACACCAACGGCGGCCTCTCCTTAAAGCAGGGGGCATGAAGAAGCCTCTCCCACGACAGAGTTAGTTCCATCTGCATGACATGCTCGACGTTGCCACTGGCGCCGAGTAAGGAAGGCTGGGGGCAGTTCCCCCTCTGGACTTACCCCACCAGATCCAATGGTGGAAATTGACGCTACTGCTCCAACTGGGAACAGCTTCGAGCTGCTCAGGAGGGTGCGAAAGAACTCTTCAACCGCTATACTAAAGAAATCTCCTTCGCCTGTTGAAAACACAACGCAGGCAAAACCGGAACAGCCTCCTCAGCGGTTGTCCTCTAAGATCCATGGGGTCTGGCGAAGAGTCCAAGACTCTGTAATTGACAAAGACTACTCTCACCGGCTGAAGAAAATGAAGGCTCGGAAAAAGGAGGACCATCCCTCCGCCATACCACGGAAGGTATCGTCTGCATTGGTGCCTGCTGCAACGGCCCCCTCAACTTCGACCTCCCACAAGAGGAGAAGGCCGGAGAAGATCCCCATTCCTACAACAAATTTTAAAGGCAATGAACCCAAAAGCCCCAAGTCCGGGGGCATGATAGTACACAAAGTGTACATGGCTTCCGGGAAAGAGGAAAGCCGTACTTCCACGGGTCATCGACCACTCACACGGTCTGTGACGAAAGCTCAGAAGCAACAATAAAAGCTCCATAAGATGCCGACAAAGATGGCCACACTCACTAGGCAGAAAGAAAGCCCGGAAGCAACGTCTGTGCAGCGCCAGGAACAAGAGACCAACACCGAGTTCCTGCAGAGGGTGCTGGAAAGAAAGGATAAAGAGGCCATGGAATAGGCCGCTAATATAAAGCAGATGGCGCTTCTGTTCCAAGACATGGTTGGGATGATGATCTAGCCAGAACCTCTAGCCGAAGACCCTCCGATAATTATCGAAGACGATAGAGGGGAAACGACAAATCCTCCACCGGCTTTCTCAGCAACCAAGGAAGAAACAATTTCCAAGGCTGCCCTTGACGACTACATAGCTCAACAAATACGAGCTTATCAGGCAAGCGAAGCGGCTGGTCAAGTCGTCAGAACTAGGCGACCTTATCCAGGCTGGTACGATTAAATCAAGTACCCACCGGGATATACGATCCCTAAATTCCACATGTATAAAGGGACAGGAAATCCCCATCAGCACGTCGCTTAGTTCAGAGCTCTATGCGGTAATACTGGAGGCGACGAAAAAATGCTGCTTCGCTAGTCGTCGGCAGCTTAGCGAATACAGCATTTGAATGGTACTCGGAGCTTCCGAATGACTCCATCAAAACATTTACAGAAATGGAGCTACTGTTCACGCAGCGTTTCGCAAGCGCAAGCGAGAGCACCTCGATCACCGCATTAATCAATGCCAGAGTGAAGCCGGGAGAAAGCTGGGTTCAATACACAATTCGGTGGCAAAACCTATGGTCAAAATGCGAACAACACATAGAAGAAGCTCCTTCCGTGGGTATGTTCGTAGGGACCCTTGATCCTCAGGCGACTATATCCCAATTTATGATGTTCTTCAAGCCGACCACCTTCCAGGCCTTGATCGACAAGCTGACCCAAATGGACCAGATAGGCCATAGGCCATCCTCTTCGAAAACGGATCCTCATAATGAAAAGGGCAAAGGGAAAGCGATCTTCATTGCCAACACTCAACAACAACCGAGTGACCCAAAACCGGTTGTTCTCCAAAGCAACAAACCACGATCCCTCGAAGTGAAGTTGAGACGTCCTTACTCATTTCCCCGGGATAAAACGAGGAGACTTTTCGAACTGGCGGTGCGTAACAGGCTCATCACTCTGCCGGATCCGAGACGCCCACTGCAGCCTGGTGATGTAAACAGTCCCAACTACTGCCCCTACCACAGAGTAATGGGCCATCCAATCGAAAATTGCTACGTCTTCAAAAATTAGGTCGAGGACCAGTACCAACAAGGCTAGTTCGCGCTGTCCGAAAACTGGAAGGTAAACCCGCCCCATCAGCACTCTCCTAAAAAGGTGGATACGCCGAGGGCATCATGCTCATTTATAGAAGAAGTTTCGTGGGAAGTTGTCCTTTTGGCTAAAACTAAGAGAATGCTGAAAGATCTTCAAGCATGTCCGGTAATCAAATGGAAAAGACCGCTAGAGCCTGAGATCATTGAAGGGATGCTTAAACCGCGCTCAACACCGAAAGTTGGTAGCAATGGATAAAACACCCAGGTTAAGCTTTCAAAGTCTTCAAAGAAAAAGAAGAAGAACAAGAAGCCTGTGCAGCTTGACGACGAGCATATGAACCTGCAAAAATATATTGACGCGCTAAAAGAATACAACCAGAAGGTGCGGAACCCAGTCACTCTCAAAGCGTTTCTCAGCCATATCCTTGAGAACAGAGACAGCGACAGTGATGAGGGGAACAAATCATCAGAAGAATCAGAGGATTATATAGCGAGTTGCCACATGGTTTCTCACTCGTCGTTAAAAGACGAAGAAACCCCCTCGGTGTCAGAGAACAATGCAAAGAAACTGGGAGCAAGACCGGTGCAAAAATCCCTGGATCTGTCAGACGACTTGATTGACAGGTTGCTAAACGAAGCCCTTCAAAAGAGAAAAGCTAACCAAGAGCGTGAAATGGCCATATACGAAAAGGCCAAACATCGGCGTCAGGATGAAGAAGCTGTGGCGAGGAAGAGTCACAAAGTACTCCAACCAGATCAAAGCACACCCGCGGCAGACAAAAGCAGGTTTAAGAAGGGGAAACGGTTTGCCAAAGCCCTATCAATGGGAATAAATCTGCCACCATTCAAAGGAAATACTCCTGGGAGTACGTGCCTTGACGAAGCGGATGTACATCCAAAATACTGCTTATACCATCAGAGGGTTATACACCCTACCGAAGAGTGCAATGCCTTCAAGAAGTGGTGGCAGGGATACGTTTCCCACCGACAAAACTTCAAGCGAATGAAGCGCAAAGCCCGTCGGGAATAGAGAAGCATGACAGATGAGCATAAAGGAATAGCCAGTAACTGTCATATGATTGATGCCATTTCGACAAAAGGGAAATCTCAAGTTCTTACCTTCGGGAGCGATTCTGACGAAGAAATAGCTCTCGGCCCTCTCTTCAAGGAATCCACCTCTGGAAGGGAAGAAGAGGTGAAGAAATGCGAGAACATTCATTTACGCAACCGCACGCTGCCTAAGAAGAACCTCGGGCCTACAAACAAAGGTTCGAGCAAATGAGACAAAGGGAAGGAAAGAGTCCCTGAGGAAATTGCCCTCGATGATGGAGTCGTCAAAGAGCTCACATCCAAGGAATCGCCTAAAAGAAAACAAGGTGGGTTACAATGTTCTGGCACATCTGAGGAAGATACCCTCACAATTGAGCATACTGGATAATTTCCTCCTGTCCAAAGAGGCACGAGATTCTCTAGTCAAGGCGTTGCAAGAGCTTGATCAGTTCCAATCTTTCTTTACGGAAAAAAAGATGAAGCACGAGCCGGCAGAGGTTCATACAGCTGATATCACATTCGGCGATGAAGATCTCTTCTTCGGAACGTGCAAGCACAACCGTCCTTTATATGTCACCGGGTACTGCCATGACATCAAGATAGGGAAGATTCTGGTCGACAACGGGTCTTCCGTCAACCTTCTCAATGTGAAGGTGCTAAAGGAGATCTGCATGAACGTTAAGCACCTGGCTCGGGATAAAATTACCATATCCGGGTTTGACTCCCAGTCATCACGAATGCTCGGGTCTGTAATATTGACGCTACGCTTCGGGCTGCTCATCACTGATATCAAATTTCATGTCATTGACGCCAAGACTTACTACAACGCTTTGCTCGGCAGGCCTTAGTTACACGAGTACAACGTCATCCTTTTTACACAACATCGGTGTATGAAGTATTTCAAAGACGGTCTCGAGTGCACGGTTACAGAGGAGCTAAACCCATTCTCCGTAAATGAAGTCCGCAAATATGAAGATGCAAAGTACTTCCTACCAGACTTTGAAGACACGGAAAGATGTCATAAGCCGGATAATAAGCAAAAAACCATCGCTACTATCCCAATCTTCGGGAGTGATACCGAGGAGGATGAAAATATGGTTTATTCAAGGTAGCCCCAATACAATAGACCAGGACCATCTACCCCTATTTTGGTCTTCGGCAGCGACTCTGAAGACGAGGTCAACGCAGTATTCTCTGTTCGTCCATCAATACAAACCGTCACTGGAGCTGATCAGAGTTTACAAGTCACCATAGTTCCTCAGCAGCATTACAGAGAACTTGATGTGCTCGATACATACGGCGTACAAGAGCTGCAGACCTTCTCCGTTCCTCCTAGGAGAAAAGGTGAAAAAGCGATCCTCTTCTACCAATCTACGGAGACTAAAGTGGAAAAAGAAGTCTGGCATGGTGCCGATTTTGCGCTTGATAGGCTCTAACCAATCCGTCTGCCCAGATATTACGCAGAGGGATTCAAAAGGCTGTTAAGATGCCAAGGCGTACCCTTCAAGTAGACTGCTCGACAAGCCCAATTGTACAACAAGATTTGGGACATTCCAGGGACTCAAAGAAAAATGCCCAACGGGAGGACAGAGACGACGGGACTTGGATACGTTCGGTCCAAGAAACGGGAGAGATCCATGGTTGCCATATCATAAATAACTCCGGTAGAGAAGCGAATGCATTTCCAGATAGCGTTGATGTCGAACCAGAGCAAGATCCCACCGTAAGAATACCAAGCCCGTCATTCGAAGAACAGATCGACAAGCTAATAAGGGAAGCGGGTCAAAAGGTTTGGGATGAACACAGCCGTGAAATGACCATTTACGAGAAAGCCAGGAAGCAACGTATCATTCAGTAGGATACGGAAAAAGAAGAAGGCTGCTGACGTATTTCCGTAATTGGGTCATTTGCTGACGTATTTCCGCGACGGGGTCATTCGATGACATATTTCCGCGACGGGGTCATTTGCTGACGTATTTCCACGACGGGGTCATCGGATGACATATTTCCGCGGCGGGGTCATTGGATGACGTATTTCCGCGGCGGGGTTATTAGATGATGTATTTCCGCGACGGGGTCATTTGCTGACATGTTTCCGCGACGGGGTCTGATCGCATGCTTTTGGCGTGTCGGATGTTCAAAGTTCTAAAGTTATAACCGCGATCATGACGGTGTCGCTTCGCAGCTAGCCGGTTGAGCATGGGTCGATCCACAGGGAGATGGTTGTATGTCCGTTCGTGTTTTAGACGAGTCAATAAAGAATGTGTATATGTTTGTTCAAATCTATCCTAAGTGTTCGTATTTATGTTCAAGTAAACTTGTTAAGCTTAAGGTCGGTTATTAGAGTTAGAATTAGTCTTGTGCTTGTCTTTTGCCATTCTTAAAACGGTGTTGGGATAATCGAAAGTAGCGGGGATTAGGAGGACATAGGAATGGGATTTGCGAGTTTAAGCGAGCTTTCCAACGCTAAATCCATTCCTAGTGCCCCTTGTCCATCCGCTAAATACGCTTATTTCCAACCCTCAGCCAAACACCCGCAACCATATATCTAAATAATTCACAACTACATGTCACGTTGTAGTGCGCTTAAAGGACTTCTCGACTTAGGTCGCGGCTACATGTCACGTATAGCGCGCCTAAGTGAGGGGGTTGCGTTTGTTTGGTCGGGGTTCGTTTCAAGATATTTGGCGAAGAGAAGCACAAGGGATTTCTCCATCCCTCATACCACCTTCCTTAGCCTTAACAAGGAGGAAATTATTCACACATCATAAAAGAAAAGAAAACAAAACAAGAAGGAAGAAAAGAGAAAAATACGGTTTTACAAGTGAAGCAAGCTAACTCTTGGGTCCTCACCTTAGCAAGGAACTCCGTCGAGTATCATCGCTTGGAAATAATACGGATAAGAAGAAGAAAAGAAAAGAGAACAAGAAAAGAAATAACAACAACTAGTTAACAACAAATAATAAAGTTACACTAGAAATTAAATTACAATGCAATGAAATAAAAATACAAGATAAGAAAAATAACCCTCGTCTTCATTTCATCATTCACTCAAAAAGCTCTCACTACAATTTTCATGGAGGAAAGAATGAAGAAGAAGAAGAAGCTAAACTAAATTCTAACAAAAAGAGATGGAAAAAAAGACATGAAGAAGACCCTTGGTTTGGCACAAAACTGGGCTATTTATAGGCTGTGTGCTGAAACCCTAGGGCAACATTCTGGCCCTAAATGTAATGACCCAACTACCTCTAAAATTTGGTCATATGATGACACGAAACCGCGACGGATCCGCCGCGAAAACCCACATTTGGCGGCGGTTCCGCCGCGGTTTTGTGAAGTTGGGATCTCGGATTTTCTGGATTTCCTTGTGTTGCTATCTTATGATGTTCTACATGTCCCAAATTGCAAAATGCCTTCACAATTTCTTCAGATCTGCACAGTCCAAACATAGCTTCACTTTTGATTGATTTGACCTTTCTCCCTCGAGCTCCGCGCACCCATTGATTCTTGTGCTACCTCCCTCGTGCTTTGTGCTTGTCCGAGACACGAATGACCACTGTCATATGTCTTGTCTCTGGAACTGGTACGCGGCACTGGACGGATACGAATGACCGGAACCCGGCTTTTATCTGCTGTCAACAGATGTTCTGTATTTTGGCGTAACAGTGGAGATTTTGTATCAATTGCGTTATTTTGGACTAGGAACCTGTAGCTTGTAAATATGTAGCAAACACGGATTAAAAGCACCTACCTATAAACAAACGAGCATAAGAATGGGCGGTAGTAAAAGCAATATTCTGGTATGAACAAATACCCCCAAACTTAACTTTTGCTCGTTCCGAGCAAAACCAATTATTCATAAAAAAAGTCCTAACCGCATTTTCGCAGGGAACGCGATTACACTGAGCTCGTGCAACAAGCCGTTAAATCTCTTGGTGTCCCTAGTAGGAGGAGTGTTGTCTCCTAAGAGTTTTCAGCGGATTACACCCACAAAATCCAGTCAAGCTAGTGTCATAAGTTAATATCGATTCTACTCCTACAATTTAGTATCTACGTTAGAAACTCTATTATCCTAGGTTAGAAATATTCAACCCTTATGTTTCACACCTCCTATCTATTTAACCTTAGATCCTATACGTTCCAAAAAAGTTTAGAAAGATGTTGGTATCTCCTGAGTTTTCCTTCTAAAGTGCGGTCGTAATTCCGGGATTTTTATCAACTTTACAGAAAACACAAGTTTTATTCTTTATTTCTATCTTTTATCTAAACATCAATTGTATACCCCTACGTGTGTGTGTATTTGCACCCCTACACTCAAGAATTCAATTCAAGCTATAATACCCTTGCCATAATACCTAATACTACTTCTTTTCATTAAGGATGGACGGATTTGCTCACACACCTTTCATGCGACTATTAATGCTTCTTGAGGCACTAATGGCTGATTACTGAATGTGTGAGCTTAAAGCGTAAATAGCATTTTCCGGGTCTTGACTTTATTTATTTATTTTTTCTTTTCTTTTCTTTTTCTTTTTCAAGACCGGATATATTTTTCAATGATGCTCTTTTGGTGTTTAGCTTTAATTACCGTTTTTTCTTTCATACTAGATTTTCAGGCAAGAGTATTTCTAGGTATCCTCTATTATCCCCAGTTTCAAGGTGCGTGTATGTGCGGTTTGTAGGGTACATACTTTCTGAATTTGAACTCAAGAATAGAAACTATTTTTTCTGACTTATCTTCCAGTAAAACTTCAATACTTTCTCTTCATCTTGACTTAACTCAAGAACTGAACTCAAGATTACCTATTTCTCAAAAAAAACTATAAGGACGTATACTTACCAAAGTTAGACAGAATGAGAGTTATTTTTAGGGTTTTCAATTCCTAAGCCTAGGATTTAGTTATTTCTAACATATCAACTAAGCTTTCAGAATAAAAATCTAAGTTACCCTATTAGCTAACTTGACGATAAAGTTTTTATATTTTTGGAAATTTTTTTGATTTTTATGGGTTTTTAACAAGGTATGCAAATGCAAAATATATAAATGAATGCAACGGAAGAAAGCTTACCGAGCACACCCCCAAACTTAAACTTGAGAGTGCCCTCACTGTCAGGCTACACCAAGAGGGTCAAAATTGTCGGCGCTCCCTAGAAACAAATTATATACAAAACAAAAAAGGAAAACAAAAAATATATACAAAAAGGTTCCCCCCCAAACTTAAGTAAAACAGTGTTTCCACTGTTTAAGCGGTGAAGTTCAGGATTAGGGGGAAAGAAAACAGTTTCAAACTATACAAGGCCTTACACAGGCCAAAAGTGAGCATCAACCATTCAAAGATTTTATCGCTATAATGTACAGGTTGGTGGAAGAAGGCGTAGAGAAAAGAGATGGAGAATATGCGAGACCGTATGGAGATAGAAGTGGTATACGGTCTCGGTATATAAGAAGAAGAATGGCGGAAGGGAGAAAGAAGCGGAATACGAACTTGAGGGTGAAAATGGAGTGAATAGATTAGCACAATATGTGATGAATGATGTGTAAAAAGTGATTGTGCTAATCTATCAACCCGTCGAGAAATGGGGTCAAATCCCTAAAGATTCGTGAGAAACCATAGGTAAGCCGAACTCGGTAAACCAGACACAGGAAGTGAAAATGATACGGTGTCTTGCCAGGTCGGAACGATGGAAAGGATGGAGGTAGGTGATTGAGGAAGGTTATCGGTTAAAGGTTCATGAGGGTGTACACAATCAATGAAAGGAATAGGATGAATTGGAAAATCCGACTCATCAACAAGAACTGTTTCATCCTCAAAAATATCCTCAAAATTCTCCTCAAAGTTAAGCACATCCATGCATTTATCCTCAAAATCCAGACGCATATGGGGTTCGGGAAAAACATTTAATGATTCGGGATGATGAATTGAAGAGAAAAACTCAGCCAAATCTATGGGTTCATCATCCAAAATATTCCCAGCGTCAATATCCTCAATCAAGTGAAAATCAATATCCTCAGACACCTCATCAAAAGCATGGATTTCAATCGATTCTGGTTCTAAGATGGAGGTGTAGAGGTCAAAAGGATTGGGTGTGGTTTCACTCAAAAGTGACCCTTCACAATCGGGCAAATCAAACACTACAAAGTCACACAACTCATTATCTGTTCTATCTTTAATCAATGAATCGTTTGGAACACTAGATAAGCATTCAAAACCAGAGTTGTGGGATTCAAGTTGAAACGGGTAGGCTTGATTCGGAAGGGGGTACAGCTCACTCTCTCTACTCAAATTCTCAACCTGTCCTACCGCCTCTTCATATATTGGAAAATTTGGAGCTAGTTGAAAACTAGCTACCGGGTCACTAGGTTGTATGAGGGCGGCCATGGACGCATTCAAATCCATCATCTGTTGGTACGACGCTACCCTAAAGTCTTCCAATGACTGTTCCAGATTAGACATGGGTTGTGAAGGGGTTTCAGTAAAAGATTCAAAGTTGTTTGGATACTGAAAACTTCCAAATGGCGGTTCAGAAGCAATGTCTAGGGAATGTGCAAAAGTCGGGTAGGACTGGTAGGAATTGAAAGGCTGGACAAGAGCAGGATCAACATTTGGATAAGAAGATGAATGGAATTGTTGATCCCAAGAATCTGTAGTGGTGAAAGGAGTGAAAGATCGGCTACGGGATTGTTCAATATGTTCAGCGATGGACAAAGGACAACTTGCAAAAGGGGTATCAACATAAGAGGGTGGGGGAGGTTGAAAAGGTTGATACAAAGTGGATTGCGGAAGGCAAGTGTTTGTTCTAGATGCGTCTATGCGATCTTTTAATGAAATTTTGGGCAGGAGGGGTCGTTCGAAATTCGACCAAAGCAAGAACCGTAAGAAGTGATGTCTGGTTGTGGATACCAAAGTTCGGCAAGAGTTTTTCTAGGTGGGGTGCCCATGATATGAAGAGAGAAAGAAAGAAAGGAAGAGAAAAGGAGGGGAAAAAGAATGTGGATTTTTTTATTTTTATGTATATTTTTTTATTAAAAGAAAAAAAGTTTGTTTTTGGAGTTTTGAAATTGTTTGTTTTTGAAAGAATACGGAATTATGGGACTAAAATTTACAAGCACAATCACAATCACAAAATGCACAAACACACCTAGAGCTAGAGCCACCTAGGTCAGCTAGACAGCTCCTAACTGTTCCAAAGGGCTAGAAATAGGACCTCAAACCGCCTCTTCACCGCCAATTGTGGCCAGGTAAGTGCCAGGTGAGTGGGAGGCTCTCCACTACAAGTAGTGGCCCTAATTAAGTAACCACTCGCCTTAGACACACTTGCCTAGACACCGCAAAGTCAGGTTAGGATCAACGGCCGATGCTTACAACTAGTCCTCTGTCCTATTGAGCGCGACGTTCTTAGGGCTGAGTCTAGTATTTTTTATTAGCTCAAGATAATGTTTATGCAATTAGTGATTTGTGGGGTCTTAGGAAGGGTGATGAAATCCCCACCCAATCTGAATTGGTGTTATAGCCCCTTAATGTCCGTATTAATATATGCAAAGCAGTAAACAAACAAAATCTAAAACAACAAAAATTTATTTGGCGGCTGTGCAATTCTGTGCAAAGATACCTGTAGAAAATACAGTATAGTGGAATTCAGAGAGGGAACTAGAGGAGAGAGAAAGGGCAGAAAAAATTTGGGGTTCAGAAGCCTCAATATGACCACGGAACCGCCGCCGTATCCCCTCTTTGACCGCGGTTCCGCGGTCAAATTGATGAGCTGGCGCCTGAACCTTAGGTCAATACACGTCCCCTTCTCTGTACACCCTAATAAAAACCTTTGTTTCTTGATTAGATTACTGTACTTGCTCCAGATTAGCCTGCACACTTGCATACAAAAATTATCAAAAATAACAAAAAGATTTTATTTTATATATATATATACAAAAAGAATATTAACCCGAATAACAAGAAAGAAAATACGTTACCGTCTCCCCGGCAACGGCGCCATTTGATCGCATGCTTTTGGCGTGTCGGATGTTCAAAGTTCTTAAGTTATAACCGCGATCATGACGGTGTTGCTTCACAGCTAGCCGGTTGAGCACGGGTCGATCCACAGGGAGATGGTTGTATGTCCGTTCGTGTTTTAGACGAGTCAATAAAGAATGTGTATATGTTTGTTCAAATCTATCCTAAGTGTTCGTATTTATGTTCAAGTAAGCTTGTTAAGCTTAAGGTCGGTTAGTAGAGTTAGGATTAGTCTTGTGCTTGTCTTTTGCCATTCTTAAAACGGTGTTGAGATAATTGAAAGTAGCGGGGATTAGGAGGACATAGGAATGGGATTTGCGAGTTTAAGCGAGCTTTCCAACGCTAAATCCATTCCTAGTGCCCCTTGTCCGTCCGCTAAATACGCTTATTTCCAACTCTCGGCTAAACACCCGCAACCATGTATCCAAATAAGTCACAACTATATGTCATGTTGTAGTGCGCTTAAAGGACTTCTCGACTTAGGTCGCGGCTACATGTCACGTATAGCGCGCCTAAGTGAGGAGGTTGCGTTTGTTTGGTCGGGGTTCATTTCAAGATATTTGGCGAAGAGAAGCACAAGGGATTTCTCCATCCCTCATACCACCTTCCTGAGCCTTAACAAGGAGGAAATTATTCACACATCATAAAAGAAAAGAAAACAAAACAAGAAGGAAGAAAAGAGAAAAATACGGTTTTACAAGTGAAGCAAGCTAACTCTTGGGTCCTCACCTTAGCAAGGAACTCCGTCGAGTATCATCGCTTGGAAATAATATGGATAAGAAGAAGAAAAGAAAAGAGAACAAGAAAAGAAATAACAACAACTAGTTAAAAACAAATAATAAAGTTACACTAGAAATTAAATTACAATGCAATGAAATAAAAATACAAGATAAGAAAAATAACCCTCATCTTCATTTCATCATTCACTCAAAAAGCTCTCACTACAATTTTCATGGAGGAAAGAATGAAGAAGAAGAAGAAGCTAAACTAAATCCTAACAAAAAGAGATGGAAAAGAAGACATGAAGAAGACCCTTGGCTTGGCACAAAACTGAGCTATTTATAGGCTGCGTGTTGAAACCCTAGGGCAACATTCTGGCCCTAAATGTAATGACCCAACTACCCTAAAATTTAGTCAAATGATGACACAAAACCGCGACGGATCCGCCGCGAAAACCCACATTTGGCGGTGGTTCTGCCGTGGTTTTGTGGATCTCGGATTTTCTGGGTTTCCTTGTGTTGTTATCTTATGATGTTCTACATGTCCCAAATTGCAAAATGCCTTCACAATTTCTTCAGATCTGCACAGTCCAAACATAGCTTCACTTTTGATTGATTTGACCTTTCTCCCTCGAGCTCCGCGCACCCATTGATTCTTGTGCTGCCTCCCTCGTGCTTTGTGCTTGTCCGAGACACGAATGACCACTGTCATATGTCTTGTCTCTGGAACTGGTACGTGGCACTGGACGGATACGAATGACCGGAACCCGGCTTTTATCTGCTGTCAACAGATGTTCTGTATTTTGGCGTAACAGTGGAGATTTTGTATCGATTGCGTTATTTTAGACTAGGAACCTGTAGCCTGTAAATATGTAGCAAACACGGATTAAAAGCACCTACCTATAAACTAACGAGCATAAGAATGGGCGGTAGTAAAAGCAATATTCTGGTATGAACAGGGTCATTGGCTGACGTGTTTCCGCGACGGGGTCATTGGATGACGTATTTCCGTGACGGGGTCATTTGCTGACGTATTTCGGCGACGGGGTCATTGGCTAACGTGTTTCCGCGACGGGGTCATTTGCTGACGTATTTCCGCGACGGGGTCATTGGATGCCGTATTCCGTTTTCTACGGTGTCGGGGCTGACTCTAGGTTGTCGGTGAACCGTAGAGTCTTGGAACTGGAGACTTCATCGTGGCTCTGATTGGTGGTGTCGCATCCGTGCTCTGTCGGCAGGAGGAGGAACGCCGTTGTTGGTTTTCTGGGATGCAGATGTTGCTGTTGAGATCCGACTTTCCCTTTTTTCAGGATCTGGTGGGGGACATGCGGTTCCCTTTTCGTTTATGCCCATGGATTGTATACAGGGGTCGGTATGGACTCGCTTGTAGGGCAAAAGTTTTATTCTTTTATTTTTTTATTTCTTTCCGTGATGCTTATCATTTCAGCTTTTTATATCACGAAAGTCGCAATTGTCCAACCATTTCGGGTATTTTTCGCGGTGCCCAATCATTTCGGCTATTTTTTCTTTTTACTCGCTTTTTTTTATTGTGAGTTGCCCAATCATTTCGGCTATTTTTTGTATGCATATCTTTTACTTGCTGATTTTGTTGCAATTTGCCCTATCATTTCGGCTATTTCATATGCATTTATGGCTCGCTGATTTCTTGCCGCGAGTATGGGACTTGGGATCTGATACCGATTTAGGTATCAGCATCGCTACAACTGGGATATTGCCAGGAGCGAATCATCATTTGCCTTTATCGGTTCGAACAAAGGTGGCTTAGCAAACAAGGTTAAGATCCTGTTAACTAAGGCTTTTGACTTCATGAGCCGTAAGGGCCTCATAAAGGTATTTCTCCCTACGAGTCGTGAGGATCTCGTAGGTGCGTTTTCTCTTTAAGAATCGTGAGGATTCTTAAGTGCGCATTCCCTTATAAGTCGTAAGGATCTTATAAGAGTGTTTTCTCCTTATAAGTCGAGAGGACTTATAAGTGTTTGTTCACCGAATAGGGGAATTTCACGCTATTGGTGGAACTTGATGGGGGAGACGTTTGTTTGTGCTCGTAGATTGTATATAAGGGCCAGTATTAAACCGCTTGTAGGGCAGTCTGTGGAGTGTGATGGCTTAAGAATAGGTTCAGATCCCTGTAGCTTAAGGCTTTTGAATCTTATGAGCCATGAGGGTCTCATAAGAGGGTTCTCCTTGCGAGTCATGAGGATCTCGTAAGTGTAATTTCTCCTTAGGAATCGTGGGGATCCCTAATTATGTCGCTCCTTTGGGAGTCGTAAGGATCACACGCAGGTATTTTCTCCTTACAAGGTCGAGAAGGCCTTGCAAGTGTCTTTTAACGAGATCGCGCCCTTTCGGGTTTTCACAAACTCACTGGTAGCCCTGCTGTTTTTACTCACGGAGCCCTTTCGAGTTTTCATCCGTGCCCATTTTGCTTGTGGACGTACCCCTTTTTTTGTTTCTAGTCTGCGCCCTTTTGGGTTTTCACAAACTCGTCGGTAGCCCTGCTGTTTTTACTCACGGAGCCCTTTCGGGTTTTCATCCATGCCCATTTTGCTTATGGACGTACCGTTTTTTTACGAGTTAGCCCAAGGATGCTGCGGGTTTGTAGTAGTTTAAAGACGTTTCGGTTAGTCGTTAGTTTTAGGACATTTCGGTCCATTGTTTCCGTTTTGGAGACAACAGTTTTGCTTGTAGAGTTTGGGCTTAGGAAGATAGCAAGCGGACATAGGCGTCGTCATCTATCATTGACTTAGGCCATGACTCATCAGGCATAGTATTTCTTCAGGAACCGGCCTTTTATTGGCCTGAAGAGTCTTTCGCCATGCATGTCCATGAGCAAATAAGCCCCACCTTGGTAAACCTTGTTTATGATGTACGGGCCCTCATAGTTTGGCTCGAATTTTCCCCGTTTGGCACGATTGGGGATCATAGGTCTCTTGACCACCTGCACGAGTTCGCCTTGGCAAAATGTCCTCGGCCTAGTCAGTCTCTCGTATGAGCGCGTCATCTTTGCTTTGTAAGACTCCAAGTTTTGCTGCGCCATGAGCCGAGTTTCATCATGGGTGTCGAGCTCTTCAAGTCAAAGATGAGCATTCTCTTCGTCTGTTGGCTCGTAATGAACCGCCACTTGTAGAGAGGGTAGCTCTATCTCCAAGGAGAGTACTGCTTCAGCGCCGAATACCAATGCATACGGCGTTGTGTTTGTGGTTGTTTTGAACATGGTCCGATACACCCAGAGAGCTTCATGCATTCTCTCGTGCCAGTCCTGTTAGTTATATGTATGCCCTAGAGGCCATTACTATACATGCGATGTATAATGTAGTGGATGCTTGGACATATATAGGAAGGACTTTCTTACTCTACATGATAGTATCTGGTTGCACTTTATCTTAACATGTAAACAAATACTGTTTTGTGATCGCATGTTGATAAAGCCCTTAGGATGATTACTTGACTACCAGAATTATGATGCAGATCATACTAATGGGGACAGGGTAGTCGATAAGTACATCCTTCAAATGTCCCTAGTCGTAGGTGTGTCAAGACAGGGCATCGACATACCAGAGTAGACTGGCGTATAGCTTCTCGACCCATGTAGATAGGCAGTGGATGATCCCATATCCATTGGTGTTTGACATCAAAGAAGATATACGGGTGCTCAGTGGAGACTGGGTATACTGGACGGACTCGCCGAGAACTCCTAGATGGTATTATACCTATCGTCGGATAGCAGTTCTCTGGTGACACTGGTACAGGTTAGTCTGTAGACCCGAGATCGTCATAGAGTCTTGTGTGATTCCCACTGTGCTTTGATTTCCACCATACTGCGGTCAAGAGATCGTGCAAAACGGTGGCTTTTGGGTACGGTCCCGAATCACATGGAGGCAATGAGCGATAGGAAGGGTTTCGTCTCTCCCAGTATTGGGGGTTGATGTTGCGCTGTGTTCGATTGGCTATAACTGGAAATCCCTGGCCAGGGTTGCTAAGATTTACTGGTAAGAGTTATCAGTAGTTTCTCGAACTGTTATGGACCTCATATCGACACGACTTATTGGTTATTGGGGTCTGACGTTTACTACCCCTAGACTGTGATATGCGACATATCAGACGAAGAGACCGGACTGTACGGTAGTGTTACTGATTGGATTCGCAGGAGTTATAGCAGGCTTGCTTGTTGATCTTCTGATCGCTCAATACCCGGGTGGCCGTTACATTTAGCAGACCGCTTGTGGCTTGTAGGTGTTCGATATGATCATCACTAACTGTCAGCGTATTGACGAGTCTTTAGAGTCCTCCATAGAGGTTTCCTGGTTCATGCGAAAAGGAGTAGGAGCACATATGTGATATGTGCGGGACCGAGATTAATACGAGTATGTGATACCGTATTCTATTCTCGCGATATGTGATATCTGCTGGTTATATCTGATATAGCCGGGTTATCGGAATAAGTGTTGATTCGATGAAATAATACATAATATATATATATATGTATATGTGTGTGTGTGTGTGTGTGTATATATATATATATATATGCTCACTTAAATATTTATTATTCTTACTTGTAATACATTTAACATATATATGATATATGTTTATTGTATTGTTTTTCTTTTGTTGCATAAATATTATATATGCGATATATAATATTGTGACATGTTAGGTTATACATGCAACATGGATGTATGAGAATTATACCATGCTATATATTATGTTTTAGTTTAAATTCTTAAGTAATTCAAAAAGGAAGAAATGAGTCATTGTGAAGCTTCATGATAAACTTTGACAAAGTCTTCTCCTTTTGTTTTGTTTAAGATATTTCTAAACTTAACCATGACACATAGCCATGGTTAACTCTCTACAAGAGTTAGTGGATGACATACACTAACCTAGGGTTGCATTTCTAACCTGATCTCTTTCATTATTCATCTTCTTCCTCATTTTGATTTTTGCTCTCTAGCTTTTGAGAAAAGAGAAGAAAATAGTTAGAAAATAAAAAATAAAGTGAGCAATATTCCTACTTCATCATCCTATACTATCAGCCATTTAGTTTAGGGTGTTTGCTTCACTATCTACACAATTAGTGAAGAGATAGCATGAGCTAGTGTCTCCTCGACGTAGATCATCTTCGGCCTCGAAGACTTTGAAGCAAGCTTGTTCGTTTCTTCGTGGGAGCCTCTCTAGAGTCTGGGGGATCGTGATCGCAGCGAAGGGACTTCTACACGGAGCTATTGAAGTGAAGGACTGGTCTACATAGGTTATATTCCTTGTTCACTTAGATATAAAGTGTTTACATTTCATGTTTTACCCTAAGTCTCTAGTTTAGATCTTGGTTAGGGTTTGTTTAGCACCCCAAAATTTTTAAAGTAGCATGATTGATGCTTGCCAAAACCTTTACAAGGTGCTAAGCTAACCCTACAAGTCCTTCTTATTTCGAGATACCGTCTTCTTTATGATCTTCGTCAAGGTCTTGTTGATAGACTCAGCTTGACCATTAGCTCGGGGATTATAGACCGAAGAGTATCTCCAGTCTATATTATGCTGCTGTGCAAAGCGACTGATTTTGTGACTTCTGTAGGCTGGCCCGTTATCAGAGATAATCCGTCGCGGAGTGCCAAACCGATAAATGACACGTGTCTTGAAGAAATGGAGGATATTCTCTGTCTTCACTTCTCTTAGCTGTACTACTTCTGCCCACTTGGAGAAATAATCGGTTGTCGCCAATATGAACCGATGTCCTCTGGATGACGCTGGTTCGATAGGCCCGACTATGTCGGTTCCCCACATTTCGAACGGCCAGCTAGCTACTGTAAGGTGTAGCGGATTTGGATGCTGGTGGACGAAGTCTCCGTGAATTTAGCATGAGTGGCACTGCTTCGCGTATTCGAGGCAGTCTTGGATCATCGTGGGCCAATAGTAGCCCATCCTTTTGATTTTCAGCTTCATCTTTGGCCCGGCATGATGAGAACCGCAGAGTCCATCGTAAGTTTCTTGGACGACTTTCTTTGCTTCTTCCGGTCCTAGGCATCTTAGCCACAGAGAATCAAATGACCTCTTATACAGCGTATCATTGGCGAAGGCGAAAGACAGAGCTCTTTTCATGAGCTGATGCCTTGAGGATGCATCTTCGGGTGTCTGGCGAGATTTGAAGTAGTCTATAAAGATTTCTCTCCAATCCCTAGCCTTTTCCTGGTCTTTTATTTATAGGGTCATTTCCTTGGTCACTTCCTTTTCTTCAGACGACTCTGGAGATATTTCTGCCGGTGCAAGAACCTGACGGCTTTGCACAACAATCCTCACGTCATCGAGGTTTTCGTCAGCCAGTTCTTTAGCGAGTTTGGCTAATGCATCCGCCTTGATATTTTCCGCTCGCGGTATGCTTTCCAGGGCATAGGCGGGAATTTTAGTTAGCAATTGTTGCACTCTCTCACCGTACTTTACCAACTCCAGTTTGCACGTTTGATAGTCGCCGTTTACTTGACTAACGACCAACTGGGAGTCTCCATATATAAGGCGATTTTCGATTCCCATGTCGACAGCGATCTCAAGACATGCTATAAAGCTTCATATTCTGCTTCATTATTTGTCCTCGGCTCTGTTAGGGAAAAGGCAAAGCGCATTATCCCTCCTTACGGAGTCACGAAGATAAGGCCTACCCCAGATTTGATTATAGGGGTGTTGTGTTGTCTCTTCTTCATGGAAGATGCCCCATCGAAGTAAAGTTCCCATCGGGTGTCACTCTCTCTTCTCCCCCCGTCGATCGTGTCAAATGCGTGCTTGTCTGGAAATTCGTAATTTAGGGGTGAGTCGGCAGGTATCGGATGCTTAGCGAGGAAGTCGGCGATGGCCTGGCCTTTCACTGTCTTGAGGGGACGATAAGTTATTGAGAACTCCATCAAGAGGAAGGCCTATTTAGCGAGCCGCCCAGTTAGTATGGCTCTTGACATCAAATATTTGAGAGGATCCACTTTTAAAATAAGGTGGACCTCATGTGCCAAAGCATAATGCCGGAGCTTCGTTATCGCAAAGATTAACGCCAGGCAATATTTTTCAATGGGGGAGTAGTTGTTTCCTGCCCCCAGTAGAACTCGACTAAAATAGTAGAGGGCCCTCTTTCCCTTGGTCGTTCTCCTGTGCCCATAGTGCGTCTAAAGAACCTTCAAGGGCTGTTGTGTACAGGATAAGAGATTTTCCTTTGACTGGAGTGGTCAGCACCGGCGGATTCTGCAGGTATTGCTTGATTTCTTCCAGTACGCTTTGGCATTTGCGAACCCAAACGAACGGGGTCCCCTTCTTCATTAAATGACTGTAGCGGCGGAATTTGCCAGAGAGATTAGCTATGAACCGTCGGATATATGCGAGCTTTCCTTGGAGGGACCGCAGTTGCTTGAGAGTTCTTAGCGGAGGCATTTCCATAATCGCCTTGATCTTTGACGGGTCTCTCTCGATGCCCCGGTGTCGTACGATGAATCCTAGGAATTTGCCCGAGGAAACTCCGAACGCACATTTCAGAGGGTTCATCTTCAGATTGTATTTCCGAAGACGTTGGAACACTATCTTCAGATGCTCCCAATGCTCCTCGTGCGATTTGATTTTTACCACGAGGTTTTCAATATAGCACTCGACGATTTCGTGTATGAGGTCATCGAAAATCTTCTTCATGGCCCTCTGATTGGTGGCGCCGGCATTTTTCAGACTGAAAGGCATCACTTTATAGCAGAATATGCCCAGAGGAGTCCGGAAAGCGGTATGCTTCTGGTCCTCAGGATGCATCTTTATTTGATTGTACCCTGATGAGCCGTCCATGAAGGAGAAGACTTCGTGAGTGGATGTGTTGTCTATCATCAGCTCGGTGACCGGTACGGGAAAGTCATCCTTTGGGCAGACTTTGTTGAGGTCCCAAAAGTCTACGCAGATATGCACCGTCCCATTTTTCTTCATTACTGGGACAATGTTGGCGATCCAGTCAGGGTATTGCACCTCTTGGATGAAGCCGGAGTCGATTAGCTTCTTGACCTCGGCGTTGATGCTCATTTCAAGTTCGAGCCGCATTCTTCTCGGCGCTTGTTTGACTGGATTGACGTCCGTAGAAATCGCCAATTCGTGCACAGAGGACCCGTTATCATTCTCGGTGCATTCTTTTAGCACTCTCACATTGAGAAGGTTGACAGAGGACCCGTTATCAATTAAGATCTTCCCTATCTTGATGTCATGGCAGTATCCGGTGACATATAGGGGACGGTTGTGCTCGCACGTCTCGAGTAGGAGATCTTCATCGCTGAAAGTGACATCGGCAGTGTGCACTTCTTCTAGCTCGTCCTTCATCTTTTCTTCGGAAAGGAAAGCTTGGAACTGCTCGGGCTCTTGTAGTGCCTTGATCAAAGAATCTCTCGCCTCTTTAGATAGCAGAAGGGCATCGAGAATGCTCAGTTGCGAGGGAATCTTCCTCAGATGTGCCAGAACGTTGTAATCCACCTTGTTTTCCTTTGGCGGGTCCTTGGCTTCTAACTCTTCGACGACTCGATCATCGAGGGCGATATCCTCAAGGACTTTTTCCTTCCCTTTATCTTTTTTGTTTGCTCCCTTACTTGTGGGTCCGAGATTCTTTTCGGGTAGCGTACGATTGCGCAGCTAAATATTCTCGCAGGTTTTCGTCTCTTCTGCTTCGGAGGTGGGTTCTTTGAAGAGAGGGCCAAGGTCTATTTCCTCGTCAGAATCGTTTCCGATGGTGAGAACTTGCGATATCCCGAAATCGACCATGTGACAGTTACCGGCAGTTCTTCTGCGCCCATCTGTCGTGTTTCTTTCCTCCCGACGAGTCTTATGCTTCAATCGCTTGATGTGTTGTCGGTGGGCAACATATCCCTGCCACCAGTTTTTAAAGGCATTGCACTCTTCGGTAGGGTGCGTGATTCTTCGATGGTACAAGCAGTAATTTGGGTGTGCATCTAGTTCGTCGGGGAACGTATTTTCTGGAGTGTTTTCTTTGGAAGGCGGCAACTTCATTCCCATCGACAGGGCTTTAGCAAATTGCTTCCTTATCTTAAACCTGCTTTTGCTAGCAGCAGAAGTGCTTCTATCTGGTTGGGGGTATTTCAATCCTTTCGTTCAGTCACCGACGTTTGGCTTTTTCGTATATGGCGATTTCACGCTCTCGGTCTGCTTTGCTTTTCTGAAGCGCCTTGTTCAGGAATACGTCAATCATCTCGTCTGACGGTTCTAGGAGTTCTGGTTCGGGATTTGCCCCCAGTTTCTCTACATCAGGAGCTTCTTTGCCATTTATCGAGTGAGAGATCATGTGGCAACTCGCCACATAGTTTTCAGGCCCTTCTGAAGAATCGTCTCCTTCTTCGGCGTCATCGTCTTCATTCTCAAGAACATGCTTAAAGAATTCGTCCAACGTGATTGGGGTCCATGCCTTCTGGTTATATTCTTCCAGTGCATCGATGTATTTCTGCAGACCTGTACGGCTATCGTCGGGTTGGACGGGCTTCTTGGCCTTCTTCTTTTTCTTTAAAGACTTTGGAGGCTTGACTTGAATGTTTTATCCACCATCACCAACTTTCATTATTGGGCGCGGCTTCAGCATCCCCTCAATAATCTCAGGCTCCAGCGGGCTCTTCCACCTAATCGCCGGACATGTTTGAAGGTCCTTCAACATTCTTTTAGTCTTAGCTGAAAGGGCCATCTCCCATGGGGCTTCCTCTATAAGTGAGCATGATGCCCCCGGCGTGTCCATCTTTTTAGGAGCGTGAGGTTATGGCGGGTTCACCTTCCAGTTTTCGGATAACACGAACTTTCCCTGTTGGTACTGATCTTCGATCCAACTTTTGAAGATGTAACAATCTTCGATTGGATGACCTAATATTCGGTGGTAAGGGCAGTAATTAGGATTGTTAAAGTTGCATGGTTACGTTGGGCCTCTTGGCTCTGGCAGAGTGATGAGCCTGTTGTGCAGCGCTAGCTCGAATAATCTCTTCGTCTTATCCCGAGGGAACGAGTAAGAGCGTCTCATCTTTTCTCTAAGGGATCTTTGTTTATTGTCTTGGTGAGCAACCGGCTTCGGGCCACTCGGTTGTTGTTGAGCGTTGGCGACGAAGGTTGCTTTCCCTTTCCCCTTTTCGTTTCGGAGCTCCATTTTTGAAGAGGATGGCCTGTGACCCATCTGGTCCATCTGGGCCAGCTTGTCTATCAGGGCCTAGAAGGTAGTTGTCTTGAAGAACATCATGAATTGAGATATGGTCGCCTGCGGATCGAGGGTACCCACAAACATGCCTATTGCAGGAGCTTCTTCGATGCGCTGTTCGCATTTCGACCATAGGTTCCGCCACCAGATTGCATACTGAACCCATGTTTCTCCCGGCTTCACCATGGCATTGATCAATGCCATGATTGGGGTGCATTCGCTAGCGCTTGCGAACCTTTGTGTAAACAGTAACTCCATTTCTGCAAATGTCTTAACGGAGTCGTTCGGGAGTTCAGAGTACCATTCAAACGCTGTCTTCGACAAGCTGCCAACAAATTGGCGAAGCAGCAGTTTGTCGTCACCCCCAGTATTACCGCACGACGCCCTGAATTGAGCAACGTTCTGGTGTGGAATCCCCGTCCCCTTATACACATGGAATTTAGGGATCGTATATCCCGGCAGGTACTTTATTTGGTCATACCAACCCAAATAGGGTTTTCCAATCTTAACAATTTGGCAGGCCACTTCGCTCCCCTGATGAGCTCGTATCTGTTGAGCGATATAGTCATCCAGGGCGGCTTTGTAGATGGTCTCCTCTTTGGCTGCTGATAGAGCCGGAAGAGGGTTCGATGTCTCCCCTCTGTCGTCTTCAAGGATAATCGGGGGGTCTTCAGCTGGAGGATCCGGCTGTATCATCATCCCAACCATATCTTGGAATAAAAGCGCCATTCGTTTTATGTTGGCCGCTTGTTCCGCGACCTCTCTGTCTCTCTTCTCGAGGATTCTGTGGAGGAACTCAGTATCGGTTTCCTGTTCTTGACGCTGCTCTGACGACGTCTCTGGGATTTCTTTTGGCCCAGTGAGTGCGGCCATCTGTGTTAGCATCTCCTGGAGTTTTTGCTGTTGTCGCTCCTGAGCCTTTGTCACTGATCTGGTGAGAGGTCGATGGCCCGTGGAAATACGACTATCCTCTTTCCCGGATGCTATATAAACAGTATGCACCACCATGCCCCCAGACTTGGGGCTTTAGGTTCAGTGCCCTTGCGATTCGTTGCAGAGCAGGGATCTTCTCCGGCCTTCTCCTTTTTTGGGCGGTCGAAGTTGAGGGGGCTGTTGCAGCGGGAACCCAAGTAGACGACACCTTCTGTGGTACGACAGGGTGGTCCTTCTCTTGCCGAACCTTCATTTTCTTTGGTTGGCAGGAGTAGTCTTGGTTGATCACCGAGTCTTGGACCTGTCGCCAGACCTTGTGAATTTTAGAGGACAGCCGCTGTTTCCCCCAATCAGAGCAAAGCTCTGTTTGAATTTCAAAATTCAAAATTCGAAGCAGCGCTTCAAATTCTTTGCGCTGCGCGCAACGCGCCACGTGTTAAAAACTGATACGGCAGCGCAGCGCCCAAGGCAGCGCGCCCAATCAGAGCAAAGCTCTATTAAAAAACAAAATAGAAGCAAAGCTTCAGTTGCGCAACCGCTGTGCTGCGCGACACGTGTCAGCACAGATGCGCAAACACAGCTGCGCTGCGCTGTGTGCTGCGTGACACGTGTTACGCTCTGGAGCATTTGCGCCAAACAGAATTAAAATTCTAAGGAATCTTTCTGCTCTTATTAAAACAAGAAGATTTTCTTCTGTAAAACAGAATCCCTTGGATCAAAAATCCAACGGTGGGGAAAATTCCCCAAATCACTCAGAGAAAGATCTCTTTAACAAAATTAACTAATTTATTGGCACTATAAAAAGGACCCCAGACCTCAATTCAAAGGCATCAACATTTTGGGAGAAATCAAGAACTTCAAACAGAGAGAACTTTGAAGAATTAGAGAGAATTTCTCAAGAACAAGAGAAAAAGGTAAAAACTTTTAGAAAAAGAGAAAATTCTCTTAAAAACAGATCATTGATCTAAGAAAAAGATCAATGATCTTCAAGAAAAAAGAAAAATAAACAATAACAGTGCCTTGCACTTTTTATGAACCACTGGTTCTTTGAAAACAAGAAAAAAAACTTGTTTTCTTTGATCTAAAATTGATCCAAAAGAATAAGAACAGTGCCCATCACTTGCTAAAACTGCACTATTGCGCAAGCCGCCAGGAAGCGCCACGTGTCAGCAGTGCAACAGCGCAGCGCACTGCGCTGTTGCGCTTGCGCTCATCAGAGCATGACACGTGTCACTTCCACATGCGCTTGCGCTCTTTAATTGGCGCAAAGCGCCTGACAAACCACTGTTAAATAATTAATGCATCGCATTATTTGCAGAAGGGCCTAGCCCAATTAAAAAAGACCTAACAGGCTGAACTAAATGCTTTGCATTATTTTAAAAAGGGGGCAGAGCCCAAGCAAAGACAGATGCTCTGCATCAAAAATAAAGGGACAGAGCCCAAATCAGAAAGGCCTAGCAGGCCAGAATAAAATGCTGTGCATTATTAAACATGGGCAAAGCCCTAACACAGGTCTAACAGGCCAAATGCAAACAAAACGTTGGACATTTCTCAGTTGGACTAAACCCAATCATGGCCATAAGTCCTCAAATTAAATTGACTGAGCACGTCGGCTCTCTTAAATTAATCTACATCCGGTTCAAGGGTACATCTCTGAACTCCTCTGACACCTATCGTTGTAATCCTTCAATGACGTCAGAGAGGTGATGGGTCCCGACGGCCACAAATCCATGGACCGCAATGTCCTTAAACTACCCATGGACCGCAATGTCCTTAAACTAATGATGGACCACCACGTCCCTAAACTGGAACATGGACTACCACGTCCCTAAACTGGCGATGGACCACCATGTCCCTAAACTGGAATAATAGAGCCTCCAAATGCTCTTTTGCCGGATCTAAACGATCCCGTTTAAGTTGATCTTAGCCCCAAACACGGCTAACGTATCCTTAAACATTTAAATGGACTATAAAACTCCAAATCGACTTTGGTTCAAGGGTACATCTCTGAACTCCTCTGACACCTATCGTTGTAATCCTTCAACGACGTCAGAGAGGTGACGGGTCCCGACAGCCATACATTAAATGGATCACCACGTTAAGTTGATCTTAGTCTTAAACAGGACTAACATATCCTTAACGAACGTTTAAGTTGATCTTAGCCTCAATACAGCTAACGAATCCTTAAACTAAAACACCAAACCCAAATCTAAGTAAATACGGATTTGGACTAATCCACGTCCTACGGGCGACGGCATAACCTAGTCTACGTATACAATCCACGGGCAACCACAAACAAAACAAACACCCACGACATGAAGTGAAATTCTGGAGAAGGAGAAAGTTGTTACCGCGATGCGGTAGCGTAATTAACTGCAGGGGCTTACGCCTGTAGGGAAGAGCATCCCCACAATCAAAAACCCCTCAAGCGAGGGGAAATCTGACTAAGTCTGCTACATCGGCCGTATCCGTCCAAACCTCCGACGCACTGTGCCATAAATCAACTTGGCATCTTCGGAGAGGTAGACGGATAAAACCAAATAGCATCTGACCCGAATCTCAGGCCTAGACGCCCAGGTCTACGAGTCGCCATTCGGAGGGGAACAGCCGCTGATAGGGCTGCTCTGGCTTTACCTTTGTAACGTTCTCTATAGGCGGAGGAGATCTTTTTATCATGGCGGTCGGAGAATTTTTGCGCACCCTCCTAAGTGGTTCAAAGCTGTTCCCGGTTGGAACAACAGTATCGACTTCCACCGTCAGAGCTGGTGGAGTCAATCCAGAAGGGGAACTGCCCCCAGCTTTCCTCACTCGGCGCCAATGGCGACGTCGAGCATGCCTTGCAGACGGTATTGGTTCAGCTATGGGGGTGGTTTCATCATGCCCTTTGCTCTGGTGGAGGGTTGCTGTTGGTGTCAGCCTATCGAAAACTGACATCCGCTGAGTGGGGATGGCCAACCTATCGAAGACAGACTTTAGAATAGGGGAAGCAGCCTCTGTGACTTTGCCTGAAGCGGGAGTTGGAATGGCTATCCGCTTCAGGATGACTCGTTCAGGTATTGCAGGCTTCTTTATGGGCCCACTGGAGCTCATGCTCAGCCTGTCGAAGACTGAGGCAATAGACTTGGAATTGGATAGCCCGTTGAGAGGGGCCGTGGTAGTTGTAATCAGATCGAAGAACGACTTCTTTGAAGCTTCCTGTGACGGCATTGGGACGCTGAAGCTTTCCGGTGGGATCGTGGTCCCAAAGAACAGTCCAGTGGTGGCCTGAGTTACCTGGTCTACTGGCATGACGAAAATAGAGGCCGCTTGGGGCCCATAGATCACTCCTCCGGCGAGGACAGAGTGAGAGTTGCTATTGCAGTTGGTGCAGTTGGAAACCATTTTCTCTTCTGCACGGAGCAAGACACCAAATCTTAGTATCTCGAATCCAGGGGCAACCATATTAAACCGCGATTCGTTCACGAACACAACACATGAAGTGTGGAGTGGAAAGAGGAAAAGGTCCCACCGGGCGTGCCAGAATCAGTTTACCGCCGAAAACAAAGACGAAACCGCGTAGGTCGTCTTGCCTGAATTTGGGGGCAGATGCTATTTGGTTTTATCCATCCATCTCTCCGAAGTTGCCAAGTTGATTTATGGCACCATGTATCGGAGGTTTAGATGGATGCGGTCGTTATAGCAGACTTCGTCAGATTCCCCCTCATTTGAGGGGTTTCTGATCGTGGGGACGTGATTGATCTTTTCTTCATGTGAAGGTAGAAAAAATGTAAAGATCACAACCAAAGAAATTTGTAAACCGCAATCAATAACGGTGTCAATTGTAGGTTCGTTAGCGAGTGCGGATCGTCCTCAGGGAAAGTGAGATTTGATCATAATTGTTTTAGTTGAGTTGAAATTAAAAGAGAAAAGAAAATTTTATTCAAGATTTATGAATTTTAGTTTCAAGAATCAAGAGAAAATAAAGATCAAGAATCAAGAATCAAGAATCGTCCAAATTGAATGAGTTATCAAGATTTGTAATGAAGCTCGTAGGAATCGATCCAATCGATAGTGATGATGAAGAACTAGGATTACAAATTCTTATCTATTGATGATTTGTTGCTAGATCGATGACGATCAACGAGAAGTAGGGATCTAGCGACGAAACTAGGGTTTCTTCATCACATCCCTTGTCCTTTCGTTGATTAGCATTCAAATTCTAGCCTCTAGGAAATTCAATCATCAATCGTTGATCTCTAATTAGGAGCGAAAACATTCAAGAAAGCATCTCGCTCGAAACTAGGTTGTCGATGATTCAATTTCCTAAGGTTTACAAAACTCATAAGACTTAAGAGTCGTTCAAGAATTTAATCATCATCATCTATCTATTTTCTCTATTCCTCCATGAGCGGAGTTTTCGCTCAAACATCATGACAAAGAAAACAATCAAGAATTGAGAACTCATCATAATACTCAAATGTAAAGAAAAGCAAGATCAAGAATTTTCACCTTTCATTATTCAACATCTCGTTACAATTCACTCAAAGACTACAAGAATTGAGGAGATAACTCTATCGTCGAACTAGCTTCGCATCGTCTTCGTGAGTCGCGGATCGTCTTGGATCACTTGCTCGGATGAAGATCGGCGTTGCTCAAAAAGGCTTGATGGCTTCTTCCTTGATTTTGTACTCGGTGATCTTGATTTGGATTTTGAATTGTATTTGGGTTAGGGTTTGGATGCACAAGTTGTGTCACTCAACTTGTGGGTGAATTGTTGAACAATGAACAACCTTTGTTATGAAGCCTTGGGTCCCTTTATATAGCCTTCTCCTTTAGCTTCCCCAAGAAGCTTGAACTAGCTTCCTTTAGAAGCTAAGCTAGGTTTAGCTTCTCTTGCAAGCTTGGTAGTTATGAAGGAAGCTTCTAGATTTAGGTAGTTAGCTAGCTTCTTTGAGAAGCTTGGTAGTGTTTATCTTGTACAAGAAACTTGGCTGTTAGGACAGAAGCTTCTAGAGATCTCTGGAGAATGAAGTGTGTTGAAGAAGTTTGGCTACTGAAAGGAGAAATCTGAGATAGCAATTATCCGCTGACGTGTCACCATGGCCGCGGATCCACCGCCAACAGGCCCATTCGGCCGCGGATCCGCGGCCCTTCGGAAGGCTTGGTGCATAAAATCTTCAGGTTGTGTTGGTGCTGATCCATAGGGCTTTACTTTATGTCTAGAATCTTTATATTTTCTTGTTTACTGCCAGATCCTAAATCTTGGACTTGGCGTATTTTTGTCAGCACTTTTAGCAGTTTCGGCTCTTTTATCTGGAATTTCCTGCACACATTCTCGAGACAAGTGTTGCGATATACAAAGATCATGCGTGCAATAATAAACACTCAATTTCCCTCAAAATGCCGGTTATAAAGCATAACACAAGTTGTTTGGTATTTTACAGTCAAATTGCTAATATGTGCTATATTCATACCGAACACCTTTAGATGATTGCAAATAGTAGGGAAATTGATATGTTAAAAATGCAATATTTTCGACTGATCAAATTCCACCAAACTTATTTTTGGTCGTCTCGAGCAAACTTGTTTTATTAAAAAGAGAAGGAGAAAATATAATAAAAAGAAAAACTAACTAGCACACTTTCGTAGGCAACACGATTGCACTGAGCACGTGCAACAAGCCTTTAAACCTCTAGGTGTCCCCAGTAGGAGGAGTGTTGTCTCCTGAAGGTTTTCAGCGGATTGCACCCACAAAATCCAATAATAAAAGGAAGACCGTGAAAGTTACATGTAAAGATAAGAATTATAAAAGAAAGACTTTGAACATTAGAGTTTCCAACTATACTTGCTTTTTGGTTGTCATGAGCTATATCTTAATAGTCATGAAAAGATATTAGGAATCACATCATCCCTCAATAAAACATCGTCTTTATTCTTCATTCCTATCTTTCATCCAAACATCGATCATATACCCCTACGTGTGTGTAAAGAACATTCCTACACTCGGAGAATTCAATTCAAGCTATCATACTCTTGTCCATCTGCCTCAGTACTTTTTAATTTAATAAATATTTAGATGAAATTGCTCACACATTTTTCATGCGACCGTTAATACTTCTTGAGGTACTAACCGACCGATTACTCATGTGCTTGCTTATACGGTGTATTAGTATTTTCCTCGTCTTGCACCACCTAAGGCTTAGCAGTGACTCCCAGACCAGTTGGTCTAAGGCACTAGGTGATGAAGCACCCTCGCTATATTTTTTTTATTGCTGCCTTGGCGATAAAAAAACCGGTGTTCATTTTTCTTCACCATTTAATCTTTTATTCAAAAAAAAAATTCTTCATACTTTGGCTTTTAGATAAGAGCATTTCAAGATATTCTCTACTATCCCGAGCTTCAAGACGTGTGTAAGTGCGTATAGTAGGGTATCAACGTTCAAATGTTTGGCTTCCATAATAGGAACTATTTTTCAGACTTATTTTTATTCTCAGATTAGTGACTTCCTTCATCTTACTAACCCTTGGGACAACGGCTCATAACTACTTATTACTAGTTTCGTTTAAGAAAACTTCTAATTTTCTTGGTTTTCTTAAATATTTCTAATCTTTTGGATGTAATTTTTCAATATCTAATCTTTTATTAAAAAATTAAATATTAAATATTTTTATCTTTTGAAAAAAAAATTTAAATTTTTATTTTTATATGTTCTAAAAATTTTGTGCTTATGCAAAATGATATGCAAATAATGCGTAAATAAGCACAAACCTCCCCTAAACTTGTTTCCAACAGTGTTCTCACTGTTGCCATCCGCTAGATCACAAAAATCTGTAAGCCTGGGAGGAAATTTATTAATGGGGGCAATAAATATGATCGTGAAAATCCTTCTCCAAACTTATTCTATTCACTCACCTCTATTCTAAAGATGATACAGTAATTTACAAGACATGGAGGTGAGACGGAGGAATTTTAATCAAGATAAAGTGGCTCCTGTAAAAACAGGAGCTCCTCCGTGGGGTCAGTGGAAAAATACGGTTTTAATCTATATCCATTTACTTTGAAAAACGTGCCGTTTTCAACATTTTCAACCTCAACTGCCCCGTGCGGGTATACAGACCGCACAACAAAAGGTCCTTTCCACCGAGATCGTAGCTTACCCGCATGAAGATGGAGTCGTGAATTATAAAGAAGGACTTGTTGACCAGGTGTAAAAGTTTTTCTCAAAATGTTTTTATCGTGAAATACCTTAGTCCGATTCTTTACAATTATAGCATTATCATAAGCTTCATCGCGGAGTTCGCTTAGCTCGTTTAATTGCATCTTCCGAAAGTTGCAGGCTTGATTTAAGTCAAAGTTGATTCTCTAATGGCCCACATTGCTTTGTGCTCAATCTCGACCGGCAGGTGACAAGCCTTACCAAACACTAGTCTATAAGGAGATATTCCTAGATCGGTTTTATATGCAGTTCAGAATGCCCAAAGAGCATCCGTCAATTTGGTTGACCAATCTTTTCGATTTTTAGAAACAGTTTTCTCCAGAATTTGTTTGATTTGTCTGTTGGAAACCTCAGCCTGCCCGCTCGTTTGGGGATGATAGGGTGTGGAAAGTTTGTGGTTGATTGCATATTTCCGCATCAAAGTCTCGAAAGACCTATTGCAGAAATGTGTCCAGTTATCGCTAATGATAGCGCGTCGATGTCCAAATCACGAAAAGATGTTTTCTTTTAAGAACTTAATGACAACCTTTTTGTCATTAGTGCGACAAGGAATAACTTCAACCCACTTCGAGATGTAATCAACCGCAAGCAATATGTACAGATTCCCAAAGGAGTTGGGAAAAGGACCTATAAAGTCAATACCCCAAACGCCGAAAATTTCAACCACTAAAATAGGTTGCTATGGCATCTCATTTCTCCGGGAAATCCTACCCGTGTGTTGACACTGTGCACAGGCTTTGCAATGATCAAATGCATATTTGAACAAAGTCGGCCAATAAAAACTGCTTTGCAAAACTTTCTCCGCCGTCTTTCGAGGACCGAAATGACCCCCACATGCCTGATCATGACAAAAAGATAGAACACTCTTGAATTCATCATTAGGGACACACATGCGAATGATCTGGTCAGGACAATACTTAAACAGATAGGGTTCATCCCAGTAAAAGTGTTTTACTTGGGATAGAAATCGATGTTTATCTTGTTTTGACCATTCGCTGGGGATAAGTCCCGTGGCAAGATAATTCACAATATCCCTGAACCAAGGTTCATCGGATACATTCAAAAGTTCCGGAAAAGAATCATTGATCGGCAGGGTCACGGGTAAAGAAGAGATGCGCGAAAGATGGTCGGCTACGACGTTTTCACATCCTTTCTTATCTTTAATAACAAGATCAAATTCTTGTAATAGAAGGATCCAACGTATTAGCCTACCTTTAGCATCCTTCTTCGCCAAAAGATATTTCAAGGCAGAGTGGTCAGTGAACACAACAATAGGTGAGCCAATCAAGTAAGGCCTGAATTTTTCTAATGCAAATACAACTTCCAAAAGTTCTTTTACGGTAGTTTATAATTAATTTGAGCATCGTTACGGGTCTTACTTGCATAATAGATCACGTGTGGCATCCTTTCAATGTGTTGTCCTAAAACTGCACCAACTACAAAATCTGATGCATCACACATAAGCTCAAATGGGTGGTTCCAATCTGGAGATGATAGAACGGGGGCTATAGTGAGAGAGTGTTTGAGCGAGTCGAATGCTGCCTCACAATCTGGGTCAAAGTGAAAGGTTGTGTCCTTGGCCAAGAGAAGAGTTAAAGGTCTAGCAATTTTGCTAAAATCCTTAATGAATCTCCTGTAAAAGCCTGCATGACCAAGAAAGGATCGGATATCCTTGACGCATTTGGGATGAGGAAGGTTTTGAATGATATCTGTAGGGTTACTAGGCACACTAACGAGGCTCAACGAGGCATCGAACATTCCAAAATTAAATTTTTATGTGCCGAATAACACTAAGCAAGATCGTTAACTAGAGTTTAGGCGAATCATTTAGCAAGTAAACAACTTTACTCTAAAGGGAATACGAAATACAACCTTTGTAGATCGGTCCTTCACTTCTAAAGCTCCTTGAGGAAGTCCCTTCGCTGCGATCAAGCTTCTCCCGGACTCTTGCATGGCTTCACGACGCGAAGGAGGCGACCTTGCTTGAAATCTCCGAGGCCGAAGATGATCTACATCGAGGGAATTCCGACTCAAGCTCCTACTTCACTAACTAGAGAAATAGTGAAGTAAACACCCTAAACTAAAGTGCTAGTCTAGTAGAGGATGGAGAAATAGGAAGTGGGTTCTCTTTAGAATTTTGTTTCTCACACTCTTTCTCACTTTGGATCAAACCCTAGTTTTCTTTCTCATTTTCACAATAAAGAAGATGAACAAAAGAAAGAGGAAAGGATAATGATCAAGTGAGTTTGCTAACCATGGTGAGAGAGTATCATATATTAACCCTTGTAGAGACTTTACCATAGCTAAGTGTAAATGGTTAGGTTAAACAAAGATCTAAGGTAAAACAAAACAAGTGGACTTTTTCAAAGCAACCACAAGTTTCTACAAGCTTCATGCTTATGAAAGAAATTCCACTAATTTGTAATTACCTTAAATAAATGTAAACCACCATTTAAAAATAGAATGGTGTGAGTCTTGTACACCCATGTTTAGTGTATCATCAACCATGATACAAAACAAAACACTTTTAATATATATATATATATTCAAGTGTGCAAGTGTGAGAAAAACCCTAAAGTGAATAAGTGTTAGCAAATGTAAATTAGTATATCTAATATACAATTATATACTTAATTATTAAATCAACACTTGACTTAATAATCCGGTCATATCTCATATAACCGGCTAACATCCATCGTATCGACTTATCGAATCAACACTTGATTCGATAACCCGGTCATATCATATATGACTGACCAATATAAAAAGTCGCGAGAATAGAATACGGTATCACATACACGCATTTATTCTCGGTCTCGCACATATCATATATGCGCTCCTATTTCGTTTCGCCTGAGCCAGTAAAACCTCTGTGTAGGACTCTAAAGACTCGTCAATACGCCGGCAGTAGGTGAGGATCACATCACGCACCCACAAGCCGTCAACGGTACTAGCTGGACGTAACGGCTACCCGGGTATTGAGCGATCAGAAGATCAGCAAGCAAGCCTGCTCCAACTCCTGTGAAAGCTTGCCGGCAACACTTCCCGTACAGTCCGGTCTCCTTGTCTGATATGTCGCATATCAAGTCTAGGCGTAGTAAACGTCAGACCCCAATAACCGATAAGTCGTGCCGATGTGAGGCTCATAACGGGTCGAGAAACCACTGGTAACACTTACCAGTAAATCTCTGAACAGCCCTGGCCAGGGACTTCCCTGTTACGGCCAATCGAGCACAGCGCAACATCAACCCCCAATACCGGGAGAGACGAAACCCCTCCTATCGCTCATTGCCTCCATGTGACTCGGGACTGTACCCAAAAATCACCGTTTTGCACGCCTTCCTGGACGTGGTAAGGTGGAAATCAAAGCATAGTGGGAATCACACGAGACTCTATGACGATCTCGGGTCTACAGACTAACCTGCACAAGTGTCACCAGAGAACTGCCATCTGACGTGAGGTATAATACCATCTGGGAGTTCTCGGCGAGTCCGTCCAGTGTACCCAGTCTCCACTGAGCACCCGTATACCATCTCTGATGTCAAACACCAATGGATATGGGATCATCCATCGCCCATCTCATGGGTCGAGAAGCCTATACGCTATTCTACACCGGTATATCGAAGCCCCGTCTCGATACACCCTCGACTAGGGACCTTGAAGGATGTACTTATGGACTACCATGTCCCCACTAGTATGATCTTCATCATAGTCCAGGTAGTCAAGTACACATCCTAAGGGCTTTACCAACATGTAACTATTAGACAGTATAAAGAGACAAGTATACATGTTAAAGTAAAGAGCAACCAGATAGCATACTATCATGACGAGCAAGAAAGTCCTCTCTATATATGTCCAAGCATCCAATATAATATACATCATCTGTACAATACTGGCCTCTAGGGCATATATACAACTAACAATCTCTCATTTGCACTAGGGCCAGCTGCTATAGTATCGCATACCGAGCATCCCGAAGAGTCTCTCAAACTGTATCTGGGGTATGGCCTTCATGAGTGGATCCGCTGTGTTATTCTTCGTGTCAACCCTCCTGACCTCGATCTCCCGGCGATCAACTATCTCCCGGATCAGTTGATACCGCCTCAGAATGTGCCTGGATCGCTGATGGGACCTGGGTTCCTTGGCCAAAGCCACCGCTCCATTGTTATCGCAATACAAAGGTATTGGATGCTCAATGGATGGAACCACACCAAGTTCAGTAATGAACTTCTTGATCCAGACAGCCTCTTTGGCAGCATCGTTGGCAGCGATGTATTCAGCCTCCATCGTCGAGTCTGCCACGGTTTCCTGCTTGGAACTCTTCCAGCTAACCGCCCCTCCGTAAAGGGTAAAGACAAATCCCGACTGCGACTTAGAGTCGTCCTTATCACTCTGGAAGCTCGAATCGGTAAAGGACTCCACTTGGAGTTCTCCGTTACCATACACCAAGAGCATCTCTTTAGTCCTTCGTAAGTACTTGAGAATGCTCTTCACAGCTGTCCAGTGACTCTCTCCAGGATCAGCTTGATACCTACTCACTACACTTAGTGAGTATGCTACATCGGGTCTGGTACATAACATCGCGTACATGATAGAGCCTACAGCCGAAGCATAGGGTATCCCTTGCATGCGAGCTCTCTCCAAATCAGTCTTAGGAGACATCTCTTTGGAGAGAGTGAGCCCTGAGATCGTGGGTAAAAACCCACGTTTGGACTCTTCCATACTAAACCTCTTTAGTATGGTGTCAATGTACCTGAATTGGGACAATCCCAATATCCGTTTAGATCTATCTCTATATATCCTAATCCCTAATATGCAGGAGGCATCACCAAGATCTTTCATTGAAAATCTTTGTGATAAGAAGAGCTTCACCGATTGCAGCATAGGAATGTCATTTCCTATCAAGAGTATGTCGTCCACGTACAATACGAGGAAGACAACCTTACTCTCTGCCACCTTCTTGTAGATACAAGGTTCATCTACGTTTTTGACGAAATCAAACTCTTTGATAACGACATCAAAGCAGATGTTCCAACTCCGCGATGCTTGCTTCAATCCATAAATGGAATTAAGCAGCTTACACACCTTCCCGCTGCTCCCACTGTCTACGAAGCCCTCTGGTTGAGTCATGTACACGCACTCTTCTAAATCACCGTTTAGAAAGGCGGTCTTAACATCCATTTGCCAGATTTCATAGTCATGATATGCAGCGATGGCAAGCATGATCCAGATGGATTTAAGCATAGCTACTGGAGAAAAGGTTTCGTCATAGTCCACACCTGGTCTTTGACGAAAACCTTTTGCAAAAAGTCTAGCTTTGAAAGTCTCCACTTTCCCATCTACACCAAGTTTTTTCTTGAAGATCCACTTGCTCCCAATGGGTTTTACCCCTTCAGGAGCAACTTCCAAAGTCCATACTTTGTTGGTGTACATGGATTCCATCTCGGACCGCATTGCATCCAGCCATTTCACTGAGTTTCTACTCGTGATGGCCTGCTCGAAGCTAGTTGGGTCATCATCAACCATGATGCAATCCTCGCTCCCACCATCAATGAGAAAACCGTAGTATCTCGCAGGTGGACGAGGAACCCTACTAGATCGGCGGAGAGGCTGAGGTTCGTTGGGAACTACCGAATCCTCTGGTTCTACTAAATCTTCAGTTGCAGTTTGTGTATCTGGAACCTCTTCCAGCTCCACCACTTTGCCACTAATTTCTTTTGCAAGAAATTCCTTTTCCAAAAAGTTGGCATATTGAGAAACAAACACTTTTTGTTCTTCAGCGTGGTAGAAAAAATATCCTTGGGAATTCTTAGGATATCCCACAAATTTGCAAAGAACTGACCGTGCCTCGAGTTTGTCTGGATTTTGCCTTTTGACATAGGTCGGACAACCCCATATCTTAACTCGTTTAAAATATGGTCTCTTCCCACTCCATATCTCATATGGTGTGGTAGGTACAGATTTAGACAGAACTTGATTCAATAGGTATGTTGCTGTCCCAAGCGCATAACCCCAAAAGGAAATAGGTAACTCAGCTGTACTCATCATTGAGCGCACCATATCTAATAGGGTGCGGTTCCTCCGTTCCGATACACCGTTGTGCTGTGGTGTATATGGAGGAGTCAGCTGAGAGAGAATCCCATTCTCTTTTAGGAAGTCCAGGAATTCATTGCTCAAGTATTCACCTCCTCGATCAGATCGTAGGATTTTAATACTTTTTCTGGTTTGGTTCTCGACTTCTCTAAATTTCTCAAAAGCTTCTGATTTGTGTTTCATTAAGAACACATATCCGAAGCTAGAGAGATCGTCAGTGAATATAATGAAGTACGAAGAACCATCCCTGGCATGTGTAGACATGGGACCGCATACATCACTATGTATCAGTCCCAAGAGTTCGGTAACTCTTTCTCCGTGTCCCGTAAACGGAGTTTTGGTCATCTTGCCTTTGAGACATGACTGGCAAGTGTCATAAGATGAAAATTCGAACGGTTTCAAATATCCATCCTTATGCAACTTAGCTAGCCGTGTCGCATTTATATGACCGAGTCTATAATGCCACAAGAACGATTCGTTCAGTTCTGAACTCTTCTTCTTGTGTGTGTTTGTTATGCTCAGAACTGTTGATTGATTTAGAACATAAATGCCATTGCACATCGTGCCTGATCCGACCAACTTTTGGTTTAGGAAAATGTTCATAACATTATCCTGTAATACAAAATTATATCCCTCTTTACTCAACAAAGAAACCGATATAATGTTGCATATCAGGTTCGGCATATAATAGCATTCGTTCAGAATTAATGTATTACCAGTTGGCAATACAAGGTGATATTCCCCGACAGTTTTAGCTGCAACAATTGCTCCATTTCTAACCCTTATGTCTTTATCACCATCTCCAAGTTCTCTACGTTTCCTAAGCCCATGTAACTGATTACATATATGGGATCCTGACCCGGTATCTAATACCCAGGACGTAGAGGAAATGGAGAAACAGTTCTCTGTAACGAACATACCCGAAGAAAATGCATCAACATGTACTTTCTTCACTCGGGTGGCATGAGAATCCTGGTATTCCCCTATATCCTGTTCTGTCTTATAACTCTTATAAGAAAGAACGGAACCAACGTTCCCCAGCACAGTATAACATGCGGGTTCGGTCAATACATCCATATTATTATCTTTATTAAGGCATGATATGGTCGCTACCTGGAGAGAGAGAGAGAAGAAAACACTTTAGCGTATCCTCTTGCAAGATCAGATTGGTTATTATCTTATCTAATCAGGATGGCTCCCACTGTTTTTTATCAAATCTTCCTTCAAACCCTAAAAGGAAAGACTAGCCGGGATTAATTACACCCTACAATTTCGCCAATCTTTAAGCCAGTCCAGTGTCGGTACTTTGAGGGAGGTTCCCCGTGCTTTCGCACGGACCTAATTAAAGTAAACCTCGTTTTCCCAGAGGCGTAACCCCGTTGACACCTTTCTAGACACCTACTTGATCGGCTAATTGTCCTGTGTAAAACTCTCCCGGGAGTAACAATTACTCGCAGTGGGTATCGGAATCCAACTATCTCATAGAAGGTATGCAATCTCATTGCAAATCTCAACACTTGAAATTCCCGATAATATTTTTCCCCTAGCAATTTATGACCTTAACATAGTCAACAAATCATAATTGCTAGTCAAGTTCAACCCGTCATTTCCCGATTGAATTAAACCCACCTGCACGACCCTTAACATAGTCAACAAAGTCGTACAACTACCCTAATCCAATCACATCTCATATTTTAGCAGATAAGTACTAATTAGCTACCGCACACTACGCCTTAACATAGTCAACAAACGTAGCACGAATACTAACTAGTCTTTATCTGAAATGACGGAGGGCTACGCAGGTTTTTCAGAAAACCATGAGCGTAATGAACTTTATATCGTCGTAGAATCATGTGAAATTTTGAAATGGAGTGTTTTTTAGGCTTTCATTAGTTTTGCTAAAGAGGTCACTCCCGGTGAAGGGATCTCGGCTCTTTCCTCATCGAATAAGGTGCAGGACATATCATATATATCACTGTGCAAAGCAAAACTCTAAAAGCAATCAAAAGTCAAACCGAGTTTTGTAGCATCTGCCAGTTTCGCTAAAGAGGTCACTCCCGGTGAAGGGATCTCGGCTCTTTCCTCATCGAATAAGGTGCAGGGTATATCATATATACCGCTATGCAAAGCAAAACTGTAGCTACCTTTTTATTTGAAAGTTTGATTCTACAACATCTTTTAGGTTTCTTTTCTTTCATTAATCACATTAATGAAGTCCCATCATTTAAGTCACCTAAACATCACAGATAAATACGACGTACACTTATGCCATCCGCATTCGCCTCGATGTCCCCTCGTGCACCGTTAGGTTAAGTAACTAACGACAGAGCAGGGCAGGGCTAGCGCGGGTGTAAAACATAAGTAACGTCAATATAATATATCATATATACTATATATAGTATCTATCACAGCACATCATATGATCACATCACAGATATCGCAGCAGAAGAAACATATGAAACATTGGATATACTAGGACGTCCGTGTTTTATTTTGAGCCTCTATAAAACACGGATTCCACGGTCGCGATGAATAGCCAAACCCACACCCCTAGACCCCTACGAGAGCGGCAAGCAACCCTACCAATTCTAGAGTTAGGAGACCCGGACTCGACTCCTCGAGTTGGTCTCCCACTGGACCCTAGAACCCGGTTACTTATGCTCCCCTCCTTGGGTCTATCCTAGTGCGGAAAAGTAAATAATATACAAAAGGTGACATCAACCTCGACCCGGAAGTGCCAATAAAAGAATATTACATACATTTAAATTTTACATGAATGAAAATAAAAACTCTCATCTCACATAAAACCCCCAGACTATTCAGAACGCGACGATCCAATAACATATCCAGCAACACAGAACATCACATGTCATCAACGTAAGTAAATATGCGCATCCCAATTGTCGTTGACATATAGCAACGAAACCGGCGATATCACATATTACACTTACGGTCACAGAAAAGAAAGTGTAAAACTACAATATTTGGAATCCACAATCTCTTTAGACATCGTAAATCCGAAATATCACATATTTCGCATTTCATGCCTAACTTGTATGAATTCCACATATTGTATCACAATCTAGATAAATAGACAATATTAAACTTTCCGATCGAATAATCAAATACTCAAGATTTCCTAAATAGCTCAACACTTGAGCGGAGTTCAAAAATTCCAGAATACGTCACAGTAGCAACGGTCCAGCCGTAGAAGGGTCAAGCCAACGCCTCACATGTGGCATGCCGTACTGCCCCAAACCCTAAGGTTCAAAGGGCAGTTCCAGACGGTCACATAATCGAGTTAAGCTTTGTTGTCTTCTAGAGAGTCCGTCATATTTCTTGCACGTTTTTCCGAAAGATTCAAACCCGAGAAAAATTCAACACTTGAATATTTTTTCGTGCTGGGAAAAATTGAGTTAATAATATCCGTTCGAACATTTTAATACTTTCTAAATTATCCGGAATAACAGAACAAAATTAAATTCTCCGATCGAATCGACGATTTCAAAATAAACCCCAAAATTACTCAACACTTGAGTCAGATATAAAATACCCAGAAAAATCAATAAACAATTAGGAACTTTACTGAGCAAAACGACAAGGGTGACGTCACCATATGGCCACGGAACCGCCGCACAGGCCTGGCTCGTGCCGCGGTTCCGCGGCGCTTTGGTCGCCACTCTGCGTCGTTTTGCACAGTATTCCTTATATTTTCCTGCTGATTTTTTAAGCATTTTTAATTTGGAAAAATCCCAGATTTTAAAAAATGTACAGAGAGGGTTTAATTTCGATGTGTTCGGGTTCGTTCAGAGTTTTAACTTCGTTAACACATCGCCTAATGCTTTAGCTAGGCTCTGATACCACTGTAGGGTTACTAGGCACACCAACGAGGCTCAACGAGGCATCGACCATGCCAAAATTAAATTTTTATGTGCCGAATAACACTAAGCAAGATCGTTAACTAGAGTTTAGGCGAATCATTTAGCAAGTAAACAACTTTACTCTAAAGGGAATATGAAATACAACCTTTGTAGATCGGTCCTTCACTTCTAAAGCTCCTTGATGAAGTCCCTTCGCTGCGATCAAGCTTCTCCCGGACTCTTGCATGGCTTCACGACGCGAAGGAGGCGACCTTGCTTGAAATCTCCGAGGCCGAAGATGATCTACGTCGAGGGAATTCCGACTCAAGCTCCTACTTCACTAACTAGAGAAATAGTGAAGTAAACACCCTAAACTAAAGTGCTAGTCTAGTAGAGGATGGAGAAATAGGAAGTGGGTTCTCTTTAGAATTTTGTTTCTCACACTCTTTCTCACTTTGGATCAAACCCTAGTTTTCTTTCTCCTTTTCACAATGAAGAAGATGAACAAAAGAAAGAGGAAAGGATAATGATCAAGTGAGTTTGCTAACCATGGTGAGAGAGTATCATATACTAACCCTTGTAGAGACTTTACCATAGCTAAGTGCAAATGGTTAGGTTAAACAAAGATCTAAGGTAAAACAAAACAAGTGGACTTTTTCAAAGCAACCACAAGCTTCTACAAGCTTCATGCTTATGAAAGAAATTCCACTAATTTGTAATTACCTCAAATAAATGTAAACCACCATTTAAAAATAGAATGGTGTGAGTCTTGTACACCCATGTTTAGTGTATCATCAACCATGATACAAAACAAAACACTTTTAATATATATATCATATATATATATATATATATATATATATATATTCAAGTGTGCAAGTGTGAGAAAAACACTAAAGTGAATAAGTGTTAGCAAATGTAAATTAGTATATCTAATATACAATTATACACTTAATTATTAAATCAACACTTGACTTAATAATCCGGTCATATCTCATATAACCGGCTAACATCCATCGTATCGATTTATCGAATCAACACTTGATTCGATAACCTGGTCATATCATATATGACCGACCGATACAAAAAGTCGTGAGAATAGAATACGGTATCACATACACGCATTTATTCTCGGTCTCGCACATATCACATATGCGCTCCTATTTCGTTTCGCCTGAGCCAGTAAAACCTCTGTGTAAGACTCTAAAGACTCGTCAATACGCCGGCAGTAGGTGACGATCACATCACGCACCCACAAGCCGTCAGCGGTACTAGCTGGACATAACGGCTACCCGGGTATTGAGCGATCAGAAGATCAGCAAGCAAGCCCGCTCCAACTCCTGTGAAAGCCTGCCGGCAACACTTCCCATACAGTCCGGTCTCCTCGTCTGATATGTCTCATATCAAGTCTAGGGGTGGTAAACGTCAGACCCGAATAACCGATAAGTCGTGCCGATGTGAGGCTCATAACGGGTTGAGAAACCACTGGTAACACTTACCAGTAAATCTCTGAACAGCCCTGGCTAGGGACTTCCCTGTTACAGCCAATCGAGCACAGCGCAACATCAACCCCCAATACCGGGAGAGACGAAACCCCTCCAATCGCTCATTGCCTCCATGTGACTCGAGACTGTACCCAAAAACCACCGTTTTGCACGCCCTCATGGACGTGGTAAGGTGGAAATCAAAGCATAGTGGGAATCACACGAGACTCTATGACGATCTCGGGTCTACAGACTAACCTGCACAAGTGTCACCAGAGAACTGCCATCTGACGTGAGGTATAATACCATCTGGGAGTTCTCGGCGAGTCCGTCCAGTGTACCCAGTCTCCACTGAGCACCCGTATACCATCTCTGATGTCAAACACCAATGGATATGGGATCATCCATCGCCCATCTCATGGGTCGAGAAGCGTATACGCTAGTCTACACCGGTATATCGATGCCCCGTCTCGATACACCTTCGACTAGGGACCTTGAAGGATGTACTTATGGACTACCATGTCCCCCCTAGTATGATCCGCATCATATTCCAGGTAGTCAAGTACACATCCTAAGGGCTTTACCAACATGTAACTATTAGACAGTATAAAGAGACAAGTATACATGTTAAAGTAAAGAGCAACCAGATAGCATACTATCATGACGAGCAAGAAAGTCCTCTCTATATATGTCCAAGCATCCAATATAATATACATCATCTGTACAATACTGGCCTCTAGGGCATACATACAACTAACAATATCTATTTTGGCTTTGTCAACCTTAATGCCTTTTCGTGAAATAACGTGTCCAAGCACAATTCCCTCTTGAACCATGAAATGGCATTTTTCCCAATTCAAGGTTAAGTTCTTCTCTTTACAACGAGTAAGAACCGCGTCAAGATGTGATAGGCAGTCAGCAAAAGAATCTCCGAATATCGAGAAATCGTCCATGAAAATCTCCAGAATATTCTCGACCATGTCCGAGAATATCCTCATCATACACCGCTGAAATATAACAAGAGCATTGCATAACCCAACGGGCATGCGTCTATAAGCAAAGGTACCAAAAGGACAAGTAAATATGGTTTTATCTTGATCCTTTTTGGCAATAGGGACCTGGTTATAGCTAGAGTATCCGTCCATGAAACAATAATATTCACGTCCAGCTAAGCGTTCCAGTATCTGGTCAATGAAAGGTAGAGGAAAGTGGTCTTTCCTCGTTGCGGCATTGAGTTTTCTGTAATCAATACATACATGCCACCCAGTTTGAGCGTGTGTCTGGATTAACTCATTTGCCTCATTCGTAATGACCGTGATGCCAGATTTATTAGGAACGACATGAATTGGACTTACCCATTGGCTATCGGAGATTGGGTAAATGATACCATTGTCAAGGCATTTGACGATTTCTTTCTTCACCGCATCCTTCATGACGGGGTTCAACCGTTTCTGTGGTTCTCGGGTTGGCTTGGCTTCATCCATCAGATGTATATGATGTTCTACAATTAAGGGACTAATCTCTTTGATGTCAGCCATAGTCTAACCAAATGCCTGCCTATTAGATCTCAATACCGTCAGAAGCGCATTCTCTTGCTCTGATGCTAGAGAAGCAGATATGATTACCGGTAAAGACTCATTCTCACCTAAATATGCATATTTAAGATGAGAAGGCAAAAGTTTGAGATCTAATGCTGGCGGAGAAACTATAGAAGGCGGGGTCATCGAATGATATTCAGAGTCACAAAGAAGCTCGTAGCCTGCATAGGATACAGACTCGGAAGGTGATGAGTCAAGAGTGTCAGACTCAAGCGTGGAAAGAGTGTCCTCACTAAGATGTGCAAGATCAAACATTGATGTGCTAGTGTCTTCGAGATCTTCAAAGCAAAGTTCATCAACTTCGCAACTTTCGGGAGCAATCTCGTGGACCGAAAAAACATTAAGTATGTGAGCAGAGGGTTCAGATGGCTGACTTCCAATTTTGTAGATGTTCAGTTCAATTGTCATTTTTCCAAAAGATAGGTTCATTGAACCGTTTCGACAGTTAATGACAGCATTGGAAGTAGCAAGGAATGGTCGACCCAAAATCACCGGAATTTGGTTCTGTGGGTTTGCTACAGGTTATGTATCGAGAACAATAAAGTCTACAGGGAATACAAATTCCCCGACTTTTATTAACACATCCTCCAGTTCACCCCTAGGTTTGGTGATTGAATGGTCTGCCATTAGGAGAGTGCAATGAGCTAGTTTCAACTTTCCAATCCCTAACTGCTCATAGACAGAGTATGGAAGTAGGTTAACACTTGCGCCAAGGTCAAGTAAAGCATGGTTAATGTTTTTACCCCCAATAGAAATCGATATTGTAGGACATCCTGGGTCCTTACGTTTCTTTGGTAGCTGTGGGGTAAAAGCAGTGTTAACATTATTAGTCATGAAGACCTTTTTAGGCACTTGAGTCTTCCTCTTCCTAGTGCACAAGTCTTTAAGAATTTTCGCATAAGCGGGGACTTGTTGAATAGCATCTAGGAGAGGGATGTTGATGTTAACCTGTTTAAATATTTCCATAATCTTCTCTATATGTGGACTGGATTTGTTCTCCCTTAACCTATTAGGATAAGGAGCTTTAGCAATAAGAGCTAGGTCCATCATTGGAGAAGGTGATGTGTGTGGAAGTGATCCTAGAATAGGAGTGAAGATCGTCTTTGGTGGACTAGAAGAGGTTTGCTGAGGTGTCGAGCCTTGGGGGAAATGAAGAATAGGCTCGTAAGAAGGTGGTGGGGTAGATGAACAAGGATCAAAAGTAGAAGTGTGTGTGGAAGGAAAAGTCTCAGCCGGGGTATTATTGATAGATTTTTCATTATCATCAATCTCTTCCCCAACATGATTATTCAACACTCTTCCTGATCTCAACGTTGTGATGTCATTCATATTGTAATGCCCAGGATTCGGTAAGGGTTGAGACGGAAGTTTCCCTTTCTCTCTCGCACTCATTTCGGCTTTTAATTTTGCAATTTCTGCTTCCATCGATTTTATACTCTCACCATAAGAGTCAGAGTTTTTCTGGATTTTATCAACAGAAGTCTTTATTTCAGCCGAAACTTGCATGAAATTTGTCAAAAGCAAATTCATGGTTTGTGCGAATGAAGAGGATTCATCAGTACCAGTCAACTGCAAAGGATTATGTGGTGCAGGTGTGTTGACCTGGTTTTGAAAATTTTGTGACTGGTAGGGGTGCTGAGTCAGTTGAAATGGTTGCTGTTGTGGTGGAGGAGCCCTTTGGAAATTATTTTGTTTTAGAACCGTGTGTTGATTTTGTTGTTGGTTCCAAGCAAAGTTAGGGTGATTCCTCCAACCCTGATTATAAGTGGAAGAATATGGATTGTTTCTAGGTCTTTGTTGGAAAGCAGTATTGGTATACTCTTGACCTTGAAACGGAGAATTTAAAGGACATTCTTCCGTAAGATGTGATGGATCAGAACAACATCCACATACAGTTTTGGGAAGCGACATCTGGTTTAGGGAGGCTGCTAAAAATTTGTGTTCCATAGCTTCGAGCTTCTTTTGCATTGCTGCCATTTTAGCTCTAACTCCTATGGAAATATCAATTTGGTGAATGCCACCCCTAGACGATGACTGGTTTACACTCTCCCACTGTAAAGATTTTTCAGCGAAATCTTCTAAGAATCTCCAGGCTTCACCATTATCTTTAGTCATGAAAATGCCTTGACACATGGATTCAAGGTTCTGTTTTGTTGTAGGATTAATGCCCTCATATATGATTCTGCACAGTTCCCATCTAGGAATTCCGTGATGTGGACATTGAACTAACAGATACTTAAAGCGTTCAAAACACTTCGAGAATGTTTCATTTGGAAGCTGGGTAGATTGATTTATTTCGCTACGGACTCGAGCTGTTTTATGATTGGGGTAGAATTTCTTTAGGAAAGCTGGGACGAATTCATCCCAATTTTAAATAGAATGTGCGGCTGTGTTATAAAGCCACTTCTCGGCTATATCGCACAAAGTGAATGGGAGAAGACGTAGACGCATGGCATCCACAGAAAGCTGTGAAGTACCCATCATAGCGCATACATTTTCAAATTTGGTAATAAAGACATATGCGTCTTCAGACTCGAGACCGTGATATTTTGGTAGAAAATTGATGTATTAGGGTTTTATTTCAAAATTGTCCCCATTGGCTGGTGGAATGGTGAGACAGGCCGAAAGAGGACCTCGCATAGGATAACATCTCTCTTGGAGAGAGATACGGGGTGGATTCTGCGCCCCTGCGGACGGCGGCAGAGTAGTGTTAAAGAAGTTCGATGGAGAACCGTCCATCGAAGTGGGTGTGGTGGTGGGTAAAGAAGAAGTAGATGTAGAATTACCGACTTCGGAGTCGATAGGAGGAACGCGGACAAGACGGGCACTAGAATCCCGTGTCCAGCCAAGCATGCACTAAATGGTTTAGCACAAGTGGCAGCGTTGAGTGATAATTAAGGAAAAGATGAGTTGGTGTTTCTTTTGAAAAATACGGATTTTTGAAAAATTCAAATCACAAAAATGCACAAGCAACCCTAGATCTAATGGTCACCTAGGTCAAGTCTCTAGACCGCTCCTAGACTTCCAGAAGACAAGTCATAAGATCAATCCTCTACTACCTCTTTGTCTCTCCTGTGGCCAGGTAAGTGGGAGGTTCTCCACTACGTAAGTAGTGGGCCTAATTAAGTAACCACTTGCCTTAGACACAATTGCCTTAGACACCAAAAAAGAAACGCGGATAAGCAATAGATTACCCACGACCTCCTTCTGTCCTAAGTGAGCGCGACGGTCCTTAGAGTCATGTCTAGATCTTTTTTAAGTTAATGAGGGTAATGCGGATGCAGTTTTATGATTTTTGGGGCTTAGGAAGGGTAATGAACTCCCCACCTAATCTGAATTTGGTCTTTGCCCCTTAATTTCCGTATTAAAAATGCAAACAACCAAAATCAAACACGCACAATTTTTCTTTTCTTTTTGCGGCAAACTGTGAATTTTTGCAAAGAATCCTGCAGAAATTGTTAATGGAGCAGAGCAGAAAGGAGATAAGAAAGATAGAAGTATACCTAAAAAATTTGGAATAGTGAAACCCTCAATGCGCCGCGGATCCGCCGCGAGATGCGCCTAATGGCCGCGGTTCAGCGGTCTGATGACGAGATTCCTGCACAAAATTTTCAGGAACTGTTTCTGTTCACTCACTGAACTCTCTGGAATATTCAGAAAAATTTTCCTCATGCTCCCCAGATTCCAAATTTCCTTGCAACAAATCACAACGAATCGTTTAGCGTTTTTGCGAATTTTGATCTAAAAATTCTGATGGATTAATAAATCTTTCAACTCAAATTTCAAAAACGAACAAATTAGCACACGATCCCCGGCAACGGCGTCATTTGAATTATTTATTCTTCGTGTGAAGGTAGAAAAAAATGTAAAGATCACAACCAAAGAAATTTGTAAACCGCAATCAATAACGGTGTCAATTGTAGGTTCGTTAGCGAGTGCGGATCGTCCTCGGGGAAAGTGAGATTTGATCGTAATTGTTTTAGTTGAGTTGAAATTAAAAGAGAAAAGAAAATTTTATTCAAGATTTATGAATTTTAGTTTCAAGAATTAAGAGAAAATAAAGATCAAGAATCAAGAATCGTCCAAATTGAATGAGTTATCAAGATTTGTAATGAGGCTCGTAGGAATCGATCCAATCGATAGTGATGATGAAGAATTAAGATTACAAATTCTTATCTATTGATGATTTGTTGTTAGATCGATGACAATCAACGAGAATTAGGGATCTAGCGAAAAAACTAGGGTTTCTTCATCACATCCCTTGTCCTTTCGTTGATTAGCATTCAAATTCTAGTCTCTAGGAAATTCAATCATCAATCGTTGATCTCTAATTAGGAGCGAAAACATTTAAGAAAGTATCTCGCTCGAAAATAGGTTGTCGATGATTCAATTTCCTAATGTTTACAATACTCATAAGACTTAAGAATCATTCAAGAATTTAATCATCGTTAACTATCTATTTTCTCGATTCCTTCACGAGCGGAGTTTTCACTCAAACATCATGACAAAGAAAACAATCAAGAATTGAGAACACATCATAATGCTCAAATGTAAAGAAAAGAAAGAATTTTCACCTTTCATTATTCAACGTCTCGTTACAATTCACTCAAAGACTACAAGAATTGAGGAGAGAACTCGATCGTCGAACTAGCTTCGCATCGTCTTCGTGAGTCGCGGATCGTCTTGGATCACTTGCTCGGATGAAGATCGGCGTTGCTCCAAAAAGTCTTGATGGCTTCTTGCTTGATTTTGTACTCGGTGATCTTGATTTGGATTTTGAATTGTATTTGGGTTAGGGTTTGGATGCACAAGTTGTGTCACTCAACTTGTGGGTGAATTGTTGAACAACGAACAACCTTTGTTATGAAGCCTTGGGTCCCTTTATATAGCCTTCTCCTTTAGCTTCCCTAAGAAGCTTGTACTATCTTCCTTTAGAAGCTATGCTAGGTTTAGCTTCTCTTGCAAGCTTGGTAGTTATGATGGAAGCTTCTAGATTTAGGTAGTTAGCTAGCTTCCTTGAGAAGCTTGGTAGTGTTTAGCTTGTACAAGAAACTTGGCTGTTAGGACAGAAGTTTCTGGAGATCTCTGGAGAATGAAGTGTGTTGAAGAAGTTTGGCTACTGAAAGGAGAAATCTGAGATAGCAATTAGCCGCTGACGTGTCACCATGGCCGCGGATCCGCCGCCAACAGGCCCATTCGGCTGCGGATCCGTGGCCCTTTGGAAGGCTTGGTGCATAAAATCTTCAGGTTGTGTTGGTGCTGATCCATAGGGCTTTATTTTATGTCTGGAATCTTTTTATATTTTCTAGTTTACTGTCAGATCCCAAGTCTTGGACTTGGTGTATTTTTGTCAGCACTTTTAGCAGTTTCGGCTCTTTTACCTGGAATTTCCTGCACACATTCTTGTGACAAGTGTTGCGATATACAAAAATCATGCGTGCAATAATAAACACTCAATTTCCCTCAAAATGCCGGTTATAATGTATAACACAAGTTATTTGGTATTTTACAGTCAAATTGCTAATATGTGCTATATTCATACCGAACACCTTTAGATGATTGCAAATAGTAGCGAAATTGATGTGTTAAAAATGCAATATTTTCGACTGATCAGGACGCTCTTCCTTGCAGGCGCAAGCCCCTGCAGTTAATTACACTACCGCATCGCGGTAACAACTTTCTCTTTCTCCAGATGGTCATTTCGTGTCGTGTGTGTTTGTTTTCTTTTTTGGTTGCCCGTGGATTTTATACGGAGACTAATTTATGTTGTCGCCCGTAGGGCGTGGATTAGTCCAAATCCGTATTTTCTTAGATTTGGGTTTGGATTTGGTTTAAGGATCGTTAATCTCATTTGAGACTAAGATCAGCTTAAACGTTTGTTAAGAATACGTTAGCCTAATTTTAGACTAAGATCTACTTAACAGGATCATTTAGATCCAACAAAAGAGCATTTGGGCTCTATTGTTTTAGTTTAGGGACGTTATGGTTCATAAGTTTAAGGACATCATAGTCCATGAAGTTTAAAGACATCATAGTCTGTAAAGTTTAAAAACATCATAGTCTGGTTTAAAGACATCGTAGTCTGTAAGGTTTAACGACATCATAGTTTAGTTTTGGTTTAACCGTTTGAAGATACACCAAAAGTTATTGGTTATTAGGACCCTCCGTCTCTTTGAAGACGTTGAAGAATTACAACGACATATATCAGAGGTACGAAGAGATGTACCCTTGATCCAATATTGGTTGGGAGATCTGTAGTCAAGTTTGAGACTAAAATCTGTTAATAAGATTTATGAGCATATGGGCTCAATTAATCTAAATTAGGGGTCTGTGGCCAACTTGGGCTCGGCCCACTCAGTTAAAATGCTGAACATTTAATAATGCTGAGCATCGGTTTAAGTTCTGACAACCCTTTTTGTCTTTTATTTAGTGTTGAGTACTCATTATAGCTCTGGGGCTTTTATTTAAAGAACACTTTGTGTTCCCTCAGCGCACACGTGAGGAGCACGTGGCGCGCTTGGCGCTGAGCGCCAGGTTTAGACCGCTAAGACGCTTCCTATGAGATAGCGCACACGTGAGGAGCACGTGGAGCGCTTGGCGCTGAGCGCCAGTTAATGAGTGCAGAGCGCTCCTTGTGAAAGAGCGCACACGTGAGGAGCACGTGGTGCGCTTGGCGCTGAGCGCCAGTAAATGAGTGCAGAGCTCTCCTTGTGAAATAGCACACACGTGAGGAGCACATGATGCACTTGGCGAGCGCCAAGTCTTGGAGCGCTGAGCTGCTTCTTTTAATTTAGAGCGCTAAGGCTCTTTTTAGGCAACTTTGATCAGTTCTACGCTCTGAGAATTAAATTCTCATTTATAAGATACTTTGTCATGTGGGTTTAAGAACAATGTTCTTATTTTAATAGGAGATTTTACAATCTCTTCTGTTTTTATGAAAGACCTTGTCTTTGTGGATCTGTGATCCAAGGAAAATTAAATTCTTTTCTCCTCCCCTTTTATGATGAGATACTATGATCTCTTTTTGTGAAAGACATCTGTGTTATAGATCTATGATCTTGAAGAAGAATTAGGTTCTTCTTCTTTTTACGAGATGATTTTATCTCTTTGTTTTATTTACCTTGAAGAAATTCTTCTTCCAAGAGCTTGCTCTGCTTTTTTGAAATTTCTCAAAGTTTGTGGGGAGGGGGTTCATCTCAATAAAACTTGAAGTCTTGAGTCATTTATATAGGGGATGCTGATTTATGGAATCAGTTGAAAAAATCTTTTCTTTGATCGATTTGGGGATATTTCCCCCCGTTGGATCTTTGATCCTAGGGCTTCTGTTTTTTCAGAAGGCAATCTTCTTGTTTTTAACAAGATTGGGAAAATCTTTTCCCATACAGAACTTATTATGTATCTTGGTGATTTTTAATCACCATTGGATCTTTGATCCAACGGTGCTCTAATTTACAGAGCACAATCTTTCCTGTTTGGAAAGATTTGAGGAGTATTTCCTCAATAGAATTTTATTCTGTAATTTTATGATTTATTCATCTTAGTCAGATCTTTGATCCAATGGTGGAGAACATTTAGTTCTAACGCTTGGCGCTCTCGTGCTTTGCACGTGAGGCGATACCTCGGAGTCTTTGACTCTTAGCGCTGGCGCTCCTGGTGCTAGCACTCTCGTGCTTTGCACGTGAGGCGCTGCCTCAGAGTCTTTGACTCTTCAGCGCTGACGCTCCTGGTGCTAGCGCTCTCGTGCTTTGCACGTGAGGTGCTACCTCAGAGTCTTTGACTCTTCAGCGCTGGCGCTCCTGGCGCGAGCGCTCTCGGGCTTTGCACGTGAGGCGCTACCTCAAAATCTTTGACTCTTCAGCGCTGGCGCTCCTGGCGCGAGCGCTCTCCTGTTTTGCACGTGAGGCGCTGCCTCAGAGTCTTTGACTCTTCATCGCCGGCGCTCCTGGCGCTAGCGCTCTCCTGTTTTGCACGTGAGGCGCTGCCTCAGAGTCTTTGACTCTTCAGCGCTGGCGCTCCTGGCGCGAGCGCTCTCGTGCTTTGTACGTGAGGCGTTGCCTCAGTTCAAATTTTGAATTTTGAATAGAGCTTTGCTCTTAATTAGGGAAATAACGACAATGCCCTTCACCCTCAGCCCGCTGTGCGCTCTCATGGCAAGAAAAAAGCCCGACGCAGAAGCAACAACAAGGTGAAGAACGGGAATGACGTTCAAAAACAACAAAGCGGATCAAGGAAACCATGCTATAGAGAAAAAGTCAGCTGGAATCCGTCTTTTATGAAAAAGATGGGTCGGGAATACTCTTTCCCTCGAGACAAGACGAGGAAAATCTTCGATCTTGTCGTGAAACATCAAATGATGACGCTCCTGGAGTCTCGGCACCCTGAGCAAATAAACGAGGTCCATCATCCGGCTTATTGCTCCTACAACCGAGCAATAGGACATTCTCTTGAAGATTGCTTCACCTTCAAAGACTGGGTCGAAAACTAGTATCAGCAAGGCAGGTTTGCTCTGTCCGAAAATTAGAGGGTAGCCCCACCACGAAAGCATGAGCCAAGAGCAACCTACACTGCGAGAGAAAGTCCAGATCAACATCAAGCTTGGAAACAAGCTCGTACCTGCCACATGATAACATTCTTAAAGGAGGGAGAGCATGAGAATGTGGGAGACCTCTCCCGCTGCTTCGCAGATGAGGATGAGGACGATGTGATCTCAGAATTTCCACCGGTGCTAAAAGAGCTGGAAGATGGGATACACACCACGGCCGACAACCTAAGAAAAATCGACTTGGGACGGCAAACTGTAGGGTTCCTAGGCACACTAGTGAGGTCTCCCAAGCCATCAACCATGGCAATTTCAAAAATTATGTTGCCTACAAACCCTAAAGTACGGATCGTTGGCTAGATTTCTAGGCGAAAAAGAACTAGTTAACACTTAACTAATGAGAATACAGAAATACAACCTTTGTAGATCCGGTGCTCCACCTCCATAGCTCCGCAACGAGGTCCTCTCCGCTGTCCAAAAAGAATCCGGGCTCTAGCGTCGACTTCATCGGAGAATAAGTGAGCTAGGTCGTCGATGTCCATGCCGAAGATGATCTACGTCGAGGCATCGATGAATCAAGCTCCACCTTCACCAAACCGTGAAAAGTTGTGAAGGAAACACACTCTACTACTTGGCAAGAGGTAGAGGATGAAGAAATAGGAAGTGGGTAGACTTTAGAATTGGATTTCTCACTCATTTCCATCACTTGCTATTGATGGGGCAAGCTTTCTTCACTTGAAGAAATGGAGGAAGAAGAAGAATATTGTGATAAGATTATTCAAAAAAGAAAAGAATAACAATACTTATCATAATATTAACCCTAGTCAAGTGTAGAGAATGAATCATGGTTAGTGGGAATGGTTAGGGTTAAGAATGAGATAAGAATGGTTGACTTGAACAAAGCTTCATGAAGCTTCAACTAAAGAACAAAATTAGCCACCATTCTTTTCTCTTTTCTTTTATTCATTTATCAAAAATAAATAAACAAATAAATAAATGAATAAATAAAGGAAATGAAACCCTAACCATTCTTTTAACCATGGTTTATTCTTTGCACTTAACCAAGTAATCATGTATCATCAAACATGATACAATCAAGTGCACAAAATCATATCGCATATGTAATGCGCACAATCCGAGTGAGAAAATCCATCTTAAGTAAACCGGTACTAGTTGATGCAAAGTAATATATCAAATATATAATTATGCATCAAATCATTAAATCAACACTTGATTTAACGATCCGGTCATATCGTATATAACCGACTAGTATTCAATGTATCGGCTTATCAAATCAACCTTTGATTCGATAACTAGGGTATAACGCATATAACCTAATCGATACATTCATCGCGAGAATGGAATGCGGTATCACATACACGCATTATTCTCGGTCCCGCACATATCTCATATGCGCTCCTATTTCGTTTTGCTTGAGCCAGGAAACCTCTGTGTAGGACTCTAAAGACTCGTCAATACGCCGGCAGCAGATGATGATCATATCAAGCATCCACAAGCCGCAAGCGGTCTGCTAAACGTAACGGCCACCCGGGTATTGAGCGATCTGAAGATCGACGAGCAAGCCCGCTCACACTCCAGTGAATCCGACCAGTAACACTACCGTACAGTCCGGTCTGATCGTCTGATATGTCGCATATCTCGCCTAGGGGTGGTAAACGTCAGACCCCAATAGCTCGATAAGTCGTGTCGATATGAGGTCTATAACTGTTCGAGAAACTACTGGTAACACTTACCAGTAAATCTCAGCAACCCTGGCCAGGGATTTCCTGTTATAGCCAATCGAACACAGCACAACATCAACTCCCTATACCGGGAGAGACGAATCCCCTCCTATCGCTCATTGCCTCCATGTGACTCGGGACTATACCCAAAAACCACCGTTTTGCACGCCCTCTTGGATGTGGTAAGATGGAAATCAAAGCACAGTGGGAACCACACAAGACTCTATGACGATCTCGGGTCAACAGACTACTCTGTACCAGTGTCACCAGAGAACTGCCATCTGACGTGAGGTATAATACCATCTGGGAGTTCTCGGCGAGTCCGTCCAGTGTACCCAGTCTCTACCGAGCACCCGTATATCTCCTCTGATGTCAAACACCGATGGATATGGGATCATCCATCGCCTATCTGTATGGGTCAAGAAGGTTTACGCTAGTCTACTCTGGTATATCGATGCCCCGTCTCGATACACCCACGACTAGGGACTGTGAAGGATGTATTTATGGACTACCTTGTCCCCACTAGTATGATCCGCATCATAGTCCAGGTAGTCAAGCACACATCCTAAGGGCTTTACCAACATGTAACAGAGAGACAATCAGCATACACGTTAAGGTAAAGTGTAACCAGATAGCATACTATCATGTCGAGCAAGAAAGTCCTCCCTATATATGTCCCAGCATCCACTACAATATACATCCTATGTACAGTAATGGCCTCTAGGGCATACATATAACTAACAATCTCCCACTTGCACTAGGGCCATCTGTAGCAGTGGTTGCAGTATCTCATACTCAACCATCCCATGAAAGTCTCTCTCTGGGAACAGGCCTTTGTGAGTGGATCCGCTGTGTTGTCCTCTGAGTCTACTCTCCTAACCTCGATCCCCTGGAGATCAACCATCTCCATGATCAGGCGATGCTGCCTTAGAATATGTCTGGATCACTGATGGGACGGACGTTCCTTGGCATAAGCCACAACTCCATTGTCTCACAATGGTTGGAATGTAGTTCATCTCATGAACCAATATACACCCAAACAGCCTCTTTGGTAGCATCTTAAGTAGCGATGTATCCAGCCTTTATCGTCTAGTATGCCACGGTATCTAGCTTGGAACTCTTCCAACATACCGTCCCTTTACTGAGGGTAAAGACAATGCCTGCGACTGACATTCAGTCGTCTTTATCACCCTGGAACACTTCCAGTGATTCTCCCCAGGATCGATTGATACCGTCTCACTACATCTAGTGAGTATCCTAACATCCATTTAGATCTATCTCATAGATCCAAAACCCAGGATTTAGTAGGTATCATTTTGATCCTATATGGAGAATCATAGTGATAAGCGGAGATTGATCGAGCGTAGCATAGGAAACTACTTCCCTATCAAGAGTATGTCATCCACGTACTCTACGAGGATCGTCACCATACTCCCTACTACCTTTTTGTATATACAAGGTTCATCTACCATTTTGATGATGTCAAACTCTTTGACCGCTTCATCAAAACAGATGTTCCATCTCCGCGATGCCTGCTTTATCCTATAAAGCATCTTGCACACGTTTCTGCTGCTCCCACTGTCTACGAAGCCCTCTGGCTGTGTACTTATAGACGCTTTCTTCCAAATCATCATTTAGAAAAGCAGTCATGACACTCAACCACCAAATATCGCAGTCATGGTATGTAGCCGTGGCAAGTAGGATCTGGATGGACTTAAGCATAGCTACTTGAAAAGGTTTCATCATTATCCACGCCTGGTCGATGACGAAAAGCTTTAACAAGTCTAGCTTTGAAAGTCTCAACTTTTCCATCTACACCAAGTAATCTTCTCAAGATATACTTGCTCCTGATGGGGATTTAACCCTTCAGATATAGCAACCAAAGTCCATACTTTGTTGGTGTATAGGGATTCCATCTCAGATCTCTAAGCATCCAGCCATTCTTACAGAGTCTTACTCCTGATGGCCAGCTCGAAACTAGTTGGGTCATCATCTTATGATGCAATCCTCGCTCCCACTGTCATAGAGAAACCGAAGTATCTCTCAGGTGGGTGAGGAACCCTACTAGATCGGCGGAGAGGCTGAGGTTCGTTGGTATCTACTGAATCCTTTGGTTTTGTCAAATCATCTTCTGTAGTTTGCATAGCTGGAACCTTTCCAGTTCTACATAACTAACCTTGCCTCGAGTTTGTCCGGATTTTGCTTTTAGACATAGGCCGGACAACCCCAAATCTTAACTAATTTAAGACATGGGCTCTTCCCTTTCCATATCACATATGAAATGGTAGGCAACTAATTTGATTCGAATCCTATTCAATAGGTATGCAGCTTCTCAAGCGCATAACTCCCAAAAGGAAATAGGTAACTCAGTAGTACTCATCATAGAGCACACCTTATCACATAGGGTGTTATTGCTCCGCCCCGATATACCATCGTGCTATGGTGTATACGGAGGAGTAATGCCGAGAGAGAATCTCATTCTCCTTTAGAAAAGTCCAAGAATTTCGTGCTCAAGTATTCTCCTCCTTGATCACATCAAGGGACATAATACTTATACCCTTATTCTGGTTCTCTACTTCTAACTTATATTCTATGAATATCTCAAAAGGTTCAGACTTGTGTTTCAACAGGAACATACGACTGAATCTTGAGAGATTATCAGAGAACGTAATGAAGTATAAAGAACCAGTCCTGGCATGTGTAGACAGGGGACCTTACATACATCAACATGTATCATCCCAAGAGTTTACTAACTCTTTCTCTGTTTCCAATAAACGGAGCTATGGTCATCTTATCTTTGTGACATGACTGGCGAGTTTCACAAGATGTAAATTCAAACTGATTTAAATATGCATCTTTATGTAACTCTAGCTAGTCGGGTCACATTGATCTGACCTAGTCTACAATGCCTCAAGAAGGAATCGTTCAGTTCTGAACTTTTCCTCTTGTGTGTGTTCCATATAATAAGAACTGTAGTTTGATTTAGAACATTAATGCTTTTAGATAACGTGCCTGAACCGATCAACTTTTGATATAGGAAATGTTCAAAACATTATCCAACAATACAAAATTATATCCTTTCTTTTCTATCAAAGAGAGTGATATGATTTGGTATATCAGGTTCGGTATCTAATAACATTCGTTCAGAATCAATGTATTTGTAATACAGGGTGACAGTGACCGACAGACTTGGCTGCAACACTTGCCCCGTTTTCTGCCTCATGAAACTTATCACCCGTTCTCAGTTCTCTACCTTTCTGTAGCCCTATGTAACATATTACATATCTGGGATCCTGATCCGGTATCATATACCCAGGACGTAAAGGATACTGAGAAACAGTTCTGTATAATGAACACACCCGAAGATGATGCATCAGCATGCACTCTCTTCGTTTGGGCGGTACGGGAAATCTGGTATTCCCCAATTTCCTGCTCTGTCTTATAACAATTATAAGTTGGAGCGGGACCAACGTTCCCCAGCTCAGTATAACAAGCGGGTTCGGTCAATAATCCGTATTATTATCTTGATTAAGGCGTGATATGGTCGCTACCTGGAGAGAGAGAGAAGAAAACACTCAGCGTGCGCTCTGTCAAGAATAGATTGGTTTTTATTTTATCTAATCAGGATGGCTCCCACTGCTTTTTATCAAATCTTCCTTCAAACCCTAAAAGGAAAGACTAGCCGGGATTAATTACACACTACAAGTTCGCCAATCTTTCAGCCAGGCCAGTGTCGGTACTTTGAGGGAGGTCCCCCGTGCTTTCGCACGAACCTAATTACTGTAAACCTCGTTTTCCCAGAGGCGTAACCTCGTTAACACCTTTCTAGACACCTACTTGATCGGCTAATTGTAATGTATAAAACTCTCCCAGGAGTAACACTTACTCGCAGCGGGTATCGGGATCCAACTATCTCATAGAAGGTATGCAATCTCATTGCAAATTTCAACACTTGAAATTCCCGATAATATTTTGCCCCGAACGATCTATGACCTTGACAAGGTCAACAAACCATAGACCGCAAGTCAAGTTCAACCCGTCATTTCTTGATTGAATCAAACCCACCCGCACAACCCTTGATAAGGTCAACAAGGCCGCACGACTACCCTAACCCAATCTGCATCATATGCATAAGCAGATAAATACTGGTTAGCTACCGCACACTGCGCCTTGACAAGGTCAACAAACGCAGCACGAATACTAAACAGGATTTATCTGAAATGACGGAGGGCTACGACAGGTTTTTCTGAAAACCTATTGCGTAATGAACTTGATATCGTTGTAGAATCAAATGATTTTAAAATGGAGTGCTTTTGAGGCTTTTCTAGTTTTGCTAAAGGAGTCACTCCCGGTGAAGGGATCGTCGGTCCTTTCCTCGTCGAATGAGGTGCGGGATATATCATATATATCACTGTGCAAAGAAAAAACTCTTAAAAGCAATCAAAAGACAAACCGAGTGTGTAGCATCTGCCAGTTATTGCTAAAGGAGTCACTCCCGGTGAAGGGATCTCGGTCCTTTCCTCGTCGGATGAGGTGCAGGATATATCACATATACCGCTGTGCAAAGCAAGAACTGTAGCTACCTGTTTTATTTTGAAATTCGATTCTACAACATCTTAGGTTTCTTTTATTTCATTAATCACATTAATGAAGTCCCATCATTTAAGTACCTAATCATCACAGATAAATACGACGTACACTTATGCCATCCACATTCGCCTCGATGTCCCCTCGTGCACCGTTAGGTTAGGTAACTAACGGCAGAGCAGGGCAGGGCTAGCGCGGGTGTAAAACATAAGTAACGTCTATATAATATATCATATATACTATATACTGTATCTATCACAGAAACATCACATGATCTCATCACAGATATCGCAGCAGAAGAAATATATGAAATATTGGATATACTAGGACGTCCGTGTTTTCAATACGAGCCAGTATAAAACACGGATTCCACGGTCGTGATGAATAGCCAAACCCACACCCCTAGACCCCTACGAGAGCGGCAAGCAACCCTGCCAATTCTAGAGTTAGGAGACCCGGACTCGACTCCTCGAGTTGGTCTCCCACTGGACTCCAGAACCCGGTTACTTGTGCCCTCCTCCTTGGGTCTATCCTAGTGCGGAAAAGTAAATAATATACAACAGGTGACAACTCCCGCAACCTGGAAGCGCCCCAATAAAAGAATATTACATACAAGTTTTTACATGAATGAAAATGAAAAACACTCATCTCACATAAAAAACCCCGGCTATTCAAACACGACAATCCAATATAACATATCCAGCAACACATAACATCACATGTCATCAACGTAAGTAAATATGTCCATCCCAATTGTCGTTGACATATAGCAACGAAACCGGCGATATCACATATTACACTTACGGTCACAGAAAAGAAAGTGTAAAACTACAACAGTTGGAATCCGCAACCACCTCAGACATCGCATGCCTGACCAAATGAATTCCTTAGACATCGCATGCCTAACAATTATAAACCCCGCATTTTAGTCTCAAAATCGAAAACACTTTTCAATATCAAGTCGGGCAATTCAACAGGATTCCCGATATCCTGATCGAATGCTCGTCGCAAACTTCAGTAGACGGCCGCACCCCCGATACCGTCGACGAAGTGCACCAAGGCAGAACACCGTTGCCGCGAGCACCCGAACGGATGCTTTCGGCGACGGGGTTCTCCTACAGTCACTTGGTCGGGGCTATGGAGTGAAGCTGTCTATTAAGTTTACCCGGCGAGTATCCGCGTACGCTACGTGATTGCGACGGACTTTTGATCGCATCAAAATTCCATGGCAACCGATCAAGTGAGACTAAACTGCTACGTTTATAATATTCATTTAGTTATCACATAACTATTTGTGAATTCCAATTATTGTATCCCATTCCAGATAAATAGAAAATGTTAAACTTTCCGATCGAACAATCGAACACCCAAGTTTTCCCGATACAGATCAACACATGAAATAAGTCTAACAACATTCAGTTCGTACCTCAGTACCAACGGTCCAGCCGTAGAAGGGTCAAGCCAACGCCTCACATGTGGCACGCCGTACTGCCCCAAACCCGAAGGTTCAAAGGGCAGTTCAAGACGGTCACATAATCGAGTTAAGGTTTGTGTCTTCTAGAGGGACCATCGCGTTACTTGCACTACTTAGAACGTCGTTAAACTACGGAAAAATCCAACACTTGGAAATTTCCCGACAGGGGAAAATTTGGGTATTTATATCCGGTCGAACTTTTTAACATATTCTAAGATTTATCCGGAAAGCCACACAGACAAAATTTGATACTCCGATCGAAACACCGAATCCCCAAATCAACTCAGAAAAATTCAACTCTGGAAAAAATATTAAAAATTCCCAGAAATACCAGCACAGCACAATAAGAATTACTGTAGAAAACAAGCTGCGTAAAACGACAAAATGGCCGCCTTTCCGCCGCACGAGGAAGGCTCGTGCCGCGGAAATGCGGCAGAATGATAGAAACAGTAACTCGAATTTTGCAGTATATCTTAGAATTGCCTGCTGATATTTCTGAATATTTTTAATGTTGAAAAATACCAGATTTTAAAAATTGGACAGAGAGCATGTTTGAATCGGGGTTTCGGGTTCGTTCGGACTTTAATTTCCGTCTAGACTTCGCCTAAGGCTCTAGCTAGGCTCTGATACCACTGTAGGGTTCCTAGGCACACTAGTGAGGTCTCCCAAGCCATCAACCATGGCAATTTCAAAAATTATGTTGCCTACAAACCCTAAAGTACGGATCGTTGGCTAGATTTCTAGGCGAAAAAGAACTAGTTAACACTTAACTAATGAGAATACGGAAATACAACCTTTGTAGATCCGGTGCTCCACCTCCATAGCTCCGCAACGAGGTCCTCTCCGCTGTCCAAAAAGAATCCGGGCTCTAGCGTCGACTTCATCGGAGAATAAGTGAGCTAGGTCGTCGATGTCCATGCCGAAGATGATCTACGTCGAGGCATCGATGAATCAAGCTCCACCTTCACCAAACCGTGAAAAGTTGTGAAGGAAACACACTCTACTACTTGGCAAGAGATAGAGGATGAAGAAATAGGAAGTGGGTAGACTTTAGAATTGGATTTCTCACTCATTTCCATCACTTGCCATTGATGGGGCAAGCTTTCTTCACTTGAAGAAATGGAGGAAGAAGAAGAATATTGTGATAAGATTATTCAAAAAAGAAAAGAATAACAATACTTATCATAATATTAACCCTAGTCAAGTGTAGAGAATGAATCATGGTTAGTGGGAATGGTTAGGGTTAAGAATGAGATAAGAATGGTTGACTTGAACAAAGCTTCATGAAGCTTCAACTAAAGAACAAAATTAGCCACCATTCTTTTCTCTTTTCTTTTATTCATTTATCAAAAATAAATAAACAAATAAATAAATGAATAAATAAAGGAAATGAAACCCTAACCATTCTTTTAACCATGGTTTATTCTTTGCACTTAACCAAGTAATCATGTATCATCAAACATGATACAATCAAGTGCACAAAATCATATCGCATATGTAATGCGCACAATCCGAGTGAGAAAATCCATCTTAAGTAAACCGGTACTAGTTGATGCAAAGTAATATATCAAATATATAATTATGCATCAAATCATTAAATCAACACTTGATTTAACGATCCGGTCATATCGTATATAACCGACTAGTATTCAATGTATCGGCTTATCAAATCAACCTTTGATTCGATAACTAGGGTATAACGCATATAACCTAATCGATACATTCATCGCGAGAATGGAATGCGGTATCACATACACGCATTATTCTCGGTCCCGCACATATCTCATATGCGCTCCTATTTCGTTTTGCTTGAGCCAGGAAACCTCTGTGTAGGACTCTAAAGACTCGTCAATACGCCGGCAGCAGATGATGATCATATCAAGCATCCACAAGCCGCAAGCGGTCTGCTAAACGTAACGGCCACCCGGGTATTGAGCGATCTGAAGATCGATGAGCAAGCCCGCTCACACTCCAGTGAATCCGACCAGTAACACTACCGTACAGTCCGGTCTGATCGTCTGATATGTCGCATATCTCGCCTAGGGGTGGTAAACGTCAGACCCCAATAGCTCGATAAGTCGTGTCGATATGAGGTCTATAACTGTTCGAGAAACTACTGGTAACACTTACCAGTAAATCTCAGCAACCCTGGCCAGGGATTTCCTGTTATAGCCAATCGAACACAGCACAACATCAACTCCCTATACCGGGAGAGACGAATCCCCTCCTATCGCTCATTGCCTCCATGTGACTCGGGACTGTACCCAAAAACCACCGTTTTGCACGCCCTCTTGGACGTGGTAAGATGGAAATCAAAGAACAGTGGGAACCACACAAGACTCTATGACGATCTCGGGTCAACAGACTACTCTGTACCAGTGTCACCAGAGAACTGCCATCTGACGTGAGGTATAATACCATCTGGGAGTTCTCGGCGAGTCCGTCCAGTGTACCCAGTCTCTACCGAGCACCCGTATATCTCCTCTGATGTCAAACACCGATGGATATGGGATCATCCATCGCCCATCTGTATGGGTCAAGAAGGTATACGCTAGTCTACTCTGGTATATCGATGCCCCGTCTCGATACACCCACGACTAGGGACTGTGAAGGATGTACTTATGGACTACCTTGTCCCCACTAGTATGATCCGCATCATAGTCCAGGTAGTCAAGCACACATCCTAAGGGCTTTACCAACATGTAACAGAGAGACAATCAGCATACACGTTAAGGTAAAGTGTAACCAGATAGCATACTATCATGTCGAGCAAGAAAGTCCTCCCTATATATGTCCCAGCATCCACTACAATATACATCATATGTACAGTAATGGCCTCTAGGGCATACATATAACTAACACAAACGAGCCAAGGCCAATGTTCGTCAGTGAGCTGCTGTCTGAAAAGTAGGTGGCCACGCTAAAGGACGTGCTTATGGAGTATAAAGACTGCTTCGCGTGGAACTATTCTGAGATGCTGGGACTAGATCCAAAAATAGCCGTTCATAAACTGGCAATATCACCGGACGTCTAGCCAGTCAAACAGGCGCTAAGAAGAATGCGGCTCGAACTCGAAATGAGCATCAATACCGAAGTCAAGAAACTAATTGACTCCGGCTTCATCCAAGAAATTCAATATCCCGACTGGATCGCCAACATTGTCCCAGTGATGAAGAAAAACAGGACAGTACGCATCTGCGTGGACTTTCGGGACCTCAATAAAGCTTTCCCGAAGGATGACTTCTCCGTACCAGTTACCGAGCTAATGATCGATAACACATCCGCTCATGAGGTCTTCTCCTTCATGGATGGATCTTCAGGGTATAATAAAATAAAGATGCATCCTGAAGTCCAAAAGAACACTGCTTTCCGGACTTCGCTGGGCATATTCTGCTATAAAATGATGCCCTTCGGTCTGAAGAACGCTGACACTACCTACCGGAGGGCTATGATGAAGATTTTTGATGACCCCATACACGAGATTGTCGAATTTTATATCGACGATCTCGTGGTGAAAAGCAAATCGTACGAGGAGCACTGGGAGCATTTGAAAATAGTGTTCCAGCGTCTTCGGAAATATAAACTGAAGATGAACCCTCTGAAATGCGCATTTGGAGTCTCCTAAGGAAAATTCCTAGGATTCATCGTGCGAAACTGAGGCATCGAAGTAGACCCATCAAAGATCAAGGCGATTATAGAAATGCCCTCGCCAGGAACTCTTAAACAACTACGGTCTCTCCAAGGGAAGATCGCGTATATCCGGCGGTTCATAGCTAACCTCTCCGGCAAATGCCGGCCCTACAGCCATCTAATGAAGAAGGGGACCCCGTTCATTTAGAATTGTAAATGCCAGAGCGCATTGAATGAAATCAAGTAATACCTGCAGAACCCACCAGTACCGACCGCTCCGGTCAAGGGAAAGCCTCTCATCCTGTACACAACAGCCCTTGAAGGTTCTTTAGGCGCGCTATGGGTACAGGAGAACGACCAGGGAAAGGAGAGAGCACTCTACTATTTGAGTCGAGTCCTTCTGGGGGCAGAAAACAACTACTCCCCCATTGAAAAGTATTGCCTGGCACTGATTTTCGCGACAACGAAGCTTCGACATTATGCATTGGCACATGAGGTCCATCTCATATCAAAGGTAGATCCTCTCAATTATTTGATGTCAAGAGCCATATTAACAAGAAGGCTTGCCAAATGGGCCTTCCATTTGATGGAGTTCTCGATAATATATTGACCCCTCAAGGTAGTAAAAGGCCAGCCATCGCCGACTTTCTCGCTGAGCATCCGATACCAGCTGGTTCTCCCTTAAATTGTGAATTGCCAGACGAACACGTGTTCGACACAATCGAAGGGAAGACGGAGGAAAATAATATTCAATGGGAACTCTACTTTGACGGAGCGTCTTCCGTGAAGAAGCGAAAGCAAAACACCGCCATAATCAAAGCTGGGGTAGGCCTTATCTTTGTGACTCTACAAGGAGGGATAATGCGTTTTGCTCTTTCCTTAACAGAGCCAAGAACAAATAACGAGGCTGAGTACGAAACTTTGATAGCAGGTCTTGAGATTTCTGTCGACATGGGAATCAGAAACATTCTCATATGTGGAGACTCTCAGCTGGTCATTAGCCAAGTAAATGGTGATTATCGGACATGCAAGCCAGAACTGGTCAGGTATGGTGAAAGAGTGCAGCAACTGCTGCCGCAAATCCCTTCTTACATCCTGAAAAGCATACCGCGTGCGAAAAATAGTAAGGCGGATGCGTTAGCCAAGCTCGCTAAAGAACTAGATGACGAAAACCTCGATGACGCAAGGATTATTATGCAAAGCCGCCGGATTCTCACGCCAGCAGAAATATCTCCAGAGTCGTCTGAAGGAAAGGAAGAGACCAAACAAGCAGCCTGACAAATAGAAGACGAAGAAAAGATTAAGGATTGGAGAGAAGTCTTCATAGATTACTTCAAATCCCATCAAACACCCGAAGACGTGTCGTCAAGACATCAGCTCATGAGGCGAGCCCTGTCTTTCGCCTTCGTCAATGATACTCTTTATAAGAGATCATTCGACTGCCTGTGGCTGAGATGCATGGGACCAGAAGAAGCAAAAAGGGTCGTCTAAGAAACTAATGACGGACTCTGCGGTTCTCATCAGGTCGGACCGAAGATGAAGTTGAAGATCAAGAGAATGGGTTACTATTCGCCCATGATGATTCAGGAATGCCTCGAATATGTGAAACAGTGTCACTCGTGCCAAATTCATGGGGACTTCATCCATCAGCATCCAAATCTGCTACATCCAACATTGGCTAGCTGGCCGTTCGAAATGTGGGGAACCGATATAATCGGGCCCATCGAACCAGCATCGTTCAAGGGACATCGGTTCATATTGGTAACAACCGATTACTTCTCTAATTGGGCAGAGGCAGTATTGCTAAGAGAAGTGAAGACGGAGAACATCCTTCATTTCTTCAGGACACACGTCATCTACCGGTTCGGCACTCCACGACGGATAATGGGCTGGCCTACAGAAGCCATAAGATCAACCGCTTTGCACAACAGCATAATATAGATTGGAGATACTCTTCAGTCTATAATCCTTGAGCTAACGGTCTAGCTGAGGCTTTCAACAATACATTGACGAAGATCATAAAAAAACGGTGTCCAGAAATAAAAAAGACTGGCATGAGAGACTGTATGAAGCTCTTTAGGCATATCGAACCACGTTCAAAACGGCCACGAATACAACGCCATTCGCGTTGGTATTCGGCACGGAAGCGGTACTTCCCTTAGAGATAGAACTACCCTCTCTACGAGTGGCGGTTCGACATGAGCTGACGGATGAAGAAAAGTGCCCATCTTCGGCTTGAGGAGCTTGATACCCTCGATGAAACTCGTCTCATGGCGCAGCAAAACCTGGAAGCTTACAAAACAAGGATGACGCGCTCATACGAAAGACTGACCAGGCCGAGGACATTCTGCCAAGGCGAACTCCTGTTAATCGTAAAAAGACCCATGATCCCCAACCGTGCAAAGTGGGGGAAATTCGAGCCAAACTATGAAAGTCCGTACATCAAAGACAAGGTCTACCAAGGTGGGGCCTACTTGCTCATAAATATGCATGGCGAAAGACCCTTTCGTCCAATAAACGGCCGATTCCTTAAGAAATACTATGCTTGACAAGTCATAACTTAGGTTAATGATAGATGACGACGCTCGTGTCCGCTCGCTGTCTTCCTGAGTCCAAATTCTGTAAGTAGTATCCGGCAAAACTTTGTCTCGAAGCTAACAATGGACCAAGATGTCCTTAAACTAACAATGAACCAAGATGTCCTTAAACTAACAATGAACCGAGATATCCCTAAATTAACCATGGACTGAGATGTCCTTAAACTAATGATGGACCATAATGTCATTAAACTAAGTACATTGCCCCAAACACGGCGATGGTGGAATTCAAGTCCACAGGCCCCGGTGGCGAGGATTGCAACTCAAGTCTCCCTGGCTGCACAGCTGCCCGGTGGCGAAGCCCCCCCTAAGTGCCATTGGCAAATGGAGGGTAAAAAAATGGTACGTCCACAAGCGAAATGGGCACAGATGAAAACCCGAAAGGGCTCCGTGAGTAAAAACAGCAGGGCTACCGGCGAGTTTGTGAAAACCCGAAAGGGCACGATCTCGTTAAAATAAAAACACCTGCAAGGTCCTCTTGACCTTGTAAGAAGAAAACACCTGCGTGAGATCCTTACGACTCATAAAGGAGCAACACACTTAGGGATCCCCTCGATTCCTAAGGAGAAATTACACTTACGAGATCCTCACGACTCGTAGGGAGAATTCCCCCTATGAGACCCTCACAGCTCATAGGATTCAAAAGCCTTAAGCTATAGGGATCTGAACCTGTTCTTAAGCCTTTATATCCTCCAAGTTGCCCTACAAGCGGTACAATACTGGCCCTTGTATACAATCCATGGGCACAAATAAACGTTTCCCCCACCAAGTCCCACCAATGACGAGGAATGTCCTCATGTGGTGAACGACACTTGTAAGTCCTCTCGACTTATAAGGAGAAAATACTCTTATGAGATCCTTACGACTTATAAGAGAACACGCACTTAGGAGTCCTCACGACTCCTAAGGAGAAAATACACCTGCGGGATCCTTACGATTGGTAGGGAGAAAATACCTTTATGAGACCCTTACGGCTCGTAAAGTCAAAAAAGCCTTAGTCAACAGGATACTAACCCTGTTTGCTAAGCCACCTTTATTCAAATCGACAAAGGCAGATGATGATTCGCTCCTGGCAATATCCCAGTTGTAGCGATACTGATGCCTAAATTAGTATCAAATTCCAAGTCCTTTCAAGGCAAATGATGATTCGCTCCTGACAATATTCCAGTCGCAGCGGTACTGATGCCAAGATTGGTATCAGATCTCAAGTTCCATACTCGCAAAAAAAATCAGTGAGCAAAAATGCATATGAAATAGCCGAAATGATGGGGCAACTCGCAATAAAATCAGCGAGCAAAATATATGCATATAAAAACAGCCGAAATGTTTGGCCAACTCGTAATAAAAAGCAGCGAGTAAAAAGAAAAAAATAGCAGAAATGATTGGGCATCGCGATAAAATAGCCGAAATGATTGGCCAATTGCGACTTTCGTGATATAAAAAGCTGAAATGATGGAGTATCGCGGAAAGAAATAAAAAAAATGATGAAACATATGCCCTGCAGGTGAGTCCACATCGACCCCTGTATACAATCCATGGGCACAAACGAAAAGGGAACCACATTTTCCCATTGGGCTCTATCAAAAGGGAGAGTCAAATCTCGACGGTTCATCGACAGCCTATAGATCAACAACGGCGTTTTTTCTCACTCCAGCAAGATGCAGACGCGATGTCAGCAAATGAAGCTATGGCAAAGTCCCTAGTTCCAAGACTTGATGGTTCACAGGAAACCTAGAGACAACCTCAATATTCATTGCAATATAGCAGACACAATGTCAACAAACGAAGCGATGGAAGATCCCTAGCTTCAGGGTCTCGACGGCAACATCTACAGCCTAGAGATCACCACAGCGTTCCTTCTCACTCCAGCAGGATGCAGACACAACGTCAACAAACGACCCCAGGGTCAAAACAATGGAGCCATGGCAAAGTCCCTAGTTCCAAGACTCGACGGTTCACAAACAACCTAGAGACAACCTCGATATTCGTCACAATATTGTAGACACAATGTCAACAACAGAAGCAAAGGAAGATCCCTAGCTTCAGGGTCTTAGCGGCAACTCAAATAAAATCGGAAAGACTATCGGAGATCATCCCACACCAGCGCGGAGTGGTCATGACTCATCGGGGTTCCCAAATTGAGCCTAGCCTCAAGTTAAAAGCGGCATGGAAAATCCCTAACGCTTGCTCTTCCAACGGTAATATGACCTGGGAAATTACTTGAAGACGTCTTGTCCAGCCCCCGAAAGGATCAAAGACACGACAGTCGTGGGGCTACTCGAATAGCAAGATTGCATATCGGGAAATACATCGGCCAACGCGGCGGTACGACGGACAAAAACCCTAGTACCACAGATCCTAACGGACTTCTATCAGCAGAGGTTAACTGTAACGTTAGGACATTCTTGCGAGAACTTCTCGATTCGTCTCGACTCGTAAGGAAAACAATGTTCCTGCGAGTGCTTCTCGATTCTTCTCGACTTGTAGGGAAAAACATCTTCATGAAACCTTCATGAAGGTGAAAAGCCTTAGGCAATAGGGATATCAACCTGTTTCCTAAGCACTGGGGCCCTGCAAGTAGGTCCAAGATGGACTATTGTATACTATCAACGGGCCACACCCTCCAAAGTCGAATATCGAAAAGGAGGGAAAAAACCACTTACGAGTCCTCTTGACTTGTAAAGGGGGAAAATTCTCTTGTGAGATCCTTACAACTCTCAATAGAAAACACACTTAGGAATCCTCACGACTCCTAAGGAGAAAATACACCTACGGGATCCTCTCGACTCGTAAGGAGAAAAGTCTTTATGAGATCTTCACGGCTCATAAACTTGAAAAGTCTTAGGCGGCAGATCTAAACATGTTTCCTAAGCCATCGCTGCCCTGCAAGGAGGTCAAGATGGACTATTTACGTACCACACGTTTGCCAAAAGTTACATGCCAATATGAAATAAAATATGTCTTTTATTCATGAATTCAAGCGAATACAAGATACATTTCATAAAGGGATCAGAATGAATATATGTTATTCATGAATTACAAGTTTATAGTCGGTACAAAAAAGGCACAAAGACGGTTATTAAGGAGGAGGTGTCTTCAGCAAATCAGCAAGCCGCCCGTGCACTCCTCTCAATCCTTTCTTGTGTTCAGCTACCGCGGTCAACTCCGCTTCAAATTGAGCCCGTTGTCGCAAACAGGACGAAAGCTTTTCATCGGTTTCTAGCATGGCAGCTTTGCAGTCCTGCATGACCCGCTCAGTGAAGTCAAGCGTCCGCCTCAGCGTCAACCCATCCGAGATACATCGCTGGAGGTTGTCGAAAACAGCTTTTAACTGCACAGCATTCGCTTCAACCTGGGCACGCAATCGGACAGATTCGCTGGAAGCCACATCATGTTCCTTTCATCTCAGGGTCACCTCTTGTTCAAAATGGTGAATGAAAGGAACACTATACTCGACCCATGCAGCCCGCTGGGAGTTCGAAGCCAACACCTCAGGAGCGAGATGCTTGAGCTCAATCTTGTGCAGGCAAGCCGTGATCTTGCTGCAGTAATCAACCCAAGAGCCGACGAGATCTTCATCATGGAAGTTCACGAGTGTCGCCAGCATTGAATTGACTTCAACGGAAAAATCCATAGCAGAACTGAGGACCTCGATATTGAGATCTTCGATAAATTTGTTCAACATTCACCGGCTATTTGCGGCGCCCCTGGAAGATATGCGTTTAGTGAAAGGCCCTGCGGGCATTGGAATGCGAGACTCAAAAGGAGCTGGAGCCGGTGCAATTGCTGCAAAATAAATTATGGTCAAATGTCGACTCGGGAGATAAAGAAAACACATGAAGGATGGAGTCTATTATACCGGCTGTGACAGGCGGCAGGATGGGGAGTACCGGAGGCACGACCATTCTCTCGTCTCCTCCTCCAACCCGTGACGCTATGATCAATATGAAGAAGACTTAGCAACAATACATCTATCCATAAAAGAAAGGGGGAGACATTAACTGAAGAATATACTAACTAATACCAGAAGGTGGAACGATTTCCGACTGAAAGGAAAAATGCAGGTTCAACACCTGGTACAAATGGTCGAAAAGGACTCCTGCAGAGTTGCGACGATATACTGTCAATACAAGGAGGATTGTATCCACAGTTAAACAAATAAGTGAGAAACCCGTACCTTTCAAGATTTTAGGAGGCACAGAAGAAGGCGAGGGGACAGCGACCGTCAGAGCAGCGACCAACGACACTTCTTCAGACGACATAGCCTCAGGGTTTACCGCGCCTATGCTCAAGACAAATGAAATATCATCAGAAGGGTTGAATAGGATTGAAAAACTTGAAAACAACAACCCAAAGACTACCTGATAGATCATCGACCAAAACTGCGACGGAGGCTTCACCAAGTGTAACGGCTTCTTCACTCTCTCTCGGGGGAATAGATTCCGCGCCCATAGCTTCATCCCCTGACTCGACGGGGGCCGTCGTAACACTTGCGATGCTCGCCGATACCAAGGTGCCATAGAGAGAATGAGCAGCGGTCTGGACAGTCCTAAATTCCCGAGAAAGAGTAGCCATTTCGGGCTCTGTAATCATCAACGTTTCACCTGCCATACCGTCGCCAGGACTCGGCCCTGCGTGAAAGAAAATGAGTATGTCAGAATTTGAGGACCAAGTTCTAATGAAATACTGGGCATTACGTTACCTTGGAGCAGCTTTTCAGTTTCTTCCCGAGCTGCGCGTGCAACCTGTCTACGGGCGGTAGACAGGGCAGAGGGAACATCTGTCGAAGGAGTATCAGCAAGCAGAATACTGCTTGAGCCTGCACCTACGGCCAACCCGGCATCGCGTTCCATAGCCGTATGCTTCATGCGCTTCCTTTCGATCTGAGCAGTGAGAAATGATCTCCTCAAGACTTCCGACAAAGGGACGTCGTCATCCGAACCGAGCACTGCCTCCGGAACTGCTACGGCGTCCACCATCGGCTGCTTCAGCAAAGCCTCCTGCGGTGACTTTGGGAGAGCCGTGGCCACAGTAGCTGGCTCTAGAAGTTTTGCTGCATCGCCACTCGGGATCGACACTACACTTGGAATAACCTGAGTTGAGGTAGTCGCTGCAATAAAGTGAAAGAGAGGGTCAGAACACGAATAAAAAGAATAAAGGTGTAATGAAGCAACTTATACCAAGACCCAAAGAAGCACGGAGCCTCTCTTTCTCCTCGAACGTCCTGAGGGAAGCCACGAGAGCCTCTTCGGCGGAAATACCTGTTGAAGAAGAAAGTGTCAATAGAAGCATAATAAGGAGAAAAGAGATAGCCGCGGAAGAATATAACTTAAGTATGCCTGACTTCACGATAGTGATCAGCGCCGCTTCCTCGCGAGCCAGTCGTTCGGAAGCCGCGAGGGTAGCCTATAGATCAGTATCAGTCACAGGCGTGTCGAATAAACCCTCGTTGGTGCCGTATTCGCACAAGCCCTCGCTGTAGGGAGCATGTGGCTCCTGGCCGAATATGACATCGGCAGAAAATAGAGACTTCTTCTTTTTCTACGAGCGGACACCAGCGGCCGATGAAAAGAGCTTGCGCTTGACAGGCATTTTCGGACGACGGGTCCCGATTTCCATACCAGCGCCAGATTCCGGGGATGCCACGGCTACCGCATCTACGAGAACACTGGGTTGAGGCTTTTCAGGGAAGGCACGCAGGACCACAACCGTAGTGACTTCTTTTAAGGAGGGACGAACGGCGGTCCGTACCAACTGGGACAACATCCTTATGATCAAGTAATAGCCGACTTTCTTCCCTGATAACAACACCCGTCGCATGCTGGTACCACGCCACATAAGCGTTCAAAGCTTTCGGCATATAGCTCAGCTCGCTGATGTGAAAGTTGGACCCCGTATTTAGTCGCAAAAAGTGGTGCAGCGCGCTACGAATACCCTCTTCTGTAGAGACCGACTCGGCTAAGAATGCCTCGAGGGGAACACCTTGATTGTAACCCGGCTGTCGAGCGAAAAGGTGCAGGTTATACCTCATGAACAGTGCCGAGGCGTTTTGCCTAAACACTAAAAATCCTGCCCTAATTGAATACAAGTGCAGGATCTTTCGAACCTTCAACGTAGGAGCCCCGTCTTTAAAAGTATCACGCAGTAGTTGCACTGCCTTGGTAGATTCCTTGCCGATAGTTGAGAATCTATCGACAAAAATCATACCATCCCCAACCATACGCGGGCGAAGGACCAAACGTCGAGCCTCTCGCTGCGACAGATATAACGCAGAAGCATCAACTAGAAACATGACACGGGGAAAGTTGTAGCTGTCATAGAAGTGGGGTCGTTTGTGAACACCGAAAGCACCCAGCACGTGCATCTTGACCAAGGATGTGAAGTAGTACAATGGAAGATGCACAGGTTTTACCCCTGGCTGAGTAGTATCTGCCGCTAAGCTCAGGCCCTAATATAGATGAGCTAGCCCTGCAATCCCAACGGCTACATGCATCCCTATGATAATGCGGCGAACCGGATAAAAAGCGGACGGCTTCATGTAGCGAGGGTGCATCGGAAGCACAAACCAGCTCAACCACAGGTCGATGAACCCCAGAAAGAACATCTCTTCATCGACGTGTGAAGCAGCAAGTTCTACAAAAGGGATGACCTGAGTGTTTGAAATAAAGAAATTTTTTAGATCCGCTTCTGTCGTTGGCTGATTATCCAAACCGAAACCAAATAGGTCATCAAGCTTGGCGAATTTTGCGGCTTATTTTGATAAGACTTCAGGGCGAAGAAAGCGGGCGATGAAATCTGCGAAGCCGACTCCGCGCCCTCCAGACACTAAAAACAGACTCTCATAAATGTTCAACTCTTTGATTAGGCTCGGGAACCGGTGTTGAATGGCATTCTCCGGAGTGAGGCCCATTACCACTAATTTGGTGGCAAGGATGTACTCATCAGGGGGAAGTATCTCCTCGTAATGCTCCCCTCTGACAGGTAGGCCAGAAATTTCCGCAAACTCCTCCAAGAAAATAGAGACTTCCCGGTCCGACAGAAGAAATGCGTGGGTTGGGATGTTCCACTGTTGCAGAAAAGCCTTAACCAACCACACATGAGGCGCGTGATATTGGAAGATGGAAGCATATATGGCAGGATATAGCCCAAGCTTTAGCAGCAGCGATTTCTTGGCCGAAAAGATATACCGGGCCCACTGCAGGTAGCCGGCTGATTGGCGAGGAGTTAACCCTATCATATAAACCTGTCCCCAAGGGCGTGACCAGCCTTGACATATGCACCGCCACAAAATATCCAAAGCCATCGGCGGCTGTATGGGTATTGATGCTTAGAAGGCTGAAGGCGACCCTCCGAAGTCCAGTTGACATCTTCTACAGCATAATTCACATGAGGCGAATCAGCGTAATGAATTGCTGAAATGGGCTCTGAGGCCACTGCACAAGAAAAACTGCGCAGGCCCTGGATAATCTAATTGTACCACGACCCCTTTCACGCCCTGTTTCCCAGTGTACGGGCAGAGGATGCGACGTGGCCGCTATGTATGTACTCTGAAGTAAACACGCTAAGCGTATCTATACAATATAAAAGTAAATGTATACAAGAGACAAATGTAATGAACGACAACTTTATTTATTAACATTCTTTTGTACAATGCATGGAAAAGTAAATACATCTGAATGAAAGCAATGCCTAAACAGTGGCAGAACAGAAATGGAAAGTACTGAAATGAAATGTGTACAATGAATCTAAAGCTCTGGGTCGTAAGCTAGCTGATCCAAGTCCTCGCTGGTAAGCTCGATCTCCTGAAGGTCCGAATCACCTGAAAACATTCTAAAGAAGAAAGAGAAGGAATGTCATCAGCGAACAATCGCTCGGTAAGTCCCAAAAATAAGGGAGAAATAGAATAGACTAAGAGAGAGAGTGTGTAACTTTTAAAGTTAAATTATATTATTATAATGTTGTATTTAGTGTTAAAGCTGTTGTTTATAGCTTGGTACAGAAGAGGCCGGTGTGTACGAGAGGAGTCTCTATATGCCAGAGACTAAAGGCAAATGGAGTATAAGGAACCGTTTATGCCACGGTACAACAGCAACGGAATACAAGTTAGGTGTCTTAAATCTTGCAGTCTCGTGCCACTTCTAACACCTTCCGTACCAATCTACCCCTTAAACCCTGCGATGTCTTGATTGTATTGTATTGTAAATTATATTGTCTTGTATTATAGATTGTACAGATGGATGACTTTCCGAAACCATGATATCAGTAAATGGATATAACTAGAGAATCATGTAGATGGAAGTATATCCATGGTTCGGTTCAGTCAATACAGATTGAATAGATTGAATATATGTATTCATGGATTCATATTGAATTGTAGTTTGTACTTGAATCATATTCAAGTCAGATTATTTATAATGAGACTCGGTCTGAGTCAGAACAATTAGAAAAAAAATTGAATCCTGAATTAGGTTTTGGTGTTATCGGTAACCGCTGCATATGGGCGGCAGGATTTGTGTCTTTTTCAAAGACAATTACCGTGTTGATAACATCGTTTGTTAAGTTGTCTACCTTAAATAGGCAAGCACCCTTATCTCCAGCTCTCTGAGACTCAAGAGAATGGTCCCGCTTAAACCTATATTTAATAGGGTCCTTAGGGTAATTTATAGAACTTGAGGGGGTTTTATATAAAAATAATTTTGTATACTTTTCAAAATAAACTTCAAGTATTTTATTATCGTCTTTAAAGTTTTCATTGATGTATATTTTATCATTGTGATATTTCTAGTGATTAAAAACCTATTTTTCATAATATATGGTATTTAATTGTATAGTATGGAACTTGTATAGAGTTGCATGGTATTTTCATGTAAAGTGATTCTTTTTTATTTAGAAAAGTTGGAATATTTATACTATATCAAAAATAGATATTTTGGTGATACATACATATATATATATATATATATATATTTAAAAATAATTTAATTTATTGTTTTTCTAGAATTCTCATTTTCTTAAGATGTTTGTATTTTTAAATCTTTCGAGACCGAATGCTCCTTGCGGAGGTCTGCATCTCGCACTACTAAGTCAGAGGATGTGCGATAATCCGCACCATCCTGAATGGGTTCCCCAAAATGGGTTGTAGCGGCGCTTTGCAAAAATTTATTTAAAATGCATTATCTTATAGAAAAAGGTTTTAATAGTAAAAGGTATTTATGTGTAAATTCGTATTCTCGTATTCTATATTCCCGAAAGATATCGTGCCATATTGCATATGAGTGTTTTGAGGAGGTAGGTCATTACCCCATGATCTATTTAAAAGTATAGTAAGAAATATGATGTTTAATGTCAAAACTAAACTACATGGTATTTTACTGAAAAAGTACAATAAAAATTATAATATGAAATATTTTATTATGAAACTTGTTCATGATGTTTTGTTAATATTTAATAGTCAAGATGTGAAAGTTTGGTATGTTTGTCGTTAAGAAAATTGAGACTTTTTAAAGAAAACCGAATCGGAAGTCGGATTAACTCCGCTTTCGTCGGATTTTAAAAATACGAGTTTTAAGAATAGAGAATAGAAGAGGGAGGAGGAAATTACTGGAATTTAGCTTAGAAAATAGGAAGAGGGAGTGGAAGTGGGTTCCGGTGCATCGTTTCGTCGCCGGGGGCTCTTAGAGTCATCGTTGGAAGTTCGCTGGAGCTTCACCCTTCGCTAACTCCACTTGTACATAAAATTTCTTGAGAGTTTTCTAGAGAATTTGGGCAGAGTTTGTGAGTGAGGGGGTGTGTTTAGGTATGGTTTTTATAGGGAAATTCTGGGGTTAGGGTTTGATAGAAAAATGAATTAAAAGATTGCATTAAAATGGTTTAAATTGATTTTATTAGGTTCTGTTATTGTGCAGGGGATTTAAAGTATATAGGGGTTATGGGGATACCAAGAGGCACATGAGTCATGAAGGCCAACTCGGGTTTGGAGCCGAGTTGGTCGGCCTCGCCGGCAGATCCAGCCTCCCCGCCGGCCGAGTCACGGCGAGTTGGGCGCCGTCTTGTCGCCACGTGTCCTATGCCGTTTGGTCTACCCCCTGGGCTCGTTTGTTTTATATGTGACTTTTGGTTTTTACTAGTTATGCACGTGTAGGCTTTTGGGCTTCTAAAATTTTAAAAATAAAACTAATTAAAAAATAATGTGGCTAATGGGATTTGAACTCAGGTGCTTTGGTTCAGTAGTGAAAGGTTGTACCAGTGAGCTACAAGCTCTTGCTTGTTATTAAAAAGCAAATCAAATACTTATAGTATTCACAGGAAATGTAAATACCCCAAGTATAGATTAATTTTAAATGAATTTTATGTACACTAAAATTGGAGTTGTTACAGTCTACCCTTCTTACAAAAATTTCGTCTTCGAAATTTACAAATTTATTTTAAGGACTAGTTTACAAATAGGTGAGGATATCTTGCACGCATCTCATCTTCCCGTTCCTATGTCGATTCTCCTGGAGTGTCTTTTCTCCACATCACTCGAACAAAGTTGACTTTCTTATTCCGAAGTGACTTCACTTTCCTGTCCAGGATCTCAACAGGTTGTTGCTCACAAGATAAGTCAGGTTGTACAGTAAGCTCGGAATGGTCGAGAATATGGATGGGGTCACTCACATACCTTCTAAGTTGAGATATGTGGAACACGTTATGCACTCCTTCTAACGAAGGTGGAAGTGCCAAGCGGTATGCCACTTCACCGACTCGTTCGAGTATGTCGAACGGTCTAATGTATCTTGGACTTAGCTTACCCCATCTTCCAAATCGGATCACTCCACGGTTCGGAGATATCTTTAAGAATACGTGATCTTCCGGCTGGAACTCCAAGTGACGTTGCTTTGCATCAGCCCAGTGCTTCTGTCGATCTTGGGCTATGCGCATCTTTTCTTTGATAGTACGAACCACATCAACAGTTGCTACTATTATATCAGGTCCAAGGAGTTCCCTATCTCCGATGTCATCCCAACTTAATGGCGATCGACACTTCCTTCCATATAGCGCTGCAAAAGGTGACATTCCTATGCTTGCTTGGTAGTTGTTGTTGTATGAAAACTCCACAAGATGTAGGTGATCTTCCCACGATCATTTGAAGTCTAACATACACGCTCTGCGCATATCCTCCAAGATCTGAATAGTTCGCTCAGACTAACCATCAGTTTGCGGATAATAAGCCGTGCTGAAGTTCAGACTTGTTCCCAACCTTGCTTGCAGACTCTGCCAAAATTATGATCGGAACTTGGTGTCACGATCGGAGACAATGCAGACCGGTACTCCATGAAGTCGCACAATTTCCTGTATAAGCTCATGGGTATTAGAGATAGTACATTTTTTAAGAGTTTAAATCTTAAGTAGATTCTTACCTCCATGTACTTCTTTGCTAATATCTCAGTTGATTGGCCTACCCGAAAAGGGATGAAGTGAGCCGACTTTGTGAGTCGATCTACAATAACCCATACTGCATCGTTACCCTTTGTGCTGCGAGGAAGTGCAGTCACAAAATCCATTGTGATGTGTTGCCACTTCCATTCTGGGATAGGTAACGGTTGAAGTAATCCAGCTGTCATGTGATGTTCAGCCTTTACTTGCCGACACACCAAGCATTTAGCGATGCTTCTTGATATACTTCACGCTTTATTCCATACCACCAGTAATTCTGACGTAGATCTTTGTACATCTTTGTGCCTCCAGGGTGTACTGAGTAGGGAGAGCTGTGAGTTTCTTTCATTAACTCTTCCCGAACAGAACCTTTTGGTACACACAATCTGCTGTCGTATCTCAAAGATCCGTCTTCATGGATGATGAAGTCTGTTCTGAGTCCATTCTCTACTTGTTCTCTGATCTTTTGCAACTTAGTATCACTTGCTTGGGCTGCTTTGATCTGATTGATAATGGTAGATTGAACTTGTAACTTCATCAAACTTGAAGCATTACCTGGCATGACTACTTCAATCTCCATCTGATGTAAATCTTGTTGAAGTTTCCACTAAGCGGTGAGATTTGTTGCTAATGGTTGACGACTAAGAGCATCTGGAACTACATTCACCTTCCTTGGGTGATATTGCAGGTTGATGTCGAAGTCCGCCATGAGTTCTAACCATCATCTCTGCCGCATATTAAGCTCTTTCTGAGTAAACATATATTTCAGACTCTTGTGATCTGTGTATATATTCACTCGCTCACTAAGAAGATAATGGCGCCAAATCTTAAGAGCAAAGGTAATGGCTGCCAATTCCAAATCATACGTCGGATAATTGCGCTCATGAATCTTCAGCTGTCTTGAAGTATAAGCCACAACCTTACCGTGCTGATGTAGAACACATCCTAATACCTTACCGGATGCATCACAATGCACTTCAAAACCTCCAGATTGGTCCAGTATAACGAGAATAGGCGCTGATGTCAACCTTGACCTGAGTTCTACGAAACCTTGTTCGCATGCTTCTGACCACACAAAGTCTTCATCTTTACGTGTGAGCTTGGTCAGGGGTGTTGCTATCTTTGAAAAGCCTTCAATGAACCTTCGGTAATATCCAGCTAGACCCAATAAACTTCGAATGTTCTTCACTGACTTTGGTGTCGACCATTCGCTTACTGCTGAAACTTTTGCTGGATCCACAGAGATTCCTTCGCCTGATACAATATGTCCAAGAAAACCAACTTGATCTAGCCAAAACTCACACTTGTTGTATTTGACGTAGAGTTGATGTTGTCGTAGCGTTTCCAGGATAACTCGCAGGTGTTCGGGGTGCTCTTTCTGACTCTTAGAATACACCAGGATGCCGTCGATGAAGATGACACCAAACCTGTCTATGTACTCCCGGAAAACTTGATTCATTAGGTTTATGAATATTGCTGGTGCGTTGGTCACTCCAAATGGCATCACAAGAAATTCGTAATGTCCATAACGAGTTCTGAAAGCCGTTTTGTGAATATCAGCTTGCTTGACCTTCACCTGATGATAACCTGAACGAAGATCTAATTTGGAGAAAACACAAGATCCACTTAGCTGATCGAATAAATCGTCGATACGCGGTAGCAGATACTTGTTCTTTATAGTTACTTCGTTCAAGGCTCTATAATCAATGCACATTCTGTATGAACATTCCTTCTTCTTCACAAGCAGTACATGAGATCCCCAACTTGAAGTGCTGGGACGAATCCATCCTTTCACCAATAATTCGTCCAACTGAGTTCGAATCTTCTTCAAACCTTCCGGACTTAATCGATAAGGTGCTTTGATCACCGGTTGTGCTCCTGGTACTAAATCAATGCTGAATTCAAGAACTCGATCGGGAGGCAAACCTGATATATCGTCAGGAAATACATCGTCGAACTCTTGAACCACTTCTGGCTTTGATCCTTCCTCTACTTGAGTTGCTGCAATCACTACCTTCCTTGGTTTCTCCTTGTATGTACTTGGCTCTAGTGTACGATCTCTACTTTTGAAATAAAAGACCGGATGGTCTGGAATCTCGAACACTACCCTCCTTTGACGACAGTCGATGGTAGCATAGAAGGTTCCTAGCCAATCCATTCCTAGAACCATATCGAAGTTCGGTATGTCCAGTACCTTAAAGTCAGCATAGAATTCTCTGCTGCAGACGACTACTGGACACAAGCTGTATCCCATTGTTTCCTTTAGAACATCGTTTCCTGAACTAACATTCCAACTGGATACAAGCGGTGTGACTGGAATCGCATGAGTTCGGACGAACCATTGCGACATAAAGCAGTGAGATGCTCCAGTATCGAAGAATGCTAGTGCATGAAGTGAGGCTACTAAGATTGTACCTAAGGTATGTGGGATATGTTTTAGGTATAGGAAAAATATGTAGGTAGGTGTTAAGACTGAAAGAAAAGATTGAGAAGAAATGGTTACCAGTGATAACTTGGCCAGTGGCCTCTGATTCTTCCACGGTCATCGTGAAAGCCTGTCGCCGTGGTACATTCCTCCTGGCCGGAGGAGCATTCCTCGGAATGTTCCTTTGAGCTTGATGGAACTGACGAGGAGGAGGTGCAGTCGGTGGTCCTCTAGGTTGTGGAGCAGGTAGTGCAAGTCTCGAAGCAGGTCCCTGGATGGCTGGGCGTTGCGGGTAAGTGATTGCTGGCCTGGGTGCAGCATATGAGTTTTGTCTACGAAGACAAGAAACAATATCATGAGTAGCTGAGCCGCAGACTAAGCAAAGGCGGTTTGCACGGTGGCAGTCTTTCATTAGATGCCCATCTCTCTTGCAGTAGTTACAAAAGGCTGGGCTGGGACGGTTGTTCGGTACTCCCGGTCCCCTTGGCATAAAAGATGGCCTTGATGAGGCTCCTCCTGCCATATGATTGGCAGGGCGCTTAACACCAGCAGATTGAGATATGCCCCCTCATCTTTACCACTGCCTCATAACGGTGGGCAGCTTTCAGAGCCGATTCATGAGTCGAAAAATCTCCTATGGCCAGTGCGGCCTGGATTTCCGAATCCAAACCTTGTTGAAATTGACGGGCTCTGATCTCATCCATCGGTATCAGGTGTGCTGCAAATCTATTAAAGTATTGTGTTAGCTGTGTAGTATGTGATATATTGAAAAATCGAATTATTGAGACATATCTTACCGACTGAGCATGGTGAACTCAGCGTCATATTCATCTACTGACTTGGTCCACATTGAACCTTATTGCAGATGGATGAACTGATGTTCCGTGTCGAACATGGCAGTCTCAGGGAAGTACTTTGCGTCGAGCATATCGCGGAAAGTCTTCCATTCGATGGGTTGATCAAGACGGCTTTCTTCCGCCTTCCACCAAACCCGTGCATTGTTCGTGAGCTGCAGTTTCGCAAGACGGACCCAAGCTATTTCTGGCACTTATGTCGCTGCCAGATCATCTTCGATACTCTGAGCCCATTCCTCAGCTTCTAGAGGGCTCTCTTTTCCTTAGAATTGTTTGGGGTGCAAAGCCCTGAATTGCTTCACCCCAGGTGCTTCTGCCTCTGGACGGTTCATTAAACGAGCAGTCTGCTGCTGCTGTCCTTCTAGGAGGCTGTGGATTGCCTCAAGTAGAACCGTCTGCTCGTTGATCGGAGCAGGGACGGCAGGTGTGATTGGTAGTAGTGGTGGAGTGTTATTGAAGTTGGTGCTGGTGTTGTTTGGAGAATCCATAATCTTGAAAGAAAAATTTGGGTTAGGTCAGATTCAAAGTATATGAAATGATAAGATTCAAGAAGTATGAATTGTAAAGAATGTTTGCAGTTGCTGGTTCTTGTGTTATATCGTTTAGGTTGTCCACGCAGAACCGAACTGCATGGTAGAGTTCCATACAGCTCAGACCTGCATGGGCCACCAACAAAATCTGTCACGTCCCGTTTCCCAATGTACGGGCAGAGGACGCGACGATACCACTACGTATTTATTTTGAAGTAAACACGCTAAGCGTATCTAAACAATATAAAAGTAAATGTACACAAGAGACAAATGTAATGAACAACAACTTTATTTATTAACATTTTTTTGTACAATGCATGGAAAAGTAAATACATCTGAATGAAAGCAATGCCTAAATAGTGGCAGATCAGAAATGGAAAGTACTGACAAGAAATGTGTACAATTAATCTAAAGCTCTGGGCCGTAGGCTAGCTAATCCAAGTCCTCGGTGGTAGGCTCGATCTCCTGAAGGTCCGAATCAACTGACAACATTCCAAAGAAGAAAGAGAAGGAATGTCGTCAGTGAACAATCGCTCGGTAAGTCCCAAAAATAAGAGAGAAATAGAATAGACAGAGAGAGTGTGTAACTTTTAAGGTTATATTATATTATTATAATACTGTATTTAGTGTTAACGCTGTTGTTTGTTGCTTGGTACAGAAGATGCCAGTATATACGAGAGGAGTCTCTATATGCCAGAGACTAAAGGAAAATGGAGTACAAGGAACCGTTTATGCCACGGTACAACAGCAACGGAATACAGGTTAGGTGTCTTAAATCTTACAGTCTCGTGCCACTTCTGACACCTTCCGTACCAATCTACCCCTTAAACCCCGCGATATCTTGATTGTATTGTTTGTATTGTATTGTAAATTGTATTGTCTTGTATTATAGATTGTACAGATGGATGACTTGTCGAAATCATGATATCAGTAAATGGATGTAACTGGAGAATCGTATAGATGGAAGTATATCCATGGTTCAGTCAATACAGATTGAATAGATTGAATATATGTATTCATGGATTCATATTGAATTGTAGCTTGTACTTGAATCATATTCAAGCCAGATTATTTATAATGAGACTCAGTTTGAGTCAGAACAATTAGAAAAGAAATTGAATCCTGAATTAGGTTTTGGTGTTATCGGTAACCGCTGCACATGGGCGGCAGGATTTGTGTATTTTTCAAAGACGATTACCGTGTTGATAACACCGTTTGTTAAGTTGTCTAGCTTAAATAGGCAAGCACCCATATCTCTGGCTCCCTGAGGCTCAAGAGACTGGTCCCGCTTAAACCTATATTTACTAGGGTCCTTAGGATAATTTATAGAACTTGAGGGGGTATTATGTAAAAATCATTTTGTATAGTTTTCAAAATACACCTCAAGTATTTTATTATTGTCTTTAAAGTTTTCATTGATATATATTTTATCATTGTGACATTTCTAGTGATTAAAAACCTATTTTTCATAATATATGGTATTTAATTGTAAAGTATGGAACTTGTATAGAGTTGCATGGTATTTTCATGTAAAGTGATTCTTTTTTATTTAGAAAAGTTGGAATAGTTATACTATATCAAAAATAGATATTTTGGTGATATATATATATATATATATATATATATATATATATATATATATATATATAATTTAATTTATTATTTTTCTAGAAATCTCATTTTCTTAAGATGTTTGTATTTTTAAATCTTTCGAGACCGAATGCTCCTTGCGGAGGTCTACATTTCGCACCACTAAGCCCGAGTATGTGCAATAATCCGCACCATCCCGAACGGGTTCCCCCAAATGGGTTGTAGCTGTTAGATATGTATGCCCTAGAGGCCATTTTTGTATAGTACTAGTTTGTATAATACATTTTGGAGGCTTGGGATATATATACGGGTTTACGACAGTCTTGCTCGATATAGTAGTATGCTACTTGGTTTGTTTCTATCTTAATATGTGTATATATTTCTTTTAGCATATCGCTAAAAACATATTGATGGAGCCCTTAGGATCTTTGCTTGACTACCGGCGTTGTGATGGCGATCGCACTGGTGGGGGCTGGGTAGTCTATAAGCACATCCTTATTTTGGTCCCTAGTCATAGGATTATCGAGACAGGGCATCGATACTCCAGAGTAGACTGGTGCATACGCTTCTCTTCCCAGCAGGGGAGATGGTCTGTCCCACAGCCATCAGTATGTCGTACTGGAGATAGTATGCAGGTGCTCGTTAGGTTACGAGTACACTGGACAGGACTCGTCGGGAACTGTTGGTTGGTATTATACCTATCGTCAGTTAACAGTTCCTAGGTGACATGAGTACAGCTTAGTCCGCTGACTTGACACTGTCACTTCGCCTCAAGTGTGTTCCTATTGTTCTTAGATTACTACCCTACCACGGCTCTACTGAGTCGTGCAAACAGGTAGTAGTTGGGTGCAGTCCTGAAGCACTTGGAGGCAGTGACGGTTAGACAGGATTCGTCTCTCCCGGTATTGGGAGTTGATATCGCGCTGTGTCTAGGAGAGCCATTACACATTGTCGTCCCTGTCCAGGGCAAGCGAGAATTACTGATATGTTTTCCAGTAGATTCTCAGGGTGTTTTGGGCTACACTCCGACACGACTTGTACCGCTATTAGGGGACTGACGTTTACCGTCCCCCTAGGCCCACCATGCGATATTCTCAGACGAACAGACCGGACTGTATGGAGATTGTCACATTCAGGCTCAGTAGGAGTTCGGATGGGTTCACCTCATCAGCCTTCTTGTCGGCATCTACCTAGGGACTGTTACGTACAGCTAGTACCGCTTGCGGCCTGTGGTTAAACCCACTGCCAGCGTAGTGTCGAGCCTTTAGAGTCCCACACAGAGGGTTACTCGCCTTTGGGCAAAACAGAGTAGAGGTCGAATGGTTTTGCGACGGGGTTCGTTCACATCCGCGCACTTGTGCACGTTTGGTGTCCGGACAGTTATTACTAGTAGGCTTTGGTTTAAGCCAGATCCTAGTACTTGTTTAGGGATTGGTTTTGTCTCAGTGTATTCGTATTCCTTGGAACACGGATGCGGGAGTGTATGCACAGTTGACAGAGGCAGAGGCAGAGGATTCTCATTAGGGTTGTTGACCATTTGACTTTGGTTGACTTATTGACCGTTGACTTTTTCTAAATCCTAATGAGAATGAGAAATATGATTAATAATATTAATTAAGTATTATTGTGCCATGGTTGAGTTGAACATTTGACTTTTGTTGACTTGTTGACTTTGTTGACCGGTTGACCATTGTGGACTTGTTAACCATCATCATTTCATTTCTATGACTTTTGTTTACTTGTTGTTCTTTACAAAAATGCATTAAATGCATTAAATGATAATGGTCATTGAAACTAACCATCACAATTCTTAATTATTATTATTATCATGATTATTCTTGCTTTTGTGAGCATGGTTGCATTATAAGAGCTCATTCTATCATTTTCTTTCTCTCTCTTAGAAAGAAAGCTCTCCCTCTTCCTCTCTCAAGGTTCAAATGTTCCATGAGTTGGAAATCATGAACCTTTGAGACAAAACCACCATAACTCTTCTCTACTCATTTTAAGGTTCTAGGTTTAGCAAACCAAGCACCTTAGTTATCTCTAGGTTGAGATAGGAGCTCAAGTTCGAGGCCCTCGGGTGGATCCATCTACGGCAAAGAGGAGACGACGAGGAAGAGCCGTTCAAGCCACTACAAGGAGCAAGCAAGGAGGAGAACCACCAAAAGAAGAGAAGGAGTTCAAGACCTAGGTATAACCATTCTACATAGTAGCTAGAACTTGTAGTTTAGTTGTTAGTTTTTGTTTAGCAAAGATCCTTCATGGATGGTCTATGTTACCTTTTGAGGAAATTTTTTGATTTTTACCTATTCCACCTCCCCGAAAGAACCGGAGTGGGTAACATGGACCTAACAGTGGTATCAGAGCCTAGCTAAGCAACAACTAACTGTTAGCAAAGTGTTTAGAACTTCGATCTGGAAAAAATCCCAAAAACAAACCGAGAAATTGTATTTTCTGTCGATTTTCAAAACATGCCTAAAATAATTTTAACTGACCTGAAAAATACAAGCTGGGTTTTTGGAGAAAACTGCAGAAATTTGGGCGCCTGAGTCCCTCAGATCACTGCGGATCCGCGGCCGATCCAGGCGATCCGCCGCGGTTCCGCGGCCGAGTCAACTCGGCAGCGCGCCAAATTTTTCCAGGGGTTCTCTGTTTGGGTTTTGTGATTTTTAAGATGTTTTGTTTCTACCCAGATTTTCCAAAGAACAATGTTTTTTTGGGGTAGTTACAAATTTGTATTTTGATCGGAGTTCTACAAACTTTGGCTAAATGGTTATATCTGTAATGTGATAAATGCACTGAACGTCGGCTAATCGCTATACGTCGATTAGTGGGGGTTGTGCATATCTGTGATCTGTAATGTTATTAGATTGTATATATATATGAACTTGTTGGATTGTCGTGGATGAATAGCCGTGGTTTTGTGAGATGAGGGTTTCTTTATCTTTCATTTGATGTAAAATGTAAATTGATGTAATATTACTTTTATGGCCGCACATCCGGGATGAGGTTGTAGCCGCCATTGTATATTATTTCTTTTACTGTTTTTGCTTCTAGGATAGACCCAAGGTGGGGTGCACAAACTACCGGGTACGTTGAAGTGCTGAGTGGCCTACTCACGTTGTTGAGGGAGGCTGCTTCGCTTCGGGTATTTGGCGGGTAGTTTGCCGCACCCGTAGGGGTCTAGGGTGGGGTTTGGCTATTCATCGCGACCGTGTAATCCGTCTTTCGTTGCAGGCTCGAACGAAACACGGATTTCTAGCATATCCAATGTGTTCATCTGTGATCTGGAATGGCTATCATTGCATCTGACGAATGTATATATATCTATAAATGATATCTAGTAGGCGTTGCTTATATTTTGCATCCGTGCTAGTCCATCCTCCGCTCTGTCATTAGTTAAGTAACCTAACGGGTAATGACGGGGCCCCATGACGAATGCGGATGGCATAAGCGTACGTCATATTTTCGTTGTTTTCTGCAATGGTAGGATTAACTGATGGGACGCATTAAATTAATGCAAGAAAACAAACCTAAAAGACGTTGTTGGAACAATTTTCAAAAAGCTGTTATTGCAAGGACGTTCTCTTTTGTTTTGCATAGAGGTATTCGGTTATGAATGCCCAGCACCTCATTCGACGAGGCAAGGGCTAAGATCCCTTCATCGGGAGTGACCCCTTGGACAAAAGTTTGCGTCAGGGTAAATAACTTCACTATAGTCGATTATTCTTGCTTTGCACAGAGGTATTCGGTTATGAATGCCCAGCACCTCATTCGACGAGGAAAGAGCCAAGATCCCTTCACAGGGAGTGACCTCTTTAGCAAAAATTATCGTCACTATAATTTTAAAAAGGGCAATCATGTTCCTTCAATGATATCAAGTTCATTACGTTAACGGGTTTTTTGCCAAATACCCAGCCGTAGCCCTCCGTCATTTCGGACTGGTATTATTTAGTATTCGTGATGCGTTTGTTGACCTAGTCAAGGCGTAGTGAACGGTAGCTAAATGATATTTTTCTGTGCATTGCAAATGTGATTGGTTAGGACAGTCGTACGGCCTTGTCGACCTAGTCAAGGGCACGTACGGGTGGGTTTAATGCAATCAAGATAATGACGGGTAGAACTTAACTAACGGTTTATGGTTTGTTGACCAAGTCAAGGTCATTAACCGTTAGGGGCAAAAATCCACATCGGGAGTTTCTAAAGAAATTGAAACTTGCAGATTTAGCATACCTTCTGGAGTGTGGTGGCTAGAGTGGATTCCATCTAGGCCATCGCACAATGATAGTTGGATCCCGATCCCACTGATGAGTTGGATTACTCTCGGGAGATTATTTCACTTAAAAATCAATGTTATAAACTAAGTAGGTGTCTAGAACGGTGTTAGCGGGGCTACGCCTCCAGGAAAAAGAGGTTATTTAATTAAGGAACTTCGCGAAAGCATTGGAAAACATCCCTCGAAGTACCAACACTAACCTGGCTAAAAGGTTAAGCAAGTATTGTGACGTGCGATTAATCCTGACTAGTTCCTCTTTTAAGATTTGAAGAAGAATTTGAGGAAACAGTGGGAGCTATCCTGATTAGATAAACTAATAAACCAATCTAATCTTGCAAGAGCGCACGCTGAGTGTTTCTTTTCTCTCTCTCCAGGTAGCAACTATTTCACGCCCTAATCAAGATAATAAAATGTATCGCTTGACCAATCCGAATTCTTATTCGGGGCTGGGGAACGTTGGTTCGGCTCTAACTTACGACAACAGTCATAAATATGAGCAAGGGAAAGAGGATTGTATGGATTCCAAGGATACCCAGTTGAAGAAGAAGCATAGTTTTGCATCTACTTCAGGTGTTCTTGTAATTGAGAACTGTTTTACGGTCAGCCCTACCTCCTGGGTACTTGATACCGGATCAGGATCTCATATCTGTAATCTGTTACAGGGACTGAGAAAAAGTAGGAAAGTTGTACCTGGTGATATGTCGCTCAGGGTAGCGAATGGAGCACAAGTTAATGCTGCAGCCGTCGGTGAATATCACCTAGTGTTGCCAAACGGCAATACTATGATTTTGAACGATCGCTACTATGTACCTTCCATCGTTTGCAACATCATATCAATTTCTTTACTCGATAAAGATGGATATAACTTTGTTCTTGATAGAAATATCATGAACATCTACCTTCATAAGGTACTGGTTGCAGAAGGTACACTGTGTAATGGTATCTACGTTCTAAATCAGAATACAGTTCTCAATGTACAAAACACACGCAAGAAGAAGAATTCAGGTACGAATGAATCCTACTTGTGGCATTATAGACTTGGTCATATCGGAGAGAAAAGACTAAGTAAGTTGCATAAAGATGGACTCTTGAATACGTTTGAGTTTTCATCTTATGAAACTTGTCAGTCTTGTCTCAAAGGCAAGATGACAAAATCTCCGTTCACCGGACATGGAGAAAGAGCAACAAAGCTTTTGGGACTCATACATAGTGATGTATGTGGTCCAATGTCTATACATACAAGGGGTGGGTTCTCATACTTCATCACATTCACTGACGATCTCTCTAGGTTCGGATATGTGTATCTGATGAAACACAAATCTGAAGCTTTTGAGAAATTCAAGGAATTCAGAAACGAAGTAGAAAATCAGACTGGCAAAAGTATCAAGATCCTCCGATCGGATACGGGAGGGGAGTACTTAAACACGGAATTCCTAGATTACTTAAAAGAGATTGGAATTCTCTCTCAGCTTACTCCTCCTTATACACCACAGCACAACGGTGTATCGGAGCGGAGGAATCGTACCTTATTGGATATGGTTCGCTCCATGATGAGTAGTGCTGAGTTGCCTCTTTCATTTTGGGGACATGCGCTTTTAACAGCAGCATATCTATTGAATGATGTTCCGTCTAAATCAATGCCTAAGACTCCATTCGAGATATGGAATGGAAAAAGGCCATATCTTAAAAGGTTTAAGATATGGGGTTGTCCGGCTTATATTAGAAAACATAAACCAGATAAGCTGGAGGCACGATCAGTTTTATGTAAGTTTGTGGGATATCCAAAGAATGGTTATGGATATCTGTTCTACCACACCGAGGAACAGAAGGTGTTTGTTGCTCAGCATGCCGTTTTCTTAGAAACAGAGTTTCTTGTAAAAGAAATTAGTGGTAGCACGGTAGAATTGGAAGAAATTTAGCGACCACAAACTGAAACTGAAGATTTGACAGAACCTCAGGATTCAATAACCCCAGACGAACCTCAGCCACTCCGCAGATCTGGTAGAATTTCTCATCCGCTCGAGAGATACTACGGTTTTCTCTTAGACGGGGATCGAGAGGATTGCATCTTGGAAGAAGATGATCCTATCAGTTTCGGGCAGGCCATTATCAGTAGGGACTCTGATAAGTGGTTGGAAGCTATGCAATCCGAAATGGAGTCCATGTACACCAATAAAGTGTGGACCTTGGATATTGCTCCACCTGGGGTAAAACCCGTTGGATTCAAATGGATCTACAAAAGGAAACTTGGTGTAGATGGGTAGGTGGAAACCTATAAGGCTAGACTCGTTGCAAAATGTTTTCGTCAAAGACCTGGTGTGGACTATGACGAAACTTTTTCTCCAGTGGCTATGCTCAAATCCATTCGGATCCTACTTGCTATTGCTGCCTTCCATGACTATGAAATCTGGCAGATGGACGTAAAAACCGCTTTTCTAAACGGCTGTTTAGAAGAGTGCGTTTACATGGATCAGCCAGAGGGTTTTGTAGACAGTGGGAGCAGTGGGATGGTGTGCAAGTTGCTTAAATCCATTTATGGATTAAAGCAGGTATCGCAGAGCTGGAACATCTGGTTTGATGAGGCAATCAAGGAATTTGATTTCATCAAGAACGAAGATGAACTTTGTGTCTATAAGAAGATTGTAGGACGACCTGTCGTGTTCCTAGTCTTGTACGTGGATGACATTCTCTTGATAGGAAATGACATTCCTATGCTACAATCGGTCAAGCTATTCTTGTCACAATGGTTCACCATGAAGGACCTAGGTGATGCCTCGTACATTCTGGGGATCAAGATCTACAGAGATAGATCCAAGAGACTACTGGGACTTTCGCAGTCCAGGTACATAGAGACCGTACCAAAGAGATTTAGTATGGAAGATTCCAAGCACGTCAATATACCCGCATTGCATGGAATCACCCTCTCCAAGAAGATGTCTCCTAAGACTGACGAGGAGAGGGTTCGCATGAGCACTATACCCTACGCTTCGGCGGTAGGATCTATAATGTATGCGATGCTATGTACAAGACCAGATGTAGCTTACGCGCTGAGCGTGGTGAGCCGGTATCAGTCAGACCCAGGTGAGGGCCACTGGACGGCACTGAAGAACATTCTCAAGTACCTGAGAAGGACTAAGGAGATGTTCCTGGTTTACGGTAATGGAGACCTCAGGGTTGAGTCCTTTACCGATTCAAGCTTCCAAAGTGAAAAAGATAACAGCAAATCTATCTCAGGATTTGTGTTTACCCTCAATGGAGGGGCGGTATGTTGGAGGAGTTCCAAACAGGATACCGTCGCGGACTCGACGATGGAGGCTAAATACATTGCTGCAAGCGATGCCGCAAAAGAGGCGGTCTGGATAAAGAAGTTCATTGGTGAACTTCAGGTGGTTCCGTCCATTGTTGACCCAATACCTTTGTATTGCGATAACAATGGGGCTATAGCTTTAGCAAAGGAACCAAGATCCCATCAGAAATCCAGACACATCTTAAAGCGGTATCACCTGATCAGGGAGACCATTGATCGCCAGGAGATCGAGGTACGGAGAGTGGACACAATAGACAACACGGCGGATCCATTCACGAAGGCCCTCCTTCAAACACAGTTCGAGCGACTTTTTGAGCTATTGGGTATGCGGTACGCCAGCAGCTGGCCTTAGTGCAGACGTTGGGTATGCGGTACACCAATTACTGGCCTTTAGTGCAAGTGGGAGATTGTTAGATATGTATGCCCTAGAGGCCATTATTGTATAGTACTAGTTTGTATAATACATTTTGGAGGCTTGGGATATATATACGGGTTTACGACAGTCTTGCTCGATATAGTAGTATGCTACTTGGTTTGTTTCTATCTTAATATGTGTATATGTTTCTTTTAACATATCGCTAAAAACATATTGATGGAGCCCTTAGGATCTTTGCTTGACTACCGGCGTTGTGATGGCGATCGCACTGGTGTGGGCTGGGTAGTCTATAAGCACATCCTTATTTTGGTCCCTAGTCGTAGGATTACCAAGACAGGGCATCGATACTCCAGACTAGACTGGTGCATACGCTTCTCTTCCCAGCATGGGAGATGGTCTGTCCTACAGCCATCAGTATGTCGTACTGGAGATAGTATGCAGGTGCTCATTAGGTTACGAGTACACTGGACAGGACTCGTCGGGAACTGTTGGTATTATACCTATCGTCAGTTAACAGTTTCCAGGTGACATGAGTACAGCTTAGTCCGCTGACTTGACACTGTCACTTCGCCTCGAGTGTGTTCCCACTGTTCTTAGATTACTACCCTACCACGGCTCTACTGAGTCGTGCAAACAGGTAGTAGTTGGGTGTAGTCCCGAAGCACTTAGAGGCAGTGACGGTTAGACAGGATTCGTCTCTCCCGGTATTGGGAGTTGATATCGCGCTGTGTCTAGGAGAGCCATTACACATTGTCGTCCCTGGCCAGGGCAAGCGAGAATTATTGGTAGGTTTTCCAGTAGATTCTCAGGGTGTTTTGGGCTACACTCCGACACGACTTATACCGCTATTAGGGGACTGACGTTTACCGCCCCTAGGCCCGCCATGCGATATTCTCAGACGAATAGACCGGACTGTACGGAGATTGTTACATTCAGGCTCAGTAGGAGTTCGGATGGGTTCACCTCATCAGTCTTCTTGTCGGCATCTACCTGGGGACCGTTACGTACAGCTAGTACCGCTTGAGGCCTGTGGTTAAACCCACTGCCAGCGTAGTGTCGAGCCTTTAGAGTCCCACACAGAGGGTTACTCGCCTTTGGGCAAAACAGAGTAGAGGTCGCATGGTTTTGCGATGGGGTTCGTTCACATCCGCGCACTTGTGCACGTTTGGTGTCCGGACAGTTATTACTAGCGGGTTTTGGTTTAAGCCAGATCTTAGTACTTATTTTGGGATTGGTTTTGTCTCAGTGTATTTGTGTTCCTTGGAACACGGATGCGGGTGTGTATGCACAGTTGACAGAGGCAGAGGCAGGGAATTCTCATTAGGGTTGTTGACCATTTGATTTTGGTGGACTTGTTGACCGTTGACTTTTTCTAAACCCTAATGAGAATGAGAAATATGATTAATAATATTAATTAAGTATTATTGTGCCATGGTTGAGTTGAACATTTGACTTTTGTTGACTTGTTGACTTTGTTGACCGGTTGACCATTGTGGACTTGTTGACCATCGTCATTTCATTTCTATAACTTTTGTTTACTTGTTGTTCTTTACAAAAATGCATTAAATGCATGAAATGATAATGGTCATTGAAACTAACCATCACAATTCTTAATTATTATTATTATCATGATTATTCTTGTTTTTGTGAGTATGGTTGCATTATGAGAGCTCATTCTATTATTTTCTTTCTCTCTCTTAGAAAGAAAGCTCTCCCTCTTCCTCTCTCAAGGTTCAAGTGTTCCATGAGTTGGAAATCATGAACCTTTGAGACAAAACCACCATAACTCTTCTCTACTCATTCTAAAGTTCTAGGTTTAGCAAACCAAGCACCTTAGTTATCTCTAGGTTGAGATAGGAGCTCAAGTTCGAGGCCCTCGGGTGGATCCATCTACGGCAAAGAGGAGACGACGAGGAGGAGCCGTTCAAGCCACTACAAGGAGCAAGCAAGGAGGAGAACCACCAAACGAAGAGAAGGAGTTTAAGACCTAGGTATAACCATTCTATATAGTAGCTAGAACTTGTAATTTAATTGTTAGTTTTTGTTTAGCAAAGATCCTTCATGGATGGTCCATGTTACCTTTTGAGGAAAAATTTTGATTTTTACCTATTCCGCCTCCCCGAAAGAACCGGGGTGGGTAACATGGACCTAAAAGTAGCGGCGCTTTGCAAAAATTTATTTAAAATACATAATCTTATAGAAAAAGGTTTTAATAGTAAAAGGTATTTATGTGTAAATTCGTATTCCCGTATTCTATATTCCCGAAAGATATCGTGTTATGTTGCATATGAGTGTTGTGAGGAGGTAGGTCATTACCTCGTGATCTATTTAAAAGTATAGCAAGAAATATGATGTTTAATGTCAAAACTAAACTACATGGTATTTTAATGAAAAAGTACGATAAAAATTATAATATGAAATATTTTATTATGAAACTTGTTCATAATGTTTTGTCAATATTTAATAGTCAATATGTGAGAGTTTGGTATGTGTGTAGTTAAGAAAATTGGGAATTTTTAAAGAAAACCGAATCGGAAGTCGGATTAACTCCGCTTCCGTCGAGTTTTAAAAATACGAGTTTTAAGAATAGAGAATAGAAGTGGGAGGAGGAACTTACTGGAATTTAGCGTAGAAAAGAGGAATGGGGAGTGGAAGTGGGTTCTGATGCGTCGTTTCCTCGCCGGGGGCTCCTAGAGTCATCGTCGGAAGTTCGCCAGAGCTTCGTTCTTCGCTAACTCCACTTGTACACAAAATTTCTTGAGAGTTTTCTTGAGAATTTGGGCAGAGTTTGTGAGTGAGGGTGTGTGTGTTTAGGTGTGGTATTTATAGGGAAATTCTAGGGTTAGGGTTTGAGAGAAAAATGAATTAAAAGATTGCATTAAAATGGTTTAAATTGATTTTATTATGTTCTGTTAATGTACAGGGGATTTAAAGTATACAGGGGTTATGGGGATATCAAGAGGCACATGAGTCATGAAGGCCAACTCGGGTTTGGAGCCGAGTTGTCCGACCTCATCGGCCGAGTCATGGCGAGTCAGGCGTCGTCTTGTCGCCACGTGTCCTATGCCGTTTGGTCTACCCCTCGGTTCGTTTATTTATATGTGACTTTTAGTTATTACGAGTTATGCACGTGTAGGCTCTTGGGCTTCTAAAAATTTAAAAATAAAACTAATTAAAAAATAATGTGGTTAATGGAATTTGAACTCAGGTGCTTTGGTTCAGCAGTGCAAGGTCTTACCAGTGAGCTACAAGCTCTTGCTTGTTATTAAAAAGAAAATCAAATACTTAAAGTACTCACAGGAAATGTAAATACCCTAAGTATACATTAATTTTAAATGAATTTTATGTACACTAAAAATTCAATCCCCATAGGTGAAGAGATTTCTGCTCCAGGTCATGATCTTTAATAAGCACGAAGACTTTCTGATCCACGGGCGCGTCGGCAAAGGCACTCTTTGACCGTACAAAAGGGAAAGAAGAGTCGGAAGCCATAATACCTACATAAAGAGAGATGAGGGTTAGCTTTCAATGCTATGTTCTGAACTCTGACACTTAGTACTTAAAAATTATACCGCACTGCAATGCAGAATAAAGTGACAAAAGGGGGACCCACAATATTAAGGCGATGTCCCATCATTGATGGGGCAGTCACTTATTAAGGATGAAATCCTAAGACGATTCTCATTTAATGAGAAACCTTATTGGGCTAAGAAGTTAAACTCTTTCGAGAGCTGTGCTCTGCAAACAGATTTCACATCTGTCAATTTTAATTAAGAGGGGAATAAAATTCCACCAAAAATTTCTAAGAGTTATGCTCTGTAAAAATAATGGGATAATCTACTAGAACGCTCAAAAGCAAAGCTTTTTAATAGGGTAAAACCCCAATATCTTTAAGATCTGCAAAACATACTATAAGAGTTCTTCATGAAAGATGAGCAAAGCTCTGATTAATAGGTTAAGAAACCCTAAAATACATCTTAAGATCTACGATCTAAGAAAAGCAAAGCTCTATTCATGGGTTCGATTAGAATCCTTACCAAATTTTGGGGTAGAGTTCTAACTCTAGAAAGGATTTTTTTGGGCAGAAATCTAAGCTCTGAAAGGAGAATTAAATTATCAGAAAAAAAAAGAACAAGAGAAGATGAACAGCAGTCATCTCAAGAGCCAAAGGCTTTACTTATAGGCACAGGAAGTCGATTCAACTTCTAAGAAAATCTAATGGTGGAAAAGCTTCCACCGCTGCACTCACGTGTGAGCCACGTGAGTGCAACGGTGGGGGGGCATTTGTTTCTCCAATAAAAGAGCAAAGCTCTGTTCAAAATTTGAAAGGCAGCGTCAAGAATTAGAAACTCTGAGGCAGCGCCTCACGTTCTTTGCACGAGGGGGCCAGCGCCAAGAGTTAGAAACTCTGAGGCAGCGCCTGATGTGCCTCGCATAAAGGTGCCAGCGCTAGAACTAAAAGCTCTCTGATTAGACAGAGCCGTTGGATCAAAGATTCAACGGAGGTGATAAATCACCAAAGTGCAGAATTAAGTTCTGCTGAGGAAATATTCCTCAAATCTTTTTAAACAAGAAAAATTACTTTCTGTAAAACAGAGGATCGTTGGATTAAAAAATCCAATGATGATTAAAAATCACCTATCTGCAGAATAAATTCTGTATGGGAAAATATTTCCCTAATCTTGTTAAAAACAATAAAGATATCTTCTGCAAAATAGAAGTCCTTTGATCAAAGATCCAACGGTGAATAAAATCCCCAAATCAATTAAAAATCTCTCAATGAGAGATTTCTTTAACTAAATTAACAGACTATCCTCTACTATAAAAAGGACCCAAGACTTCAAGTCTTGGACAGAGAAACCCTCCCTCCCCATAAGCTTTAGAGCAAGCAAGAAAGCTTTAAAAGGGAAGTAAGAAGAATACCTCTTTTCGAGGCAAATAAAAATAATGATAGAGATTAGAGCATCTCATCTGCATATCTAAGGGTTTAACCCTCATAAAAAAAACTCAGTTCTTTCCCTGGATCTGAGATCCATGAAACAAGTCTCCCACAAATGAGAATTTAAATCTCATAGGGATGAACTTGTTCTTGGGGATCAAAGATCCAGAAAAGAATAGAGAATTGAACTCTTCTGAACAGAATACACGAAGAAAACCTAGCGCCAAGTACCTCACGGGTCCTTCACGTGGGCGCTGCTCAATAAAGAGTGCTTAGCGCTTAATGGTTGGCGCTCAGTACCAAGCGCCTCACGTGTCCGTGGGCGCTGCTCAATAAAAAGTGCTTAGCACTCAATGGTTGGCGCTTAGCGCCAAGCGCCTCACGTGCCCCGCACGTGAGCGCTGCTCAATAAAGAGTTCTTAGTGCTTAGTGGTTGGCACTCAGCGCCAAGCGCCTCACGTACTCCGTACGTGGGTGCCATAAAGAGTGTTTTACGCTCCATAAAAAACAAAAAAAGAGGGGAAAGTAAAGCAAAGTATGAGTGTCAGAACCCATAAGAATACTCAGCATTTTTTGCACAGAAAAGGGACTGAGCCCAAGTAAGTGTTTAACACTTTATTTAAAGACTGAGTGGTTGAGTCCAAGTTGACCAAATCCAAAATTCAGATCAACCGAGCCCATGTGTTCATCATTTTCCAAATTGGTATTAGTCCCAAACACGACTACAGATCTCCCAACGGACGTTGGTTCAAGGGTACATCTCTTCACACCTCTGATACATGTCGTTATATTTCTTCAGCGTCTTCAGAGAGGTGGTGGGTCCCGATAACCAATAACTCTTTGGTGCACTCCCAAATTGACGGGCACATCCCACTACGGACCGCAACGTTCTTAAACTAGCTGCGGACCACAACGTCCTTAAATGTAACACCTTAGAATGTGATTAGTGTTATTTAAGCATTTATGCGGGTTTTAAGGAAAAGTTTACCAAATCGGATTCATCACATTTTATAACAATTAATTAATATTTTTATATTATTTGTTATGGATTGCACACACTTGTGCGTGTTAATGTGAGGGTATATTAGTGTTAATCTCGTTTAGTAGCCATGACACCTTAAGTTAATCCTTGTCCAAATTAACCCTTGCCTTAACCTTTCCCATGATATTTTGGTGTAAGGAAATATCTTGTTTGGATTTGAAAGAGGTGGCTAGTGAGTCATGGAAGCATTACTGGTGGCATTAATGGAGGTGAGGGAGAGAGTGAGCATAAGGAATTAGTCCACCCTACACTCACCCTCTCACCCTTTACTCTCGTTACTCTCTCATTCTCTCTCATTCTCACTTATTGTTCATCCCTCAACCCCAAACTGAAACCTCTCTCCCTCTTCACAAAATCTTTGCAAAACTTCACAAAAATCCATGGAAAACACTTCAAATGTCTTGATTAGCCACTAGGTTGCCTTGGAGCTTGGAAAGCTAGGATTTTTTAGCAAGAGTGGCTGAGTAATGATCTCTAAATTGTTAAATAGGTGTTTTAATGTTGTGTAGCTTGTAGGTTGCTGTTTAGAACACTTAAGGTATCGTTTCGTGCAAATATCGTATTTTTAGTGTTATAATAGAGTCTTTGTGATCTGCTATGACCTGGAAATTTTACTGAAAAATCTAGCAGTGTAGTGGTGTTGTACTAGTGACCCTGAGAATACACCTAGAGCACGAACCCCATGGGCTCGGTTTTGGCCGGCGATGAGAAGGAGAAATCAGGCGACCTCGGATTTTTTAGGTAATTGGGGTTTGGTTTTTGGAGGGTAGCTGTCTGCAGTGGTTTTGAGGTGTTTGGTACTGTTTGATTTTTGACTATTGACAGTACGCAAAATCTGGGATCACTTGTGCATAATCTAGTATTTTGAGTACGTGCGTTACGTTAGCCGACACGGTTCATGATCTTGTGTAGCTGTTGCACTTGGGTTAGTTTTGGTGTGTCGCCACACACGATAGCCGTTAGACGAACACTTATGGGTTGGTTTGGAGTTGGTGCGGTGGTCAAACGTAGTGTGTACGTGATATTGATCGATTTCTAAAATTTTTGCACTGGCTATGTTTTATGTTAATAGGATCGCAGGCGAGGACTTTGGACGCTGCGAAGAAAGGGAAGCAGGTGATTGGATTTACCTAGCCCGCAATTGTCGGTGAGTAGATTTAACATCTACGGGGAATTTTCCTGCATGGCGTATGCGTCAGGGTTAGATATGATATGATATTTGTCGCATGTTTATATTGCAAATATAGAGATTGTGCATAAAACTTCATTGCATACTATTATTTGATGTGCTTGGACACTGCACTATTATCGATGGTTTATGTTGCACGAGCACTGATTGTATGCCACCCACACCGTCGATAATTGCCATGACACGCACAACACAAATATATATATGATATTGTTTGGTTAGTGATATTGAGATCTTGATTCATATTCCATTATGCATATGACATATAGCATACATGTATACTTACATGCTTACGCATATGTCTTGCCATGCCTACATGTTAGCTTTCTATAGACCTATATGGTATTATACCATTAGAAATAGGTATATACACATACGAGACATAGCTACATGTACATCTTTCATACATACTTACATGTTCACCCTTATATGATGTTGTGATGGATTTCGGAGGAATTAGGAACCGCATGATATATTTAATAACTTGTTGCAGTTAAATAGCAGTTTTTCTTTTATATGCTCATATTACTGTTTCATGTTGCATATCTTATATTTCATGGATTTCGCATTGATATATGGATTTCATATGATGTTTTCTGGATGTTTTACTCCTGGGTATATATATCAGTGGTATGGGACGCTGATATATATACATGTATATATATATATATCAGTGGTATGGGACGCTGTTATATATGTACACATATATAATATATATATCATCATAATGATCTGTGCATGTATTCTTATTCATTACGATGTGAGGGGTCGATGTGCCCGATGTGAGGGGCCGATGTGAGGGCCGGTATGGGGGCCGATTTGGGAAATTTGGGATTTAGATTGTCTTGATGGATACTGGTCCTGCCATGATGAGGATTCCGTGAGGAGGACATGTTTTACCCCATACTCCGCATTTATTCTATATGCATTGCTTCATGTATAATAGTACCTGATAGAGTACCTTTCATGACTGTTGCATATATACATATTGCCATACTTATGCTATCAGATTTCATATGATAGATTATCACTGTTAGTGCATACTTGCGATTTCAGTATGATGTTATTTACTATTCACGAGTTGGCAACTCATCATCATTGTGCCGCAGTGTTTGCAGGTCTGATCATCAGAGTGGACGCGGCCAGACGCCTTATTATCTCTACTTTTACGGATACCGCTACAGTTGGCTTTGAGGCTGTTTGCTTTAGGTGGGTTGCGGTTATCCGATGATGTACATTGTATATTTTTTTATCTAGTACTCTCCATCTACCACCTTCATGTATTGACTTAGAGACGAGTTGTGAAGATTGATTTGTGTATTCTTAGTCGTGCTTGTGTGAGCCGACTTTTATATATGTGGATTATCTCTTTTCTTCACTACGGTGTCGTATATCTGTTGTGGTGGTTGTTTCCGCCGTTGGGCGAGATTTGCCCCCATTAGGGATGTTTTACTTTTATCTTATGTTTGTACCCATTTCGGGACGAGTTTTTACAAGGAGGTGCTGCCGAAATTTTTATGAAAACAAACTTAAGATTTAAAGTTTTGCATCGAGCTTTTAAATGTGTTCTATCTTTTCCTTCTTGTAATGGTTTAGATTGCTGGGTTTTTCGGCTTACTTAACTGCGTTACGCCTGTTGACGTTACGTAATCTAAGTGCCGGTCATATGCCCAAATTTTGGGTCGTGACAAAGTTGGTATCAGAGCGCTAGGTTTTACCTTTCGGAGTGTAGCATGACCTTAGTATGATGGAGTGGGTAGCTTAAGCAGAGCGACGTAGAGTATGTATGTTCCGCGGCATACTTACAACACGGTGCTCCGCCTAAGTGACCTTAAGACTTATTGCTTGAAATTCCTTCCGTGATAATATATATCCTTGTGATCTGATTTCTGTGTCCTTATCGAATTCTATTTCCATTTCCAGCCTTTATGCCGCCGAAGACTGTAGGGTTCCTAGGCACACTAGTGAGGTCTCACAAGGCATCAACCATGCCAATTTCAAAAAATCTAGGTGCCGAGAAATCCGACTACGGACCGTTGGCTAGAAATCTAGGCGAAAAAGAAACTAGTTAACAACTTAACTACAAAGAAACGGAAATACAACCTTTGTAGATCCGGTGCTCCACCTCCATAGCTCCGCAACGATGTCCCCTCGCTGTCCAAATGAATTCCCGGGCTCTAGCGTCGGCTTCGTCGGAGAAATGGCGAGCTAGGTCGTCGATGTCCATGCCGAAGATGATCTACGTCGAGGCATCGCTAGATCAAGCTCCACCTTCACCAAGGCTTGAAAACTTGTGAAGGAAACACACTCTACTACTTGGCAAGAGGTAGAGGATGAAGAAATAGAAAGTGGGTAGACTTTAGAATTGGATTTCTCACTCTATTTCTCACTTTGCCATTAAAGCTTTCAAGCTTTTTCTTGAAGTGAAGAAGAAGAAGAAGATAAAGTTATGATAAGTTAATTCCAAAAAGGAAATTAAAAGAATACTTATCATAACCAAACCATGGTCAAGTGTAGAGAATCAATCATGGTTAGTGGGATGGTTAGGGTTAAGCATGAGACAAAATGGTCGCTTGGTCAAAGTCTTCATGAAGCTTCATGAACAAAACAAAACATGCCACCATTTTCTCATTTGCTTATCTTTTTCCAAAAGAATAAATAAATGAAAAAAATGAATAAGGAAATATTAAACCCTAACCATTTCATTAACCAACGTTTAATTCTTTACACTTAACCAAAAGGCATGTATCATCAAACATGATACAAGCAAGTGCACAAAATCATATCGCATATGCAATGCGCACATCCGAGTGAGAAAATCCATTTAAAGTGAACCGATACTAGTTAATGCAAAGTAATATATCAAATATATAATTATGCATTAAATCATTAAATCAACACTTGATTTAACGACCCGGTCATATCGCATATAACCGACTAATATCAACAGTAACAACTTATCGAATCAACACTTGATCCGATAACCCGGCTATATCACATATAACCGATCAATGTCACATATCGCGAGAATCGAATACAGTATCACACACTGGTATTATTCTTGGTCCCGCACATATCTCATATGCGCTCCTATTTTGTTTCGCTTGAGCCAGGAAACCTCTGTGTAGGACTCTAAAGACTCGTCAATACGCCGGCAGCAGATGATGATCATATCAAACACCCACAAGCCGCAAGCGGTCTGCTAAACGTAACGGCCACCCGGGTATTGAGCGATCAGAAGATCGACGAGCAAGCCCACTCACACTCCAGTGAATCCAACCAGTAACACTACCGTACAGTCCGGTCTGATCGTCTGATATGTCGCATATCTCGCCTAGGGGTGGTAAACGTCAGACCCCAATAGCTCGATAAGTCGCGTCGATATGAGGTCTATAACAATTCGAGAAACTACTGGTAACACTTACCAGTAAATCTCAGCAACCCTGGCCAGGGATTTCCTGTTAAAGCCAATCGAACACAGCGCAACATCAACCCCCTATACCGGGAGAGACGAATCCCTTCCTATCGCTCATTGCCTCCATGTGACTCGGGACTGTACCCAAAAACCACCGTTTTGCATGCCCTCTTGGACGTGGTAAGATGGAAATCAAAGCACGGTGGGAACCACACAAGACTCTATGACGATCTCGAGTCAACAGACTACTCTGTACCAGTGTCACCAGAGAACTGCCATCTGACGTGAGGTATAATACCATCTGGGAGTTCTCGGCGAGTCCGTCCAGTGTACCCAGTCTCCACTGAGCACCCGTATATCATCTCTGATGTCAAACACCGATGGATATGGGATCATCCATCGCCTATCTATATAGGTCGAGAAGGTATACGCTAGTCTACTCTGGCATATCGATGCCCCGTCTCGATACACCCACGACTAGGGACCTTGAAGGATGTACTTATGGACCACCATGTCCCCACTAGTATGATCCGCATCATAGTCCAGGTAGTCAAGTACACATCCTAAGGGCTTTACCAACATGTAACAGAGAGACAATCAGTATACACGTTAAGGTAAAGTTCAACCAGATAGCATACTATCATGTCGAGCAAGAAAGTCCTCCCTATATATGTCCCAGCATCCACTACAATATACATCCTATGTACAGTAATGGCCTCTAGGGCATACATATAACTAACAAAGACTACGAGGGCGCAGAGAGCGGCTGCGAGGTCCGAGGTCAGAGTTGACTCGTCTGAGATGAGGACTGACCAGGACGGTACGCCTGTTGTGTAGGAGCAGATTGTTCCACCTTCGACAGACAATATGGTTATGCTAGGGGATGGTATGCAGGATTTGCGCCAGATGATGGGATCGTTAGTTGAGGCCATTCGAGCGCAGGGGCAGGCGGTTGTTCCACCTGTTACGGGGACCATGTTGGTGCCTACTGTTCAAGCGGTTGTACCTGTAGTTATGGAGGTGATCACCGTATCGTTATCGGAGTTCATGAGGCTGAGGCCTCCGGTTTTCACTGGTACCGATGCAGCCGAGGATCCGCAGTCTTTTATCGGCCGGATGGCCAGGATTTGTCGTTCGCTTAGATGCTCCGACGCGAGATGGGTGGAGTTCGCGAGCTTTCGTCTGGAGGGTCTGGCCAAGAAGTGGTGCGAGTCCTTAAAGAAGGGCAGAGCCGCAGGTCTTTCTCCTATGACCTGGGCTGAGTTCGTGACGGTGTTTCTTGGGCGTTTCTTCTGCTGAGCGTCAGGGATGCTCGAGCACACAGATTCGAGTCATTACGCCAGACTTAGGGTATGACAGTGGCCGAGTATGATGTGCTGTTTACCGAACTGTCTGTGTATGCTCCGTATTTGGTAGCTACGGAGGAGATGCGGGCCAAGAGATTTGTTCGAGGCCTGCTTACCCATTTGTTCTTCGCTATCAGCGTTCAGCATTGCGACACCTATGCAGCAACGGTGGACGCAGTCCTGTTAGTTGAGGAGCGTCTTTCTGAGACGTCGGTTGCTCCGGAACCGAAGAGGGTTCGTATTGGTGTTTCAGCACAGAGGCAGGCGTTTAGACGTCGTGACAGTTCCCGTTCAGATACTAGGGGTAGTGGAGGTCCGGGATGAGGACAGCTTTTTAGCTCTTATTCCCAGGGGAGTTAGCAGTTTTCATCTGGATGTTACCGGTGCGGGAGTTTGGGTCATCGGGTTCGAGATTGTACTGAGCCACGTGAGCGCGAGGCAACTGTACCACAGGTTACCTTACCACCTTCTCCACCTCAGAGGGTGTTTCCCCTTATGCCTGTTGTTGCTCCGCTTCAGACTCATGTGCAGAGAGGCCGGGGTCGCAGTGGTTTTGTACCGAGAGGGCGGGGTGGTAGAGGCGGAGGTCGGCCAGTCGTCGGTAGAGGGCAGGCTCGGGTGTTTGCCTTGACTCATCAGGACGCGCAGGCGTCCAATGCAGTGGTTTCAGGTACTCTTTCTGTATGTTCTTTTGAGGCTCATTTTTTGTTTGATCCGGGATCTACGCATTCGTATGTTTCTACGCACTTCGTGCCGAGGTTGGGTCGAGAGTCGTGTTTGCTAGATCAGCCGCTTTTTTGTGATTACTCCTGTTGGCGATTCTTTCGTCGCGCGATATGTATTTCGGTCGTGTGCCGTCCAGATTGGAGATAGAGATTCGTCCGTCGATTTGATCCTTCTAGATATGTTGTACTTCGACGTTCTCCTTGGCATGGACTGGTTGGCAGCTTGTTATGCGTCGATGGACTGCCGTGAGAAGACTGTCAGTTTCAGTTTTCCGGGCGAGTCTGTTCGGGTTGTGCAGGAGGACCGATGTGCCGCCCCTCACAGTTTGATTTCTGCCCTTTGCGCTAGACGGCTTTTGAGGAGGGGATGTCGAGGATTCTTGGCTTTCATTTGTGATACTGGAGATACAGTAGAGTCGTTGGACCGGGTTCCTATCGTGCGAGAGTTTCCCGACGTTTTTCCCGATGAGTTACCTGGTTTGTCGCCAGAGCATGATATTGAGTTTTGCATTGATTTGATTCCTGGCACAGGGCCTATTTCTATACCGCCTTACCGGATGGTTCCGGTGGAGCTTAGAGAGCTTAAAGATCAATTACAAGAGTTGCTTGATAGGGGACTTGTGCGTCCGAGTGTTTCGCCGTGGGGGCTCCTGTGCTATTCGTCAAGAAGAAGGACGGCAGTTTGAGGTTGTGTATTGATTATCGTCAATTGAACCGAGTGACGGTGCGGAATAGGTATCCTTTACCTCGCATTGACGATTTGTTTGATCAGCTCTAGGGTGCGAAACATTTTTCTAAGATTGATTTGCGTTCGGGTTATCATCAGTTGCGGGTTCGGAATGATGACATTCCGAAGACTGCTTTTCGTACACGCTACAGGCATTATGAGTTTCTAGTGATGTCGTTCGGACTCACCAATGCCCCAGCAGCATTCATCGATTTGATGAACCGGATTTTCAGGCCGTTCCTCGACCAGTTCATTATTGTGTTTATTGTTGACATTCTGGTCTACTCTAGGAGTCGAGAGGAGCACGAGCAGCACTTGAGAATTGCTTTGCTGATATTGAAAGAACACCAGCTGTATGCTAAATTCTCAAAGTGCGCATTTTGGCTTGATAGAGTTGACTTCCTGGATCATGTGGTGACGGGAGACGGTATTCTTATGGACCCGAGGAAGATCGAGGCTGTACAACTTTGGTCCAGACCTGTATCCGTGACAGAGGTCCGCAGCTTTTTGGGCTTAGCTGGTTATTACCGCCGTTTCATGCAGGATTTTTCGAGTATCGCTGCACTGCTGACTGGACTGACCAGGAAGGGGGCTCCTTTTCTTTGGATTGATACATGCGAGCAGAGTTTTCAGCAGTTGAAGACTCGATTGACGACTGCACCCGTTCTATCTTTGCCTTCTGGATCAGATGGCTTTGTAGTTTACTGTGATGCGTCTCGAGTGGGGCTTGGTTGTGTGCTGATGCAGCATGATAGAGTGATTGCTTATGCTTCTAGGCAACTGAAGAAGCATGAGCAGAATTATCCCACTCACGATCTTGACATAGCTGCGGTGGACTTTGCGTTGAAGATTTGGAGACACTACTTGTATGGGGAGTCGTGTCAGATTTTCACGAACCACAAGAGCTTGAAGTATATCTTCCAGCAGCGGGATCTAAATCCGAGACAGTGCCGGTGGATGGATCTTGTGAAGGATTATGATTGCGAGATCCTTTATCATCCGGGTAAGGCGAATGTGGTAGCTGATGCTTTGAGTCGTAGGCCCGGGGGTAGCTTGTCTCAGTTGAGCGCAGTTCAAAGACAGTCTTCTGCTGATTGGAAGACCTTGTGCAATGGTAGAGTACAGTTTGAATTCACTTCCACTGGGGGACAGCTTGCTCATGTCCGCGCCCGTCCGCTTCTCCTGGATCGTATCCATGAGGCGCAACCCAGTGATACCCGTTTGTCTGAGATTCTTGAGATTGTTCGACAGGGTACAGTTTCGGAGTTCATAATTGATGACCAGGGTGTGCTACATTGCGGGACTCACTTGTGTGTACCAGATATTGATGAGTTGAGACGCGAGATCCTAGAGTAGGCACATCAGTCAGCCTTTAGCGTTCATCCAGGTTCCACCAAGATGTACCGTGACTTAAGAGACATTTACTGGTGGGAAGGGATGAAGCGCGATGTTTCGGACTTCGTTTCGAGGTGCCTGACTTGTCAGCAAGTCAAGGATGAGCATCAGAGACTGGCTGGAGAGTTGCAGCCTTTATCCATTCCTGAGTGGAAATGGGAGCAGATTTCCATGGACTTTGTTGTGGGTCTACCCAGGACTAGTCGGAGGTATGACTCCATTTGGGTGATTGTTGACCGGTTGACGAAAGTGGCTCACTTCCTTCCAGTGAAGACCACTTTCAGTTATACTCAGTATGCTCAGTTGTATATAGATGAGATTGTGCGTTTGCACGGCGTTCCCACATGCATTGTATCCGACAGGGGCACCCAGTTTACTAGCTGTCTTTGGCAGAATCTTCAGGAAGATTTGGGTACCCGGTTGAGTTTTAGCACTGCATTCCATCCGCAGACCGATGGTCATCAGAGCGGACGATACAGACTCTAGAGGATATGCTTCGGGCATGCGTGCTTGATTTTGGTGGCTGTTGGGATCATCACTTGCCGTTGATTGAGTTCTCCTACCACAATAGCTTTCAGGAGACTATTCAGATGGCACCTTTCGATGCCTTGTATGATAGGAAGTGTCGATCGCCGGTCTGTTGGACCGAACTCTGTGAGAGTAGGGTTTTAGGACCCAGCTAGTTCAGGAGACTATAGAGATGATCCAGCTGGTTCAGGACAGGATGAGAGCAGCCCAGTGCAGATAGAAGTCTTATGCCGACCGTCGTCGTCGCAGACTTGAGTTCGCAGTGGGGATCATGTATTCCTGCGTATTTCTCCGATGAAGGGCATTATGAGATTTGGGGGGAAGGAGAAGCTCAGTCCCAGATTTGTAGGTCCCTTCGAGATCCTTGAGCGAGTTGGTACCGTTGCTTACCGTTTAGCGCTCCCGTCCAGTTTTCCGGATGTTCACCCCGTGTTCCATGTGTCGATACTTCGTAGATACCTGCATGATCCTTCTCACATGATTCAGCACGAGACAGTTCAGCTTGAGCATGATCTTTCGTTCACCGAGCAGCCGGTAGTTATATTGGATCGGCAGGTGAAGAAACTTCGGTCAAAAGTCTTGCCATCTGTGAAGGTTCTTTGGCGTAGCCCGACTAGTGAGGAGATCACTTGGGAGGCCAAGAGCGAGATACGGAAGAAATTCCCTCATCTCTTTGAAGGTACGCTTGTATGAAATTTTAATTCGGGGAAGAATTTTCTTTAAGGGGGGAGATTGTAACACCTTAGAATGCGATTAGTGTTAATTAAGCATTTATGCGGGTTTTTAAGGAAAAGTTTACCAAATCGGGTTCCTCACATTTTATAACAATTAATTAATATTTTTATATTATTTGTTATGGCTTGCACACACTTGTGCGTGTTAATGTGAGGGTATATTAATGTTAACCTCGTTTAGTAGCTATGACACCTTAAGTTAATCCTTGTCCAAATTAACCCTTGCCTTAACCTTTCCCATGATATTTTGGTGTAAGGAAATATCTTGTTTGGATTTGAGAGAGGTGGCTAGTGAGTCATGGAAGCATTAATGGTGGCATTAATGGAGGTGAGGGAGAGAGTGAGCATAAGGAATTAGTTCACCCTACACTCACCCTTTCACCCCTTACTCTCCTCACTCTCTCATTCTCTCTCACTCTCACTTATTGTTCTTCCCTCAACCCCAAACTGAAATCTCTCTCCCTCTTCACAAAATCCTTGCAAAACTTCACAAAAATCCATGGAAAACACTTCAAATGTCTTGATTTGCTACTAGGTTGCCTTGGAGCTTGGAAAGCTAGAATTTTTTAGCAAGAGTGGCTGGGTAATGATCTCTAAACTGTTAAATAGGTGTTTTAATGTTGTTTAGCTTGTTGGTTGTTGTTTAGAACACCTAAGGTATCGTTTCGTGCAAATATCGTATTTTTAGTGTCATAATAGAGTCTTTGTGATCTGCTATGACCTGGGAATTTTACTGAAAAATCTAGCAGTGTAGTGGTGTTGTACTAGTGACCTTGAGAATACACCTAGAGCACGAACCCCATGGGCTCGGTTTTGGCCGGCGATGAGAAGGAGAAATCCGGCGACCTCGAATTTTTTAGGGAATTGGGGTTTGGTTTTTGGAGGGTAGCTGTCTGCAGTTGTTTAGAGGTGTTTGGTACTGTTTGATTTTTGAGTATTGACAGTACGCAAAATCTGGGATCACTTGTGCAAAATCTAGTGTTTTGAGTACGTGTGTTACGTTATCCGACACGGTTCGTGATCTTGTGTAGCTGTTGCACTTGGGTTAGTTTTGGTGTGTCGCCACACACGATAGCCATTAGACAAACACTTGTGGGTTGGTTTGGAGTTGGTGCGTTGGTCAAACGTAGTGTGTATGTGATATTGATCGATTTCTGAGATTTTTGCACTGGTTATGTTTTGTGTTAATAGGATCGCAGGCGGGGACTTCGGACGCTGCGAAGAAAGGGAAGCAGGTGATTGGATTTACCTAGCCCGCGATTGTCGGTGAGTAGATTTAACATCTACAGGGAATTCGCCTGCATAGCGTTATACGTCAAGGCTAGATATGATATGATATTAGCCGCATGTTTATATTGCACATATAGAGATTGTGCATAAAACTTTATTGCATACTATTATTTGATGTGCTTGGACACTGCACTATTATTGACGGTTCATGTTGCACGAGCACTGATTGTATGCCACCCACACCGTCGATAATTGACATGACACGCACAACACACATACATTTATGATATTGTTTGGTTAGGGACATTGAGATCTTGATTCATATTCCATTATGCATATGACATATAGCATACCTGTATACCTACATGCTTACACATATGCCTTGCCATACCTACATGTTAGCTTCCTATAGATCTATATGGTATTGTACCATTAGAGATAGGTATATACACATACAAGACATAGCTACGTGTACATCTTGCATACATACTTACATGTTCATCCTTATATGATGTTGCGATGGATTTCGAAGGAATTAGGAACCGCATGATATATTTAATAACTTGTTGCAGTTAAATAGCGGTTTTTCCTTTATATGCTCATATTACTGTTTCATGTTGCATATCTTATATTTCATGGATTTCGCATTAATATATGGATTTCATATGATATTTTCTGGATGTTTTACTCCTGGGTATATATATCAGTGGTATGGGACGCTGATATATATACATGTATATATATATATCAGTGGTATGGGACGCTGTTATATATGTACACATGTATAATATATATATCATCATAATGATCTGTGCATGTATTCTTATTCATTACGATGTGAGGGGCCGATGTGCCCGATGTGAGGGCCGATCTGAGGGCCGATATGGGGGCCGATTTGGGAATTTTGGGACTTAGATTGTCTTGATGGACACTGGTCCTGCTACGATGAGGATTCTGTGAGGAGGACATGTTTTACCCTATACTCCGTATTTATTCTATATGCATTGCTTCATGTATTAGTAGTACCTGATGGAGTACCTTTCATGACTGTTGCATATATACATATTGCCATATTTATTCTATCAGATTATCATTGTTAGTGCATACTTGCGATTTCAGTATGATGTTATTTACTATTCACGAGTTGGCAACTCACCCCGTTGTGCCGCAGTGTTTGCAGGTCTGATCATCAGAGTGGTCGCGGCCGTGCGCCTTATTATCTCTACTTTTGCGGATACTGCTACGGTTGGCTCTGAGGCCGTTTGCTTTAGGTGGGTTGCGGTTATCCAATGATGTATATTGTATATCATTGTATCTAGTACTCTCCATCTACCACCTTCATGTATTGACTTAGAGACAAGTTGTAGGATCGATTTGTATATTCTTATGACTCTGGTTGTCGTGCTTGTATGAGCCGGCTTTTATATATGTGGATTATCTCTTTTTTTCGCTACGGCGTCGTATATCCGTTGTGGTGGTTGTTTCCGCCGTTGAGCGAGATTTTCTCCCGTTGGGGATGCTTTACTTTTATCTTATGTTTGTACACGTTTCGGGACGAGTTTTTACAAAGGAGGTGCTGCCGAAATTTTTATGAAAATAAACTTATGTTTTAAAGTTTTGCATCGAGTTTTTAAATGTGTTCTATCTTTTCCTTCTTGTAATAGTTTAGATTGCTGGGTTTCTCAGCTTACTTAACTGCGTTACGCCTGTTGACGTTACGTAGTCTAAGTTCCGGTCATGTGCCCAAATTTAGGGTCGTGACATTAAACTAGCAACGAACCGCAACGTCCTTAAACTAACACAATGGAGCCCAAACGCTCATTTGTTGGGTCTGAATGATCCCAAAATCCTGTTGAGTAGATCATAGTCTAAAATTAGTTTAACATATCCTCAACAAACATTTAAGTTGATTTTAATCTCAAACGAGATTAACGATGCATAAATCAAACCAAACCAAAATCTAAGAATATACGGATTTGGACTAATTCACGCCCTACGGGCAACAACATAAATTAGTCTCCGTATACGATCCACGGGCAACCAAAAATAAAACAAACACACACGACACAAAGTGATCTTCTGGAGCAGGAGAAAGTGGTTATCGCGATACGGTAACGTAATTAACTGCAGGGGTTTACGTCTGTAGGGAAGAGCATCCCCATAATCAAAAACCCCTCATAACGAGGGAGAATTTGACGAAGTCTGCTACAACGGTCACATCCGTCCAAATCTCCGATACGTGGTGCCATAAATCAACTTAGCATTTTTGGAGAGGTGGACGGATAAAACCAAATAGCATCTACCCCGAAATTCAGGGAAGACGTTTGTCTTCCCTGTTTTCGGCGGTAAACAAAGATGTCATGAGTATAAACAGTAAACAGTAACAGTAACATGTAATGTAACAATCAAGATATAGGGAGTCAATCATGTCACATGTATCCTATGGGTCCATAACGCTAGGTTATCTATCCTATGGGTATTTGAAACAAATGTATATAATCATCCATGTAACTCAACAGTATATACCCCGTTACCCTCCAAGACCATGGACGCAAGATATATCTTGTTACCTCCCGGGACCACGGACGCAAGATTTATGAATCAAGAATGATTTGTTTCGTTAACCCCCGAAACCACGGAAAAATGTAATATACTTTATAGTTACACTTCAGTTACATTTTGATTTCCCCAATTCTCGCGGTTTTATTTTTCAAGTCAGGTATGAAGATAATATCTACCTAACACTAACACAGGAATAAACAGGTATAAGATACGTCCATCAAGATAACAGGAAAAAGTCTACCAGGACAATAGGTCAGGGCTGTTGGCATCGGTAATATCATAGGCAAGTAGGTTCTAGTATGATAACGGTAACAACAACAGAATTGCAAGGTACAAGTCATGAATTAGTGTACAAGCATGTCAGGGATGATATAATTACTCAGGTAAGGTGTATGTATCACAGTCATATATCATAGACAATCATGACGTAAAGCAAGCAATATAGTCCTAACAGTATATTGTTAAACACTAGCGGATATACATTAACAAGCATGTCATGTTTAAGATTAGTTTTATGATCAAATCAACTATTAATTATTCATGATATTAATCCGACTGGATTAAGTATAGTATTTTGTCATGACTCTTGAATGTGTTTAACTAGATATAACAGTATAGATTAAACTTATAGTTATCAAATTAATTGATGGCATGAAATGATACAAAGAGTATTTTGCTTAACGTATAATGTTACTTGTATCTAAATAAATTATTATGAACTAACTTATTTGCTAGTTATATGTATGATTATTAATTTGATATATGAAATGGCTTTAGCTAAACAAATACGTTATAACTGTATTTATTTATCCATATGAAAATACTAATACTCCATATGTGTAGTATAACAATGATATATTTAATTAACTTGATAATTGCAAACGTTACCATCAATATTTTTAAACTACTATTTTGTATTTAAACCTCTATATTTTATATTTAAACCTCTATCTCATAATGTTAACTTATCCAAAACCAGTAACAAGTGTTATCAAGATAGTGTTCTAGCTTCTAACAATGTTGTATACCGTAAGTTATTTTGCAGTTCTAGGGATGTTATTTGTAAATATTGTCAGTTCGTGAAAAATATAATATTATGAACAAACGAATGTAACAATAATGTTATGGCAAGAGTAGACCTTGACGTAACTAGCATGTTAGAGCAAGTGACAGATAATTGCTTCGAATCGATGATGCAATAGAAACAACGATGCAGATGTGAATAGAAGGCACGATCTCGGCTCAGGTAAGGTGCTCGGGTATGGGTGCTGGTCGCGGTCAAGAGATCACAACGAAGACGACATCAATGACTGCGGTTCTTAAAAACGATGTGACGACTGAATTAAGTAGGAAACTCTCGGTGATGATGAGATAGCCTCGGTTCAGGTTGGGGTCGTCTAAATCATGGGTTTAGGGTTTCGGTGATGAAGGCTAGGGTTCTTTGAGAATGAAGTTAGGGTTGTAGGAGCTGCTCGAGGGATGGTCTTAGGTTAGGCAACTGCTGTTGAAGTCAGCGCCAACGAGGGGTGGTGGAGTTGCTCGGTGAAGGAGACTAGAGGAAGTTTGGGCCGAGGGTATTGAGTTGAGATGGGTTCTCTGGTGTGAAGGTGATCGGTTAAAGGTTGATGGGATTGACGCAAGAGATGCAGATGATGGTGTCGAGGGCAATGGGTTCTCGGGTAGAAAAAGATGGTGCTGATGCGGTCACGGAAGGAGGAGAACGAAGTGGGTTAGGAGGAAGAAGGAGATGGAGGAGATGGTACTGTCGAGTTCAGAGATGAGGAGGTGGTGACGGAGGGATCGAAGATGTGGGATCTGAAAGAGGGTGCTCGGGTTACCGGCGGTGACGTGCTTGGAGTCGAGGTCGAGGGCTGGGGCTCGGTGGGATATATGCAGGTAATGGGGTGTATGGGTTATCACGGAGAGGAAGATGAAAAAAATGATGAAAGAGAGAGAGAAAGAGATATATGTCAATGAGTTGTTTATATAGGATTTGAGTAAAACTAAACCTAAATCCCCCAAAACTTAATCTTATCACAACACACCCAAAAATTTGTTTTAAAAGATTTTTAAAAGGATTTTCGAATATTTTATCATATATCCCTTTTTAAAACTTACTATACCAAAATATATATTGTTACATATCTAATATTATACAATATATAATTTATGCATACTAACAAGATACAAATAAATTAACTACAAGTATTAAATTCTAACAAAAATATTATAGTAACTAATATCATCGCTAATTAGAAATTTTAGATAGAATATTTAGTTTAGATGCAAGCTGGTCGGGTACAACATAATAAAGACGCATAACTATCCAAACACCAATAACAATAATAATTAAAAGAAAACTCAATACACTCATTTAATATCATTGAATAGTGTACGATCGTGTTAGGGTGTTATATTGAATGTAAATAAAGTTGTTGTTGGATTTTATTCATTTATCATTTCTTGTCATTTTTATATTGCTTATATATGCTTAACGTATTTGTTGCAAGATATGATCTTATCAGAATAAATACGTCGCGGACCTGTTATTGTTCTTTTGGGAAGCAGGGCATGACAGATTTTGTTAGTGGCTTATATAGGTCGGTTCTGCATGAAGTCGTAAGCAATATGATACAAGAAAAATGAAATCCGACAATTTTTACATTCCTTGCCTCTCAATTTCTTTGAATCTAATCCAATCCTTCTTTTCTCCAAGGTAATGGCTTCCTCCAATCCGATCAACGTCAACGGCGATACACCACCACCATCTACTGCTGCAACTTCCCTTGCTGAACAAACGGTGTTTCTCGATACCATCAAGGGCCTATTTGAGGTCAGCAAGAGCAGACCACTCTCTTTCATCAAGGACTGGTCCGTCTTGAAGCATAAGTATCGGGAGTGAAACAATTCCGAGCACTACACCCGAAGAATTTCTTTAGGAAAAAAACCCGATAGAAGCTTCTTTACCACCGGAAAAAAAGATGAACTGGGATAGAACGTCTTGCCCGAATTTGGGGGCAGATACTATATGGAATATATCCATCCATCTCCCCGAAAATTCCAAGTTGATTTATGACACCATATATCAGAGGTTTGGATATATGCAACCGATTTAGCTGACTTTTCAGATTCTCTCTCATGGATGAGGGGTTTTTTATTATAGGGACGTTTTTCCCTGCAGGTGCAAGCCCCTGCAATTAATTACGTTATCATAAAGCGATGAAAACTTTCTCTAATTCAGATATATCAATTTGTGTCATGTTATGGTTAGTTTATTTTGGGGTTGCCCTTGAATTGTATACGGAGACTAATATATATCGTCGCTCATAGGGCGCGGATTGGTCCAAATCCTTTTATAATATATTTGGGTGAACTTATGTAGCATATCTCATATAGATGAGGTTCACTGGTTCATGAGATACTTGGGTTTGATTTAAAGATCGTTAGTCGTATATGGGACTAAGATCAACTTAGATAATATGGCTAAAGATCGTTAGTCTTATATAAGACTAAGATCAGCTTAGATAATATGGCTAAATATCGTTAGTCGTATATGAGAATAAGATCAACTTAGAAACAGTGAGTATATGGACTCAATTGATCATTTTATTGCATATGAAGTATAGGCTTCTATACTTGGCATATATTGGCTAAGTTCCAAGTTTTGGCTTGTTATCAGGTGCACTTTACTATGGATAGCCTTGGATAATATATGGTAGTCAATTTGGTGATAGGTCGCAGAACTGAATATTAGTTTAAGGACGTAGTGGTTCATCTTTCAGCTTGCACGCACGTGTATATCACGTGACGAAGCATATGATGCTAACATCTAAATGGATGCACCCAATATTAAGGTGCGATTTAATTTGATGTTAGGTATATGTATGCCCTAGAGGCCATTACTGTACATGAGATGTATATTGTAGTGGATGCTTGGTCATATATTAGGAGGACTTTCTTGCTCGACATGATAGTATGCTATCTGGTTACTCTTTATCTTAACATGTACATTGATTGTCTCCCTATCACATGTTGGTAAAGCCCTTAGGATGTGTACATGACTACCTGGATTATGATGCAGATCATACTAGTGGGACAATGGTAGTCTGTGAGTACATCCTTTAAAGTCCCTAGTCGTGGGTGTATCGAGACGGGGTATCGATATACCAGAGTAGACTAGCATGTACCTTCTCGACCCATACAGATGGGCGATGGATGATCCCATATCCATTGGTGTTTGATATCAGAGATGATATACGGGTGCTCAGTGGAGACTGGGTACACTGGACGAACTCGTCGAGAACTCCTAGATGGTATTATACCTCACGTCAGATGGTGGTTCTCTAGTGACACTGGTACAGGTTAGTCTGTCGACCCAAGATCGTCATAAAGTCTTGTGTGATTCCTACTGTGCTTTGATTTCCACATTACCACGTTCAAGAGGACGTGCAAAACGGTGGTTTTGGGGTACAGTCCCGAGTCACATGGAGGCAATGAGCGATAGGAGAGGATTCGTCTCTCCCGGTATTGGGGGTTGATGTTGCGCTGTGCACGATTGGCTATAACAGGAAATCCCTGGCCAGGGCTGATTCAGAGATTTACTGGTAAATGTTACTAGTAGTTTCTCGACCCGTTATGATCCTCATATCGACACGACTTATCGAGTTACTGGGGTCTGACGTTTACCACCCGTAGACGAGATATGCGACATATCAGACGAAGAGACCGGACTGTACGGTAGTATTACTGATTGGATTCGCAGGAGTACGAGCAGGCTTGCTTGTTGATCTTCTGATCGCTCAATACCCAGGTGGCCGTTACGTTTAGCAGACTGCTTGCGGCTTGTGGGTGTTTGATATGATCATCACCTACTGCCGGTATATTGACGAGTCTTTAAAGTTCTACACAGGGGTTTTCTGGCTCAAATGAAACGGAGTAGGAGCACATATGTGATATGTGCGAGACTGAGATTAATGCGATATGTGATACCGCATTCTATTCTCGCGATGTGTGGCATGATTGGTTTTATGTGATATAATCAAGTTATCGGATCAAGCGTTGATTCGAAGATGTTACATTTGATATTAGTCGGTTATATGTGATATAGCCGGATTATTAAATCAAGTGTTGATTTAATAATTTAATGTATAATTATATATTTGATATATTACATTACATTAACTAATATTAGCTCACTTAAGATTACTTTTTCTCACTTGATGATACATTGATATATATGTGATATATGTTAATTGTATTATTTTCTTTTGTTGCAATATATTATATATGTGATATGTAATATTGTAACATGCAAGGTTATAAATGCAACTAGGGTTTATGAGATTAACACCATGGCTAGGTTTATGTTTAGTTTAATTAACTTAATTAGTTCTAAATTGTGGATTAAAGTTATGATATTTTGTCATGGTTGACTTGGTCCACTCTTTAGATATTTATCAAAATATTTGTTAACCTAACCCTAACCCTAGCTTATGGTTTATTCTCTATATAAGTTAGCCATGATACTTTTAACCCTTGGTTACATTTCTAACCTCCATCACAATTCATTCTCACTTGAGCTTTGAGCTTCTTCTTCTTCTTCTCCATTGATTTTGCTCTCTTGATTTTTCATGTGATGAAAAAAGTGAGAGAAAAATTAAACTAAAGTGAGCCTACTTCCTACTTCATCATCCTCTACTACTTGCCATTTAGTATAGGGTGTTTGCTTCACTGATTCCGTAATTAGTGAAGAAATAGTTTGGGTTAGTGTCTCCTCGACGTAGATCATCTTCGGTTTCGAAGACTTCGAAGCAAGCATGTTCGTTACTTCATCGGAGCCTCTCTAGAGTCCGGGACTTCTTGATCGCAGCGAAGGGACTACCACACGGAGCTAATGAAGTGAAGGACCGGTTTACAAAGGTTGTATTCCTTGCTCACTTTCCTTTGCAAAGTTGTTTGCATCTAATTCCGTCGGTTTTCTAGTAAACGATTCTTAGTTAGGGTTAGCTAGAACGACAAATTTTTGAATTTGGCATGGACGATACCTCCCGAAACCTTGCTGCCGTGCTAGGGAACCCTGCAGTGGTATCAGAGCCATACTAGAAATTTAGACGGATTTTGTTAGGATTACGAAACCGAAATACTCCGAAACTTGAAACCGAAAAATGAAGTTTCTGTCGTTTTTATATAATTGTCAACAATTTTTTTAAACAAGTACAGAGTGTTGTATGTGATATAATATGAAAACTATGAAAATTTTAGGGGGTTTCATGCAATTTTGGCCGGCCATTACACCCATGATCTCGGCCCAAATCCGAGCTCCCCCCTGAATTTTTTTGTGTGTTCCAGAGACTTGGTTTTGATGTTTCAGGTATTGTTTGTTTTTGCTAATTTTGCATGTGATGTAATCTTACACTATAAGCAATTCGGAGTATTTCGTATTCGTAGTTTTAACAATGTTTCGAGTTATTCACATATTGTCTAGGCGAAGTTAAGAAGTTCGATCGAATGTCAAAAACCCATTTTTCTATGTTTAACGTATTCGGAAAAACATGCAAGTAATTCTATGAACCCTCTAGAAGAATGAAACCCTAACTCGACATTTTGGATCGCGGAACCGCGGTCAAACCCTAAGGTTTGTTGTAGTTCAGTGGCGACATGAGTGAGGCTTAGGTTTGCCCTTCTACGGCTGGTGCATAGGTACTGTGGCATATTCTGGGTATTACTAAAACTGTGCTCAAGTGTTGAGCTGTCGGGAAATTGTGGGACTTTGATGAATCGATCGAAAAGTTTAACGTCGTCCGGATATCATGTGATGGGATACAATATTTAGAATCCACAAAAGTAGTTATGAGATAACTAATTTGAATGTTATAAATCTAGCAATTTAGTCTCATTTGATCGGTTACCACGGGATTTTGATGTGATCAAAAGTCCGTCACAATCACGTAGTGTACACGGATACTCGCCGGGTAACATTATTAGATAGCCATGCCCCATAGCCCCGACCAAGTGACTGTAGGAGAACCCCGTCGCCAAAAGCATCCGTTTGGGTGCTTATGGCAGCGGTGTTCCGTCTTAGTGCACTTCGTCGACGGCGTCGGGGGGTGCGGCCGTCTATTAAAGTTTTCGACGAGCATTCGATCAGAATATCGGGAATCTTGTTGAATTGCCCGACTTGATATTGAAAAGTGTTTTCGATATTGAGAATAAAATGCGGGGTTTATAATCATTAGGCATGTGATGTCTAAGGTGATTGCAGATTCAAACTGTTGTAGTTTTCACTTTTTTTCTGCGACCGTAAGTGTAATATATGGTGTATCGCCGGTTTCGTTGCTATACGTTAACGACAATTGGGATACGCATATTTACTTACGTTGATGACATATGATGTTATGTGTTGCTGGGATATGTTATATTGGTTCGTCGTGTTTTGAATAGCTGGGGGTTTTATGTGAGATGCGAGTTTTTCATTTTCATTCATGTAAAATTCATTGTATGTAATATTCGTTTATTGGGGCACTTCCGGGTTGAGGATGATGTCACCATTGTATATTATTTACTTTTCCGCATTAAGATAGACCCAAGGAGGGGAGCACAAGTAACCGGGTTCTAGAGTCTAGTGGGAGACCATCTCGAGGCGTCGAGACCGGGTCTCCTAACTCTAGAATTGGTAGGGTTGCTTGCTGCTCTCATAGGGGTCTAGGGATGTGAGTTTGGCTATTCATCACGACCATGGAATCCGTGTTTTATACAGGCTTAATATATAGCCCAAAAATCCTAGTATATCCAATATTTCATATGTTTTTATTCTGGTGCGATATTCTGTGATGCGATCATTGATTATATTCTGAGACGAATGCCTATATTATATATATATATATATGAGATATAATTAATATTGCTGCTTTCGTTTCATATGATACTTGGGAAGAATAATAAATGGGACTTCATTAATGAGATTAATGAAAGAAAAGAAACCTAAAGATGTTGTAGAAACTTGTCTTAAAAACTGGTAGCTCTAGTTCTTGCTTTGCATAGCGGTATTCTTTGTAGAATATCCAACACCTTATTCGATAAGGAAAGAGCTGAGATCCCTTCATCGGGAGTGACCTCTTTAGAAAAACTAGCAGATGCTACAAACTCGGTTTTTCTTTTAATTGCTTTTATAGTTTTTGATTTGCATGGTGGTATTTATGAAATATCCTGCACCTTATTCGATAAGGAAAGAGCCGAGATCCCTTCACCGGGAGTGACCTCTTTAGAAAAACCAGTAAAAGCCTAAAAAACACTCCTTTTCAAAAGCACTCGATTCTACGACGATATCAAGTTCATTACGCAAAGGGTTTTCTTAAAAACCTGTTGTAGCCCTTCGTCATTTCAGATAAGTAATAGTTAGTATTCGTGCTGCGTTTGTTGACCTTGTCAAGGCGTAGTGTGCGGTAGCTGATTAGTACTTATCTACATAAGCATATGATGGGATTGGATTAGGGTAGTCGTGCGACCTTGTTGACCTTGTCAAGGGTCATGCGGGTGGGTTTAATTCAATCAGGAAATGACGGGTTGAACTTGACTTGTGGTCTATGGTTTGTTGACCTTGTTAAGGTCATAGATCGCTCGGGGCAAAACATTATTGGGAATTTCAAGTGTTGAAATTTGCAATAACATTGCATACCTTCTATGAAATAGTTGGATCCCGATATCCACTGCGAGTAAGAGTTACTCCTACGAGAGTTTTACACATTACAATTAGCCGATCAAGTAGGTGTCTAGAAGGTGTTAACGGGGTTATGCCTCTGGGAAAATGAGGTTTATTTTAATTAGGTCAGTGCGAAAGCACGGGGAACTTCCCTCAAAGTACCGACACTGGCCTGGCTGAAAGATTGGCAAACTTGTAGGGTGTAATTAATCCCGGCTAGTCATTCCTTTTAGGGTTTGAAGGAAGATTTGATTAAAGCAGTGGGAGCCATCCTGATTAGATAAATTAATAACCAATCTAACTTTACAAGAGCATACGCTGAGTGTTTTCTTCTTTCTCTCTCCACATAGCGACCATGTCACGTCTTAATCAAGATAATAATATGGATGTATTGACCGAACCCGCTTGTTATACTGCGCTGGGGAACGTTGGTCCCGCTCCAACTTATAATTGTTATAAGACCGAGCAGAAAATAGGGGATTACCAGAATTCCCGTGCCGCCCAAACGAAAAAAGTGTATAATGATACATCTTTTTCGGGTGTGTTCATTACAGAGAACTGTTTCTCAGTATCCTTTACGTTCTGGATATGAGATACCGGATCAGGATCCCACATATGTAATTTGTTACATGGGCTACAGATAGGTAGAGAACTGAGAATAGGTGATAAGTTTCAATAGTTGGAAACGGTGCAAGTGTTGCAGCCAAGTTTGTTGGCAGTTATCACCCTGTATTACCAAATACATTGATTCTGAACGAATGTTATTAGATACCGAACCTAATATACAATATCATATCAGTCTCTTTATTTAGTAAAGAAGGATATAATTTTTTATTGTTGGATAATGTTTTGAACATTTCCTATATCAAGAGTTGATCAGTTCAGGCATGTTATCTAAAAGCATATACGTTCTAAATCAAACTATAGTTCTTAATGTACAGAACACACACAAGAGGAAGAGTTTAGAAATGAACGAATCCTTCTTGAGGCATTGTAGACTAGGTCATATCAATGCGACCCGACTAGCTAAGTTACAATAATATGCATTTTTAAATCAGTTTGAATTTACATCTTGTGAAACTTGCCAGTTATGTCACAAAGATAAGATGACCATAGATCCGTTTATTAGAAACAGAGATAGAGTTAGTGAACTCTTGGGATTGATACATTTTGATGTATGTAAGTCCCCTGTCTACACATGCCAGGACCGGTTCTTTGTATTTCATTACATTCACTGATGATCTCTCAAGATTCGGACATATGTTACTGTTGAAACACAAGTCTGAACCTTTTGAGAAATTTAAAGAATATAAGTTAGAAATAGAGAACCAAAAACGGGTATAAGTATTATGTCCTTTGATGAGATCAGGTAGGAGAATACTTGAGCACGGAATTCCTGGACTATTCTAAAGGAGAATGAGATTCTCTCTCAGCATTACTCCTCCGTATACACCACAGCACGTCGGTGTGTCGGGGTGGAGCAATCACACTCTATGTGATATGGTGTGCTCTATGATGAGTACTACTAAGTTACCTATTTTCTTTTGGGGGTTATGTACTTGAGAAGTTGCGTACCTATTGAATAGGGTTCCAACCAAATCAGGAGCCTACCACTCCATATGAGATATGGTATGGGAAGAGCCCATGTCTTAAGGATGTTAATATTTGGGGTTGTCTGGCCAATGTCTAAAAGCAAAATCCGGACAAGCTAGAGGCAATGTCAGTTCTGTGGAAGTTTGTTGGATTTCCCAAGCATTCGCAAGGGAATATTTTCTACCGCACCGAGGAACAAAAGGTGTTTTGTTTCTCAGCATGCCACCTTTTGGAAAAGGAATTTCTTGTGAAGAAATTAGTGGTCATGAGGTAGAACTGGAAGGAGTTCCAGCTATACAAACTGCAGTTGATGATTTGGTAGAACCGAAGAATTCAATAGTTCCCAATGAACCTCAGCCTCTCCGCCGATCTGATAGGGTTCCTCATCCACCTGAGAGATATTTCGGTTTTCTCTATGACGGTGGGAGCGAGGATTGCATCATGAGATGATGACCCAACTAGTTTCGAGCAGGCCATCAGGAGTGGGACTCTATGAGGATGGCTGGATGCTAAGCGATCTGAAATGGGATCCATATACACCAACAAAGTATGGACTTTGGTTGCTTTATCTGAAGGGTTAAATCCCCATCAAGAGCAAGTATATCTTAAGAAGATTACTTGGTGTAGATGGAAAAGTTGAGAGTTTCAAAGCTAGACTTATTGCAAAAGGTTCTCGTCATCGACCAGGTGTGGATAATGATGAAACCTTTTCTAGTGCCTATGCTTAAGTCCACCAAGATCCTACTTGTCATTGCTACATACCATGACTACGATATCTGACGGTTGGGCGTCATGACTGCTTTTCTAGATAGTGATTTAGAAGAAAGCGTCTATAAGTACACAGCCAGAGGGCTTCGTAGACAGTGGGAGCAGCGGAAAAGTGTGCAAGTTTCTTTACGGGTTAAAGCAAGTATCATAGAGTTGGAACGTCTGTTTTGATGTCGTAGTCAAAGATTTTGACTTCATCAAGATGGTAGATGAACCTTGTATATACAAAAAGGTAGTATGGAGTATGGTGGTGATCCTCGTATTGTATGTGGATGACATACCCTTGATAGGAAAGGAGTTTCCTATGCTACGCTCGGTCAATCTCCTCTTATCACAAGAATTCTCCATATAGGATCAAGGTGATACCTCCTAAATCCTGGGTTTAGGATCTATGTGATAGATCTAAATGAATGTTAGGATTCTCACTAGGTATAGTGAGATGGTATCAATAGATCGTGGGGAGAATCACTGGATAGCTTCCAAGGTGGTAAGGTCGACTGAATGTCAGTCACAGGCATTGTCTTTACCCTCAGTGGAGGGACGGTATGTTGGAAGAGTTCCAAGCTAGATACCGTGGCAAACTAGACGATAAAGGCTGGATACATCGCTACCTAAGATGCTACCAAAGAGCCATTCTGGATGTATATTAGTTCATGAGATGAACTTTGTTCCTACCATTGCGTGACAATGGAGTTGTGGCTTATGCCTAGGAACCCGCGTCCCATCAGTAACCCAGACATATTCTAAGGCAGTATCACCTGATCATGGAGATGGTTGATCTCCAGGAGATCGAGGTTTGGAGAGTAGACTTTGAGGTTAACACGGCTGATCCACTCACAAAGGCCTTTTCCTAGAGAGAGACTTTTATGGGATGGTTGAGTATGAGATACTACAACCACTGCTATATGATGGCCCTAGTGCAAGTGGGAGATTGTTAGTTATATGTATGCCCTAGAGGCTATTATTGTACATGAGATATATATTGTAGTGGATGCTTGGACATATATAGGGAGGACTTTCTTGCTCGACATGATAGTATGTTATCTGGTCACTCTTTATCTTAACATGTACACTGATTGTCTCTCTGTTACATGTTGGTAAATCCCTTAGGATGTGTACTTGACTACCTAGATTATGATGCGGATCATACTAGTGGGACAATGGTAGTCTGTGAGTACATCTTAAAGTCCCTAGTCGTGGGTGTATCGAGACGGGGCATCGATATACCAGAGTAGACTAGCGTGTACCTTCTCGACCCATACAGATAGGCGATGGATGATCCCATATCCATTGGTGTTTGATATCAGAGATGATATACGGGTGCTCAGTGGAGACTGGGTACACTGGACGGACTCGCCGAGAACTCCCATATGGTATTATACCTCACGTTAGATGGCAGTTCTCTGGTGACACTGGTACAGGTTAGTCTGTCGACCCGAGATCGTCATAGAGTCTTGTGTGATTCCCACTGTGCTTTGATTTCCACCTTACCACGTTCAAGAGGATGTGCAAAACGGTGGTTTTTGGGTACAATCCCGAGTCACATGGAGGAAATGAGCGATAGGAGGGGATTCATCTCTCCCGGTATTAGGGGTTGATGTTGCGTTGTGCACGATTGGCTATAACTGGAAGTCCCTGATTAGGGATGATTAAGAGATTTACTGGCAAGTGTTACCAGTAGTTTCTCGACCCGTTATGAGCCTCATATTGGCACGACTTATCGAGTTACTGGGTTCTGACGTTTACCACCCCTAGACGAGTTATGTGACATATCAGACGAAGAGACCGGACTGTACGGTAATGTTACTGATTGGATTCGCAGGAGTACGAGCAGGCTTGCTTGTTGATCTTCTGATCGCTTAATCCCCGGGTGGCTGTTACGTTTAGCAGGCCGCTTGCGGATTATGGGTGTTTGATATGATCATCACCTACTGCCGGCGTATTGACGAGTCTTTAGAGTCCTACACAGGGGTTTCCTGGCTCAAGCGAAACGGAGTAGGAGCACATATGTGATATGTGCGGGACCGAGATTAATGCGATATGTGATACCGCATTCTATTCTCGCAATGTGTGACATAATTGGTTATATGTGATATAACCGAGTTATCGGATCAAGTGTTGATTTGATAAGATATTACATTTGATATTAGTCGGTTATATGTGATATAGCCAGATTATTAAATCAAGTGTTGATTTAATAATTTAATGTATAATTATATATTTGATATATTATATTATATTAACTAATATTAGCTCACTTAAGATTACTTTTTCTCACTTGATGATACATTGATATATATGTGATATATGTTAATTGTATTATTTTCTTTTGTTGTAATATATTATATATGTGATATGTAATATTGTAACATCCAAGGTTATAAATGCAACTAGGGTTTATGAGATTAATACCATGGCTAGGTTTATGTTTAGGTTAATTATCTTAATTAGTTCTAAATTGTGGATTAAAGTTATGATATTTTGTCATGGTTGACTTGGTCCACTCTTTAGATATTTATCAAAATATTTGTTAACCTAACCCTAACCCTAGCCTATGGTTTATTCTCTACATGAGTTAGCCATGATACTTTTAACCCTTAGTTACATTTCTAACCTCCATCACAATTCATTCTCACTTGAGCTTTGAGCTTCTTTTTCTTCTCCATTGATTTTGCTCTCTTGATTTTTCATGTGATGAAAAAAGTGTGAGAAAAATTAAACTAAAGTGAGCCCACTTCCTATTTTATCATCCTCTACTACTTGCCATTTATTATAGGGTGTTTGCTTCACTAATTTCGTAATTAGTGAAGAGATAGCTTGGGTTAGTGTCTCCTCGACGTAGATCATCTTCGGCCTCAATGACTTCGAAGCAAGCATGTTCGTTTCTTCATCGGAGCCTCTCTAGAGGCTGAGACTTCTTGATCGCAGTGAACAGACTACTACACGGAGCTAATGAAGTGAAGGACCGGTCTACAAAGGTTGTATTCCTTGCTCACTTTCCTTTGCAAAGTTGTTTACATCTAATTCCGTCGGTTTTCTACTAAACGATTCTTAGTTAGGGTTAGTTAGAACGGCAAATTTTTGAATTTGGCATGGACGATGCCTCTCGAAACCTTGCTACCGTGCTAGGAAACCCTGCATTTGAAGGCATTTATATTTCCTCCAAAGATATATACATATACATATATGTATGCTTTCATAAAACCAGGGCTCATTAGTTGTTTGTTCTGAAGGTACGCACGTCTGTATGAGTTGCGTCTCAATATGAGGTACATATCTATATAGGGTGCACCACTAAATGGGGGTGACACCAATATGAGGTGCGCATATAGGGTTAAGGCATTCCCTATCTTGATAAAATTTCATATCTTTCAAGAAATTAGGACGAAAGAGGACTCTTTAGTTGTTAGGACCCGCCACCTCTTTGAACACGCTGAGGAATTACAATACCATATATTACAGATGTGGAAGGATGCACCCTTTAACCAAATCTCATATATGAGCAAAGAAAACATGTTGGAAAATGGCTTCTTGGCGAACTTATATTTTATCTAAGAGTCATTGTTCGTATATAAGATCAAAATCAACTTAGGAGTTTTGCTAAGGTCAACTTAGCAATATAAGCTAAGGATTTTTAATTGCATATGAGACCGAGATCAACTTAGATAATATGGGCTTTTGATCATAGGATCATATATAGGAAGCATAGGCTTCTATACTTAGTTTATTTTAACTAAGTAGTCAAGAAAAAACTTTTTGTCCAAGTGCACACATGCGCACATACTTTGTATATGATGCGCGCTTGCTTGCAATCAGGAGGTTGCGCACGTGCATATCACATGATTATGCACCTCTTCATAAGGCCAAATTTCCATCTGCGCTTGTATATATGCGCATATGTTCAAAAGTCAACATTTTTCATTTGCACACATGTGCATGTCACGTGATGCGCATATCTCTAGAGACATTATTTTCCCCCATGCACACACTAGCATATCACGCGATGCGCACAACTGCATAAGCAATTTTTCTACAAGTGCGCCCTAGGATAGGGTCCACATAATTTAAACATAAAATTTTGGATTTTAAGAAGAAACATAAGAATTTGTGCATTGATTTTTGAGTGCATCTATGGTGCGCTTTTATTTCTTTATGAAAAGTCATGGTTTTCATATAGAGTCAAAACTTGTCAAGAGGCAAAAGCTTATGTTTTTATTATATGTGCCACGTCATATATCGATAAAAGTCTTAAATTTTAGGATTAATCTTTAGTAAAAGTATGAAATTTTATATGAGAGAGATCAACTTTATGATCTTTCGATCTTGAGTATAATGAATCGATAGATTCAATCAAAAAGCAAAAGTTTTTTATCATCGATGAGATTTCTTCTTCACTTCTCTCTTTTTACCTTTCTATGAAAAGAATCGAAGATGATGGAGTTTCCTCTTGGTTGAGAGGAGGTGCGCACTTTTCTTAATGGCGGCTGATATGAATCTCTCTCTTTTTCTTCTTTTCTTTTTGTATTCGCTGTCCTTTGTTTTTCTCCAAAAGGGTTTCTATTTATAAGAGAGGGGTTTGTTAGGGTAAATCCCTAACAAAAAGATCTAAATTGATGCATATCAATTTAGCGAGCGCGCACTGCTGGATCATAGATCCCAAATCAATTATATTTGATTTGTTATCAACAGAAAATTTCTTCTAACAATAGCTTCGGCTCAATAAAGTGCGCTTGCACAGCAGGGATGCACACACGTGCTTGGAACGGTTCGCAACCGGGTCGCATGCCTCAGTTTACACATGTGCACGTGTATTATTGCATATGTCATTAAAATGGTCTTTCGCCATGCGCACACTTGGTGCTTGTGCAAGTGTTCTTGGCATCTTTATTCCAAGTGCACACTTGATATGCTTGCGCATTTAAATAGGTGCGAATAAATGTCCCCCACTATTTTGCTCACGAAAGTATATGCATGGGTGAAGTAGTGTAGAGTACACGACTGTTTTCAAGCTGGTGTATTGTACATAACTTTCAGAATCATAATCTGAGAAAACAGCGAGACGACATAGGTGTTGTCATCTACCATTGATTCAAATTACGATTCTTAAGAAATAGAGTTCTAAATCTCGAGGCCCAGAAAATTTGTATATTTCTCCTTTTGATGACGTCTTCATCTACCCATTTTATCACATGTGGCCCATAGACAGTATACGGTAGTCAATTTGAAGACCGGCCGCAGGGTAGTGATGGCTTAGGAGACAGGTTTAGGTCTCTGTCACCTAACGCTTTTCAATTTTATGAGTCGTGAGGGTCTCATAAAAGCATTTCTGCCTACGAGTCAAGAGGATCATGTAAGTGTATTTTCTCTTTATGAGTCATGGGGACTCCTAAGTGTCTTTTCTCTTGAAAATCGTAACGATCTCATAAGTGTGTTTTCCATTTATGAGTCGAGAGGATGCGTAAGTGGATTCTTCACTTCATCGTTTGTGCTGAAATGATTTGGTTTAGTTTATTTACGTATCCCTGAGCGTTCAGTTTACCCTTCCGTTAGGCATATGGATAAACTCATCCTAACATTAAATATACATAACCCTTTTTATCATAGGAGTCTGTTAAGTTTGTGGTACTGGGTTTAGTCCATCGCACCGCTACGTCAGCTGATTTCTTCTTGATCCATGCCCACTCGGGTCGCTGGTTCGGGTAGCCGCGTACTTGCTGTATCATCCAACCCTTCCGATGCAGTGATACAACGTCCCAAGTAACCTTCCTAGACCGGGGTATCCATATTGCCATCAGAAAATTCAGCGTTAGGCATCACCATAACGCTTTATCTTGAGGTCAGACTCCATTCTTCGAGTCCCAGGAAACTCATAGCCGCATCCGTCTAAGGTAGGATAATATCCAATGGTATTTAGGCTTGTATATATTGCCATCAAGACCTGAATCTAGGAATATGCCATCGCTCCGCTTTTGCTTTGATAATGTCGCGCCGATTCTTCACTAAAATAGGGTAGACATCCATATGGTATCCAGGCTTTATATATCGCTATTGAGATTTGGAGTTTGGAATTTGCCATTGCTCCATTTTTTCTTTGGCTCCTTAGAGCTTTGTTGATACCACGTCCGTATTCTGCTGGAGTAAGATGGACGGTCAAATAGTCTTTAGGTTGTATGTATGCCATCAAGACTTGGTTCATCATCTGGCGAAGCATGGTGGAAAATATGGTTCCCTTCCTTTCATCATTGAAGCCAATCCTATTGAAATGCAAGAAGAAGTTGTGTCTTTAACTCATATACCTGGAATTTTTTTATACCCCACATGTTCAAGTTGAAAACTTCGATCCAATTAGCCAGTACATTGAGAAGATAGTGCAGTGATATAATTCTTTTACCATTACATTATTTATTACTGCATTAGTTTATTTGGCGAAGTGTGGATCACACTTTTGTTCACCCACATATAAACATCACATTAATTCTATGCATATCAAATTTAGGATGTTTATTAATACTTATTGCTATAATTTATTTTACTACTCTTGCATGATCAAAGACAAAAAATTTGAGTGGTTAATATTAACCTTTGGATTAGCCAAAATATTATGTAAATTTAAATTATTTTCTTTTCCTTCTTTTATTTATTTTTTATTTTAGGTTTTTTTAAATAAAAAACAATCATCTTATTCTTCCCACTTATTTCAACAATTTGACTTCAAACCTAACATAAAAATAAGAGATAAGTTGCAGGCTATGCATTTCAAAACAGGAAATATAAATCTAATATCTATTGTATATTAATGGGTGGCCACCGCCAGTTAGCGATTTGATGAGAGAAAAATCTCCTAAATTTTTAAACTCTGTAAGTTTGTTCTTGTTTATTAATTTTATTGGTTTATTTCTATCTAAATTAATTTCACCACATTACTTTATAATTATGCTTATCATGGAATATTGTAGTGATTGTTTTTTACTGAATTAAGGGAAAGATTAGATAGGGGTAAGGGGTCGACATTGAGGACAATATCAGAAATAACTGTGGGGGTGGTTTGCACTGTATTGTTTTTTCTTTTCTTTTTTTCATTTTTTAGATTTTATTTTTCTATAATTTTTTTTGAATCAAAACTAATAATAAGTGATCATGAATTCGAGTCCGAAAGTTTGAGTGATATAAAGAAAATTATTGAATCTGAGAATAGAACTTTGTCTGAAAAATAGTTGTTTACCTTGAATTTAAACTTAGAAAATATACACCCTACATATTGCACAAACACAAATGTTGAAACTTGAGATGGTAGAGAATACCTAGAAATATTTTTGCCTAAATACCCAAGTATTAATATGAAAAAATGCAAAATATAATAAGTCTAGTTTTGTAGTTACCAAGGGCAAGTAAATCTTTAGTCGAAAGGGTGTTTCATCACTTAGTATTTTAGACCAACTAATTTGGGAATCACTGCTGAAGATCCGAGGTGGTTGTAAAGCTAGGCATAATTAAACACTATGCATAACTTAAATTCACAAATTGAGTAATCGGTTGGCAAGTGCCTCAGTCACATTGAAAGATGTGTATGTATGTATGTGTCTGTGTGTGTGTGTGTATACAATACAAGGGGGAAATGTCAAGGATATTATAGCTTGAATTGAATTCTCAAGTGTAGTGATATTTAACACACATATAGGGGTATATGATCGATTTTTGAAGGAAATATAGGAATGGAGAATAGGATCAAGTTTTATTGAGGGGGAATATAATTTCTGGAGTTGAACAATACCATTATGATGAAAATTCATGAAAACTGAAAATCTAATAAGATTCAAATCTTTTCTTTTTCTTTCTTTTCTTTTCTTTGGATATAGTTTTTTTGTCACTTTCTTTGTTTTATTTTATTTTCTTATTGTTTTCCTTTTGGGGATTTTATGAGTAGTATCCGCTGAAAACTCTTAGGAGACAACACTCCTCCTACCAGGAACATCTAAACATTTAATGGCTTGTTGCACGTGTTAAGTGCAATTGCACACCTTCGAAAAGGAGCATAGAAATAGGAGTAGATTATTAGATTTTTATTTTTAGGTTTTTAGTTTTTGAGTTTGAAATCCTAAATTTTTCTCGAGAACTAGTAAAAAATAAATGTGAGGGTAATTGATCGGTACATTTTAATGCACATTTTATATATTCATGTTTATCTTTATTTTGCTTATTTTATGTTGTTCTGGGTATGTTTTGTTAAATATTGCAGATTACAGGGCTAAAAGGGAAAAGTGCGCAAAAAGCAGATTACATGCGTTGGATGTAGACTTAATCAAGCTTAAACAGAGACAGAGAACAAATTATCAAAAACAAAGCATGGAATAATATTCTCGAGATCAAATCACAAAATAGGGAGAGAAAAACCTGGAACCCAAATCCTACCAAAATTCGGCTAAAACATATTTTTTGGTGATTTTGGCCGAAATTCTAGGGCTTCAAGATCTCATATTTTTAAGCAAATTCATATTTTCCCATATCTTCTGTAATCTACTTTTAGATTTTCCTGAACCCCTATAAGTACTGTTGTATTCATCATTAGGGTTTCATCTCTTCTTTAGCTTTTGGTTTAGGGTTTTATTTGGAAAGATTTATAATTTTGTAAGTACTGTATTTTATTAAGCAGATATTTTATTTTAATTTGTTTGCTTTTAAGATGAGTAACTAAATTTCTATCTAGAATTAGAATTACTCTTTGCAATCATGGTTGTGATATTTTAATCTCTCTATCTTTTTCTAAATTTTTAATGTGAGTTTTCTTTGATCATAATTATGTCTTTTTGTTATCTTGCTAATAAACTAGATTTTATAATGATAAATTGACGCTCTTGAATTGGTTTATGCAAATGTGATAACATCGATAAACTACTTAGTTTAATGAAAAAATGATAATTTAGAAAACTAAATAGGGAAGGTAAGATGATATTTTGATCAAGGTAAATTCATCTTAATTAACTAGGGTAAACTAGATTATGCCGATAATATAATATAATTTGTAGTTTGATAACCTACAAGCCATTTAATAGAATGGTAAACTATATTGCTTTTTAGTTTTAAAATTATCATTTTTATTTACTTTTCTATATGATTTTATATGATTCATAGGGTAGATCTATATTTTTCTATGAAGTATGCTTACTTATTTGTTTGATATTTCATTGCTAAATTATTTTATCCTACACTTTTATAGGTATTGGGTTTTATCCAGTAAGATTATACACGAACGATGGCACGGTTATATATTTATATATGAGAGGCATATATTGGCTTTCAACATAAGTGGGTTCCATCCAATAAGCCTCGAGCCTTGTTGAGTTTTGTCCTATGTTATGTTTATATCCATGCACTTCTCACAATTCTTTCAATATGGGACTATCTTAATCCATGCATCTCAACAATTACAAAACAAAGCAATTGTGCATCTAGATAACCAATTAGTGATTGAACTAATATCTTATGGTTTTTATTTATGGAAGGAAAATATATCATTGTAATTTTTCACACAAATATGACCATAAGATATAAGCCCAATACCTCACAATAAAAATTCTCGATGCACTAAAAAACAATGAAAGAGAATGTTGCTACAAATTATTCCAAACACCGGCTGTTGCTAGATTTGAGTCAGTTAGAAAATTATAGGCTTTGAAGATTCGCATCCAGTCCTTGATGACACCATCTAATGTATTTGAAGTACCATGTGCTTTGCTCAAATAAGCATATCTTAAAATATCAAATTTTTTCTTTCCTCCGGTTCTTATCCAACAGGTGAATACTATTAATTGTATTTTCATTCTTAATAATAACTCCGCAAGAAATAGCAACATTTATAAAATCATTATCATCAAAATCATCAAGAGATTTAGAAGGAGTTTTCAAGTTTGGTTTCGCACCCGGTTTCATCTTATAATTTTTCGACGAAGTTGTCGCTCCACGTGATCGAGAAAGATGCTTACTGAAAGTAGTGGTAATTGATTTTTTCTTTGCGGACATCTTGTTGGCACGATATTATTGAGAAAATGGAGAGGGTCAATGATCTAGTATAACATTTTCTTGTTTATATGTCATTAGAAAAGTTAATTTTTTTTTGAGAGTTGCCCTTTTCTTTAATGGCAACAACTTTAGCATTGTTCAACGTAGATATTTGAAAAACAAATTATACAATTTATTTTAATTTTTTTGAAGAAACACGATTAACCATCAATTGGAACAAATGTTACTTTTATTAGTCTGCAATTTATATCAATAATGAGCTAATTGTTTACATAGGTATAGATTGACGAGCGTCATTTGAAATGAAAAAGGTATGATGATATCCTACTGCAATGACAAAGGAATTTTTTTTATATCTATGATTGGTCAAATTAAAATTCAGATTTGAGACAAATTTATGCATACCTATGATGAAGTGGGACGCTCTCTGAGTGGACAACATCGAAAGGCTCACGGCGTTTCTCCAATTCATACTTGGCCCACGCATCTTGGAATCGCCAATGGCCTGGTGGGCCTTTTAGGAAGTGGAGTTTCGGGTAACCAATGGAAGTAGCAACATGTTCATTAGGCGGTGGAGCCGAAGTGAAAACATGAATCCTGTGACCTCGACGAGCTAATGCAGAATGGAGAGTCAACGCCTGACGTTCCATGCCGCCCAGCGCGGATGAGACAGGCCATTTACGAGAAAATATAGCAATTTTTAGCGAAACGGACGGAGAACGATGAAGGAAAGTGAGTTCCACGAGAATTCAGCATTACGGAGATCCCCAAAAACGACTTGGAAGTGATGGAAGTGTGGAAAAGCAAGAGTGAAGTGGAGGGAGGTGAGTGCAAGAGTAGCAAGATTGCTCCTAAAGAAATGATGAAAAGAGAGAGGAAAGCAGAAGGGAAAGGAGTTTTCTTGAGCCTAGAATTAGTTGAATTGGGGCCATTTTGGAAATGAGGCAAATGATAGAGGGAAGTGCGAAGTTTTAGAAGAAAGAAAGGAGGGAAAATCCTCACAGACGCGTTACTTGGAAAAATTCTTGGAAAATTTAGATTTTTCTCTTTAATTTGGTGGCTTCAATTTGACTTTGTGAATGGGGTAGGCACTTTTAGTTTTCATTGCATTAAAGGTTTTATATTAATTTTATAACAAGCTTGATCAAGGTTACGTTGGAAAATTGCCTAATTTTCAAACAACAATGTATGGGAGTATTCAATGGAAAATTCAAGCATGCTCTTCTTTATGTAAAAGCAAATTCAAGCACATTTATTTTTCTTGTTGTGGCATGTTTCTAAACCTTACAAAATAAATGATTATTTTTCTATATTTTAGATGCAAACGAATGATATATATGAGATTTCTAAATCTAGCATAAAGACCTTGGATTGGACCTTAAGAACTAATTAGCCTGTAAACGGATTCAGTCAACAGTGAGCTAAATATTTTGTATGTGAAGCTAGATCAGACAAATTTATTGCACAATCTTAATAAAGTTAGTCAAAATGATACTTAAAGGGTAACTTTACTTTAGGATGGCAACCATTTGGTTGAGATATTAACATATAGTATATACTCAAAATGAAGTATGACAATTAATTGGAGAACTATAGGTTTTGTTGATTAAAATTTGTCCTACGTTTGTGGCCGAACCAACTTGTCGCCCCAATTCAATTGGACAAAGCTAATCTTGAAATGGGGGTACTTCATTGTTTTGAGAAAAATCTTAACCTAATCAAGCCCAAACCCTAAACCGAAACCCTTAACCCCCTAACGGAAACTCTAATCCAAATTCTAGATGGAAACTCCTCACTAAATCTTCCGCGAAACTGTAAACTGAAACAACAATTTAAATCCAACATCCGAAAATTTATTTTAAGAAGAGAGTGAGATTGAGATTGCCCGGCGAACAGGGTCGGCCCGGGTTGCCGTATGGGGTGGAGCAGGTCGGGATTCCCAACACGGTTTGGAGTTGCCAGAGGTGTTGAGTTTCACCGGAGATGGTATGAGAGAGATGAATCCTACATTCGCAGTGAAATTAACTTCCTATGTTTGCTATTTTTAACACAAATAATATTTAATTATGGAAATTTAGTACTCTCTCAAAAATAACATGCCAACAAATTATAAGAATCTTGATGAGATCACATTCATAACAGTGTTTAAGTACTGCATATTCCTGCAAAATAAATATTACTACTTAATAACACAACTCATACTGCTGTCGCCCGCCGCAGCCAGGTGCTCACCTCAGAGGTCACCAGCCTCCGCCTTCGTAGGGAGCCGCCGCCCTCATTTGTCGTCTGTTGTATCCTCTGTCCTCCATTAATAATGCTGCCACTATCGTTGCTCAGTGCCTCCGGTTGCCACCATCGCAGCTCGTCCCCTGCCGTCACTTCCTCCGCGTGCTGCGATCGCCGCAGGTTGTCGCAGCCGCTACGAGTCACTACCTGCTGTAGTTCTTGTTGCATGTCGCTACTCCGTGGCCAATCCGAGCTTCGTGACGCGAGAAAACAGACGCTGCAACCGGAAACCGCAGACATCTTGATGGGGCTCCTTTTCGGGCCTCCGTCAAATGTTGTCTTCCGTTGATCTCGAGGTGAACTGGGTTGATTGTCCTTCGTTGCGTGTGGATCTCAATGGGTTTTGAGAGGACAAAGTGGGATGATGAGGCCGCCGCCGTGTACCTGCAAAGAAGTCCCGGGGTGGTTTGGTACCAGCGAGGACCCTCCGACGCTCAAGTCAGTGACAAGATCCGAGCAGAGTAACGGCGTAAGTGTAAAGAATGGCTTACTTGACCCCTCTGTCATGGGGGTTTATATAGCGGTGGTGGCATCCAGCAGCAGGCGCGAAAATCTCGCCGGCAGTTACGCTCCCGACGTCACGCCCGCGTAAAGAGCGGATCGCCCGTTAATGGGGATCGTGATGGCGTGGAACGTGGGATGTTGCCGGCGGAGAATCTGCGCATGGCGAGATTTGCGGAGCGGCGGTTACGCCTGTGAGTGGTGGAGTTGGTCGGTCGGAGGGACCGAGGAAGATGGTCTCGGCGGGAAAGCTCGGGAACGAGCGAGAGGGCCGAGGTATCTTGGTCCTGCGGTAGCTCGGAGGCGAGCTGAGAGACCGAGGAGGCCAATTTGCAAGGGCCTTGAGGTGAGCCAGCTTTGTGCTTATAGGTTGGGCCTGATCGGCCCTTGTGGGCCCTCTCTCCTGAGTTCTGGGACACGTCATCTGCCACGTATCCTAATCTTGGAGATTGTCAATATTGAGCATCATCATTAGCCTCCCACTCTTGTCCCGACCAGCTAGTGGGTCGGGTGAAGAGTGGACTGCCGGGCCGTCTGGAGTAAGCTCCCTCCTAAGGTTTCGTTGGGACGCGTCCCCGGGCTGTCAGCTGTCTTTTCTGCCAGTTTATCGGGACGAGATCTCTGCATTTAGGGAAAGTGCGCCGGTTCGAGCGTCCTGCCACTGAAGTGACGGTCCACGTGTCGAGCGCCGGTTGGCCGACGCGACGTGTGCAGACCTGTGGACTAATGGGGCGCAGCCAAGTGGGCGTGACATGTGGAGCGATCGGTCGTCGAGTTGATTTCGATCCCTTGCCGAGTGTGCCAAGCGCTGCTGAGAAGGAGGCATCTTCATGGCCCCGAAGTCGAGGGGGGATTACTCAGACTTGGATAGACCTGACGTCTCTTGTTGGGGCTTCGGATCTGCTGTATGTGATGGGCTTAGTGACCTCGTTATGAGGGCTACAAACCCGCAGCGTCTGTTGGGCAGGAGGATGCCTGCTGGGGATGACTGTGTAGGGAAGCTGCTCGGTTGATCTTAGCGAGAGTCTTGACCCCTGGCGTTGCGAGTAGGGAAGCTACCGGCCAGGGATAGTCGAGTCTGGAAGGACTTTGATCCTTGTCTTTGTTGGGTAGGAAGCTACCCGCCAGGATGCGCCGAGTAGGAAGGGGCTCGGCAGCCTCACGAAGAGGGCTTCAGATCCTCAGCGTCTGATGGGCAGGAGGACGCCCGCTGGGGATGCGCCGAGCAGGAAGGAACTCGGCGGCCTCGCGATGAGGGCTTTAGACCATCAGCGCCTGATGGGCAGGAGGACGCCCGCTGGGGATGCGCCGAGCAGGAAGGAACTCGGCGGCCTCGCGATGAGGGCTTCAGACCATCAGCGCCTGTTGGGCAGGAGGATGCTCGCTGGGGATGCGCCGAGCAGGAAGGAACTCGACGGCCTCGCGATGAGGGCTTCAGACCATCAGCGTCTGATGGGCAGGAGGATGCTCGCTGGGGATGCGCCGAGCAGGAAGGAACTCGGCGGCCTCGCGATGAGGGCTTCAGACCATCAGCGTCTGTTGGTCAGGAGGATGCCCGCTGGGGATGCGCCAAGCAGGAAGGAACTCGACGGCCTCGCGATGAGGGCTTCAGACCATCAGCGTCTGATGGGCAGGAGGATGCCCGCCGGGGATGCGCCGAGCAGGAAGGAACTCGACGGCCTCGCGATGAGGGCTTCAGACCATCAGCGTCTGATGGGCAGGAGGATGCCCGCTGGGGATACGCCGAGCAGAAGGAACTTGGCGGCCTCGCGATGAGGGCTTGAGATCCTCAGCATCTGACGGACAGAAGGATGCCCGCTGGGGATGCGCCGAGCAGAAGGAACTCGGTGGCCTCGCGGTGAGAGCTCGAGATCCTCAGTGTCTGATGGGCAGGAGGATGCCCGCTGGGGATGCGCCGAGCAGGGTAGCTGCTCAGTGCCTCTTGGTGAAGGCTTTAATCCTTGACGCTGGAGGGTCCCTGAGAGGCCTGCGAAGGATGGCCGAGCAGGGTAGCTGCTCGGTGTCTCTTGGCGAGGGATTTGATCCTTGACGCTGGAGGGTCCCTGAGAGGCCTACGAAGGATGGCCGAGCAGGGTAGCTGCTCGGTGCCTCTTGGCGAGGGCATTGGTCCTTGACGCTGGAGGGGCCCTGAGGGGCCTGCGAAGGATGGCCGAGCAGGGTAGCTGCTCGGTGCCTCTTGGTGAGGGCTTTGATCCTTGACGCCGGAGGGTCCCTGAGAGGCCTGCGAAGGATGGCCGAGCAAGGTAGCTGCTCGGTTTCTCTTGGCGAGGGCTTTGTGATCCCGGCGTTGCGGTAGGGAAGTTACCTGCCGGGGATAGCCGAGCGAGGGATTCTCGGGCTCGACTGCCTCTGCGAGGACTTTCTGATCCCTGGCGTTGCGGTAGGGATGCTACCCGCCAGGGATAGCCGAGCGAGGGATCCTCGGGCTCGACTGCCTCTGGGAGGACTTTTGATCCTTCAGGACGGGGACCGAGCAGGGTTATTGCCCAGTACCTCTTGGCGAGGACTTTGATCCCTGTCGGTTGTAGTAGGAAGCTACCAGCCGGGGATAGCCGGACAAGGACCCGACTGCCTCTGGAAGGACTTTGGTCCTTGGCGCGAGAAAAACCTATAGGGCTGTAAGAAGCCTATCAAGGACCCTTGGCCGGGTAGGGTTACTGCCCGGTGCCTCTTGGCGAGGGCTTTTGTCCTGAAGGATAGCCGAGTGAGGGAACCTCGGACCTCGACAGCCTCTGGGAGGGCTTTTTTGATCCCCGGCATTGTGGCAGGGAAGCTGCCTGCTGGGGATAGCCGAGCGAGGGAACCTCGGGCTCTGGAAGGGCTTTTTGATCCCCAGCGTTGTGGCAGGGAAGCTGCCCGCTGGGGATAGCCGAGCGAGGTGTAGGACTACGGTAGCGCCCCGGCCGTCTATCCGAGGCCAAAATGCGGAAACGAAAAATTTTCTTGACTTTAAAACCGGCGCTACCGCATACTAAAACCCGGATCGGGACCATTAATCTAATGCTAGCTAACAAGAGACGGGATAGAATGCTATACCGAGCGATCCGTGTCCTTCGGTCTTCGGCCTCCACTCCGATCTCCTCGCGGAATCTCCGGTCTTCATCTCCTCGTCGGAACGGGCACCACATCGCCGGGTTCTTTTAAGGGTTCCCACCTCTGGGCCGAGGCAACTCGAGCACGAAGTTGGCGAGTCGACGTGCCCAAGGATGCTGTAGGCTAAGTGTAGTAATGTTTGTATCATGGGATTATGAAGTTGCCTTTTGATGGAGGTAAAGAAATCAACTTTGGAGATGTGTTAGGAATTTTGTAGCAAGCAAGGAAAAATGAGATGAAGTAAAATTCCCACACCAAATGAATTCACCCTCCCTCTCTCAAAGATATGGCCGGCCATATGATAAGATTAAGATGGATATCAAAAACCATGAAGGGAGGTGAGTGTAGTAAAAGGAATGGTGACCATAAGCCAAAAGCAAGTCTTACATCAATATCAAAATCATCTCTCATCACATCCTTTCTCAATTAATGCAAAAGAAATGATGAAAGAAAAAGCAAAGATGCTTAATCCATCATAATCCCCCATTTACAAAAAAACTCTCCACAATTGCTAATTTGCAAATATGCAAATTAGCCCCTCCATCAATAATCAGCTAACGAAAGGAAGAAAGGAAAACTGGCTGAAACGGAATGCAAACTGGCAACTTCAAAATAACTGATCCCGTAATAAATTACAGGAAAACCCCGCGACTGTATATACATACCCGCATTTGTATTCCGACCGAATACAAATGCAAAGAGACAAAATCTACACTGTACAATACTAGGATCCGGCTTAAACCAAAGCCGCTAGTATTATCCGTCCGATCATGATCCGTGCAATACCGCACGTATATGATCGAACCCTGCCATATCTCTATACGGACTCTACAGCGTTTCGCCCGAAACTTGAGAAAACGGTCTGTGGGGGACTCTAAAGACTCGTCAATACTTTGGTTGTGGATTTAACCACTAGCACGTCAGAGGTATTAGCCATACGTAACGGGCTACCAGGTATTGACCAAAAGAGAAGTCGATGAGCGAACTCATCCTGACACCCTACTGAGCCTGTCAGTGACAATATCCGTACAGTCCGGTCCGTTCGTCTATGAGTATCGCATGGCGAGCCAAGGGGGTTGGTAAAAGTCATACCCCCAAAAGCGGTACAAGTCGTGTCGGAGTGTAGCCCAGAACACCCTGAGATACTACTGGAATACCTACCAGTAAATTTCCTGCCTCAGCCGAGGGCTTTGTGTAATGGCTCTCCTAGACACAGCGCGACCTCACCCCCAATACCGGGAGAGACGAACCCCTGCAGATCCGCTCACTGCCTCCATATGGCTCGGGACTGTACCCAACTAAAACCTGTTTGCACGACTCTTTTGAGCCGTGGTAGGGTAGTAATCAAAGTACAGTGGGAACTCACACGAGACAAATGACGATCTCAGGTCGATGAACTAACCTGTACACATGTCACCAGGGAACTGCTATCTGACGTCTGGTATAAGATCAACTAGCATGTTCCCGGCGAGTCCTGTCCGGTGTACTCATAACCCAATGAGCACATGTATACATCTTAGGTGAACCAACTCACACCAGTGGCTTGTGAGACCGGCTACCGCCCCTTGTCGGGGTCTCGACTGTATACACTAGTCTACTCTGGAGTATCGATGCCCTGTCTCGAAAACTCCTACGACTAGGGACCTTTTAAGGATGTGCTTATAGACCCCAGCTCCTACGTATATGATCGCCATCATACTGCTGGCAGTCAAGCAAGAATCCTAAGGGCTCTATCAACGTGCAATAGTGACCTGTAAGGTCACCTAAAGCAGTACACGATGATAAAGATAAACCAGATAGCATACTATCATCTTGAGTAAGACTGTCCTACCGGTATAGGTCCTCACTCAATCATTGCAATCACGTGCCTGTGATCCAATAATTGACTCTGAGGGCACTATCTCCAATAATCTCCCACTTGCACTCAAGGCTAATTATTGCGATGTCGCATACTCACAGCCCGTGTGATACCGAACACCCAACTCCTCTACTAATCAGTCTCACAAAACCCGTTTGCGAAACTATTGCGTTCGAGGAATAGCCTCAGTGAGTGGATCCGCTCAGATGTTTCTTTCTATGTCTCTCTTTATCTCAAGTTTGCGGAGAAAGCTATCTCCCGAAATGAGCAATACATGTCTTAGAATGTGTCTGGATATCTGATGGGACCCAGTTCATAAATGAACTCCAAATCCAAACTTCTTAGACTGTATCGTCAACTGAACTTAATCAGTATCCTGTGCCATGCCTCCCTCAGTATCCGCTTGGACCACCTGTCCAAAATACTGCCCCTCGTAACAGGAAAAACTATAACTCTGACAGACACTCTGTCATCTAGGTCACCTTGGAAGCCTGGAGTGATAACTGTCTCCCGAAGGAGGATGCCGTTATCATATCCCTAGAACATCCACTTATGTTCTAAAACAGCTTCCGATCGTTTCTCCAGGACTGGATTAATATCCTATCTGGAGAAAGCACTGTGTGACAACCAAAGTATAACCGATCGTAGTATAGGAATTTCACTTCCTACTCTGTGTATGTCATCCAAATACCAGGACATCACACCCCACTACCTTCTTAACTGATCCATCCCCTATTCTGATGAAATCAAATCTATGACTGTCATATCAGAAATAGATGATCTATCTCCGCTATATCCGCTTTAGTCTATAAATAGACATAAGCCACTTGTCCACTATGCTTCCGCTGCTCCCACTGACTACGACAACCCTCTGGCAGAGTCATATACACGTACACTTCTAAAGCTGGTTTAGAACAACGCTATACTCATCCTCCTGCCGGGTCTCACAGTCTGGAACAACAGCAATGGCAAGTCTTGGTAAACAAGAACCTCCCTATCACCGTCTTTGAGCATACCGAAGTACCTCTCAAGTGCCTGAGGTTACCCACCATATCTGCGGAGTGGCCAATGGAATGTCAAACCAGATTGAATCTTTAGGTTCTTATCAAATTTTCAGTAATCGTTTGCGATTCTGGAAGCACTTCCAGTTCTACCATACTCCCACTACTGTTTTCTGAAAAAATCCATTTTTGTTAAAACTGTGGCAAGTCAAGAACAATATCACTATTGATCTTCCAGATGGTAAAAAGTTAACCCTCGTCATAGCCTGGGTCAACCCACAAACAGCCACTACAGAAACGTGCCTTGAGTCATCCAGAGTCTGGTTTTAAGCATAAGCTGGACAACTCCCCGTATCTTAACAATGTCAAGATATGAACTGTTCTATATCCAATACAGAAACAGAGACACTGATTTAATTGAACCAGATTCAAATTATGCAGCTGTCTCCAGTGCATGTCAAGTAAATGGAGAGAGGCCGATCAGCGTTACTCAACTTAGGAATGCTTCCAATTATGAGTAATCTGAAAGAGAAGCAAGTTCTCTTAATCATTACTATCAACTGAATACCATGCACAAGTATCTACATTTTCGATCACCTTGAAGAATCCCGATACTTGCAACATCTGGTTGTCTACTTTACTCATATACCTATAACTTCTCAAAACTTGGACCTTGTATTTCTACGAAACACATGTCTAAGAACTAGAGAAGTCATAAGTAAACAGAATATAGTACGAGGACCAATCCCTCTGTCCTAATGGACACTGGACAACATACAATACTCTGTATAAGTCCCCTGAGTCCAATTTCTCATTCCCTGTGTGCCGTAGGTTGAAAACTGTACTATGGTTATGAAGAATTACACCGCTGTTTAATGCTCCTTACCTAACCATCCACTGATATAGGTAAACGTCATAGACATAATTTCAAAAAGGTATATCTCACTCTATAAAAATAGACGTACAGATATATCAATTTGAAATTGGTGCATAACAACGGATATTCAAAACCAAATATTTGCCGTCCGGCAAACTACCCAGGCGATTTTCTCAAATATCACCAATTACAATGAATTCCGATATAATGAGGATGATCACCTAATTCCCAATAACTTACTCCTACTCATCATCTGTAAAACCATACAGATGTGAGAATCATACCTGGTAAATACATACTCTGGAGCAAGTGTCTAATTAGGAAATCAGTTTTCTTTTAACAATACACAGTGAAACTGAAACATTAAAATGTTTCGTAGGGGTATCCGGGTATTCCTAGTAATGCCTCTTCCATTATCCAGATTCACAACTGTAACCGTATATCTCTTTGCCATTTCTCCAAATCCCTTTATATGTCTTTAATCATTACCTTCTGTACACCCTTTTAGGCCAAATGGTTTTCTTCCTTTCCTACCGTTCGGCACCAGCCTATGGTTTGGAAGAAGACTATCCAATAAGCATAATGGGTGTACTCTCCTAATCCTAAGAGTACTCGTAACCTGAGAGAAGGTGATGGTAAAAGACAACCGAATAAACCTTATTCCTATTTCTCCTGAACCAGAATCCATCCCCGAACTGGAACAAGTTCCTTTCGAGTTCGTATATAACCATACGATGGAGTATCCAAATAACTGTGGATTTTCGTAGTGATACGGAGTGTTCTGGAGAAATACAAAGGTGAAGTGGGAGTGATAATGAAATACTTGGTTTGGTCGTGAATAGCAGTCGCAGTTTACTTTGCTCTCTTACTAATCCCTTTATTTGTCTTTACTTAATACCTTCTGTACACCTTTTTGGCTAAATAGTTTTCTTCATTCTCTACCGTTCGGCACCTGCCTATGGTTTGGAAGAAGACTATCCAATAAGCTTAACAGGTGTACTATCCCCTAATCCAAGGAGCACTCGTAACCTGAGAGAAGGTAAAAGGAAAAGACAACTGAATAGTCCTATCCGTTTTCTCCAGAACCGGAAACCATCCTCGAATAAATTCCTTCGAGTTCGTATATAACCATACGATGGTTTTATTCAATGGAAGTGAACGTTCGTAGTAATACAGGGTGTCCTGAAGAAAAGGGTAAAAGTAGGAGTGACAATGAGGTTTGCAACTCTGACAATCCAAAAGCCGGTGTTTAAGAAGGTTCGGTTAATCTTGGTCACTGAGTCATAGTCAAGGGTCGGGTCATGGTTGCTGCCAGAGAGAGAGAGAAAAGAAACATTCAGCGTGCACTCTAACCTAGATCAGAATGGTTATCAATTTATCTAATCAGGAAACCTCCCACTGTAACGTCAAATTCTTCTCCAAACCTGAAAGAAGAATTAGTCAGGATCACCCGAGGAGTAAACCAACTCATCAGTGGGAATCGGGATCCAACTATCATCGCATGATAACGTGACGGAATCCGCTCACGTTATCACACTCCAGAAAGTATGCGCATATCTGGCAAGTTTCAGTTTAGAAACTCCCGATGTGATTTTTACCCCTAGGACCCAAGTGACCTTGACACAGTCAACAAATCAAAGAGTCCTAGTCAAGTTCAACCCATCATGATCCTGGATTGCATTAAACTCACCCGTACGAGCCCTTGACACAGTCAACAAGGCCGCACGACTGTCTTAACCAATCCCATTAATATGCTACAAACAAACACTACTTAGCTACCGCACACTACGCCTTGACACAGTCAACAAACGCAGCACGAATACTAAGTAATACTTGTAAGCAATGACGGAGGGCTACGTCTAGTTTTTGGCGAAAAACTTTTAACGTAATGAACTTGATATCGTTGAAAGAACTGCATAGTTTTTTATAAAAATATAGTGACGAAAACCTTTGCTAAAGAGGTCACTCCCGGTAAAGGGATCTCGGATCTTTCCCCGTAGAATGAGGTGCAGGATATTCCAACTGAATACCATGATGCAAAGCAAAAAGTAATCGGCTATAGTGAAGTTATTACCCTGACGCAAACTTTTGTCCAAGGGGTCACTCCCGGTGAAGGGATCTCGGCCCTTGTCTCGTCGACTGAGGTGCTGGATATTCATAACTATGCAAAACAAAAGAGAACGCCCTTGCAATTACAGCTTTTTTTTGAAAAATTGTTCCAACAACATCAGAATAGGTTTTTTTAATTTGTATTGATCCGAATCAACGCAGTCCCATCAATTGATCACACCACAAAAGAATGAAAATAATGATGTACGTATATGCCATCCGCATTCGCCACTGGGTCCCGTCATCACCCGTTAGGTTACTTAACTAACGACAGAGCGTGGACTGGACTAGCGCGGATGCAAAACATATACAACATCTACTAACATATATATCAATATATAATAATCGCTCAAGGCATGATAAAATGCAACAACACAGAAATGTAACCAGCATCACAGAACAATACAGATATCTGGGATCCCCGGGTTTCATAGAGCCGCTACTGAAACCCGACGTTCCCCTGGTCGTGTGGATAGCCTGTGCAATGAATCCTAGACCCCTACGGGCGCGGCAAGTTACCCGCCAAAATCTGAAGCGAGGCAGCCCCCTTCAGCAACATGAATGGACCACCCAGCACTTCATGGAATCCGGTAACTTGGGCACCCCTCCTTGGGTCAACCTGTACCCCCTACGAGTGCGGCGAATAGCCCACCAATTCTAGAGTGAAGCCCCCTCCGTCTCAACGCCATGAGATGCGGGTCCGTTGCCCTCTAGAACCCGGCTATCCGTGCACCCCTCCGTGGGGTAATCCTAGTACAGAAAGTAAAAATATATACAACAGGTACATCGACCTCAGCCCGGTCGTGCCCCAAAAGAATAATATACAAACAGGCAGTAACGGCAGTCCACATGTCGGACGCTCGCCCCGCAATATCAAATGTACATATACAACCAAACTGTACTACCAATGCATCCAGGCTATCCCTACGACCAATCCGCAACATCACAGCACAACACAGAACATCAACATGAATGTTACGTTCGCAAATCCGTCTAAAAGGGCTATAGCAGTTAGACAGGATTTACCGATCAAATGACATTCACGGTCGCAGATATAATGTAAATACTGTGAACTAACATGTTTAAAATTTTCGATCGATCAAATTTACCGAAGTGGGCCCCAAGCACTACTGTAGCACTTAAAGAAAATCTGGGCCCAAAAAGAATATTCCAAAAACCCCATTTTCAACTCAGAAGCCCACTGTAAAAATTTGATGCAATGAACAGTCAAAGTGGCAGCGGAACCGCGGCCAATGCGTGGGTTTGGCCGCGGTTCCGCAGTGGAAAAGCGACATCACGCGACCAAATTTTCACAGAATGCTTAGAATTCCCTGCACGTATTTCTGCAATGTACTAAAAATTTTTCGAGCCAAAAAAAATTCGACAGAAAACTGATGCATGAAAAACGCGGTTTTTGGAAAATCCAATCGATCGAACTTGTAAACACGTTAGAGCAAGCTAGACTAGGTTAATGGTGTGGCTCTGATACCATGTAGGACTACGGTAGCGCCCCGGCCGATCCGAGACCAAAATATGGAAACGAAAAAATTTTTTGACTTTAAAACCGGCGCTACCGCATACTAAAACCCGGATCGTGACCATTAAGCTAATGCTAGCTAACAAGAGACGGGATAGAATGCTATACTGAGCGATTCGTGTCCTTCGGTCTTCGGCCTCCACTCCGATCTCCCCGCGGAATCTCCGGTCTTCATCTCCTCGTCGGAACGGGCACCACATCGCCGGGTTCTTTTACGGGCTCCCACCTCTGGGCCGAGGCAACTCGAGCATGAAATTGGCGAGTCGACGTGCCCAAGGATGCTGCAGGCTAAGTGCAGTAATGTTTGTCTCATGGGGTTGTGAAGTTGCCTTTTGATGGAGGTGAAGAAATCAATTTTGGAGATGTGTTAGGAATTTTGTAGCAAGCAAGGAAAAATGAGATGAAGTAAAATTCCCACACCAAATGAATTCACCTTCCCTCTCTCAAAGATATGGCCGGCCATATGATAAGAATGAGATGGATATCAAAAACCATGAAGGGAGGTGAGTGTAGTAAAAGGAATGGTGACCATAAGCCAAAAGCAAGTCTCACATCAATATCAAAATCAACTCTCATCACATCCTTTCTCAATTAATGCAAAAGAAATGATGAAAGAAAAAGCAAAGATGCTTAATCCATCATAATCCCTCATTTACAAATAAACTCTCCACAATTGCTAATTTGCAAATATGCAAATTAGCCCCTCCATCAATAATCAGCCAACGAAAAGAAGAAAGGAAAACTGGTTGAAACGGAATGCAAACTGGCAACTTCAAAAAAACTGATCCCGTAATAAATTACAGGAAAACCCCGCGACTGTATATACATACCCGCATTTGTATTCCGACCGAATACAAATGCAAAGAGACAAAATCTACACTGTACAATACTAGGATCCGGCTTAAATCAAAGCCACTAGTATTATCCGTCCGATCATGATCCGTGCAATACCGCACGTATATGATCGAACACTGCCATATCTCCATACGGCCTCTACAGCGTTTCGCCCGAAACTTGAGAAAACGGTCTGTTGGGGACTCTAAAGACTCGTCAATAGTTTGGTTGTGAATTTAACCACTAGCAGTCAGATGTATTAGCCATACGTAACGGGCTACCAGGTATTGACCAAAAGGGACGTCGATGAGCGAACTCATCCTGACACCCTACTGAGCCTGTCAGTGACAATATCCGTACAGTCCGGTCCGTTCGTCTAGGAGTATCGCATGGCGGGCGTAGGGAGTTGGTAAAAGTCAGACCCCCAAAAGCGGTACAAGTCGTATCGGAGTGTAGCCCAGAACACCCTGAGATACTACTGGAATACCTACCTGTAAATTTCCTGCCTCGGCCGAGAGCTTTGTGTAATGGCTCTCCTAGACACAGCGCGACCTCACCCCTAATACCGGGAGAGACGAACCCCTGCAGATCCGCTCACTGCCTCCATGTGGCTCGGGACTGTACCCAACTAAAACCTGTTTGCACGACTCCTTTGAGCCGTGGTAGGGTAGTAATCAAAGTACAGTGGGAACTCACACGAGACAAATGACGATCTCAGGTCGATGAACTAACCTATACACATGTCACCAGGGAACTGCTATCTGACGTCTGGTATAAAACCAACTAGCATGTTCCCGGCGAGTCCCGTCCGGTGTACTCATAGCCCAATGAGCACCTGTATACATCTTAGGTGAACCAACTGACACCAGTGGCTTGTGAGACCGGCCACCGCCCCTCGTCGGGGTCTCGACTGTATACACTAGTCTACTCTGGAGTATCGATGCCCTGTCTCGAAAACTCCTACGACTAGGGACCTTTTAAGGATGTGCTTATAGACCCCAGCTCCCACGTATATGATCGCCATCATACTGCTGGCAGTCAAGCAAGAATCCTAAGGGCTCTATCAATTTGCAATAGTGACCTGTAAGGTCACCTAAAGCAGTACACGATGATAAAGATAAATCAGAGAGCATACTATCATCTTAAGTAAGACTGTCCTACCGGTATAGGTCCTCACTCAATCATTGCAATCACGTGCCTGTGATCCAATAATTGACTCTGAGGGCACTATCTCCAGAGGGAAGCTCGGGCTCGACTGTCTCTGGGAGGGCTTTTTGATCCCCAGCGTTGTGGCAGGGAAGCTGCCCGCTGGGGATAGCCGAGCAAGAGAACCTCGGGCTCGACTGCCTCTGGGAGGGCTTTTTGTTCCTCGGCGTTGCGGCAGGGGAGCTACCCTTCAGGGATAGCCGAGCAGGGTAGCTGCTGGGCTGCCTCTTAGTGAGGGCTTAGATCCTTGGGCGGTGTGGCCCTCGAGGCACCGTGTCGAGCCCCCTCTGTGCGACCCCGTCAAGGGAGGGGGTGCCAGTCTATTCGGCCGGCGAGGGCGTTGATGACGGTCGCCGAAGGAGGTTCACCCGCGCCTCCGGTGAAGGGGAGGCAGCGGCTGGTATCTGGATTTTCAGGGTGATCGCTTGCCATGGGGATGAAGATCGGAAGGCCAACTTTATTTTTTGTGGAGTGTCTTTCCCGCAGACGGCGCCAACTGATGGAGCTCCTTTTCGGCCCTCCGTCAGATGTTGTCTTCCGTTGATCTCGAGGTGAACTAGGTTGATTGTCCTTCGTTGCGTGTGGGTCTCAATGGGTTTTTAGAGGACAAAGCGGGATGATGAGGCTTCCGCCGTGTACCTGCAAAGAAGTCCCAGGGTGGTTTGGTACCACCGAGGACCCTCCGACGCTCAAGTCAGTGACAAGATCCGAGCAGAGTAACGGCGTAAGTGTAAAGAATGGCTTACTTGACCCCTCTGTCATGGGGGTTTATATAGCGGTGGTGGCATGCAGCAGCAAGCGCGAGAATCTCGCCGGCAGTTACGCTCCCGACGTCACGCCTACGTAAAGAGCGGATCGCCCGTTAATGGGGATCGTGATGGCGTGGAACGTGGGATGTTGCCGGCGGAGAATCTGCGCATGGCGAGATTTGCGGAGCGGCGGTTACGCCTGTGAGTGGTGGAGTTGGTCGGTCGGAGGGACCGAGGAAGATGGTCTCGGCGGGAGAGCTCGGGAACGAGCGAGAGGGCCGAGCTATCTTGGTCCTGCGGTAGCTCGGAGGCGAGCTGAGAGACCGAGGAGGCCAATTTGCAAGGGCCCTGAGGTGAGCCAGCTTTGTGCTTATAGGTCGGGCCTGATCGGCCCCTGTGGGCCCTCTCTCCTGAGTTCTGAGACACGTCATCTGCCACGTGTCCTAATCTTGGAGATCGCCAATATTGAGCATCATCACATCTCCAAAAAGGTTAATGGCTTGATCAGTGAGTGAACTCTCTTGCGTGAGATGGTATAACGAAGTTGCCCTTTCTTGGTTATCGCCTTTTGGTACCGGCTCGCGCTGCTGCATGCTCGCTGCCTGGTTGAAGGGAGGTGTGGGCATGTGTCCACACTTCCCTTCACAATTTTTCTTTTATTAATCACGTATATTTTGCCCAAAATTTTCGGAACAATTTGAGTAATTTTTCTTTCATTGAATTAGCTATTTCCCTAAGCAGATCATTATTGTAACCTAGTAATGTTTTTCTTTTTATACCTAAAACTTAATTTATTCAGAATGTATAATACGTATTTAATTACATCCGAAAGTAAAAGGGTAAGGAACCACCTTAGCGAAGATTGATTTTCATTTCATTTTAAATGCCGAATTGCGATGGAAAGAAACTGCTAATGCCTTTGCTAGATTAACAATTAATATAACATGGAAACAACTCAAATCAAATTCAAATTTAGCATTTTTAAACAAGGTAATCTTCTCTTTTCAGATAAATAACAAATTAATATATCATGTCATTAATATATACAAAGGTTTGATGATATATCAATCTCACATGGGCCCAATTCAAATCCAAAGGGTTCTCCACGTCAGTGAATAAAGTCTCTCTCTCTCTCTCTCTCTCTCTCTATGGCGCAGAAAGCAAACCCAATCCACGCAAGCTCTCCTCTTTCACATTAAAATATTCAATTATCCCCTCCTTTTTCCAATATTAGCATCTAAAAATTACATATAAATGGGGAAAAAACAAAGACTTTGTACAGTAGACCCCTCTCCAGTGCGCTCCACCTCCTAAAGGGTCGCTCTCGCTCCCTTTTCATTGCTTCCTTCTGCAACACTTGGAAATGAAACCCACAAATTGCATCAAAATTTTTTAAATTATTTTTTTCTTCTTCTCTCTATCTTTATCGAATGAGAAAACTGACCAAGTGTTATATATACAATTTTGATATAAGATCATCTGTTTGTCTTGTTGACAGAGAAACTGACAAGAAGCCATGCATCATGAAAATAAAATGATATTACACTAAAATATGAGAAATGTGGAGATTCGAGGCAAAGGAGAGAAAATTCTCTATTTGATTAATAAGTCAAGAATCTATCCAATTTTTTAAGATTAGCATCTTTAATCTTTATCATCAAAACTGGGCTTAGCGCAGTTGCTACCAATTTCGTCTCCAACGTGAGAGGTCTTAAGTTCGATCACCGAAGGAATCTCAATTTCATCAACATATTTTACAGTATGCACACACAAAAAGTTATGCAATTTCGATTTTTCTTAATTTCACGGTAAGGGAAATTGTCTCACATATGCCTTTGATACCCACATTTTCTTAGGAAATTTAGTAATTTTTTCCCCATAAAGGCCCTTGTTATCTTAGATTGTTGCTTTTTCATCAAAAGGTCCCATACCTGAATTAATGATCCAGTGACTTTGGGGTAGGAAGCCTTTCCAAGTCCTTTCCAAGGGCAAGGAAACCTTAAAAAGAGCGGTTCATACGTTTTGCCAATTTTCCTTTGTCAAGAGAAAAGAAGAGAAAGAAAGCAAAGAAATTATAATGGAAATTAACAAAGAAAACACATGAAATCCATTCCCCTCGTTAATTAGATTAAATTGCCCTTGTCATTAAAGCTTGGAAAGCCAATGAAAATAGGATTAAAATCCAGAACCAAAAGCTCTTAAGCTCCTCCTTGTGTCCCTGATTCATTTATCAAATATTAACCATTAGTTTATGAATATAATTAGAAAGATCTTATCTTGTCTAAAAGTAATGTGAAAAAGGATTTAAAAAAAATTGAAGTAAACTATTCATAGGTTCTTCAATTGAGTGGTGCATACTCATTCTCTGTAAAGATCTTATGCAACTAGCTTTAAGCTGACATATATGGTGCAACATCAATGGTATAAAGTTGCATTTTCCTTTATTGGATTTCAGTGAGGAATGTTGAACACTTGATGAGTGTGACTTGGTCTTAATTAGCGCAAATTTTTTTGCACATTTTTAAACTGTTCCTTTCTTGGAGGTGTATGAAAAGATGAAGAAGAAGATATATATGGTTAATTTTAGATAGGTTGATGCTAGGCGCATAAGCATGATAATCCTAAGATTATCGGGATTAGTAGAAGGATACTCATATAAACCAGGACGATCAGGATTCAAATCTAGGCACACTCTCGAATGACCGTTCTGGCAAACAATAAAAGGATTCTCCAATAATACTCAGAGTTTGCTGCTTAATTTATATATAATCTAAATGTTTTTGTTGTATTGATTATGGCTTTCCAAACTAGTTTTGGTAGATTATCGGCTAGTTTGGATTATTAGTCTTCTGTAACTTAGGTCTTTTTTAATTTCCAGGGTTGGAAATAGTGAAGAAATCTGAGAGGGAATTTTCTTTCGACCTTTTGCTTAAAGAAAAAGGATAAAGCGAAGATAGAAAAGAAAAGGTAGGGTAGATTTCATTCGGAATGCCACCATTCATTTTTTGACGAAGGTATACCGCCATCCTACCTAGACTTTACCTTTATTATGAACAATCCATTGTTTATGTTTCAAAAATATTCTATTCGGTTACGTTATATTGAATATAAAAAGGCGAACATAATTTGTACAAAAACTAAAAAAATTTAGCAAGTCTAAAATAGTTTAATAAAAAAGGCATAAATTTTAATTTAACGACTTAATTTAATTAATAAATTTAAGCCAGCCCACATATAATTTAATAAAATTAACCCAATACACCCATAATTCACAAAAATACCAAGTATTAACTTTCATATTAATTTCTATCAACCCTAAAATCATTTTAATTGTCCTTTTGACTGTCTCGATGATTTTTATGTGTTAAAAATATTGAATCTTAAAGTCAGCAGCAGGAGTGATCTTCAGACACAGTCCTGTGTCGTATTGGGTCGCTTTTCTTGAGATGTCTTTTCTGTTTTTATATATAAAGAGTGGAATATAGTGAAAGTTGGTATTTTCTATCAAATTAGTGCACACATTATATGCCGAAAAGAAGTATCTATTAGCAGTTAACCATACCTTAGAATGAGAAGAGGTGAGTGATGACACCGAAGCCGTAGAAGTGGTGGTAATCGTAGCCAGCCCCACATTATAAACCATGGTCCCATCAGGCTCATACAACCCGTAGTTCCTCTCCGATGTAGGGCCCGGCTTCATGTCCTCGTTGAACAAAGCAAACAAATAAACCTCCAACCTCTCCTTTGGCCTCACCGGTGTCCCTTGCCCTTGCAATTGCCTCAACAACAAGTTCCTATTATAAGCCCTAGCATTCTCCATATTTGCCCCAAACTCATTCTCATCCCCCTTCGATGGCCACCCCGTTTCAGAAACCCTAACCTCGATCCCACCGAACCCGAGCCGGGCCAACGCGAACACTGCCGCATCGACTTGTGCACACAACATGTTGTCATAGTGCAATTTTGTGTAAGGGTCTATAAAGCCGACATTAGGGTTACCAAGCACATATTCTAATGGAACTTGACTTGGGTTATCTTTGTATGCAAAGTATGGATATGCATTGATCCAAAATGGTGAGTTAGTCTCGTCGAGAAATTTTATAAAAGATGACATGATTGCAACAAGTTCGGGCTTGAAAGAGCCGAGAGAGGGAGGATACGAGTTTTCTAGCACCGCGAGTGAGTTTGCGCTCGAAATGTGGATCGATGAGTCAAGATTGAGGCTAACTAGGGCTTGGTGGAGGCTTTGCATGGTGGGCACTAGACTTGAAATTAGGGTTTGGTCGTCGGTGTTGTAGATTTCATTACCTACCGAGATTCCGGTGACTTTGGTTGAAGGAATGTAGGGTTTGATGTTGTTGGTGACCCAGATGAGAGCTTGGTTAGGGTTTGAGAGCTGAGAGAGGATCTCGTTGGGGACGGTGACGATGAGCTCAATGCCGGAGTTTGCGAAGGCGGTGAGGACTTGAGGATTAGCATCGTAGATTCGTGTTTTGCTAATCTTGAGAGAGGAGAGGAGGAGGAGGACCTTTTCCGGGGAAGGGAGGTTGTTGGCTACTTGGCCATAGTTTATTCCTAGGGTTGAGCCTTGTTGAATGAACCCAAATTCTGCAAAATTAATTAAGGGAAAAATGTAAAGTTGTGTTAAAGCAAATTAAAGGCAAAATTATATATGTTACTTGTAAGTAATTTTTTTATATCATAAATTGGCTAAATTGTGAGTAATCGATCTCTTTAACTTTAATTTGTCAGTACAGCAAAGGCTTATATATATATATATATATATATATATATATATATATATATAATTTCCCCAATTATAATATTAGTTAGAAATTCCGTTTCTTCCATCTCTCTCTTCAAATTATATTGGCATTTCATATATAGTAATTTAATGAAGAGGTACTTCAAGATTAAAAAAAATTTGGTGAAAATGAATTTGCTAATGTCTGTAACCACAGGTGAAGTGCATGTTCTTAAAGTTACACACATGGAAAAAGCTAGCAAGAGTGTTTATGCAATTTGGCCTTCTAAAAATTTCTAACTATATATGACAAAAAAATTACAATTTGGCTAATAATATTCATGGAAATGAGAAGACTATTAGAAAAACAGAAGCACACCTGAGGAGAAAAGGAGGAGCACAAGAAAAGTGGACACATTAATCCTTGATCTCAAGAAGAAGATGAAGGCACCCATGAGAGAGAAACAAAGGGCAAGAGAGAGAATAAGATATCAATCAAGGGAGAGTTTAAAGGGGGAGGAATAAGTTAGAATATGTGGAGAGAGAGAAGAGTATATTGAAGAGAAGGACTCCTCCTCCCTTTCTTGCTCTCACAATTCCTTTCTTTACTTGGATGAGAGTTTGGTGAAGGAGAAGCCTTTGCCTTGTCCATGCCGTTTTAATGAATGAAGAGAGGGGCTTATATTTATATTAATATATTCCACACTTGATTGCTCTCTTTAATTTCTTAAGAAATTAAATGAATTTGTTTTAGTGCTTGACTCGTGCTAAGGACAACCTTTCTAGTTAGCGTTGGTTACCTTTACGACACCGCCATCTTCTGTCCTCAGTAGGCCTATTGCCCATTGCGTATGGCCCCTGGCTTTTGATCAAAGGAAATTTTGAGAAAGTAGTTTGGTTTCTTTTTCTTTTTCTCCTTTTTTTTCCCAAAATGATAAAGTATGAGTGCTTAGATTTGGGATGCATGCCATTTTAAGATTTATTTCGGTTGACATATTTACTATCGAAACAAGTAGATATATAAGTTATGATTTAGGTATGTCAAGTAATATTTAGTATGTCATATAATTTCTAGTAGAGAAATACTTTACCGACCAACCTGATAGATTCCATTTAGGCTACCGGGTTGGTGGTTGGCCACAAAGCAAAGACAAAACCAAAACTTTCAGGCGTAGCTTTTTGTATCTACTTTTGTTGCGCCAATCACCAATTAGGTAGCATATATGGAATCTACTGGGTTGGTAAGTAAAGCATTTCTCTTTATTGTAATGCTTGCAATATACCTGCATTTGATATGGATTTTGTCACGTCCTGCTTTCCAATAGACGGAAACGGTAACGTGGCAAGCCCGCGACGTATTTATTTCAAGAAAGTCATTTCCCGGAATAAATACGCTAAGCGTAAAAGAAACAATATAAAATGATAAGAAAATTAACATGAGATTAAAACTTCAACAACTTTAATTACATTCAACTTGATTCATTTACAATACATGATTTCAACTGAAAAGAAATACAAGAAAAGAAATGTCTAAACAGGTGGCATACATAAAGTGAGAAGAAGATAACTGGTCTAGGCCTGGGTCGCGATCTGATCGTGCTCCTCCTCTGAGATGCCTACCTCCTCAATCTCCACAGTATCCGACGAACATTATAAGAAAACAAAGATGGGTGGAATGCCCGTCGGCGAACTTTCGCTCTGTAAGACCCCAAGTGAAATAAAAAGTGTAATGATAACACTGCTAGAAATAAGGGTTGCCCTTACGGATTTACCCGTAGGGGCAACCACTGCCCCTACGGATATATCCGTAGTGGCAAAAAATTCACCTGTAGGTGCAAACGTCGTAGGTGCAAATTGAAGCCCTGCACTTACCCCTACGGTTGAAAACTTGCCCCTACGGAGTTCTGTGTAGGTACATTTGCACCTACGGATTAGGGCGTAGGGGAAAAAATGTTATTTTATTTACGGTTATTTTAATCATATTAACTGTACCTACGGATTTATCCGTAGGGCCAATAAGTATCCCCTACGGATACATTCGTAGGTACATATCCGTAGGGGCAAAATATCAGGAATCCTGATATTTTGCCCCTACGGAAATATCCGTAGGGGTCTTTGTTTGCCCCTACGGATATATCCGTAGGGGCAAGACCAACCCCCCGACACTGAGATCAGGGGGGAAATATCAGTTACTGCTGATATTTTGCCCCTACGGTTTAATCCGCAGGGGCAACGTTGAAATGAACATCTAATCTATCTTTGTACACGGAGAACCAGCGGAAAGATACCGACAAAATATCTCGAAACAGATGAAAACACAAGTGAATGAAGGCGTTTGCTTTATACATTCTTAACTTGTCCACACGGGACAAATCTATGGGTTACCATACGATTGAATTTTCTCGTCGCGTAGACTATACGACGGTTGTTAGTATCGAGCTATACTGTCCGATATTTAACAACCTTCGTATAGTTCTATGTCACGACGAGCATCGCACGTATGTTAACCGATAGACGGGGACTAAGTGGCGCTTTTAGTTTCATATATGAGTATCGATGAGAATATGAAGGTTTCATATTATCATATAGTGGTTTTAACCCAAACATCTCGAATCGCTCTCTAATTATGCGTTTGTTGTGTATTCTTGTTGTATGTATGTGTTCCGGCTGTCGGGGGTAGACTTCTATCCCATTAAGAATGTATAGAGAGAACACCCATCACTTGTGCTTTCAACCGTTTCGAGTAAATTTCGGCAGCACCTCCCCGCTGTTCTCCGAGTACACTGTAATAGAATAGATAATCATTTCAAAGCTGTGAAACAACGTTGAAATGAACATCTAATCTATCTTTGTACACGGAGAACCAGCGGAAAGGTACCGACGAAATATCTCAAAACGGATGAAAACACAAGTGAATGAAGGTGTTTGCTTTATACATTCTTAACTTGTCCACACGGGACAAATCTATGGGTTACCATACGATTAAATTTTCTCGTCGCGTAGACTATACGACGGTTGTTAGTATCGAGCTATACTGTCCGATATTTAACAACCTTCGTATAGTTCTATGTCACGACGAGCATCGCACGTATGTTAACCGATAGACGGGGACTAAGTGGCGCTTTTAGTTTCATATATGAGTATCGATGAGAATATGAAGGTTTCATATTATCATATAGTGGTTTTAACCCGAACATCTCGAATCGCTCTCTAATTATGCGTTTGTTGTGTATTCTTGTTGTATGTGTGTGTTCCGGCTGTCGGGGGTAGACTTCTATCCCATTAAGAATGTATAGAGCGAACACCCATCACTTGTGCCTTCAACCGTTTCGAGTAAATTTCGGCAGCACCTCCCCGCTGTTCTCTGAGTACACTGTAATAGAATAGATAATTATTTCAAAGCTGTGAAATAACGTTGAAATGAACAACTAATCTATCTTTGTACACGGAGAACCAGCGGAAAGGTACCGACGAAATATCTCGAAATGGATGAAAACACAAGTGAATGAAGGCGTTTACTTTATACATTCTTAACTTGTCCACACAGGACAAATCTATGGGTTACCATACGATTGAATTTCTCGTCGCGTAGACTATACGACGGTTGTTAGTATCGAGCTATACTGTCCGATATTTAACAACCTTCATATAATTCTATGTCACGACGAGCATTGCACGTATGTTAACCGATAGACGGGGATTAAGTGGCGCTTTTAGTTTCATATATGAGTATCGATGAGAATATGAAGGTTTCATATTATCATCGAGTATCATATATTGGTTTTAACTTGAACATCTTGAATCACTCTCTGATGATGCGTTTGTTGTGCATTCGTGTTGTATGTGTAACATGATTTTAAACCATTGAGATCAAAATTGATAGAACTGATCATCCTACATTGCAATGGCATTCATCTACCAAAAACTATTATTGCAATGGCATTCATCTATAACAATCAACAATTAAAACTACAAATATAGGATACTGATATCATAAAGCGTTATACGCAACATATGAATTCACATGACTGAAACATGCATCAAAAAACATGTTCATCCAAAAGAAAGGCCATTGTCAACAAATATAGACAAAGGATTATTATATTAACTATGAAACATATTAGAAAAATGATAGAAGTTAAAGATGTTAATAACATGATGATAATCAAAGCAGTTGCGTACAGATGCTAAAACCGAATATATGACACGATATTCTTGTAAAGATACACATGTATTAAAAGAGGAGACGTCCAAGTAAAATCCATAACTAAATCTCTATCTTGCCCTTCTTTTTCTTCAAATCAGAAATGTGTCTTTTTTTTTTAATGGAGTTTAAATAAATTAACTATAATATTTACATTGGATTGTGCATTCTCAATAAAGCTTCGTATTTATTCATAGTATCTTGTTAGAATTCATAGGATTGTTATGATACCACTTATAGGATATATCTAGTTCTCATATTCTAATGATATAATAACTTTAGTAAGTAAAAGTATTGATTGAAGAATTGGTGGTTAATAGAGATGAGTGAAGTATACAAAAGGAAATAGGAATGTTATTAAGACATATTTGTTACAAGAATGATGTAGTTGTTGATAATTCTTGGATACATCAATTTTTTGTTATTGGAGCACCATTTCTCTCCAACGTACATGTAGTGTTTGTTTGAATTTCTTATCTCCAACAACTTAGTTATTTTGAAGTTTGTTAGATTACTTACAACTTGAACCTTTATTGACCTCATTAGAATTGTCTGGAAGTAAATCTTTTTTAGAACTTCTAATCACTCAAAGAAAGAAGCTTCTATCCATGGCTATGAGCTAGAACCTTCTTCTAGATACTTTTCATTAACATTCTTTAAAAGTAATTAGAACGTTATAAAGAATTCTTACATATTCTAGAACATTTTAGAATAGTCAAGAGTACATTTTATGTTTTTTGGAAAACAGTGATAATACTCAAATTGTTGTTGACTTCCAAGATCTTCCTCGACAACTTCTGTAGTAGTACTTATGAAGTTTTAGCGTACCTTGAACCCCTTCTTCAATCTAACAATTTTAGCTGGAAAAGCTCCGAGGTTTCTTAAGTCGTCATGCCGCTCTTTGTTGGATGATATACCCAGCCCCAGCCCTAGCCCGCGCCCCAGCCCGCAGCCCCAGCCCCAGCCCCAATCAAGAAGTGCTCAGGGACATACAACCCCAACCCCAACCCCAACCCCAACCGCTACCCCCTGCCGAATCCCAACCCCAACCGCAACAGCAGCCCCCCAGCCCCACCCTTAACCCTAACGCTAACCCCAACCGATGCCTACCCAAACCATGAACCATAGACCTGAAACAATCAAAATTTTGTTTAATTGAAGATTTCCTAACCTGTGCAGGAGGTGGCGACGACGAATCGGTGGCGACGACGAATCGGCCGTAGATTAAAGAAGCAGGCGATGGCGACGACGAACGGAGATGAGGAAGAAGTAGGCAGTGGCGACGACGATTCGGCCGGCGCTGGCGACGACGAGAACGGCGACGACGAGAACGGCGATCGACGGGAACGAGGGTTTGGGGATTTGGGTTCGCGCGCAAGTGATGAGGGAATAAGAAATAATCAGCGTAGGGATCGATCACTTAAATCTCTATTTAGATACCCCTACGGATATGCCCGTAGGTGCTTGGTTTGCGGCTCCATAGGGGCAAACAACACTTTAAGATTTAATAATTTTTGAATAAATATGGAAGGACCGTAGGGGCAACCGTTTGGCTTTACGGAGTAATCCGTAGGGCCAAACTAAATCCGCCCCTACGGATGCTGTTATCCGTAGGGGCAACCCCCTATTTTAGTAGTGTAAAGAAAGTGTATATCATGAACAATTGATTATGAGGTAGGGTGTCTCAGCATGTCATTTTATGTAAACACGGTAATTTTATTTAGCATGCAGTTCTTTCGTAATATATGTGAACAAGTATGGTAATATATATGGCAAGTAGGTAAGCACGACAGTATAGCATGAGTATGGCAAACAAATATAACATTGTCGTATGGTGTAGTTATGGTGAACATGCAGTGAATGTAAGTGTCTTAACAGATCTCTACTTGGGTACACTAATTTAACATAAGTTTAAGAATGAATGTCAACCAATCTCAAGAGTGTTCTCGAACCCAATAGGTTGTAATTCAGGGGTAAGGAACCACGAGCCCGAATCAATTGTTAGTAACCGAACTTCAACCTAGTGTTGAAGTATTCCAAACTCAACAGACTGTAATTCAGGAGTAAGGAAACATGGGTCCTCATGATAGCTTACTTGTGTTAGTAGACATGGATTCATGATCTAGTGGGACTTCTGAGATTTCGTTGGATTCACGCATAAACTACCCCAACACCCCGTATATACTAAGTTACAGCTAATATTACCAACCTTGCTCGAATCCATAAATACATCGAGTTGCAAAATTGAGTTCATGTCTATATCAAGTATTCAGGTCAAGTATTCACGTATTCATGTCAAGTTGTATTCATGGTTCGAGTCAAATCATAGTGTTCAAATATTCATGTTTTGCTTTAGTCAAGTTCAAGTGTTCCGATTCATGATCAATGATCAAGTATACCTGTTTGAGTTTAATATTAATTTCGTGTGTTCAAGTTCATGATCAAGTATTCTTGTTTGGTTTTAGATTCAAGTTTTGAGTTTGGATTCAGACTTGAGTTAGACTCAGACTTTAGTCAGACACTTATAACTGATTTAGATCCTGAATTAGGTTCGGAAGTTATCGGTAACTGCTGCACATGGACGACAGGATTTGTGTCTTTTTCAAAGACAATTACCATTGATAACACCGTTAAGTTTGCTACCTTAAATAGGCAAGCACTCACTTTCTTCGGCTCCTTTGGGCTCAAGAGAATTGATCATGCTTAAACCTATATTTACTAAAGTCCTTAAATGTTTTATATAACTTGAGGGGGTTTTATGAAAAATATTTTTAATGCAGTTTCAAAATAATCTCGAGAAATTATTTATATTATTTAGGGTTTCCATGAATGAGAATTATAAGGATTTGAGGTATTTTAGTGATAATAGCTTAACTTGGAAAGTTAATGGTATTTTACTGTAAGGCTTGACTTTTGTTGATATCTTGATGGCATTTTGGTGAAACTTGTGATTCTTTTATTTAAAAAATGTAAGTTTATTATATTTTGAAAATATATGGATTTGTAATATTTATATAATTATTAAAAATTAAAATTTTAATTAAGTAGAAAAATTACGTTTTTCTTAAAAACCGTATTAAAATCTTTCGAGACCGAATGCTCCGTGAGGAGATCTGCATCTCGCTCTACTAGCCCAAGAATGTGCGATAATCCGCACCATCCAATAGCGGGTTCCCTAAAAAGGGTTGCAGAGCTTATTTGCAAAGCAATTGAAAATACAATTTAAAAGAAAACCGTTTTTATAATAAATGGTATTTTAATGTAATCTTATATTCGTAACAAAAATATGTTCAAAAGGTATTGTGCTATGCAAACCATGTGTGTATGTGAGGGGTAGGTCGTTACCCCGTGAAGTTTTCTAAAGATATGTTTAAGCAAAACAAATACAGATGATATATACAAACTTCATGGTATTTTAATGTAAATGTTAAGTTAAAGTTATTTTGCATAATATTTTTGATTAAAAGTTGGTTCTAAATATTGGTTTTATATTAACAAGTATAGTGTAGGAATATGAATGAAGAATATATAAGAAAAAATGGAATTATAGAGTTTTAGAAGAAGATTTTTGTATTAACTCCACTTCCAACATATGTTTTGAAAATGAACTTTTAATGATGAAGAAGAGATATTAGGAGTAACTTACAATTTAGGAGGTTTAAGGAAAGGTGTAGGAAGAGAGGGTTGTCATCGTGGCGTCGCGGGGTCACCGGAATTGCTTCGATTATTTGCCGGAAGTTGACCGCTTGCTGTCTCCACTTGTACTTCACTTGTACTTAGAAAATTTTGAGAGTTTTGGTTAGAAATTTCAGAATGATGAAGGGCCAGGGCATGGGGTAGTATTTATAGTGTGGAATTAGGATTTTTGAATTAAAAGAGTGAATTAAAATGCATTAAAATGAGAATAAATGGGAAATTGAAGGGTCTTTGTTTGATTGCAGAACAATCAAACAGTGCAGGGGTGTTAGGGGTAGGGGAAGGGTCGAGTGTGCAAAGCCCGGGCCTCATTGGCCACGGTTCACCCGTCGGTGCCGGCCCAAACCGCCATTCCGCCGGCCGATTTTGGGAGTGGGGCCGGTGGATTCTTGCTCCATATTCATCTCTCTGTTTGAACCATTGTGCACATGTTTGATTTTTCTGTCGTTTTGTTTTATGTGCATTGCACGTGTGAACTTTTGGGCTTTCAAAAAGTTTAAAAGGAAAATCAAAAAAAATTAATGTGTCTGATGAGATTCGAACACAGGGGCTACGTCACAGCAGTGCAAGGCTTTACCAGTAAGCTACAAGCTTGTTTCTTGCTGTTCTTAATCAAAATTTACTTATAACTTGTACTTAGACTTGTAAACTCCTTTCTATACATTAAACTGAAAAAATTTGTACAGTAAATTCATAGTCGTTACAGATTTGGGACCTCTCATATATACTTCTTCAGTGGAGAGACCATTGACAGGGATCTCTACTCATTTATTAACTAAATGCATACAGTGTTGAAATTGGTTGCAAATTCAGAGCCCGAGGTCAAGAGCCCCAAAGTCTAAAACTAGGAGGCACGTGCATAGTGTGTGCAAGTGCAGTACGTACGAAACGTGATACGTGTGGCTGGACATGCGCAAGAGCGTTTGCCTCTACGGATAGAGGAATTCGTAGGGGCAATTTTTTATTGCTCCTACGGTTTACACCGTAGGAGCATTGTTTGCCCCTACGGTGTCCACCGTAGGGACATAAATAAATTAAAAAAATACTAAAATGTAATCTCTTTATTTGGCCCTATGGTGCTGCAAAAGAAAGTCCTACGAATTGAACCGTAGGGGCAACAAAAGGTTGGTTACAAAAAAATAAAGTTAAGTAATTTCCCACCGTCCGCCAAAATTTTCCACCAACCTTATCTCTTCCACGTCTCGTCGATCTCGTCGTCGAGTTTCTCGCCCCTCGTTGTCGACTTCCTCATCGCCGATCAAGCTCGTCGGTGAGTTTCTCCTCCATCGCCGTCGATCGAGCTCGTCGTGGTGTTTCTCGTTGCCGCCAATCGACATCGAGGTCCTCATCGCCGTCTTCACCTCTTCGAGCTCCATATTCCCGGCCTCCTCCACCTCCTCGAGCTCTTAACCTCTACCTCCTCGAGCTCTTTGGCGCCGGCTGGTCTTTGGCAGCGATGTTGTAACAGCCTTAATTTTCTTATACACTTTTTCCATACAAATTTTTAAATTTGTTTTTTTAAAAAAATCCTTAAAGGGGTATTTATTGCCTGAGCACAAGACTTAAGTAATTAATTAGCAATTTAATTACAAGAAGGAGCTTATAGCTCATTGGTAATACCTTGCACTGCTGAACCAAGCCATCAAAGTTCAAATTCCATGCCCCACATTATTTTTAATATTTATTTTGTTTTAAATTTTATAGAAGCCCAACAGTCAACACATGATAACTCTAGAATTTCCCACTACACCTCAAAATGTAAATGCACCAGAGCCTACATCCTGAGACTCCCCGCCTCCCAACACCTCAACTCGGCAGGCGGACCGGTCGACTCGGGCCGGCGCCGCTGGCCGGACTCGGCCGGACCGCCGAGTCGTCAACCTACAAATTTGTGTCTTTTCCTCTCCCTACTCCCCTGCACACTTCATTTTCTCAGATCGGTTCCAGAGACCTTTGAAATCCCCATTTACTCCATATTTTAATGAATTTTAATATATTTTTTTACATTTTTTATTTTAAACTTTTCATCTACCCTAACCCTAGCCTAACCCTATAAATACCATCCCTACCCTCTACTCTCTCACCCCAAACTCTGAGCCAACTCTCTAAAATTTCCAAGAAACCTTGTGTACTTTGAAAACGAGTACGAAGCGAATCTACGGTGAATTTTCCGGCAAACTTCCTACAATCATTCTAGGAGCTCCTGGTGGCGAAGCGACGCACCGGCGACTCCTCCTGTTCCACCTCCCTCTCCTTATTGTCCAAAACCCATAAGTCTCATTTTCTATCTCTCTTTTCTATTCTAAAAATACGGATTTACAAAACCCGACGGAATCGGAACAAATCCGATTTCCGATTCGGTTTCTTATAAAACTTCACTCCTCGTTAATACAATTATGCTTAAACTCTCTCATGCTGACTATTAAACACTAATCAACCAAATTGATCAAGTTTCATTTCATAAAATGACAGCTATTTCAGTTTATCGTATTTTTCATTTAAATACCATATTGTTTCAATTATACATTTAACTTCATTAAACTTGCTATACTTTTAAGTAGACCACGAGATAATGACCTACCTCCTCACACACTTATATGCAACATAACACGATACCCTCGAGAACTTAGAATACGGGAAAACAAACATTTTCATTTAAATACCCTTTACTTAATAAAACCATTTCTAAAAAGATTTAGTATTGATACATCTTTACAAATAAATAACCTTTGAGCTAATAATAAAAATATCTAGACTCAGCCAATTAAGGACTGTCGCACTCATTAGGACAGAAGAAGGTTGTGGGCATTCAGTCGTTTATCTAAACCTGATTTTGTGGTGTTTAGGCTAGACAAGTGAGAAAGGTAACTTTCAAAGGCCCGTCTCACGGTGATTCGTGAGCGGATCCCTCCTTTGTTCACTTGTACTTACCTGGCCACAATTGGCAGTGAAGAGACATTTTGAGGGATATCTCACAACTTGTCGTTTTAGATCTATTAGGAGCAGTCTAGTTGACTTAGGAGATCCTAAAATATAGAATACGGGAAATCGACATCTTTATAAATAAATATCATAATTAATAAAACCGTTTTTCCTTAAAGATTAGTATTTATACAAATCTTTGCAAAGCGCCACTACAACCTATTTGGGGAACCCGTTCGGGATGGTGCAGATTATCACACATCCTCGGGTTTAGTAGTGCGAGATGCAGACCTCCGCAAGAAGCATTCGATCTCGAAAGATTTAAAATACGACATCTTAAGAAAACGAGATTTCCAGAATATTATATATATACTAAAATTATTTTCTTATAAATATATGTATATGTAATATAAAAATATCTATTTTGAATTATTACAAATATTCCACTTTTTCTAAAAATGTCACAAGAATCATTTTACACTAAAATACCATGAATTCCATACAAATCAATATTACAAACAAATACCTTTATTTATGAAAATAGGATATTTTCACTAGAAATATCACAGTATAAAATCTACATTCATTACAACTCTAAATACGATTAATAAATACTTGGGGTGTGTTTTGAAAAGTATATAAAAGTATTTTTACATAAAACCCCCTCAAGTTCTATAAATTACCCTAAGGACCCAAGTAAACATAGGTTTAAGCGGGACCGGTCTCTTGAGCCTCAGGGAGCCGGAGATATGGGTGCTTGCCTATCTAAGGTAGACAACTTAACAACGGTGTTATCAATACGGTAATCGTCTTTGAAAAAGACACAAATCCTGTCGTCCATGTGCAGCGGTTACCGATAACATCAAAACAATCAGGACTTCAATTCACTTTTCTAATTTGTCTGACTTAGGTTTGAGTCTCATTATAATCTGACTTGAAAATAATTCAAGTATAATTTACAATTTACAATTTACAATCTACAATCTACAATATACAATATTAAAATCCAACATGAATCCATGAATCCAATTATCAATTTATACAACTTGACCGAACCGAACCATGGATATACATTCCATTTACATGATCTCCAGTTTACATCCATTTACATGATTCTATGGTTACATCCATTACAGATATCATGGTTTCGGTCAGTCATCCAATTATACAATTTATACAGTTTACAATACAATACAATCAAAACACTACGGGGTTTAAGGGGTAGACTGGTACGGAAGGTGTTAAAAGTGGCACGAGACTGCAAGATTTAAGACACCTAATATGAATCCAATTGCCGTTGTTCCGGGCCTTCTAACGGAGCCTTGTACTTACATTTGCCTCTAGTCTCTGGCATATAGAGACTCCTCTCGTATATACTGGCATCCTTCTGTACCAAGCTACAAACAACAGCGTTAACACAACATTATAACAATATAATACTACTTTAAAAGCTATCTTCTTATTCTGTCTATTCTATTTCTCCCTTCTCTTTGGGACTTACCGAGCGATCTGTTCGCTGACGACATTCTCTTTCTTTCTTCTTTGAATGTCGTCAGGTGATTTGTACCCGTCAAAGATCAAGCCCACTGCTGAAGCCTTGGACCAGTTTAGTGAAGACCCCGAGCTCTAGTCATTGTACACTTTCCATTCAGTACTTTCATTTCTGTTATGCCATTATTTAGGCATTGCTTTTTATTCAGTTGTATTTACTTTTCATGTATTGTACAAAAGAATGTTAATAAATAAATTTGCTGTTTAGTTTATATATCTTGTCTCTTGTGTATTTACTTTTATATTGCTTAGATACGCTAAGCGTATTTACTTCAGAGTAAATACATAGCGGGCTCGTCACGTCCTCTTCGCCGTATACTAGGAAGCGGGGCGTGACAGAGGTGAATTTATTTAATTTGAAATTGAATTTTCCTAATTAGTTATGTTTTTTTATTTCTGTAAATTAATTAGGAATTTATTTATAATTTTGTTATTTTTGGTGTTATTGTTGTTGATTTTAGGGTTATGGTTAGGTTTATAGGGCCAGGTTAATTAGGAGTTAATTTGGGTTATATGGTGATGATTAGGGTTATGGTTAATTAGATTAATTTGGGTTAATTTTGGTTTGAGTTAGGGTTAATTAGGGTTAGGGTTTGGGTGATGATTAGGGTTATAGTTAGTTTGGGTCAATTAGGTAAAATAGGGTTGGTGATGATTAGGGTTAGGGTTAGGATTAATTAGATTAATTAAGGTTAATTTTGGTTTGGGTTAGGGTTAATTAGGTTTAGGGTTTGGGTGATGATTAGGGTTAGAGTTAGGATGAGGGTTAATTTGGGTTAATTAGGTAAAATAAGATTGGTGATTATTAGGGTTAGGGTTAATTAAATTAATTAGGGTTAATTTTGGTTTGGGTTAGGGTTAGGGTTAGGGTTAGGGTTAATTTGTGTTAATTAGGTAAAATAGAGTTAGTGATGATTAATTCGATTAATTAGGGTTAATTTTGGTTTGGGTTGGGGTTAATTTGGGTTATGGTTTTGGTGATGATTAGGGTTAGGGTTAAGGTTAGGGTTAATTTAGATTAATTAGGTAAAATAGGGTTAATTTGGGTTAGGGTGTTGATTATGGTTAATTTGGTTTAATTAGGTTAATTTTGGGTTAATCATAGATAATTTGAGTTAGGGTGATGATTAGTGTTAATTTGGGTTAATTAGGTTAATTTGAGTTAATTAGGGTTAGGGTTTATGGTGCACTAGTTCTTTCAGTAGGATACTCGATGATAAGGTAAACGTAAGAAAACTGTACCCTAAACTAAAAACTTTAAACCCTTAAAAACGAAATGTAAACGTAAACGTAAAACCTATTCAAGTTAAAACCAATATATGATACTCGATGATAATATGAAACTTTCATATTCTCATCTGTAGTCATATATGAAAATTAAAGCGCGACTTAATCCCTGTCTATCGGTTAACATACATTCGATATTCGTCATGACATAGAACTATACGAAGGTTGTTAAATATCGGACGGTATCATTCGATGCTAACAACCGTCATGTAGTCTATGTGACGAGAAAATTTAATCGTATTAAAACCGATAGATTTGTCCAATATGGACAAGTTAGGAATGTATAAAGTAAACACCTGCATTCATTTATGTTTCATTCGTTTCGAGTTATTTCGTTGGTACTTTTTAGCTGGTTCTCCGTATACAAAGATAGATTAATATTCAACGTTGTTTTACAACATCGAAATGATTATCTATTCTATTACAGTGTACTCGGAGAACAGCGAGGAGTTGCTGCCGAAATTTACTCAAAACAGATGAAAGCACAAGCGAATGGGTGTCAGCTCTATACATTCTTAATGGGATAGAAGCCTTACCCCCGACAGCCGAAACACACACATACAACACGAATATACAACAAACACACACACAAAGCACATACACACTAACAACCCTACACTTAAGCGAAATCATAAATTGAAACACACATACACAGAATACAACTCATACTTGGGTATCTTCAAATCTAATTTTGTTAATCGATAATTTATTCTTTTCAACAACAAACTTGCCTCTACGGATTTTCTTCTTTGTCAATAACTATCTCGTTCTTAGATTTTTCAATACATTCACCATAACCTACAATTTATATATTATACAGTCTAACATGGCCCATGAGTGCATCAGAGTTAAGAACTGGATGTACGTGGATTGGCAACAACGCATGCAATCTAAATTTATCGCAAGAGTTGCTGTTTTCATTGAATTTGCACGCGCACATAATAAGATCATGTTAGAGAAGATTCTCTATCCGTGCGATAGATGTGGGAATAAGTTCTAGCAGAAGGTAGAAATCGTAGAGCTTCACATCATTAAACATGGTTTTACTAGAGTTTATAAAACTTGGTTATATCACGGGGAAGGACAAGAAGAAAACGGTAATGCGGCAGAAGAAGAAGACGATAACTTCTTTCTAGGAGAAGAAATGGTGAATATGGTAGAGGCTGCCATCGGTGATGGTATTACTACCGAAGATGACATTCCTTCCGGTCAAGGACCGCTTGCGGATAAATATGAAAAGTTCATGAATGATGCTAGAAGACCAATTTATGAGAATGCAAAGTATTCCACCCTATTATGGTTCGTCCAACTTTTCCAGATTAAGTGCCTAAATAGATAGAGTAATAAGTCATTCATGATACTTCTGAAGTTCCTGAAAGATTCTATGCCCCTGGGAAATAACGTGCCCGACAGCTGGTATGAAGCCCAGAAGATAGTGTCTGATTTGGATCTGAAGTATGAGAAGATTCATGCATGTCCCAAAGATTGCGTGTTGTACCGGAAAGTGTCACGCCCCGCTTCCCAGTAGACGGAAACGGTGACATGGCGGACCGCAACATATTTACTAAGAGATAAATACGTTAAGTGTAATTAAGCAATATATATAAAATACACAAGAATGACAAGCGATAAAAAATAAACAGTAACTTTTATTTACATTCACTTTATATACAACTGTTTGAAAATGAAAAGATATAATGATATAAATAGTGCCTAAACAGTGGCATACAAATTAAAAGTAAATACAAGGAGAGTTAGAAGTCCGGCTGGGCAGTGAGCTGGTCTAAGTCCTTCTGGTTAGGCTCGATCTCCTGAGAGCCCGGTCCTCCCGACGAACATTCCAAACAAAGAAAAGACAGGAATGTCGTCAGCGAACTAGCGCTCGGTAAGTCCCCAAAAGAAGGAATGGAATATAACAAGTAATGTGAAGTGAAACTGGTAAGTTGTACAACTATATACTTGTTATTCTAACGTGGTTGTTTGTAGCTTGATACAGAAGATATTTGTGTATATGAGAGAAGTCCATCTTACCCTGTAGACTATAGTAACATGTAGTATAAGGCCCCGTCAAAACCCACGGGACAAAGGCACGAGAGTTCATGTAGGTGTCTTTTAAGTGACCATCTCGTGCCACGTTAATACATTCCATACCAATCTACCATATTATCCTTACATAATGTATTGTATAGATTATATTTACAAGTCTTACCGAAACCATGAATACAATTTGTTCAAGTAGCCATGTTCAAGATGTAATCATGTATTCAAGTAGTCAGGTAAAGTCATAACCCTGGTTCGGTCAAATCAAGTCATGTATTCATGTTTGATATTGAGGTTTAAATTCAAATATTCACGTTTGACTTTGGATTCAGGATTTGAATATGGACTCCGACTGAGTCAGACACTTATAACCGATTTAGATCTTGAATTATGTAACAACCCAAATTATCTGTACGAATTTTTTTTCTTTCAAAATACAGAAAGGGCCACCTAAGCCTGAACACGAGTTATAAGTTTGTTTTGTTTTAGAACAGTAAGAAGGAGCTTGTAGCTCATTGATAAAATCTTATACTGTTGAACCATAGCACCATAGTTCAAATCCCATCAGCCACATTATATTTTTATTTAATTTTATTTTAACCTTTTAGAAGCCCAAGAGTTTGCACGAGCACCGCACGTAAACTGAAGGGTCACACTTAAAACAAACAGATGCACTGAGGTATTTAGACCGTCAGGGACACGTGGCCCCAATCCGAGCCCCCACCTCCATGATCCGACCGGCGAAGTTTCCCTATGGGCCGGCGCCGCCGGTCCAACCCAGTCCAAACCCAAAATTTTTCTTTTGCCTTAGACCCTTGGACTCCCCCCATAACTCCAGTATTATTTGTTTTCTCTGCACATTTACAGAGCACAATAAAATTCACATTTAAACCTATTTTATTACAAATTTTAATACACCCATTCACTACACTAAACCCTACCTTTACCTATAAATACCACCCCTCATATCACCCCTACCTACTCACAAATCCCTACCAAAACTCTCAATAATTCCCAAGTCTTTATATTGTACAAGTGGAGTTAGCGAAGGGCGAAACTCCGACGAAATTCCGGCGACAATACGAGGAGTTTCCGGCGACGAAACGATGCACCGACGCTTCCCTACTCTTCCTCTTTCTCCCCTATATATTTGTAACCTGTAAGTCCCAATTCCCTCTCTCATCTTTATCTTTAAAAAGTTTCAATTCTAAAACCCGACGGAAGCGGAGTTAGTCCGACTTCCGATTCGGTTTTCTTTAAAAACTATATTTTTCTTAATCAAGATAACTTTATATTCTCACATATTGCTTAACAAACATTAAAAAACTCAATAAAACAAGTTTCATATCAAAATAATCATTTTTGTGACATTTATCGCATTTTTACATAAAAATACCACAAACTATTCATTTCGACATTATAACTTTTATTCTTTACTATACCTTTAGATAGTTCACAAGGTAATGACCTACCTCATCACAACACACATCCCTATCATAGCACTATTGATTTTGGGACAATAGAATACGGGAAATATGACTTTACAAATGAATACCCTAAACTTATAAAACCGTTTTCTATAAAAAGATGTATTAACAATTTCCATGCAAATGCGCCTCTACAACCCATTTTGGGGACCCCGTTCGGGATGGTGTGGATTATCGTACATCCTTGGGCTTAGTAGAACGAGATGCAGACCTCTACAAGGAACATTCGATCTCGATGGAATTTTGATACATTTTTCTTTAAGAAAATGAGATTTCTACAAGAAAATAAATAAATTATTTTAATATCTATAAATTTATTATTAAAATATCTATTTTAATTATATAAATATTCCAAGATTTTCAAAGGAATCCCTATTACATGAAAATACCATCCAAATACAACACAAGTACAACATTTCAAGAAAATACCACATACTATGAAAACTAGGTTCTATTTACTAAAAATTGCACAATTGTAAAATACACATCTATGAAAACTCTAAAGACGATAATAAAATACTTGAGGAGTATTTTTAAATTATGCCAAAACTATTTTTACATAAAACCTCCTCAAGTCATACTAAATTACAATAAGGACTCTAGTAAACATAGGTTTATGCGTGACCAGTCTCTTGAGTCTCAGAGAGACGGAGATATGGGTGCTTGCCTATCTAAGGTAGACAACCTAACAAAATGTGTTATCAATACGGTAATTGTCTTGGAAAATACACAAATCCTGCCGTCCATGTGCAGCAGTTACCGATAACATCAAAACCTAATTCAGGACTTCAATTTCTTTTCTATTTTGTCTGACTCAGACGGAGTCTAAATATAATCAATCTTACTTGAATGTGATTCAAGTATAAAACCACAATTCAATATGAATTATATACTCAATCTACTCAATCTATTCAATCTATACAATTTAACCGAACCGAACCATGGATATACTCCATTTACATGCTCATCCATTATATCCGTTCCATTACTGATATCATGATTTCGGCAAGTCATCCATCTATAAAATTATAATACAAAACAATACAATACAAACATTACAATCAAGATATCGCGGGTTTATAAGGGGTAGATTGGTATGGAAGGTGTTAGAAGTGGCACGAGACTGCAACCATAAGACACCTAACCTAAATCTTCATTTCCGTTGTACCGTGGCTGAACGGTTTCTTCTACTCCATATTCCTTAGTCTCCGGGATAGTGAGACTCTTCTCGTATACACTGACACTTTCTGTACCAAGCTACAAACAATAGCGTTAACAATATAATACAACTTTAAAAGTTATATTCTCCTTCTGTATATTTTGTCTCTTCTTACTTTTGGGACTTACCAAGCGATTGTTCGCTGACGACATTCCTCTTCTTCTTTCTTTGGAATGTTTTCAGGTGGATCGGACCTTCTAGAGACAGATCCCACCAGCGAGGACTTGGATCAGCTAGCCTTTGACCCGGAGCTCTAGTTTACTTGTACATTTCATTTTCATTTCTGTTATGCCATTGTTTAGGCATTGCTTTCATTCCATGTATTTTCACTTCAGTTGTATTGTAAAAGAATGTTAATAAATAAAAGTTGTTGTTCATTTACATCTTGTCTCTTGTGTACATTTTATTTTATATTGCTTAGATACGCTTAGCGTATTTACTTCTAGGTAAATACGCCGCATGACCCGTCGCGTCCTCTGTCCGTACACTGAGAAGCGAGGCGTGACAGGTTTTGTTGGTGGCCCATGCAGATTAGCACTGTATGGAACCCTACCATACAGGACAGCTCTGTATGGACATACATGTCAGCATTGTATAGAACCTTACCATACAGGTCAGCTCTGTATGGGCATGCAGGTCAGCACTGTATGGAACCCTAACATACAGGTCAGCTCTGTATGGACATGCATGTCAGTTTTGCGTGGACAACCTAAGTATTTTAACACAAGAACCAGCAACTGAAAACATTCTTTACAATTCATATTGCTTGAATCTTCCAATTTCATATATTTTGAATCTATCCTAACCCAAATTTTTCTTTCAAGTTTATGGATTCTCCAAAAAATACTAGCACCAACTTCAACAACACTCCACCACCCCTACCAATTATACCGGCCGTAGCTGATCCGATCAATGAGCAGACGGTACTACTTGAGGCGATCCGCAGCCTCCTGGAAGGTCAGCAGCAGTAGCAGATTGCTATCTTGATGAACCGTCCAGAGACAGAAGCACCTGGGGTTAAGCAATTCAGGGTCTTGCACCCCAAGCAGTTTTCAGGAAAAGAGAGCCCTCTAGAAGGTGAAGAATGGGCTCAGAGTATTGAAGATGACCTGGCAGCAGCACAAGTGCCAGAGGTCGCTTTGGTACGAGTTGTAAAGCTGCAGCTCATTGACAATGCACGGGTTTGGTGGAAGGCGGAAGAAAGCCGTCTTGACCAACCTATCGAATGGAAGACCTTTCACGACATGTTCGACGTGAAATACTTTCCTGAGACTGAAAAATTCGACGTGGAACAACAGTTCATCCATCTACAACAGGGTTCGATGTGGACCAAATCCGTGAATAAGTATGATGCTGAGTTTACCATGCTCAGTCGGTAATTTATGTCTCTATATTTCGATTTTCAAATATCACGTACTACACAGCTAACACAAGACCACAACAGGTTCGCGGCACACTTGATACCGACTGCTGAGATCAGGTCTAAACGATTTCAGCAAGGGTTAGATCCGGAGATCCAAGCTGCCTTAGCTACAGGGGATTTCCCAACCCATGATTTGGCTTTGAAGGCTTCCTGAAGATACGAGACAGTAGTAAAGAAAAATGGCAGACCTCAATCTGCCGGAGTGAAACGCCCTGCTAACCAGATGGCAGGAGGAGCCTCTTCAAGGCCAACTGTGGAACCCAGGAGACCGGAAGAAACCAATAACCAGCCAAGTCTAGATTTTTGCTTCTATTGCAAGAGAGAAGGACACTTGTGGAAGGACTGTAGGCGCGCAAAAGTCCTGTGCTTAGTTTATGGCGCATCCAATCACGGGATTGGAAACTGTCCTTATAGACGCAACCCAGCTCACACACACACCAACTACCCGCAGCGGCCATCTATCCAGGCTCCTTCACCTCGTCTTGCACTCCCAGTTCCACCTCCTGCACAGCCTAATCGCCAATTTCATTAGGCACTGAGAAATATGCCTCGAGGGCAGAGAAACATATCCCAACGACAGAGGAATGTGCCTCCGGTTAAGAGGAATGTACCCCGGCGTCAGGCTTTCACATTAGCAACCGTAGAAGTCGAGACTATAGACTAAGGTAACACTGGTAATTCCTCTCAATCTTTTCAATCCCTTGTATCATCCTGTTACTTTTCATTCAATACCAGTATTCCTTTCACATTCACGATCACTAAATTGTTTTGAATCTGTTACATTTCCTTTTACAAATTTTGAGGACGAAATTTTTATAAGGGGGGTAGAATGTAACAACTCAAACTTTCTGTACGATTTTTTTTTCAAAATATAGAAAGGGTCACCTAAGTCTGAACACGAGTTATAAGTTTGTTTTGCTTTAGAATAGCAAGAAGGAGCTTGTAGCTCATTGGTAAAACCTTGCACTGTTGAACCATAACACCAGAGTTCAAATCTCATCAGCCACATTATCTTTTTATTTAATTTTCTTTTAACCTTTTAGAAGCCCAAGAGTTTGCACGAGCACTATACGTAAACTGAAGGGTCACACTTAAAACAAACAGGTGAACTGAGGTATTTAGACCGTTAGGGACACGCGGCCTCAATCCGAGCCCCCACCTCCATGATCCGACCGGCGATGTTTCCCCATGGGCCGGTGCTGCCAGTCCAACCTAGCCCAAACCTAAAATTTTTCTTTTGCCCTAGACCCTTGGGCTCCCTCCATAACTCCAGTATTATTTGTTTTCTCTGCACGTTTACAGAGCACAAAAAAAATTCACATTTAAACTTATTTTATTATAAATTTTAATACACCCATTCACTACAGTAAACCCTAGCTTTTTCTATAAATTCCACCCCTCATATCACCCCTACCCACTCATAAATCCCTGCCAAAACTCTCAAGAATTCCCAAGTCTTTATATTGTACAAGTGGAGTTAGCGAAGGCCGAAACTCCGACGAAGTTCCGGCGACAATACGAGGAGTTTCCGGCAACGAAACGACTCACCAGGGCTTCCCTACTCTTCCTCATTCCCCCCTCTATATTTGTAACCTGTAATTCCTAATTCTCTCTCTCATCTTTATCTTTAAAAAGTTTCAATTCTAAAACCCGACGGAAGCGGAGTTAGTTCGACTTCCGATTCAGTTTTCTTTAAAAACTATATTTTTCTTAATCAAGATAACTTTATATTCTCACATATTGCTTAACAAACATTAACAAAGTCAACAAAATAAGTTTCACATCAAAATAATCATTTTTGTGACATTTATCGCATTTTTACATAAAAATACCACAAACTATTCATTTCGACAATATAACCTTTATTCTTTGTTATACCTTTAGATAGTTCACGAGGTAATGACCTACCTCATCACAACACACATCCTTATCATAGCACGATTGATTTTGGGACAATTGAATACGTGAAACTTTACAAATAAATACCCTAAACTTATAAAACCGTTTTCTATAAAAAGATGTATTAACAATTTCCATGCAAATGCGCCTCTACAACCCATTCTGGGGATTCCGTTTAGGATGGTACGAATTATCGCACATCTTCGGGCTTAGTAGAGCGAGATGAAAACCTCCGCAAAGAGCATTCGATCTCGATGGAATTTTGATACATTTTTCTTTAAGAAAATGAGATTTGTACAAGAAAATAAATATATTATTTTAATATCTATAAATTTATTATCAAAATATCTATTTTAATTATATAAATATTCCAATATTTTCAAAGGAATCCCTATTACATGAAAATACCATCTAAATACAACACAAGTACAACATTTCAAGAAAATACCACATACTATGAAAACTAGGTTCTATTTACTAGAAATTGCACAATTGTAAAATACATATCTATGAAAACTCTAAATACGATAATTAAATGCTTGACGAGTATTTTAAAACTATGCCAAAACTATTTTTACATAAAACCCCCTCAAGTCATACTAAATTACAATAAGGACCCTAGTAAACATAGGTTTAAGCGGGACCAGTCTCTTGAGCCTTAGGGAGAAGGAGATATGGGTGCTTGCCTATCTAAGGTAGACAACCTAACAAAAGGGGTTATCAATACGGTTATTGTCTTGGAAAAAGACACAAATCCTGCCGTCCATGTGCAAAAATTACCGATAACATCAAAGCCTAATTCAGGACTTCAATTTCTTTTCTATTTTGTCAGACTCAGACGGAGTCTAAATATAATTAATCTGACTTGAATGTGATTCAAGTATAAAAGCACAATTCAATATGAATCCATATACTCAATCTATTCAATTTATACAACTTGACTGAACCGAACCATGTATATACTCCATTTACATGTTCATCCATTATACCCGTTCCATTACTGATATCATGGTTTCGGTAAGTCATCCATCTATACAATTATAATATAAGACAATACAATACAAACAATACAATCAAAATATTGCGGGGTTTATAAGGGGTAGATTGGTACGGAAGGTGTTAGAAGTGGCGCAAGACTGCAAGCATAAGACACCTAACCTGAATCTCCATTGCCGTTGTATCGTGGCTAAATGGTTCCTTGTACTCCATATACCTTAGTCTCTGGGATAGTGAGACTCCTCTCGTATACACTGGCACTTTCTGTACCAAGCTACAAACAACAGCGTTAAAAAATATAATACAACTTTAAAAGTTACATTTCCTTCTGTCTATTCTGTCTCTTCTTACTTTTGGGATTTACCGAGCGATTGTTCGCTGACGACATTTCTCTTCTTCTTTCTTTGGAATGTTCTCAAGTGGATCGGACCTTCTGAAGACAGATCCCACCAGTGAAGACTTGGATCAGCTAGCCTTTGACTCAGAGCTCTAGTTTACTTGTACATTTCATTTCCATTTCTGTTATGCCATTGTTTAGGTATTGCTTTCATTCCATGTATTTTCATTTCAGTTGTATTGTAAAAGAATGTTAATAAATAAAAGTTGCTGTTCATTTATATCTTATCTCTTGTGTACATTTTATTTTATATTGCTTAGATAAGCTTAGCGTATTTACTTCTGAGTAAATACGTCACGTGACCCATCGCGTCCTCTGTCCGTACACTGGGAAGCGGGGCGTGACAAATTAGGTTCGGGAGTCATCGGTAACTGCTGCACATGGACGACAGGATTTCTGTTTTTTTCGAAGACAATTACCATTGATAACTCCGTTATGTTGTCTACCTTAAATAGGAAAGGACTCATTTTCTCCGGCTCCCTGGGGCTTAAGTGAATTGATCCCGCTTAAACCTATATTTACTAAACTCCTTAAATATTGTTTTATATAACTTGAGTGGGTTTTATGAAAATGTATTTTTAATAAAATTTCAAAATAAAGCTCGAGAATTTATTTATATTATTTAGGGTTTTCATGGATGTGAATTTTAAGAATTTGAGATATTTTAGTGATGATTGCTTAGCTTGGAAAGTTCATGGTATTTTATTGTAAAACTTGTTTTTTGTTGGTATTTTGATGGTATTTTAGTGAAACCTGTAATTCTTTCATTTTAAAAAAATGAAACTTTATTATATTTTGAAAATATATGGATTTGTAATTTTCCAACATGCAAGCTCTCAATATATCTTCAAGAGTTTGGATCATTATTTCCGACTGGCTATCTGTCTGAGGATGATAAGCGATGCTAAACTTCAATGGCGTCCCCAAACTTTCCTGTAAACTCCTACAGAAGTGCGATAAGAATCGGGTATCACGATTGGAAACGATGCTCACAGGTACTCCATGCAATCTCACAATCTCCTGCATGTATCGTTCTGCTAACACTTCCGTCGACTGACCCACTCGAAACGGAAAGAAATGAGCTGCCTTGGTCAATCGATCAACAATCACTCAAACTGCATTGTTGTCCTTTGGACTCTGCAGTAAAGCTGTCACGAAATCCATGGTTATATGTTCCCACTTCCATTGAGGAATTGGAAGTGGTTGCAATAAACCAGCCACCCTTTGATGTTCAGTTTTAACTTGCTGACACACCAAGAACTTTGCTACAAAGCGAGCAATTTCCCTTTTCATACCTTCCCACCAGAAATGCTGTCTTAGATCACGGTACATTTTCGTGCCTCCTGGATGTACGGAATATATGGAACTGTGTGCCTCCTTCATCATTTCTTCATGAATGTCTCCTTTCTGCACACACAAACGGCTACCATATTGCAATGAACCATCTTCATGAATCAACAAGTCCGTTCGAAATTCCGCTTCAACCTGTTCTCAAAACTTCTGCAATCTTGGGTCCTGTGACTGTGCTGCTTTAAAATTCTTGATCAACGACGACTGTACCTGCAGCTGCATCAACTATCCCGAAGAATGCGGTAGCACGATCTCCAACTCGAATCTCCGAAAATCTTCGATAAGCTCCTTCTCTTCAGTCAACATCCGAATTGCTGGCAACCGAGTAAGCGCATCTGGCACTACATTAACTTTCCCCGGATGGTACTTAAGATCAAGATCATAGTTAGCCGTCAACTCCAACCATCTACGCTTCCTCATGTTAAGCTCTTTCTGCGTGAGGAAGTACCTCAGGCTTTTGTGATATTCAAATAAGTGTTAAACACTTTTAGTTTTCATGGCCATCACGTGTGGGCACGTAATGGGCACCCATGCACTGGATATTAACAAGATTTGTTAGGGGTCACGTGGGGACACGTGAGGGCGCCCAAAGTCTGTTCTGTCTTTGCTTTGTTCTCTCTTTTTTGAGGAATTTATCCAAGGGTCACGTGGGAGCACGTAACCCTATCTCATTCATTCTATTCTGACCATTGAAGGGGTGGGTCACGTGTTGCCACATGATCAGGTTGGGTACTGACTTCTTTTACATGCATGAAAAAGTTTAAGTCCCTTGTTTAAGAATTAAATTATTTTATAGGGTTAAACCCTAATTTATTTAGAGGAATTAAATTCCTATGTATTTGGAAGAATTAAATTCTTTAAACCCAACTCTCTCTCTAAGTTTTGGATCTGCATGGCAGAATCTCCCCGATGAGAATTAAATTCTCAACTTATGGAGAGATCTGTTTCTGCAGATCTTCAACCATGAAGAAGAACTAAGTTATTGTATTAAGGGTTAAACCCTATTTTGTTGGAGGAATTAAATTGCTATGTGCTTTTTTGGGAGAATAAAATTCTCTGAACTTAGGTCCTCCCTTAGGTTTTAGATCTGCATGACCGAATCTCCCCAATAAGAATTAAATTCTCAACTTATGGGGAGATCTGCTTCTGCAGATCTTCAACCAGAAGAAGAACTATGTTCTAATTCAGAAGAGTTAAACTCTTCGTTTTAGAATTAAATTCTCTTTTTTTTGTGGAGCTTATGATCTCTTTCTCTTTCTCATCTAGGGTTTCTTTCTCTTCTGAAATAATCTTCTTTTCTCTCTGGAGAATTAAATTCTCTTCTCTTTTCTTTCTGTTGTTGTTGTATCCTCCCTCTTTCTTTTCTCTTCTCTTCTTGGCTCCTATTTATAGGAGAAAGAAAAGAATCAGTTTGTTTAGTCAATCTTTCATTGAAAGATTTTAATTGATTTTGTAACCAACATGATCTTTTAGATCATTCAGTGAATTTTATTCACTATTGGATTTTTAATCCAAAACATATTTTATCTATTATTCCGGGCAAATTTCAGGGAAATCTTTCCTTGTATAGAATCTTTCTATAAATTGGTGATTTTTAATCACCATTGGATTTCTAATCCAACGGTGCTCCACTTTTCAGAGCGCAATCTTTTTGTTTGGAAAGATCTAGGGGAATATTTTTCCAACTAGGGTTTTTGATTTTCCTTAATTAGAATTTAATTATATTAGTTCAGCAGGTTTAAGAGCCTGTCACGTGTTGGCACGTGACCCCACTGATTGACCATTTAATTAGAATTTAATTCTATTAATTCAGAGATGTTTAGGAACCCATCACGTGTTGGCACGTGACGCCCTGATTAAGCATTTAACCAGAATTTAATTCTGTTGTTTTAAAGAACTCAGGAATTATCATGTGTCAGCACGTGACCCTTGGTCATGTGTGGGCACGTGATGCCCCATTGGGATTTTTTCCCTGTTGTTTTATTATACCTTATTTGGATGGATTTTATAGATCAAAAATATATTACCGTAATCAAGAACGACGTCGCTTGGTAGCTAGCCGGTGAGTACGGGTCGGTCCACAGGGATGTTGTAATTTTTCTAAATGTTCTTACGAGCTAATTCTAAACGGTGTTGGATCTTTTAATTAAATCTAAAAACTAAGTTGTGTTATACTAGGATTAGGAAACTTGCTAGGATTAGATTTAGGTAAAGTTTGGTAAATAAAGATCTACACTTCTTTCCAATGCCTTAAATTAGATATCATATTAGGGGTTATGGTAAATATTAATAAAGGGGATTAGGATGATTGGGAAGATGTTTCTTTCTCTAGATCTTTGTCCTTCCTTTCTTAATCTTTACCCTAACATCCATGGAAAACTTACAGATCCGGTCTTTTATACTACGGTATCACCGTTACCTCGTGGGTAGAGTGCCGTAGGGAGCGGAAGATGAAAGTATGTATGGAGTCCTAATGTTCATAAGAGATTGGCAAAGAAAAGAGATGAGAGATCTTCATCTCTCAAACCCTTCCCTATTCCTAACCCTAACAAGCGAGGAAACTACTCGCTCATTGAGAGATCTAAGAAAGAAATAATTTTTATGATTTTGTTTTGATTTAAGAGATGAAAGATCTACTGCAAGTTAATAAAAATTCTAAACTATATTAAACTAGAGCAAGAAAAGAGATTACCTAGGGCAGAAATTAAAACTAAACTAGGGCAGAAAAATAAACCTACTTACGATTGATGCTCTCCAACTTCAAAGAAAACTGAAATTTTATTGATAAATAGAGGCATGAACAAATTCAATGAATTGGGTCTCTATTTATAGGACATAGAAAACCCTAGGTTTACAATTGCCGCACGTCTGCATTTACAAAAATACCCCTAGGAAGACTTTTCAGCGCCGCCTCCAAGTTATGGTAAAATTTTTACCAAGTCCGGGCTCTAGATGGCCGCGGAACCTCGGTCGCAGCATGGGTTGGGCCGCGGTTCCGCGGCCCAATGGAAAGATCATCTTCTGGAATTTTGTGTACTGGTTCTGGGCCTTTTGGGCTTCTTACTTCTTTGGTTGTTTCTTTAAAATAGCTTCTGGTTCTCTTCCAGATTTTCCAGTGAATAATTGTGGTGGACATTTAACTGTGGCTTCGAAATCTTGGACCTTGCGTTGCCTTGTACTTTGTGAACTGATCTTTTTGTAGGCTTGATCAAGATCCTTCTATTTGTTGGTCGTAGTCCCACTTTTGCATCATCTTTTATCTTTTTCACTGTTTTTCTTCCAAGAACCTGTAACCTGTACTATGTAGCAGACATGGGTCAAAAGCACCTGTTTATTTGTAAAATGCATAAGAATGGGGAATATAATAATGCAATATTATGATATGAACAAATACCCGCAAACTTATCTTTTGCTCGTCCTCTAGCAAACTTAGTTTTATTCTTGACAAAAAACCTAACCGCACTTTCGCAGGGAAACGCGATTGCACTGAGCTCGTGCAACAAGCCGTTAAACCTTTAGGTTTCTCTAGTAGGAGGAGTGTTGTCTCCTGAGAGTTTTCAGCGGATACTACCTACAAAATCCTATCAGTTCGGCCCATTAACTTTAATTCTCCAATTAGATTTTCTAACAAGGAATTCTATTATCTTCGACACGTAAATTATCCACCCATATTTTTCGCACTTCCTCATCATTTAACTTAAGATTATATACGTTCTATAGACTTACTTAGCTTTCGGCATTTCTTAAGTTTTCCTTCTAGGATTCCATCTCCACTTAGGAATTTTTATCAACTTTACTAAAGATACAAGTTCTATTCTTCACTCCTTTCTCTCATCTAAACTCTAATCACATACCCCTACGTGTGTGTAAATATCACCCCTACACTTGGAAATTCAAATCAAACAATCATACTCTTGTCCGTTGTCCAAAGCACTTATTAATTGGTGAATTTTTAATTGAATTTTTCTTACACATCCTTCATGCGACCGTTAATACTTCTTGAGCTACCAACAACCGATTACAAGATGTGTTTGCACTTTAAAGCGTACTTCCTAGTCTTGTAACACCCAAGGCTTTAGCAGTGACTCCCAAACCAATTGGTCTAAGGCACTAGGTGATGAAGCACCCTCGCTAAATATTTTTCTATTTTTTAGCCTTAAGTAATCACAAAAACCAGTGTTCATTTTTTTCTTTATTCACACTTGTATTTTTTTTCATTTTCTTCGTACTAAGGACTTTAGACAAGAGCATTTCAAGGTCTGCTCTACTATTCCAAGTTTCAAGGTGCGTGTTTGTGCAATTTGTAGGGTATACATTTTCAGAATCTAGACTTAAGCTAAGAATTATTTTTCAAATATATACTCTAATAAAAATATCAATACTTTTCCTTTGTTTCGACTTAGCCCTAGAAGTGAACTTAAAATTTGCCTATTTCTAAATAAACTACAAAGACATATACTTTCTACCGTTAAACTTTAAGAAATGTTATTTTTAGGGTTTTTAATTTACTAAGCCTAAGATCTAGTTGTTCCTAGCCAGTTGACCTATTTGTCAAACTTAAGTCAAATACAGCCAAATTGAATACATTAATTTTTATAATTTTTTTGAAATTTTCAATTTTTTATGGGTTTTTCTTTTTCTATTTTTTTTTTCAAAATTTTCAAATTTTTATGATTTTTATATAAGGATGCAATGCAGAGATATACATATGAATGCGAAGGAAGAAGACTTACCGAGTATACCCCTAAACTTAAACTGGACAGTGTCCTCACTGTCATGTTGCACCAAGTGGATTGATAATGTCGGCAACTTCCTGTTTATTAACATATTTACAAATGATACACACCCCCAAACTTATTTGAAAAAAAGTTTTGGAAAAATTGATTGGAAATTCGGGGGTGAAAGTGGAGGAAAATCAATCGGTGTAAATCGGCTCCTGTAAAAATAGGAGCTCCTCCGAATAGTCCGCTGTGAAGAACGGTTTCAATCGATGTCCATTTACTTTGAATAAGGTACCATCCTCCGGATTTTCAAGATCGACCGCACCGTGCGGATAAACGGTGCGAACTACAAATGGTCCCTTCCATCTAGAACGGAGCTTGCCGGGGTGATAATGTAACCGAGTATCATAGAGTAAAACCTGTTGATCAGGTTTAAATGTTTTTCGCAGAAGGTGTTTATCATGGAACACCTTGGTTCGGGTTTTAACAATTACGGCATTATCATAAGCCTCATCTCGCAGCTCTTCTAGTTCATTTACTTGCAGCTTTTGATTGCTGCCCGCATCTCCTAATGATAAATTCAACTCTTTGATAGCTCAAAATGCCTTATGCTCAATCTCTACTGGGAGGTGGCAAGCTTTCCCGTAAACAAACCGGTATGGAGACATGCCAAGATCGGTCTTGTATGCAGTACGGAAAGCCCATAGTGCATCGATCAGTTTGAGTGACCAATCTTTACGGTTTTTAGAAACCGTTTTCTCTAAGATTTGCTTGATTTGCCGATTTGAAAGCTCGGCTTGCCCACATGTTTGGGGATGGTATGGCGTTGACAGCTTATGGGTAATAGAATATTTGCGCATTAAGGACTCAAAAGTCCTATTGCAAAAGTGAGAACCATTATCACTTATTATCGCTCGAGGGTGCTCGAATCGAGAAAAGATATGTTCTTTAAGAAATCGAACGACAACCTTATTGTCATTCGTTCGGCTAGGCATAGCCTCAACCCACTTTGAAACTTAGTCAACAGCCAAAAGAATATAAACATTCCCAAAAGAATTGGGAAATGGTCCCATGAAGTCTATTCCCCAAACATCAAAAACGTCCACAACCAAAATTGGTTGGAGCGGCATTTCGTTTCTCCGCGAAATCCGACCCAAGTGTTGGCACCGGGAGCAAATCTTGCAGTATTCATATGCATCCTTGAAGAGTCGTGGCCAATAGAAACCACACTGCAAGACTTTCTCGGCTGTCTTCTTTGGGCCAAAGTGCCCGCCACATGCTTGATCGTGGCAAAAAGACAACACACTCTTAAACTCGTTTTCCGATACACACCGACGAATGATTTGGTCGGAACAGTATTTAAAAAGATAAGGTTCATCCCAGTAAAAATGCTTTGCTTGGGACAAGAATCGAAGTTTATCTTGTTTCGACCAATCGTTAGGTATCAAGCCGGTGGCTAAGTAGTTTACTATATCAGCGAACCATGGTTCGCAAGAAACGGTTAAGAGTTGCTCATCGGGAAAAACATCTTTGATTGGAAGTTCAAGTGTAGGCGAAGAAGGAAGTCGTGAAAGGTGATCGGCCACTACGTTTTCACATCCTCTTTTGTCCCTTATGACAAGGTCAAACTCTTGTAGCAAGAGAATCCAACGTATCAGCCTTGATTTAGCATCCTTCTTCGCAAAAAGGTGGCGAAGAGCTGAATGGTCCGTGTACACAATAACTGGAGAGCCGATTAAATAAGGCCAAAATTTTTCAAGTGCAAACACAACTGCTAAAAACTCTTTTTCTGTTGTTGTGTAGTTTAGTTGGGCCTCATTTAATGTTCGGCTACCGTAATAAATCACGTGCGGCATCTTATTAATGTGCTGTCCAAGAACAACACTAATGGCAAAATCGAATGCGTCGCACATAATTTCGAAAGGATGCGTCCAGTCTGGAGATGAAAGAATGGGCGCAGAAATTAGGGAGTATTTTAATGACTCGAATGCTTCCATACAAGTTGATTCGAAATCAAATGTTGTGTCCTTGGCCAATAAGAGAGTCAAGGGTCTAGCAATCTTGCTAAAATCCTTAATGAACCGTCTATAAAAACCGGCATGGCCAAGAAAAGCTCGAATGTCTTTGACGCATTTAGGAGGAGGAAGATTAGAAATGACTTCAATTTTTGCTCTATCAACCTCTATGCCGTTTTGCGAGATGACATGTCCTAAGACAATGCCTTCTCGTACCATAAAGTGACACTTCTCCCAATTTAAAGTTAGATTCTTATCCCTACAGCGGGTAAGAACTGCGTCAAGGTGTAGCAAACACTTGTCGAAGGAGTCACCAAAAATGGGGAAATCATCCATAAAGATCTCCAAAAACTTTTCAACCATGTCTGAAAAGATCCCCATCATACACCGCTGAAATGTAGCGGATGCATTGCATAACCCAAAGGGCGTGCGACGATAAGCAAAAGTGCCAAAAGGACAAGTAAATGTGGTCTTGTCTTGATCCTTTTTGGCGATGGGGACTTGGTTATAGCCGGAATAGCCATCTAAAAAGCAGTAGAACTCGTGCCCAGCCAATCATTCTAGCATTTGGTCAATGAAAGGTAAAGGAAAGTTTTCCTTCCTTGTCGAGGCATTGAGTTTTCTATAGTCGATGCAAACTCGCCACCCAGTTTGGGTGCGAGTAGGAATTAACTCATTTGCCTCATTGGTAATGATCGTGATGCCCGATTTCTTTGGCACAACATGAATGGGGCTAACCCATTGACTATCCGAGATAGGGTAAATGATACCACTATCAAGACATTTAACAATCTCCTTCTTGACAGCCTCTTTCATTATGGGGTTGAGGTGTCTTTGTGGATCCCTTACCGGCTTGGCATCATCCATCAAGTGTATATGATGTTCAACTATGAGGGGACTAATCCCCTTGATGTCCGCCATATACCAGCCAAAAGCTTACCGATTATTTTGTAAGACCATTAAAAGGGTCTTCTCTTGCTCAAGAGCTAGAGAAGCTGATATGATGACGGGTAAGGTCTCATTATCATCTAGATAAGCATATTTAAGGTGCGACGGCAAAAGCTTTCGTTCCAGTTTAGGAGGTGAAACAATAGATGGTAACAATGGAGTAACTGTTTCAAACTCGAAGGATTCCAGCAAAGGTTCAAATCGAGTGTACGCAACCGAGTCGGATAGTTCAACTGACTCATCCGAAAAAGCAAAAGACTCAAACTCGGGTGGCGAGTCTTCAAAATCGTCTACAAAGGTGAAACACTCATAATCGTTGTCCGCCGTGAAAGCTGTGTCGGATTCTAGGAGGAACGCACTAGTGGCGTCAACATTGCTGTGATCAAACATAAAATTTTCGAACTCACAGTCCTCCTCCGCGATCTCATTGATCGAGCAAACATCAAGTACGCTAGAATTAGGCTCGCAAGGCTGATTTCCCAACTTGAAAATGTTGAGTTCAACTGTCATATTGCCAAAAGATAGATTCATTGAACCGTTACGACAATTGATCACCGCGTTAGAAGTTGCAAGGAATGGTCGACCAAGTATCACAGGAATTTGACTCCGAGGGTTAGCGACAGGTTGTGTATCCATAACAATAAAGTCTACGGGGAAAATGAAATTCCCAACTCTAATTAACACATCCTCCAACTCTCCCCTAGGATGGGTGATTGATCGGTCGGCCATTTGGAGAGTACAATGAGTGGGCTTAAGCTCTCCAACGTCTAATTGCTCGTACACCGAATAAGGTAGTAAATTGACACTAGCACCAAGATCTAAAAGGGCTCTATTGATGTTCTTGTCCTCAATTGTTATCGAAATTGTAGGACAACCGGGGTCCTTGTGCTTTTGGGGTAAAAATTGGATAAGAGCATCGTTAACAACATTAGCCACGAAAACTTTCTTTGGTACTTGTGACTTCCTCTTTTTGGTGCATAAGTCCTTTAAGATTTTTGCATATGAAGGAACTTGTTGGATTGCATCCAAAAGAAGGATATTTATGCTAACCTGTTTGAACAACTCTACAATCATCTCCATCTGTGGAGTTGGTTTATTGGATCTCAACCGGTTTGGAAAAGGAACATTTTGAAAAGTTGTTGAGTCTAATTTTTGCGGATCAGATTGTTGAGTTGGAACGGAACCCCATGTAAATGTGTTCGTGTTGTGAGAAGTGGGCCCGTTCAAGCTAGCAGAAGTAGAGCCGTGTGAGGGATGGAGAATAGGCTCTAACGAAGAAGAAGAAAAAGAAGGTGAAGAAGATGAAGAAGGACCACCGGCAGGGGTGTCATGTTTAATACCCACATTGTTTTGCAACACTCTTCCGGATCTCAACGTGGTCACTACATTTACGTTATGATTCTGCTGTTCATATGCAACATGTGCGTGACCAGGATTTGGCAGTGGTTGAGATGGAAGCTTTCATTTTTCTCGCTCTTTCAACGCAGCATTGAGTTGTGCAATTTGTGCCTTAATAGATTTGATGCTTTGATCGTGTGAGGCACTGTTTTGCACCAAAGATTTAATAGATGTCTCTAACCTAGCTGCGGATTGTGTAGATTGCTTTAGGAACGCATCTAGACTTCTTTAGAGCGAGCTAACCTTGTCATTCTGAGGTGGAACAAAATTGTTTGGCGGGTAAGAAGTGTTTGGCACAAAATTGTTCACTTGATTAGGTTAAGGTTGCTGTTGGAAAGGTTGTTGAAATTGAGTTTGTGGAGGTGCTTGTTGTTGTGGAAGAGGAGGCCTTTGAAAATTGTTTTTTCCTTGGAATTGCTGATTTTGGTTCCAAGCGAAATTTGGGCGATTCTTCCAACCCGGATTGTATGTCGAAGAGTATGGATCATTTCTTTGTCGTTGCTGAAAGGCAGCATTGACTTGATCATGTCCTTGAGTAGATGAATTATAAGGACACTCTTCGGTGAGATGTGATGGATCCGAATAACAAGCACAAACAGTTCGTGGAGGCACAACAGGGGTAGGAGAAGGCGATGAGATTTTGGTCTCTATCGCTTCTAGCTTTTTCGTAAGAGCGGCCATCTCGGCTTTCATAGCAATCGACATATCTAAGTGATGTATACCTGCCCTAGATTGACCAATAGAAGAAGATGATGATGTGGTCTTGGTGCTCTCCCACTGAATTGTTTGTTCACTAAGGTCCTCAAGAAACTGCCACGCTTCCTCACTAGATTTGGATAGAAAGTGACCTTGACAAATAGTTTCTAGCAACTGCTTCGTTGCCGGGTTCAATCCCTCGTATAATGTTTGGCAAAGTTGCCAATTTTCGATCCCATGGTGAGGGCATTGAACGTGTAGGTCTTTGAATCTTTCAAAACACTTCCAAAATGGTTCGGAAGGAAGCTGTGAAAATTGTATAATCTCATTACGGATTTTAGCAGTTTTGTGATGAGGATAGAACTTTTTAAGAAAGGCTTTCACAAAATCTTCCCAATTCTTAATTGAATGCGACGCGGTGCTGTATAGCCACTTCTCGGCTAAATCACATAAGGTGAAAGGAATAACCCTTAGCCTTATAGCATTGTCGGATAATTGGGTTGTTTTCATCATAGCGCAAACGTTTTGGAATTTGTTGATAAAGATATATGCATTTTCGGATTCCAAACCATGAAACTTAGGCAGCATATTGATGAAGTGGGGTTTGATCTCAAAATTGTCCCCATTTGCCGGTGGGAGTGAAAGACAAGTAGGTAGGGCGGTGCGGATGGGGTAGAAAAGATCCTGGAGCGCGACTCGTATGGGCGCTTCAACAGGCGGGTGATTCGGGTTATTCGCACCTAACGGAGGTGGAATCATTCCCGTCGGTATGGTATTGTTAGGATTGTATCCCGACATACCTTCGGAAGAAGAATTTGAAGGTGAAAGTGAAGAAGTGGAAAGGATTTCGACTTCGGAGTCGAAAAGTTCGTCGGTCGGTACCAACGAAACACGGACTAATCGGGCGCTAGTTTCCCTAATCCAACCGGACATACACTAAAAGGGTAGTGTAGTCAAAAGGTGGAAGAGAGAATGTGGAGGTAAGAAAACGTCAATGAGAGGAAGTGGTGTAAGTGAGTGCAAAGATTTCTTTAGCGACAAGTTGCAAGTTTTGAAAAGATTTTTCATTTTTTTATGTGAGCTTTTTGCAAAAAGATTTTTGAAAAGAGACTTTTGACAAAAATGCAATCAACCACAAATGCACAATCAGGCCTATATTCTAAGGTCAGCTAGACAGCTCCTAACTGTTCCAAAGGGTTAGAAATAGGACCTCAAACCGCCTCTTCACCGCCAATTGCGGCCAGGTAAGTGCCAGGTAAGTGGGAGGCTCCCCGCTACAAGTAATTAAGTAACCACTTGCCTTACACACACTTGCCTAGACACCGCAAAGTCAGGTTAGGATAAACGGCCGATGCCTATAACTAGTCCTCTGTCCTATTGAGCGCGACGTCCTTAGGGCTGAGTCTAGTATTTTTTAATTAAGAGTGGTCAATGCAAATGCTTTAAGTGATTTCTGGGGTCCTGCGAAGGGTGATGAAATCCCCACCCAATCTGAATTGGTCAAAAGCCCCTTAAAGACCGATTAAAATATGCAAAGCAGTAAATCACTTGCAATCAATTTGCTTTTTAGCGCGGCGCAAAGAATCCTGCAGGAAATCAATTATTGGAAGGGGGAGATTTTTAAGCGCAAAGAATCCTGCAGAAGATTTGGCAAAAGATATATTGTAGGTTGCAGAGGAGGAGAGAGAAAGACAAACAGTGCCAATTTTATGCGATGAACACCTAGGGCAACCGCGGATCCGCCGCAAACACCAGGCTATGGCCGCGGTTTAGCGGTTCGATGATCAGTTCAGGCTCTGAAAAAATTTGTACTGCTCTGTTGTTGAAATTCACCTCTGTTCTGATGTACCTTTTTCTGTTTCACACTCTGGATTTTTCTAGATCCGTCGATCCTGCAAAGATTCACACACGAAACCCTTCAAACAATAAAAGATGAATTTTTTTTATATTTTTGATTTTTTTTTCAATTTTTATGGTTTTTATATTTTGTATTAACCCGAAATTACAAAAAGGAAATTTTTACGCCATCCCCGGCAACGACGCCCTTTGATTTGGATGGATTTTATAGATCAAAAATATATTACCGCAATCAAGAACGGCGTCGCTTGGTAGCTAGCCGGTGAGTACGGATCGGTCCACAAGGATGTTGTAATTTTCCTAAATGTTCTTACGATGTAATTCTAAAGGGTGTTGGATCTTTCAATTAAATCTAAAAACTAAGTTGTGTTATACTAGGATTAGGAAACTTGCTAGGATTAGGTTTAGGTAAAGTTTGGTAAATAAAGATCTACACCTCTTTCCAATGCCTTAAATTAGATATCATATTAGGGGTTATGGTAAATATTAATAAAGGGGATTAGGATGATTGGGAAGATGTTTCTTCCTCTAGATCCTTATCCTTCCTTTCTTAATCTTTACCCTAACCTCTATGGAAAACTTACAGATCCGGTCCTTTATACTACGGTATCACCGTTACCTCGTGGGTAGAGTGCCGTAGGGAGCGGAAGATGAAAGTATGTATGGAGTCCTAATGTTCATAAGAGATTGGTAAAGAAAAGAGATGAGAGATCTTCATCTCTCAAACTCTTCCCTATTCCTAACCCTAACAAGCGAGGAAACTACTCGCTCATTGAGGGATCTAAGAAAGACATAATTTTTATGATTTTGTTTTGATTTAAGAGATGAACGATCTACTGCAAGTTAATAAAAATTCTAAACTATATTAAACTAGAGCAAGAAAAGAGATTACCTAGGGCAGAAATTAAAACTAAACTAGCGCAGAAAAATAAAGCTATTTACGATTGATGCTCTCCAACTTCAAAGAAAACTGAAATTTTATTGATGAATAGAGGCATGAACAAATACAATAAATTGGGTCTCTATTTATAGGACATAGAAAACCCTAGGTTTACAATTGCCGCACATCTGCATTTACAAAAATACCCCTAGGAAGACTTTTCAGCGCCGCCTCCAAGTTATGGTAAAATTTTTACTAAGTCCGGGCACTAGATGGCCGCGGAACCGCGGTCGCAGCATGGGTTGGGCCGCGGTTCCGTGGCCCAATGGAAAGATCATCTTCTGGAATTTTGAGTACTGGTTCTGGGCCTTTTGGGCTTCTTACTTCTTTGGTTGTTTCTTTAAAATAGCTTCTGGTTCTCTTCCTGATTTTCCAATGAATAATTGTGATGGACTTTTAACCGTGGCTTCGAAATCTTGGACCTTGCATTGCCTTGTACTTTGTGAACTGATCTTTTTGTAGGCTTGATCAAGATCCTTTTATTTGTTGGTCGTAGTCCCACTTTTGCATCATCTTTTATCTTTTTCACTTTTTTCTTCCAAGAACCTGTAACCTGTACTATGTAGCAGACATGGGTCAAAAGCACATGTTTATTTGTAAAATGCATAAGAATGGGGAATATAATCTAGATTGATCATTTGATTTAGATGAGAGATCTTCATCTCTCAAACCCTTCCCTATTCCTAACCCGGAGGAAAGAAAATTTTTATCATCATTTGATTTAGAGAGGTTTTATCGATCAAAAATATATTACCGCAATCAAGAACGGCTTCGCTTGGTAGCTAGCCAGTGAATACGGGTCGGTCCACAGGGATGTTGTAAATCTCCTAAATGTTCTTACGAGCTAATTCCAAATGGTGTTGGATCTTTTAATTAATTCTAAAAACGAAGTTGAGTTATACTACGATTAGGAAACTTGTAGGATTAGGTTTAGGTAAAGTTTGGTAAATAAAGATCTACACCTCTTTCCAATGCCTTAAATTAGATATCATATTAGGGGTTATGGTAAATATTAATAAAGAGGATTATGATGATTGGGAAGATGTTTCTTCCTCTAGATTCTTGTCCTTCCTTTCTTAATCTTTACCCTAACCTCCATGGAAAACTTACAGATCCGGTCTTTTATACTACTGTATCACCGCTACCTCGTGGGTAGAGTGCCGTAGGGAGCGGAAGATGAAAGTATGCATGGAGTCCTAATTGTTCATTAGAGATTGACAAAGAAAAGAGATGAGAGATCTTCATCTCTCAAACCCTTCCCTATTCCTAACCCTAACAAGCGAGGAAACTACTCGCCCATTGAGGGATCTAAGAAAGACATAATTTTTATGATTTTGTTTTGATTTAAGAGATGAAAGATCTACTGCAAGTTAATAAAAATTCTAAACTATATTAAACTAGAGCAAGAAAAGTGATTACCTAGAGCAGAAACTAAAACTAAATTAGGATAGAAAAATAAAGCTACTTACGATTGATGCTCTCCCACTTCAAAGAAAATTGAAATTTTATTGATGAATAGAGGCATGAAAAAATACAATGAATTGGATCTCTATTTATAGGACATAGAAAACATTAGGTTTACAATTGCCGCACGTCTGCATTTACAAAAATACCCCTAGGTAGACCATTCAACGCCGCCTCTGAGTTTTGGTAAAAAAATATTCAGCTACGGGCTCTTGATGGCCGCGGAACCGCGGCGGGAGTAGGGGTTGGGCCGCTGTTCCGCGGCCCAATGGTGATGTTGGCTGATGAAAATTTCTGGGTTGACTCTGGGCTTTTTGGGCTTCCTTATTCTTTGGTTCTTTTATCAATATGGCTTCTACGTTAGTTCCAGATCTTCAGTGAACAATTGCAGTGGACTTTTAACCGTTTGCTTTGTAATCTTAGACCTTGCGTTGCCTTGTACTGATCTTTTGTGTAGGCTTGATTAAGATCCTTCTATTTGTTGGTCAAAAGTCCCTTTTTTGTATCGTCTTTTGTCTTTTTCACTGTTTTCGTTCCAAGAACCTGTAACCTGTACTATGTAGCAGACATGGGTCAAAAACACCTGTTTTATTGTAAAAATGCATAAGAATGGGGAATATAATAATGCAAGAATATGATATGAACAAATACCCCCAAACTTATTTTTTGCTCGTCCTTGAGCAAACTTAGTTTTATTCTCGACAAAAAACCTAACCGCGCTTTCGTAGGGAAATGTGATTGCACTGAGCTCGTGCAACAAGTCGTTAAACCTCTAGGTGTCCCTAATAGGAGGAGTGTTGTCTCCTAAGGGTTTTCAGCGGATACTACCCACAAAATCCTATCAATTCGACCCATTAACTATAATTCTCCAATTAGATTTTCTAACAAGGAATTCTATTATCTTCGACTCGTAAATTATCCACCCATATTCTTCGCACTTCCTCATTATCTAACTTAAGATTATATATGTTCTGCAGACCTACTTAGCTTTCGGCATTCTTTAAGTTTTTCTTCTAGGGTTCCATCTCCATTTAGGAATTTTTATCAACTTTACTAAAGATACAAGTTCTATTCTTCACTCCTTTCTCTCATCTAAACTCCAATTACATACCCCTATGTTTGTGTAAATATCACCCCTACACTTGGAAATTGAAATCAAGCAATCATACTCTTGTCCGTTGCCCAATGCACTTCTTAATTGGTGAATTTTTTTAAATGAATTTTGCTTACACATCCTTCATGCGACCGTTAATACTTCTTGAGGTACCAACAACCGATTACAAGATGTGTTTGCACATTAAAGCGTAATTACTAGTCTTGCAACACCCAAGGCTTTAGCAGTGACTCCCAAACCAGTTGGTCTAAGGCACTAGGTAATGAAGCACCCTCGCTAAATATTTTTCTATTTTTTAGCCTTAAGTAATCACAAAAACCAGTGTTCATTTTTTTTCTTTATTCACACTTGTATTTTTTTTTCTTTATCGTACTAAGGACTTTAGACAAGAGCATTTCAAGGTCTCCTCTACTATTCCAAGTTTCAAGGTATGTGATTGTGCAATTTGTAGGATATACATTTTCAGAATTTAGACTTAAGCTAGAAATTATTTTTCAAATTTATACTTTAATAAAAACATCAATACTCTTTCCTTGTTTCGACTCAGCCCAAGAAGTGAACTCAAAATTTGCCTATTTCTAAATAAACTACAAAGACATACACTTTCTACCGTTAAACTTTAAGGAATGTTATTTTTAGGGTTTTTAATTTACTAAGTCTAAGATCTAGTTGTTCCTAACCAGTTAACCTATTTGTCGAACGCAAATCAATTAGGCCAAAATTAATTTTTATAATTTTTGAAATTTTCAATTTTTATGGGTTTTTTCTTTTTCTATTTTTTTTTCAAAATTTTCAAATTTTAATGATTTTTATATAAGGATGCAATGCAGAGATATACATATGAATGCGAAGGAAGAAGACTTACTGAGCATACCCCCAAACTTAAACTGGACAGTGTCCTCACTGTCATGCTGCACCAAATGGGTCGATAATGTCGGCAATTTCCTGTTTATTAACATATTTACAAATGATACACACCCCCAAACTTATTTGAAAAAAAGTTTTGGAAAAATTGATTGGAAATTTGGGGGTGAAAGTGGAGGAAAATCAATCGGTGTAAATCAGCTCCTGTAAAAACAGGAGCTCTTCCGAATGGTCCGCTGTGAAGAACGGTTTCAATCGATGTCCATTTACTTTGAATAAGGTACCGTCCTCCGGATTTTCAAGATCGACCGCACCGTGTGGATAAACGGTGCGAACTACAAATGGTCCCTTCCATCTAGAACGGAGCTTGCTGGGGTGATAATGTAACCGTGTATCATAAAGTAAAACCTGTTGACTAGGTTTAAATGTTTTTTGCAGAAGGTGTTTATCATGGAACACCTTGGTTCGGTTTTTAACAATTACGGCATTATCACAGGCCTCATCCCGCAGCTCTTCTAGTTCATTTAATTGCAGCTTTCGATTGCTGCCCGCATCTCCTAATGATAAATTCAACTCTTTGATAGCCCAAAATGCCTTATGCTCAATCTCTACTGGGAGGTGGCAAGCCTTCCCGTAAACAAGCCGGTATGGAGACATACCAAGTCGGTCTTATATACAGTACGGAAAGCCCATAGTGCATCGATCAGTTTGAGTGACCAATCTTTACGGTTTTTAGAAACCGTTTTCTCCAAGATTTGCTTGATTTGCCGATTTGAAAGCTCGGCTTGCCTACATGTTTGGGGATGGTATGGCGTTGACAGCTTGTGGGTAATAGAATATTTGCGCATTAAGGACTCAAAAGTCTTATTACAAAAGTGAGAACCATTATCACTTATTATCGCTCGAGGGTGCCCGAATCGAGAAAAGATATGTTCTTTAAGAAATCGAACGACAACCTTATTGTCATTCGTTCGGCTAGGCACAGCCTCGACCCACTTTGAAACGCAGTCAACAGCCAAAAGAATATAAACATTCCCAAAAGAATTGGGAAATGGTCCCATGAAGTCTATTCCCCAAACATCAAAAACATCCACAACCAAAATTGGTTGGAGCGGCATTTCGTTTCTCCGCGAAATCCGGCCCAAGTGTTGGCACCAGGAGCAAGTCTTGCAGTATTCATATGCATCCTTGAAGAGTCGTGGCCAATAGAAACCACACTGTAAGACTTTCTCGGCTGTCTTCTTTGGGCCAAAGTGCCCGCCACATGCTTGATCATGGCAAAAAGACAGCACACTCTTAAACTCGTTTTCCGGTACACACCGACGAATGATTTGGTCGGAACAGTATTTAAAAAGATAAGGTTCATCCCAGTAAAAATGCTTTGCTTGGGACAAGAATCGAAGTTTATCTTGTTTCGACCAATCGTTAGGTATCAAACTGGTGGCTAAGTAGTTTACTATATCAGCGAACCATGGTTCGCAAGAAACGGTTAAGAGTTGCTCATCGGGAAAAACATCTTTGATTGGAAGTTCAAGTGTAGGCGAAGAAGGAAGTCGTGAAAGGTGATCGGCCACTACGTTTTCACATCCTCTTTTGTCCCTTATGACAAGGTCAAACTCTTGTAGTAAGAGTATCTAACGTATCAGCCTTGATTTAGCATCCTTCGTCGCAAAAAGGTGGCGAAGAGCTGAATGGTCCGTGTACACAATAACTGGAGAGCCGATTAAATAAGGCCGAAATTTTTCAAGTGCAAACACAACTGCTAAAAACTCTTTTTCTGTTGTTGTGTAGTTTAGTTGGGCCTCATTTAATGTTCGGCTAGCGTAATAAATCACGTGCAGTATTTTATTAATGTGCTGTCTAAGAACAACACCAATGGCAAAATCTGATGCGTCGCACATAATTTCGAAAGGATGAGTCCAGTCTGGAGATGAAAGAATGGGCTCAGAAATTAGGGAGTGTTTTAATGACTCGAATGCTTCCATACAAGTTGAGTCGAAATCAAATGTTGTGTCCTTGGCCAATAAGAGAGTCAAGGGTCTAGCAATCTTGCTAAAATCCTTAATGAACCGTCTATAAAAACCGGCATGGCCAAGGAAAGCTCGGATGTCTTTGACGCATTTAGGAGGAGGAAGATTAGAAATGACTTCAATTTTTGCTCTATCAACCTCTATGCCGGTTTGCGAGATGAGATGTCCTAAGACAATACCTTCTCGTACCATAAAGTGGCACTTCTCCCAATTTAAAATTAGGTTCTTATCCCTACAGCGGGTAAGAACTGCGTCAAGGTGTAGTAAACACTCGTCGAAGGAGTCACCAAAAATGGAGAAATCATCCATAAAGATCTCCAAAAACTTTTCAACCATATCTGAAAAGATCCCCATCATACACCGCTGAAATGTAGCGGGTGCATTGTATAACCCAAAGGGCATGCGACGATAAGCAAAAGTGCCAAAAGGACAAGTAAATGTGGTCTTGTCTTGATCCTCTTTGGCGATGAGGACTTGGTTATATCCGGAATAGCCATCCAAAAAGCAGTAGAACTCGTGCCCAGCCAATCGTTCTAGCATTTGGTCAATGAAAGGTAAAGGAAAGTGGTCCTTCCTTGTCGCGGTATTGAGTTTTCTATAGTCGATGCAAACTCGCCACCCAGTTTGGGTGCGAGTAGGAATTAACTCATTTGACTCATTGGTAATGACCGTGATGCCCGATTTCTTTGGCACAACATGAATGGGGCTAACCCATTGGCTATCCGAGATAGAGTAAATGATACCACTATCAAGACATTTATCAATCTCTTTCTTGACAGCCTCTTTCATTATGGGGTTGAGGCGTCTTTGTGGATCCCTTACCAGCTTGGCATCATCCATCAAGTGTATATGATGTTCAACTATGAGGGGACTAATCCCCTTGATGTCCGCCATAGACCAGCCAAAAGCTTGCCGATTATTTTGTAAGACCATTAAAAGGGCCTTCTCTTGCTCAAGAGCTAGATAAGCTGATATGATGACGGGTAAGGTCTCATTATCACCTAGATAAGCATATTTAATGTGCGATGGCAAAAACTTTAGTTCGAGTTTAGGAGGTGAAACAATACATGGTAACAATGGAGTAACTGTTTCAAACTCAAAGGATTCCATCAAAGGTTCAAATCGAGTGTACGCAACCGAGTCGGATGGTTCAACTGACTCATCCGAAAAAGCAAAAGACTCAAATTCGGGTGGCGAGTCTTCAAAATCGTCTACAAAGGTGAAACACTCATAATCGTTGTCCGCCGTGAAAGCTGTGTCGGATTCTAGGAGGAACGCACTAGTGGCGTCAACATTGCTGTGATCAAACAAAAAATTTACGAACTCGCTGTCCTCCTCCGCGATCTCATTGATCGAGCAAACATCAAGTACGCTAGAATTACGCTCGCAAGGCTGATTTCCCAACTTGAAAATGTTGAGTTCAACCGTCATATTGCCAAAAGATAGATTCATTGAACCGTTACGACAATTGATCACCGCGTTAGAAGTCGCAAGGAATGGTCGACCAAGAATCACCGGAATTTGACTTCGGGGGTTAGCGACAGGTTGTGTATCCATAACAATAAAGTCATCGGGGAAAATGAAATCCCCTACTCTAATTAACACATCCTCCAACTCTCCCCTAGGATGGGTGATTGATCGGTCGGCCATTTGGAGAGTACAATGAGTGGGCTTAAGCTCTCCAACGCCTAATTGCTCGTACACCGAATAAGATAGCAAATTGACACTAGCACCAAGATCTAATAGTGCTCTATTGATGTTCTTGTCCCCAATTGTTATCGAAATAGTAGGACAACCGGGGTCCTTGTGCTTTTAGGGTAAAGATTGGACAAGAGCATCGCCAACAACATTAGCCATGAAAACTTTCTTTGGTACTCGTGACTTCCTCTTTTTGGTGCATAAGTCCTTTAAGATTTTTGCATATGAAGGAACTTGTTGGATTGCATCCAAAAGAGGGATATTTATACTAACCTGTTTGAACAACTCTACAATCTTCTCCATCTGTGGAGTTGGTTTATTGGATCTCAACCGGTTTGGAAAAGGAACATTTTGAAAAGTTATTGAGTCCAATTTTTGCGGATAAGATTGTGGAGTTGAAACGGATCCCCGTGTAGATGTGTTCGTGTTGTGAGAAGTGGGTCCGTTCGAGCTAGAATAAGTAGAGCCGTGTGAAGGATGAAGAATAGGCCCTAACGAAGAAGAAGAAGAAGAAGGTGAAGAAGAGGAAGAAGAACCACCGGCAGGGGTGTCATGGTTAATACCCACATTATTTTGCAACACTCTTCCGGATCTCAACGTGGTCATAGCATTTACGTTATGATTCTGCTGTTCATATGCAACATGTGCGTGACCGGGATTTGGCAGTGGTTGAGATGGAAGCTTTCCTTTTTCTCTCTCTTTCAATGCAGCATTGAGTTGTGGAATTTGTGCCTCAATAGATTTGATGCTTTGATCGTGTGAGGCACTGTTTTGCACCAAAGATTGAATAGAAGTCTCTAACCTAGCTGTGGATTGTGTAGATTGCTTTAGGAACGCATCTAGACTTCTTTCGAGCGAGCTAACCTTGTCATTTTGAGGTGGAACAAAATTGTTTGGCGGGTAAGAAGTGTTAGGCACAAAATTGTTCACTTGATTAGGTTAAGGATGCTGTTGGAAAGGTTGCTGAAATCGAGTTTGTGGAGGTGCTTGTTGTTGTGGAGGAGAAGGCCTTTGAAAATTGTTGTTTCCTTGGTATTGCTGATTTTGGTTCCAAGCGAAATTTGGGTGACTCTTCCAACTCGGATTGTATGTCGAAGAGTATGGATCATTTCTTTGTCGTTGCTGAAAAGCAGCATTGACTTGATCATGTCCTTGAGTAGATGAATTGTAAGGACACTCTTCAGTAAGATGTGATGGATCCGAACAACAAGCACAAACAGTTCATGGAGGCACAACAGGGGCAAGAGAAGGCGATGAGATTTTGGTCTCAATCGCTTCTAGCTTTATCGTAAGAGCGGCCATCTCGGCCTTCATAGCAATCGACATATCTAAGTGATGTATGCCTGCCCTAGATTGACCAATAGAAGAAGATGATGATGTGGTCTTAGTGCTCTGCCACTGAATTGTTTGTTCACTAAGGTCCTCAAGAAACTGCCACGCTTCCTTATTAGATTTGGATAGAAAGTGACCTTGACAAATAGTTTCTAGCAACTGCTTCGTTGCCGGGTTCAATCCTCGTATAATGTTTGGCAAAATTGCCAATTTTCGATCCCATGGTGAGTGCATTGAACAATTAGGTCTTTAAATCTTTCAAAACACTTCCAAAATGGTTCGGAAGGAAGCTGTGAAAATTGTATAATCTCATTACGGATTCTAGCAGTTTTGTGATGAGGATAGAACTTTTTAAGAAAGGCTTTCACAAACTCTTCCTAATTCTTAATTGAATGCGACGCGGTGCTGTATAGCCACTTCTCGGCTAAGTCACACAAGGTGAAAGGAATGACCCTTAGACTTATAGTATCGTCGGATAATTGGGTTGTTTTCATCATAGCGCAAACGTTTTGGAATTTGTTGATAAAGATATATACATCTTCGGATTCCAAACCATGAAACTTAGGCAGCATATTGATGAAGTGGGGTTTGATCTCAAAATTTTCCCTATTTACCGGTGGGAGTGAAAGACAAGTAGGTAGGGCGGTGCGGATGGGGTAGAAGAGATTCTGGAGCGCGACTCGTGTGGGCGCTTCAACAGGCGGGTGATTTGGGTTATTCGCACCTAACGGAGGTGGAATCATTCCCGTCGGTAAGGTGTTGTTAGGATTGTATCCCGACATACCTTCGGAAGAAGAATTTGAAGGTGAAAGTGAAGAAGTGGAAAGGATTTCGACTTTGGAGTCGAAATGTTTGTCGGTCGGTACCAACGAAACACGGACTAATCGGGCGCTAGTGTCCCGAGTCCAACTGGACATACACTAAAGGGGTAGTATAGTCAAAAGGTGAAAGACAGAATGTGGAGGTAAGAAAACGTCGATAAGAGAAAGTGGTGTAAGTGAGTGCAAAGATTTCTTTAGCGACAAGTTACAAATTTTGAAAAGATTTTTCCTTTTTTATGTGAGCTTTTTGCAAAAAGATTTTTGAAAAGAGACTTTTGACACAAATGCAATCAACCACAAATGCACAATCAGGTCTAGATCTAAGGTCACCTAGGTCAGCTAGACAGCTCCTAACTGTTCCAAAGGGCTAGAAATAGGACCTCAAACCGCCTCTTCACCGCCAATTGCGGCTAGGTAAGTGCCAGGTAAGTGGGAGGCTCCCCGCTACAAGTAGCGGTCCTAATTAAGTAACCACTTGCCTTACACACACTTGCCTAGACACCGCAAAGTCAGGTTAGGATAAACGGCCGATGCCTATAACTAGTCCTCTGTCCTATTGAGCGCGACGTCCTTAGGGCTGAGTCTGGTATTTTTTAATTAAGAGTGGTCAATGCAAATGCTTTAAGTGATTTCTAGGGTCCTGGGAAGGGTGATGAAATCCCCACCCAATCTGAATTGGTCAAAAGCCCCTTAAAGTCTGATTAAAATATGCAAAGCAGTAAATCACTTGCAATCAATTTGCTTTTTAGCGCGGCGCAAAGAATCCTGCAGGAAATCAATTATTGGAAGGGGGGAGATTTTTAAGCGCACAGAGTCCTGCAGAAGATTTGGCAAAAGATTTATTGTAGGTTGCAGAGGAGGATAGAGAAAGACAAACAGTGCCAATTTTATGCGATGAACAGCTAGGGCAACCGCGGATCCGCCGCAAACACCAGGCTATGGCTGCGGTTTAGCGGTTCGATGATCAGTTCAGGCTCTGAAAAAATTTGTATTGCTCTGTTGTTGAAATTCACCTCTGTTCTGATTTACTTTTTTCTGTTTCGCACTCTGGATTTTTCCAGAGCCGTCGATCCTGCAAAGATTCACACACAAAACCCTTCAAACAATAAAATATGATAAAATTTTTATATTTTTTATATTATTTTTCAATTTTTATGGTTTTTATATTTTATATTAACCCGAAATTACAAAAAGGAAATTTTTACGTCATCCCCGACAACGGCGCCATTTGATTTGGATGGATTTATCGATCAAAAATATATTACCGCAATCAAGAACGGCGTCGCTTGGTAGCTAGCCGGTGAATACGGGTCGGTCTACATGGATGTTGTAAATCTCCTAAATGTTCTTACGAGCTAATTCCAAATGGTGTTGGGTCTTTTTAATTAAATCTAAAAACGAAGTTGAGTTATACTAGGATTAGGAAACTTGCTAGGATTAGGTTTAGGTAAAATTTGGTAAATAAAGATCTACACCTCTTTCCAATGCCTTAAATTAGATATCATATTAGGGGTTATGGTAAATATTAATAAAGGGGATTAGGATGATTGGGAAGATATTTCTTCCTCTAGAACCTTGTCCTTCCTTTCTTAATCTTTACCCTAACCTCCATGGAAAACTTACAGATCCGGTCTTTTATACTACTGTAACACCGCTACCTCGTGGGTAGAGTGCCGTAGGGAGCGGAAAATGAAAATATGCATGGAGTCCTAATTGTTCATTAGAGATTGGCAAAGAAAAGAGATGAGAGATCTTCATCTCTCAAACCCTTCCCTATTCCTAACCCTAACAAGCGAGGAAACTACTCGCTCATTGAGGGATCTAAGAAAGACATAATTTTTATGATTTTGTTTTGATTTAAGAGATGAAAGATCTACTGCAAGTTAATAAAAATTCTAAACTATATTAAACTAGAGCATGAAAAGAGATTACCTAGGGCAGAAATTAATACTAAACCAGGGCAGAAAAATAAACCTACTTATGATTGATGCTCTCCCACTTCAAAGAAAACTGAAATTTTATTGATGAATAGAGCCATGAAAAAATACAATGAATTGGATCTCTATTTATAGGACATAGAAAATCCTAGGTTTACAATTGCCGCACGTCTGCATTTACAAAAATACCCCTAGGTAGACCATTCAACGCCGCCTCTGAGTTTTGGTAAAAAAATATTCAGCTACGGGCTCTTGATGGCCACGGAACCGCGGCGGGAGTAGGGGTTGGGCCGCGGTTCCGCGGCCCAATGGTGATGTTGGATGATGAAAATTTCTGGGCTGACTCTGGGCTTTTTGGGCTTTCTTATTCTTTGGTTCTTTTATCAAAATGGCTTCTACGTTGGTTCCAGATATTCAGTGAACAATTGCAGTGGACTTTTAACCGTTTGCTTTGTAATCTTAGACCTTGCGTTGCCTTGTACTGATCTTTTGTATAGACTTGATTAAGTTCCTTCTATTTTTTGGTCAAAAGTCCCTTTTTTGTATCGTCTTTTGTCTTTTTCACTGTTTTCGCTCCAAGAACCTGTAACCTGTACTATGTAGCAGACATGGGTCAAAAACACCTGTTTTATTGTAAAAATGCATAAGAATGGGGAATATAATAAAAAATATGCAAGAATATGATATAACAATACCTATAATTCTTTTCAGTGGGTTTAAAGGCCCATCATGTGTGGGCACGTGACCCATTTGATTAAGATTCAATTCTTATCATTTTAGAGCCTTCAGGAAGCCATCACGTGTCGACACGTGACCCCCGATCACTTGTGTGCATGTGATGCCCCATTAGGGTTTTTCCTTGTATTTTATGAGGGAACAAATGCCCCCACAGCGTTGTTCTCACGTGTTTGCATGTGAGTGCAACACTGTAATTTTTGTGGCCGTTGGATCTGCTTAGGGAAGGGGGTAGATGAACCGTTTCCCATCACATCCTATAAATGCAGGGGTCTCTTCAGAAGTGCCTCCACTCTTTCATCTTCTTCCTTGTTCATTTTCCTTTGGGAATTTAATTCTCTTTCTCAGAGTTCGGTTCTCTGTTCCAAAAATTTTCAGAGTTTAACTCTGTCAACACAAGATTCCCTTTTTCAGGTGAGGATCTTGAACGGCCGAGGAACTTCTTGCAGAAATTTTCTTTGGATTTTAAATCCACACCATGGGTTTTTTCCTTTAACATAAACCCATCTTTCCAAGTTCTTTAAAAATGACCAATTTTTAAATAATAAACCCCTTTTGCTAGGGTTTCTCTGATCTTAGGGATTGATGATGATACTTGTCCTCCCTCTGGAATTTAATTCCATTTCAAAGAGCTTAGCTCTGAAAATTTTTCTGGGAATTCAATTCCTCTGTTTAAAAGGAATTTAATTCCCTTAAAGAACTTAGTTCTTAAAAGAAGACTTCTTGGGATTTTTCATCCTGAGTTGTTCTTGCAGAGATCCTTCTCGATTTGCACAGAATTCCTATAATGGGTTTTCTCCTTGGGGGAATGTGTAGAGTCATTTGAATTTACTGAGAATTTTCCTTTTGTTCTCATGATGATTGCCAAGCTTCATTATTAGTAAGCCGCCATATTGATTTTGTGGGGCCCAAGTGTTTTGTAACCAATGGTCCTATAAAAGTTGTTTGTCGCTTTCTTGCACTGTCTTCTTATATATATATTTATATATATACATATTTATACACGTGTGGGCTTCACTAACAGTTTCCCCTTCCTTTATTTCAGAAACAATGGCTTCTCTTCCATACTTTCCCTTTACTCGATCGGAGGCGGCTTTTCCTCAATCACCGTCTGACGAAGAGGTGATGGCGATGATTAGAGCTCACGATCCTGATTGCACCAATTTACTTTTATGGGGGACCTGGTACGGTCATATCATCCGCGGTCGTCGAAGCTTTCTTTGCGAGGTACCAACAGAGCCTATCCGCCCATTCTTGCTGATAGACCGTCCGCAGACTGCTTTTGCTGTAGAGGTGGCAAATTGGACCCCTACCGGCCGGCTCGAACCGTCGACAACTGGGATACCAAATCATCCTGTATCGGCCATAGACATCTTGGGGCGTCGTATCTACCAAGGTGAAGCCCAGCCTTGGGGACAAGTTTACAAGATAAGGCTTACCCCTCGCCACCCCATGGGCTACCTTCTCTAGGCTCGTTACATCTTGTCCGCTTATCGTGCACGAATGCATAAGGTCGGGCTTTACCAAGCGTTGTACGCGTCTCTCTTCCATTATTAGTCTCCTCATGTATGGTGGGTTAAAGCTTTCCTTAATCAATGGAATCTTCCCACCAACATTTTCTTGTTAGGGGACCGTGAAGTTTTGATCTCTTTGGAAGAGTTTCGTGAGATCTCAGGTTTACCGATTAGGGGAGCGCCTTACGAAGAATTGTTGCCCCTGACGATTATACCTTCGAGACGGTGCCCACTACACTTGACGGCTTGTCAACTGAAAGTGCCTTCCGCCATAAGTACCCGAGTCTAATCAAGACTCTGGGGATTTTTGAGAGGCTATTCATGGAGTCAGAAGAGCAGGGCGTCACTTTTAAAAGCTTTATCGCATGCTTCCTTCATGAAGACGTTCTATCAAAGGCGGCTCAGAAGTTCACGAATATCAACGACCCCTTCGGGTTTGGTTTAAATAGGCTGCCGGCTAGAGAAGAGGATTTGCCCCAGTTCTACATTCCAGTCCTGTCGGCCATACCTTTCGATTCGATCGCAACTCCTGGCATGGATGAAGAAACTTTCTTTATCGGCTTTATCAGCGTTTGGCTTAGCTGGTTTGTCGTTCCAACGCACCGTCGATTCATGAGAGCCTCGGTCATTTACCCTGCTCATCGCATCGCCGAAGGGACGCGACTAGCCGTGGGTATTGCAGGGCTGTCGCATCTGTACCATGGGCTAAGCACTGCAGCTAATACCTCAACTCCAGGCGTGAACGTAGTGAGTTTCTCTCTTCATTACTTTACGTCATGGATTGATATGCACGTGCTAGGGGCATTTGACACGCATCAGAGACCCAGCTTTTATGATGCCTATACCTTTCCGTGGCTCATAAGGTTGGTGGACGCTTCTGCTCCTGACCCGACTCAATTAGGGGCTCTTCGAGTGCTGCTCAATCCGTATGCCAACGAAGGTAGAATGGTATTTAATGATCGAATCCTCTCTGCTCCTTCAGGACCTGTTCAACATTTTTTTAACTTGTCGAAAGAAGGAGCACCCTCCTTGAGGCCCAAGGAAGCCATGCACTTGTATTCAATCAGACCCGGTTATCTGGTGTTCCGTCGAAATAATGCAGCTCTTTCCATGCGGTACAATCCACACCGCTTTGCCCGGCAATTGGGTTATGACCAGGGTATTCCCTTTGAAGCATTCACAGTGGAACTCCGCCCTTCTTTGGAAGCTGTTCGTGACGCCACCTGCCATTTTATGAGGTTGAACACCGGTTCTCATTTCATGATCCCTGAAGCCGACTACATTCCGAGGTGCGTGGGGGCTTTCACGGGTTGGTATCGCCATCGGGTTAGTCCAATCATTGCTGAGGAGAGGAGGATACTTTTTGGGCTTAGGGCTTCCGCCCCGCTCCAGGCTACAGGAGTCCCGCCGCGACCGCGGACAATGGTTCGCCCTCCCTTGAGGGATGCTGGTACCATACTTATTCTTAAGGAGGCGAATGTGGACTTGACCCCGACAGTTGGAATGCCGATGAATGCTAGAGCTCAGGCAAGAGCTTCTGATAAGGTGCCAGTAGCAGTATCATCAGCTGCGGCGTCAGCAATGGCAATGATGTCATCGATAGCACCGCCGAGAGAGGATATTGAAGGCGAAGTAGGTCAACGTCGCAATAAAGCACCGAGGGGAAAGAAGCGATCGTCTTCTGGTGTTAGTTCTGGGACCAAGAGGCGAAAGAAGACGGTCACCAATCTACTCGACTTTTTAGTGGAATCAGAGCCTATCTTTCAGGATAAGCCAATAACTATGCAAGTGATGGATGGTGGTCTTCTTTTTCCCGGTTCATCTGTCGAGGAAGCCGCACAATTGGCTGAGGCTATAAGACGCTCCCAGGATGAGTCTGAAAATGTGAGGGTCCCGAAGAGGCCTTATCCTGCCGTCATCTTCTACGAAGATCCTCCATCGATACGGCGGATATTTATAGGTCCTTTGGAAGAGAGAGGCGAGATAGCCCTTAAGCAACCTATCTCGGCCAATGCCAAAGATGCGCTGTCGTTGTGGACTGGTGGCCACGAGTCTACCCTCGAACCCCGGCGAGCACACCTCCTCAGGAAGGAACGTCGGCATGAAAAAGCCATACTAGAAGCTTCTCTGCACATTGGTATACTTATATATCTTTTTGTAGTATTTTGCATTGCTTTATATATATATATATATATATATATATATATATATATCCTTATGTAAATCCCTGTTTTCTTTCAATGAAAATCTTTCAATATTTTTCCCAAGTCCCCGATTGTTTCCCTATTTTTCCTCGTGATTTTTGTAGGTATTTGGTTGCTCAAGTTTTACTAATTATTTTTCCTAAGTGATTAAAAAAAATCAAAGCCCAAAACTAAAACCAAAAATATATTAATATTAAATCAACCCAGCCCAAAAGAAAACAAAAAAACAAATAAATTAAATCCTAAATTTTTCCCGGCCCAATTTCCCTCCTCAGCCCAAGAATAAAATAAAAAGGAATTTAATTAACTTCTTTCCCGGCCCGGCCCAGCAGCCCGCGGCCGCCAACAGAACCCGACCCGACCCGCCATCATTTCTCTTCTTCCCTCAACGTAAAATATTTCCCGCCCATTTTTTTTCTTCACGAACCCACGTCGCCACACCCCGACTCCGTTACCCCACGTCCCCGCAACCCCGACCACGTCCGCGCTTCCCCCTCAAACTCCTCGTCTCAAACTCCACTGCTCCCTCTCACTCTCAAACTCACTCCTCTTCTCTCCCTCTCTCTACAGAAAACCCAACTTCGAACCCACACTCCCTGCAGCCGCTCGACCCTCACCGATGACTACAACCCCTCACCCTTCCTCCCCCGCTCTCTCCTCTCCACCAACAGAGCCCTCTACGCTACCCCACTCCCTTCAACCACCGAGCCAAACCCTACCCGATGAGCTCGGCCACCCCCCGTCACCTCGACGCTGGCGAGCCCCACTGCACCTGAACCACATCTTCGACACCTTACAACCTCAGCATCATCACCTCATCAAACCCGAGTCCCACTAACTCACTCTCTCTCCCCAAAACCACAAACCCACACCAAACCCTCACTATGAGCTTAGACCCCTTACTGCTGCCCATCGTCGACCCCAGCACGCCCCTATAGATCCACAGCACCACTCTCCGCCTCCGGTGATCGCGAGACATCTCCGGGAAACTCCGACGACGAAACCGAAACGCGAGCCGATGCCGCGAACCCTAGCCACGCCGTTCATCGCGCGTTCGTACCGTTGCCGCTGCCGTGCGTCGCCAAAATGTCTCTAGGAAAGTACCCTACTTGCTACATGCTAGTTTATTTCCGTTACAAAACAAAACCGTATTAATTCCATGTTTACGATTCATGAAAACTTATAAGGCATAAGTGTTTGATGCAAGATCCAAATGAAAACCTTCATTTGATTTGATGGAACTCGATTGCATATTCTGGCCAGTGTGGCAATGAGCACCGTGTAGAAATTTTACTGGAAAATACAATTGTTAATGGCTTAAACGAACACCCCCAAATACACCCGTAAAAACTGGGAATTTCACGCACCTGAAATTTGTTAAAATCACAATTAATTGTGTACATATTGAAATGAGGCGTTCAAGGGATAAAATCGAAGCCGACTCGACGACCTGTAACCCTATACAAGTTCTTAATTGTTCTATACTTAAATTATAACGAGAATTGGTTCGGAGAGCGGCTCTGGACTGCAGTCCAGAGCAGCGCGGGTGGTAGTTTTATGTCTCATGATGCTTACCCCTTCCCTTCCTGAACTTTTTTGTTGCGCAAACCTGCATTTTATTGAACATAAATCTGTTAGATAAATAATGCAAGTGATTTCACCCTGTTATATCGTCGTTTATTATTTAAACTGCAATTTAAAACATCAGGACGTCTAGCAGTCCCAAACAGAATCAGAACTGATACTATAGTGTTGAACAGTATAACTTCTGATGTAGAGACACGATTGAGAATCCGTCTATTGAGTTGAAAACCCTATTGAAAACCCTAAATTTCATTCAACTGTAGCGTCGCTAATTTCTGATCCCAACTGGGTGAAAATTGTGCCGCGAAACGTACGTTCAGTTCAGAAACTGAATATCCTGCAGCGAGCACTTAAATTGAAACGGCTGTAACTTGAATACCAGTAACCCGATTGTACTGAAACAAATTTTTCTAAACTGTTGACAGAGTGTACTTGTTACCGTATTTGTAACGTTTCACTAAATTCTAAGCATATGAATTACTGCAATTTTTGTAAGCTTATGACGTGCATAAATGTTCATATCACACATGACTTGTTAACTGCATAAATATACATACCTTACCCAACTGTCATATACATAGTGATAGTGCGCATTATTATTCAGTGGACATTGCATTATCGTGCGTGAATGATATTGGTTTAGGAGTGTCAAGTACGTCAATGGAAAAGTGAATGATTCGTGACAGTGATTAATACAGTGAACAGTGACAAAACCGTGTTATTGGCGTATACTTGTACACGACTAAACCATAATCATCATTAGTGTAAACCTGTGGAAAAAGGGGAAATTGAAGTGGAAAGAGCCTCATATTTAGCAGGACCGTGTTTTAGAGGATGATCATTCGAACGGTGATTCTTATATATATTAGGTAGGATCTAGCGATCCGGCTGACAGGGTTATGTCCCGGACGTGTGAGCCGTTGTCTCGAGTATGTACGAGACTCCTGTTAAACATGATCCTCCTTTCCACTATACGATTTCAAACATGACCTAGAGACTGATAGGGACACAGATCATACTTTGCATCATTTAGTGACATGGTGATTATCCGCATTTTACTTTCACTGTTATTACCTTATTTACCTGTTTCATATCATTATTATATCATTGCTATTATGTCGCTCTGACAGCCTGAGTATGCATGCTCAGACCTCGAGGAAGAACCAGCGCAGGAGTCGGATTTACCTTTCGAGCTGACGGAGATCTAGTCTGGAGTACCTTTTCCTTCTTTTCTGCTTTCCCTAAAGAGATCGTGTATTTGAACTTGGTTAGTAGCTCTTCTTGTTTATTTGTAATTTGTGAACAATGGAATTTGATGTAATATTTTAGTGATGTGTTTCCTTTACTGCTGTGCTTTGTTTACTGATTACCATGTAATACTAGAAGTCGAAGTGTGACTACGGCGGGATTATTCCTTGACCGTAGGAGCCTGGCTGGCCTAGTCATCCCTCGTTTTCCGTATTTTGGGAAGCGGGGCGTGACATGGTTTTGTTGGTATCAGAGCCAGGTTTAGTAACAAGGGATAACATTAACTACATTGTATTATATTATTTTCGCTTCACTATTCCTGATTTTCATCCTTGAATCTAATCATATCCTTTTGAATCTTCCAGCGATATGACGTCCCCGAACGACCACTCCTCGGACTCAAGTTTTCAATATCGCACGGAAAGAATACTTAGTGCACTGACCTCTCTCGTAGAAGCTCAGGAGAGGAAGACGGACTTACTTGCCGAGGGACTCAGGGCTATTACCGCTGCAGGGGGACCCTCCGCACTCATTACCGCCCCCGAGGGCACTGCTCCACCTGCTTACTCTGCCAGGGCTGGCACCGTATCAGATTTTCGGAGGTTACATCCAGCAGCATTTACAGGGCTAGCTTAACCACTAGAGGCCGAGCAATGGCTATTGAACATGGAGAACTTACTGACGGCCGCCAGGGTACCAGATGAAGATAGGGTGAATATGATAAAGATCCAGTTGGAAGATGAAGCCCGTACTTGGTGGACAGTGGAAGAAAGCAGGCTAGAGAGGCCAATCGAATGGAGCAAATTCAAGGAGTGCTTCCTGGATCATTATTTCCCTTCTACCGCCAAGGCAGAGATGGCGAAAAGATTCATTCTACTAAAGCAGAATGGCCGCCCCATGGACGTATATGCGGCAGAGTTCAACCGTCTGAGCCGATTTGCTCCATACATGGTCGCTTCAGAGGCTACCAGGGCCAGACGCTTCTTACAGGGACTTGATTTCGAACTGCAGCAGTTGATCGCATCACTGGAGTTGCAGACTTTTGCACAAGTACTCAACGCGGCGAGAATTCAGGAGCAATTAATCAACAAGTTCAGGAAGCCCCCAGTCGTTCCAGCACGTACCCATGCACCTTCTCGAGGAGCCATACCAGTTCACAAGCCTGGAACGACTCAGATGAAGCGCCCATTTGTGCCCCAGCATCGCCCCCAGAGACAGAACGTAGTTTACGGCTATTGCAATAGAGATGGGCATACCCAGAAGGACTGTCGCCGCGCTAAGGGACAGTGCTTGATTTGCGGATCCAGTCAGCACAGGATTAGCGGTTGCCCTGAGCGAGCAGAGATACAGGGAGGTTCTGGACCGCAGCAGCAGAGGCCACAGGAGTAGAGGCAACCCTATACAGGTCGCGGTCAGGGACGGGCTTTCACCTTGACCGCCGAGCAGGCAGAGGCTTCAGGAGAAGTTGTTACAGGTACTCTACTCGTACATTCCTTGCCAGCTAGAGTACTATTTGATTCTGGAGCATCGCACTGTTTCATATCTGAGCATTTCGTTGATACACACTCCATACCACATGAACCATTAACCAAGGGTTGGGAAATACATATGGGTAATGGCGTGATAGTATCTAGTCGAGAATGTAGATCATGTCCGGTTGTAGTGTGTGGCAGGGAATTCTATGCGAATTTCCTTTTGATCGGGACAGGCAGTTATGACGCAATTCTCGGGATGAATTGGATGAGTACCTTCCATGAAGTTATTGATTGCCGAGCAAGGAATGTGATCTTCCGCATTCCCAATCACCCGGAGTTTATTTTCGAGGGCGGGAGCGAATCTTTGGAGCCTGCCAAGTATAGAGCCAAGCCAAAGGAGTTGTCAGCTATGGAGATTGATGAGAGCACAGCCCCAGAGATTGTTCGGGATTTTTTGGACGTATTTCCTGAGGACTTACCAGGTCTACCACCTCCACGCGTCTTGGAGTTCTCGATCGATTTGACTCCAGGTACAGCACCAGTATCCAAGGCCCCGTACAGAATGGTACCGGTTGAACTGGTAGAATTGATGAAGCAAATTGAGGAACTCTTGGAGAAGGGATTTATTCGACCAAGCGTTTCACCATGGGGTGCACCAGTTCTGTTAGTGAAGAAGAAGGATGGATCGCTGCGGATGTGTATAGATTATCGGGAACTGAACAAAGTCACAATAAAGAACAAGTACCCAATTCCGTGCATCGACGACTTATTCGATTAGTTAAGTGGGGCCAGGGTATTTTCGAAGTTGGATCTCCGTTCTGGATATCATCAGATCAGAGTAGCAGCCGAGGATGTATGCAAGACGGCTTTCAGGACCCGATACGGACATTATGAGTTCCTTGTGAAGCCATTCGGTGTTACCAATGCTCCAACGATATTCATGGACTTGATGAACAGGGTGTTTGCAAAGTACTTGGACACATTTGTCGTTGTATTTATCGACGACATACTTGTCTACTCGAAAACCCAGGAGGAGCATGTTGAGCATTTACGCACGGTTCTATAAATTCTTCGGGAAGAGAAGTTGTATGCGAAATTGAGCAAGTGTGAATTCTGGCTCGACAAGGTTCAGTTCTTGGGACACATCGTTTCGGGCGAGGGCATCTCAGTGGACCCGGCAAAGATAGAATCCGTCAGAGATTGGCCAACGCCGAAGTCAGTGGCCGAGATCAGAAGCTTTCTGGGATCGGCAGGTTATTATCAGAGGTTCGTCCAAGACTTTTCAAGAATCGTTGAACCATTGACGAGGCTGACACGGAAGGATGTACCGTTTGTGTGGACAGAGGAGTGTACTCAGGCATTTGACACACTGAAGTTGAAGTTAACCACGGCGCCTATCCTTACAGTACCAGATGATTCCGGTGGTTTGGTGATATATAGTGATGCCTCAGGGAAGGGTTTAGGCTGTGTTCTGATGCAGCACGGCCGAGTGGTTGCTTACGCCTCTTGACAGCTGAGAAATCATGAGAAGAACTATCCTATGCATGACTTGGAGTTAGCTGCAGTAGTCTTTGCGTTAAGATTTGGATGCAATATCTATTGGGCGAGAAAGTGGAGGTGTACACGGATCATAAAAGTCTGAAGTACGTCTTCACTCAGAAGGAACTAAACATGAGGCAGCGCCGATGGCTAGAGCTGATGGCAGATTACGACTTGGACCTTCAGTATCACCCGGGGAAAGTAAACGTTGTACCAGATGCGCTCAGTCGCAGGCCAGCGGTCATGATGTTGACCAATCAGAGGGGCATTATTGAGGACTTTCAGAGACTCGAGCTTGAAGTCGTTACACCGAGCGCACTCAGTCAATTTTGGCAACTACAGGTGCAGTCTTCCCTTGTGGATCGCATCAAGGCTGCACAAGCGGATGATCCTCGATTGCAAAAGTTCAGAGCTTAAGTAGAAGCCAGGCTGAGAACGGACTTAATCATACATGAGGACGGTTCTTTGAGATTCGGTAGCAGACTCTGCGTACCCAAAGGAGATGTTCGAGAGGAAGTACTGGCTGAGGCGCATAGTTCAGCTTATTCTGTGCATCTGGGAGGTACGAAGATGTATCGAGACCTAAAGCAGCATTTTTGGTGGAACGGGATGAAGCGAGAAATTGCGTGGTTCGTATCCAGATGCTTGGTATGAAAGCAGGTGAAGGCGGAACATCAGAGGACAGCAGGATTGTTACAACCACTGCCGATACCAGAATGGAAGTGGGAGCATATTACTATGGATTTCGTGACGGCTTTACTACGAAGCCCTAGGGGGCAATAACGCCATTTGGGTTATCGTCGACCGCCTCACGAGAGCTGCACACTTCTTACCATTCTGAGTGGGACAGTCGACAGAGTCACTGGCATGGAGATACATGCAGGAGATAGTGCGACTTCACGGTGTTCCAATCAGTATTGTGTCAGATCGAGACACCAGATTCGTGTCGCACTTCTAGAGGAGCTTACAGGGAGTTTGGGGTACCCGCCTCAAGTTCAGCACAGCTTATCACCCGCAGACGGATGGACAATTCGAGCGTACGATTCAGACGCTCGAAGATATGTTGAGAGCCTTCTTGTTGGACATTCAGGGTTCCTGGGAAGACCATCTGCATCTAGTCGAGTTTTCCTATAACAACAGTTACCAGGCTAGCATCCAGATGGCTCCTTTCGAAGCACTTTACGGGTGGAAGTGTCAATCCCCAGTTTGTTGGGATGATATGGGAAAGCGAAGATTACTGGGTCCCGAGCTCATTGTTCAGACAGTCGACAAGGTCCAAATGATCAGGCAGCGTATTAAGACGGCTCAGGATCGGCAGAAGAGTTGGGCAGATACCAGCAGGAGGGCATTAGAATTTGAAGTCGGAGATCACGTGTTCCTGAAGATTTCCCCTACCCGTGGAGTTATCAGGTTCGGAGGTCGGGAAAAGCTCAGTCCCCGTTTCATCGGACTTTTTGAGGTGCTAGAGCAAGTAGGAGAGGTGGCCTACCGACTTGCCTTGCCTCCATCGCTAGCTGGTGTGCACAATACCTTCCACGTGTCTCAGTTGCGGCGTTATGTTCGGGATGAGACCCATGTCCTAGACTATTCGGAGTTAGCTGTGGGTACCGACCTATCATACGAGGAGCAGCCAACCACCATCCTTGATCGCAGAGAGAAAGTGTTGAAGAACAAGGTCATTCCGTTAGTCCGAGTGTCTTGGGGCGGTCGTTCCCCAGGAGAATCTACCTAGGCGCGGGAGGAAGATATCCGTGCACGTTTTCCACATCTCTTTGTTTAGTACCTTGTTTCTCTGTATCCTTGTTAAATTTCGAGGACGAAATTTTTGTAAGGGGGTATGATGTAAATCCCCGTTTTCTTTCAATGAAAATCTTTCTATATTTTTCCCAAGTCCTCGATTGTTTCCCTAATTTTCCTCGTGATTTTTGTAGGTATTTGGTTGCTCAAGTTTTACTAATTATTTTTCCTAAGCGATTAAAAAAAATCAAAGCCCAAAACTTAAACCAAAAATATATTAATATTAAATCAACCCAGCCCAAAAGAAAACAACAAAACAAATAAATTAAATCCTAAATTTTTCCCGGCCCAATTTCCCTCTTCAGCCCAAGAAAAAAATAAAAAGGAATTTAATTAACATCTTTCCCGGCCCAGCCCAGCAGCCCGCGCCCGCCAACAGAACCCGACCCGACCCGCCATCATTTCTCTTCTTCCCTCAACGTAAATGATTTCCTACCCATTTTTTTTCTTCACGAACCCGCGTCGCCACGCCCCGACTCCGTTACCCCACGTCCCCACAACCCCGACCACGTCCGTGCTTCCCCCTCAAACTCCTCGTCTCAAACTCCACTGCTCCCTCTCACTCTCAAACTCACTCCTCTTCTCTCTCTCTCTACAGAAAACCCAACTTCGAACCCACACTCCCTGCAGCCGCTCGACCCTCACCGATGACTACAACCCCTCACCCTTCCTCCCTCGCTTTCTCCTCTCCACCAACAGAGCCCCCTACGCTACCCCACTCCCTTCAACCACCGAGCCCAACGCTACCCGACGAGCTCGGCCACCCCCCTGCACCTCGATGCCGGTGAGCCCTACTGCACCTGGACCACGTCGTTGACACCCTACAACCTCAGCATCATCACCTTCATCAAACCCGAGTCCCACTAACTCACACTCTCTCTCCAAAACCACAAACCCACACCAAACCCTCACTGCGAGCTTCGACCCCTTACTGCTGCCCATCGTCGACCCCAGCACGCCCCTGGAGATCCACAGCACCACTCTCCGCCTCCGGTGATCGCGAGACATCTCCGGGCAACTCCGACGACGAAACCGAAACGCGAGCCGAGGCCACGAACCCTAGCCGCGCCGTTCGTCACGCGTTCATGCCGTTTCCGCTGCCGTGCGTCGCCAAAATGTCTTCAGGCAAGTACCCTACTTGCTACATGCTAGTTTATTTCCGTTACAAAACAAAACCATTTTAATTCCATGTTTACGATTCATGAAAACTTATAAGGCATAAGTGTTTGATGCAAGATCCAAATGAAAAACTTCATTTGATTTGACGGAACTCGATTGCATATTCTGGCCTGTGTGGCAATGAGCACTGTGTAGAAATTTTACTGGAAAATACAATTGTTAATGGCTTAAACGAACACCCCCAAATACACCCGTAAAAACTGGGAATTTCCCGCACCTGAAATTTGTTAAAATCATAATTAATTGTGTACATATTGAAATGAGGCGTTCAAGGGCTCAAATCGAATCCGACTCAACGACCTGTAACTCTATGGAATTTATTAATTGTTTCTGTACTGAAATTATGATGAGAATTGGTTCGGAGAGCGGCTCTGGACCGCAGTCCAAAGCAGCTCTGGTTGTTGTTTTATGTCTCATGATGCTTACCCCTTCGCTGCCTGAACTTGTTTGTTGCGGAACCCTGCATTTTATTGAAGATCAATTTGTTAGCTAAATAACGCAAGTGATTTCACCCTGTTATATCGTCGTTTATTATTTAAACTGCAATTTAAAAGATCAGGACGTCTAGCAGTCCCAAACAGAATCAGAACTGATACTATAGTGTTGAACAGTGCATAACTTCCGATGTAGAGACGCGATTGAGAATCCGTCTGTTGCGTTGAAAACCCTACTGAAAACCTAAATTTTATTCAACTGTAGCACCGTTAAAAACTGATCCCAACTGGGTAAAAATTGTGCCGCGAAACGGACGTTCAGTTCAGAAACTGAATTTCCTGCAGCGAGCACTTAAATTGAAACGGCTGTAACTTGAATACGAGTAACCCGATTGTACTGAAACAAATTTTTCTGAACTGTTGACAGAGTGTACTTGTTACCGTATTTGTAACGTTTCACTAAATTCTGAGCATATGAATTACTGCAATTTTTGTAAGCTTATGACGTGCATAAATGTTCATATCACACATGACTTGTTAACTGCATAAATATACATACCTTACCCAACTGCCATATATATAGTGATAGTGCGCGTTATTATTCAGTGGACATTGCATTATCGTGCGTGAATGATATTGGTTTAGGAGTGTCAAGTACGTCAATGGAAAAGTGAATGATTCGTGACAGTGATTAATACAGTGAACAGTGACAAAACCGTGTTATTGGCGTATACTTGTACACGACTAAAACATAATCATCATTAGTGTAAACCTGGGGAAAAAGGGGAAATCGAAGTGGAAAGAGTATCATATTTAGCGGGACCGTGTTTTAGAGGATGATCATTTGAACAGTAATTCTTATATATATTAGGTAGGATCTAGCGATCCGGCTGACAGGGTTATATCCCGGGCGTGTGGGCCGTTGTCTCGGGTATGTACGAGACTCCTGTTAAACATGATCCTCCTTTCCACTATACGATTTCAAACATGACCTAGAGACTGATAGGGTCACAGATCATACTTTGCATCATTTAGTGACATGGTGATTATCCGCATTTTACTTTCACTGTTATTACCTTATTTACCTGTTTCATATCATTATTATATCATTGCTATTACGTCGCTCTAACGACCTGAGTATGCATGCTCAGACCTCGAGAAAGAACCAGCGCAGGAGTCGGATTTACCTTTCGAGCTGAAGGAGATCTAGTCTGGAGTACCTTTTCCTTCTTTTCTGCTTTCCCTAAAGAGATCGTGTATTTGAACTTGGTTAGTAGCTCTTCTTATTTATTTGTAATTTGTGAACAATGGAATTTGATGTAATATTTTAGTGATGTGTTTCCTTTGCCGCTGTGCTTTATTTACTGATTATCATGTAATGCTAGAAGCCGAAGTGTGACTACGGCGGGATTATTCCTTGACCGTAGGAGCATAGCTGGCCTAGTCATCCCTCGTTTTCCGTATTTTGGGAAGCGGGGTGTGACACTTTATTTTCGTGAAATCTTTGTAGGGACTTCGGCAATGGCGGAGAATCCGAGTTCGAGTCGCACCTTGATTATGGACTCTGTAAATATCCCCGGTGAGACACTAGTAAGTGTGGAGGGGGTCGATACAGCTGTTCTTCCTACCATGGAGCTCCCATTGGTGATTTCCGTTCCCTCGGTGCTTGCTCTCCCGGAGGAGGCATCTTCATTGGCCGCGGATTCAATGAATCTTTCTGGGGACGGCCCGGAGACTATGGGACAGGTAGTCGAGACTACCGTCCTTTCATTAGAGCCTACAGCGGTGGCCACTGCTCCTTAATTGGAAGTTGTTATACCAGCTCACGTCCCCGATGATGTGCCTGGGGGCATGGAGGAGGCCGCCGAAGATGTATCCCTCCAGTTCAGAGAGGGAGGAGCATCGAAGGTAGTCTTCTATATTTTTTTTAATAATCTCCCCATTATCTGAACCTTTCTATATTTTCAGAATTGCACGGGTTGGCGGCATCTATCGCTGATCTGTCTCCCAAAAAATCCTTTCATCTTTACTAGAGATGGCCGTTCCGCAGGCTATATCCTCTCAACGCATCGTCCTCTCTTCCGGGAAAGGTTAGTGTTATTTTCCTTCTCCCCACAACATTATTATTATTTCATATAACGATACTAATATCTTCTACAGTTTTGGAAGCCAATGACGAAGTTGAGATTCTTGACTGGCCTGGGGATCCTTCAGACCCTTCTTGCATGACTGTGGGTAAGTAAAGTTTCGATGTTGTTCCACCTGCTCTTTGCTTGCAATTCTCGCTGATTTCTTTTTATGAATCTTAACAGTTTTGCTAGTTCTTACCATGCTGGAATCTCGCATCGTCATGACGCCCGGTCCCTATGCTCTACGTGCCTCGGAACGGATGGCAAAGCTAAGCCTTAACTCTTTGTCAGCTCTGATTGAAGACCTTCGTGTTGGTAGTTTGATCACGGCCAAAGAATTTGCCTCCGAAGCCAACAGTTCTCTCCCCTTTCTTACTACTTACCATAGCGAAACATTGGTGCAAGTCTGGATTGAGTTTTGTCGTCAAGTGGAAGCTTGCTTGCATAGTCTTGAATGTACGCGCCTTCCCTCAGAGGTTGTGGCTGCAAAGGCGAGCTTGCGGGGGCTGATCGAACGGTGCGCCGCAAATATGCTGTCATGCGAGAAGAGGCTCAGCTGAAAATTTTCAAAGAGGAAGCTGGCTTCAACTGCACTGGGGGAACTTCAAGCTAATCTTACGGCCAAGACCACTCGGGCGTATGCACTTTGGCGGGTGCTTCAAGAAGCTATCAGGGAGGTGGTAGACATTGATAAAGCCGTCATTTTCACTCGCGAAATGGTCGAAGCTCATAAAATTACTGAAAAGGAGGTTGAAAGTCGGCTTACCTCGTACCAGGCCCAACAGTCTCAAGCAGAGGCCCGTCTCTTAGCGATAATGAATCATGAAGCCGAGGCCCAGCGGAAAAAGGATGAACTGGAAAATCTATTAAATCGTTCGCCGGCTTGAAGAATTATATATTTTTCTTTTTATTCTTCTTTTGTACATACTCCTGAATGATAGTATTTTTTTATTCTTTCATAAATTGTACTTTGTATTAATTTTGATTCATGAATAAAAGACATATTTTACTTCATGGTGGTGTGTCCCTTTTAGTAAATGTATTTGTGGATAGTCTATTTCGATCTCCTTGTAGGACAGCGATGGTTTAGGAGTCAGGTTCAGATCTGCCTCCTAAGGCTTTCCAACTTTATGAGCCGTGAGGGTCTCATAAAGGTATTTCTCCTTACGAGTCGTGAGGATCTCGTAAGTGTAATTTCTCCTTAAAAATCGTGAGGATTCCTAAGTGTATTTTCTCTTGAGAGTTATAAGAATCTCACAAGAGAGTTTTTCTTGCTTACGAGTCGGGAGGACTCGTAAGTGATTGTTTCCTTTCTTGTCGGAGTGGATCTGCGAAACAACGATGGCTTGGGAGACAGGGTTAGGATCTGCCACCTAAGACTTTTCAACTTTATAAGCCGTGAGGGTCTCATAAAGAATTTTCTTCCTACAGGTCGAGAGGATCCCGTAGGTGTATATTCTTCTTAGGAATCGTGAGGATTCCTAAGTACGTTTTCTCTTGAGAGTCGTAAGGATCTTAGAAGAGAATTTTCTTCATTACAAGTCGAGAGGACCCGTAAGTGATTGATGAGTTAACTTGCTCCCGAATCAAAGAATTGCCTTGACGAGGAAGTCGAGCGTTGACTTTATCCGCATTTCATGGAGTCAGGGGGTTGACCTTATCCGCATTTCACGGAATCAGGGGTTGACCTTATCCGCATTTCACGGGGTCAAGGGGTTGATTTTATCCGCATTTCACGGGGGTCAAGGGATTGACCTTATCCGCATTTCACGGAATCAAGGGTTGACCTTATCCGCATTTTCACGGGGTCGGGGGTTGACTTTATCCGTATTTTATGGAGTCAGGGGGTTGACCTTGTCCACATTTCACTGGGTCAGGTGGTTGACTTTATCCGCATTTCACGGAGTCAGGGGGTTGACCTTGTCCGCATTTCACGAGGTCAAGGGGTTGACTTTATCCGCATTTCACGGAGTCAGGGATTGACCTTATCCGCATTTCATGGGGTCAGGGGGTTGACTTTATCCGCATTTCACGGAGTCAGGGATTGACCTTATCCGCATTTCACGGAGTCAGGGGGTTGACTTTATCCGCATTTCACTGAGTCACAGGTTGACCTTATCCGCATTTCATGGGGTCAGGGGGTTGACTTTATCCGCATTTCACGGAGTCAGGGGTTGACCTTATCCGCATTTCATGGGGTCAGGGGTGCTCTGGGCATTTCCCACGGGGTCAGGATTGACATTAGCCGTATTCTACGGGACCAGGAGATGTTCTGGGCGTTTCCCACGGGGTCAGGATTGATATTAGCCAGATTCCACGGGACCAGGATTTGCTCTGGGACGTTTCCCATGGGGTCAGGATTGACATTAGCCATGTTCCACGGGACCAGGATTTGCTATGGGACGTTTCCCACGGGGTCAGGATTGACATTAGCCGTGTTTCACGGGTCAAAGAGGTGCTCTGGGCGTTTCCTACGGGGTCAGGATTGACGTTAGCCGTGTTCCACGGGACCAGGATTTGCTCTGGGCGTTTCCCACGGGGCCAGGATTGACATTAGCCGTGTTCTACGGGACCATGATTTGCTCTGGGAGTTTCCCACGGGGTCAGGATTGACATTAGTCGTGTTCTACAGGACCAGGATTTGGTCTGGGATGTTTCCCACAGGGTCAGGATTGACATTAGTCGTGTTCTACGGGACTAGGAGGGGTTGACTCTCGGTTTTCTGTGCATCGCTGAGTCATGGAACTGGGAACTTTGTCGCGGCTCCGATTTGTTGATGTTGCGTCTGTTGTAATGAGACGAATGTTGAGATGATCTCCAGGCTGTCTTTGAACCGTCGAGATTTGGCTTCTTTTTCTGATGGAGCCTGGTGGGAAGGTATGGTTCCCACTTTGTTTGTGCCTCTGGATTGTATACAGGGATCAATTTGATCTCACCTGTAGGGCAAAATGTTTCATTTTATATATTTTTCTTTCCGCAATGCTCTATCATTTCAGCTTTTATATCGCGAAAGTCGCGATTGCCTAATCATTTCGGCTATTTTTTGCGGTGCCCAATCATTTCGGCTATTTATTTTATATACTTGCTACTTTTTATTGCGAGTTGCCTAACCATTTTGGCTATTTTGCATGCATATATTTTATTTGTTGATTTTGTTGCAAGTTGTCCCATCATTTTGGCTATTTCATATGCATTTGTGGCTCGCTGACTTTTCACTGCGAGTTTGGGATTTGGGATCTGATTTAGGAATCAGCATCGCTACAACTGGGATATTGCCAAGAGTGAATCATTATTTGCCTTTGTCGATGTCGAACAAAGGTGGCTTAGCGAACAGGGTTAGGATCCTGTCGACTAAGGCTTTTAACTTCATGGGCCGTAAGGGTCTCATGAAGGTATTTCTCCCTACAAGTCGTGAGGATCTAGTAGGTGCGTTTTCTCCTAAGGAATCGTGAGGATTCCTAAATGTGTGTTCTCTTATAAGTCGTAAGGATCTTACAAGAGTGTTTTCTCCTTATAAGTCGAGAGGACTTATAAGGGCTGAACACTGTGTAAACATATCCCTAGTCGCGGGTGGGACTTTGTTAGGGAAAAGTTTATTCGTGCCCGTGGATTGTATACAAGGGCCAGCATTGAACCTCTTGTAGGGTAACACTGGAGGTTGTGATGACTTAAGAACAGGTTCAGATCCCTGTAGCTTAAGGTTTTTGAACCCTGTGAGCCGTGAGGGTCTCAAAGGGGAATTGTCCTTACAAGTCGTAAGAATCTCGTAAGTGTAATTTCTCCTTAGGAATCGTGGGGATCCCTAAGTGTGTTGCTCCCTTGTGAGTTGTAAGGATCTCACGCAGGTGGTTTCTCCATACAGGGTCGAGAGGACCTTGCAAATGTCTTTTAACGAGATTGTGTCCTTTCAGATTTTCACAAAACTCGTCGGTAGTCCTGCTGTTTTTACTCACGTAGCCCTTTCGGGTTTTCATCCGTGCCCATTTTTCTTATGGACGTACCGTTTTTTTTGTCAGCCTTGGGATGCTGTGGTCCGTAGTAATTTATAGACGTCTCGGTGAACAGCCAGATTTAGGACATAGTGGTCTATCGTTAGTTTAAGGACGTTTCGGTCTGTTTTCCGGCTACTACTTATAGAGTTTGGGCATAGGAAGATAGCGAGCGGACATAGGCGTCGTCATCTATCGTTGACCTAGGCCGTGACTCGTCAAGCGTAGTATTTTTTCAGGAAGCGACTGTTTATTGGCCTAAAAGATCTTTCACCATGCATGTCCATGAGCAGATAAGCTCCACCATGGTAAAATTTGTTTATAATGTACGGGCCTTCATAGTTCGACTCGAATTTTCCCCGTTTGGCACGATTAGGGATCATAGGTCTCTTGACCACTAGCACGAGTTCACCTTGGCAGAATGTTCTCGGCCTAGTCAATCTCTCGTATGAGCGCGTCATCTTTGCTTTGTAAGCCTCCAGATTTTGTTGCACCATGAGCCGGGTTTCATCAAGGGCGTCGAGCTCCTCAAGCCGAAGGTGAGCATTCTCTTCGTCCATTGGCTCGTAATGAACTGCCGCTCGTAAAGAGAGTAACTCTATCTCGAGAGGGAGTACTGCTTCCGTGCCGAATACCAATGCATACGGCGTTGTGTTTGTGGCTGTTTTGAATGTAGTTTGATACGCCCAGAAAGCTTCATGCAGTCTCTCATACCAGTCCTTCTTATTTCGAGACACCGTCTTTTTCACGATCTTTGTCAAGGTCTTGTTGAAATCTTCAGCTAGACCGTTAGCTCGGAGATTATAGACCGAAGAGTATCTCCAGTCTATGTTATACTATTGTGCGAAGCGGCTGATCTTGTGGCTTCTATAAGCTGGTCCATTATCGGAGATAATCCGTCGCGGAGTGCCGAACCGATAAATGACGTGTGTCTTGAAGAAACGGAGGATATTCTTCGTCTTCACTTCTCTTAGTGGTACTGCTTCCGCCCACTTAGAGAAATAATCAGTTGTTGCCAGTATGAACCGATGTCCTCTGGATGATGCTGGTTCGATTGGGCCGATTATGTCAGTTCCCTACATTTCGAATGGCCAGCTATCCACCGTTGGGTGTAGAGGATTTGGATGCTGATGGATAAAGTCCCTATGAATTTGGCACGAGCGGCACTGCTTCGCGTATTCTAGGCAGTCTTGGATCATCGTGGGCCAATAGTAGCCCATCCTTTTGATCTTCAGTTTTATTTTTGGCCCGGCTTGATGAGAACCGCAGAGTCCATCGTGAGTTTCTTGGACGACTCTTATTGCTTCTTCCGGCCCCAGGCATCTTAGCCATAGAGAGTTGAACGATCTCTTGTACAGAGTATCATTGACGAAGGCGAAAGACAGAGCTCGTTTCAGGAGCTGATGTCTTGAGGACGTATCCTCAGGTGTTCGACGGGATTTGAAGTAATCTATAAAGACTTCTATCCAATCCTTAGCCTTTTCCTGGTCTTTTATTTGTAGGGCCGTTTTCTCGATCGCTCCCTTTTCTTCGGAAGACTCCGGAGATATTTCTGCCGGTGCGAGAACCCGACGGCTTTGCACAACGATCCTCACGTCATCGAAACTCTCGTCGGCCAATTCTTTAGCGAGTTTGGCTAATGCATCCGCCTTGCTATTTTTCACGTGCGGTATGCTTTCCAGGGTGTAGGCAGGAATTTGAGTTAGAGTTGCTGTACTCTCTCACCGTATTTTACCAACCCCGGTTTGCACGTCTGATAGTCGCCGTTTACTTGGCTAACGACCAGTTGGGAGCCTCCGTATATGAGGAGGTTTTCAATTCCCATGTCGATAGCAATCTCAAGACCTGCTATCAAAGCTTCATATTCAGCTTCATTGTTTGCCATCGGCTCTGTTAGGGAAAAGGCAAAGTGCATTATCCCTCCTTGTGGAGTCACGAAGATGAGGCCTATCTCAGATTTGATTATAGGGGAGTTGTGCGATGGCCTGGCCTTTCACTGCTTTGAGAGGACGATAAGTTATCGAGAATTCTATTAAGAGTAAGGCCCATTTAGCGAGCCATCCCGTTAATATGGATTTTGACATCAAGTATTTAAGAGGATCCACCTTTGATATGAGGTGGACCTCATGTGCCAATGCATAGTGTCTGAGCTTCGTTATCGCGAAGATCAACGCCAAGCGGTGTTTTTCGATGGGGGAGTAATTGCTTTCTGCCCCCAGAAGAACTTAACTCAAGTAGTAGAGGGCTCTCTCATTCCCTTGGTCGTTCTCTTGTGCCCACAGCGTGCCTAAAGAACCTTCGAGGGCTGTTGTATATAGGACGAGAGGTTTTCCTTTAATGGGAGCGGCCAGTACTGGCGGATTTTGCAGGTATTGCTTGATTTCGTCCAGTGCGCTTTGGCATTTGCGATCCCAGACGAACGGGGTTCCTTTCTTCATTAGGTGACTGTAAAGACGGCATTTGCCTGAGAGATTGGCTATAAATTGCCGGATATACACGAGCTTTCCTTAGAGAGACCGCAGTTGCTTGAGAGTCCTTGGTGGAGGCATTTCCATGATCGCCTTGATCTTCGACGGGTCTATCTCGATGCCTCGGCGTCGGACGACGAATCCTAGGAACTTGCCCAGGGAAACTCCGAACGCGCATTTGAGAAGGTTCATCTTCAATTTGTATTTCTGAAGGCGCTGAAACACGATCTTCAGATGCTCTAAATGTTCCTCGTATGATTTGCTTTTAACTACGAGGTCGTCGATATAGCAATCGACGATTTCATGTATGGGGTCATCGAAAATCTTCGTCATGGCCCTCTGATAGGTGGCACCATCGTTCTTTAGACCGAAAGGCATCACTTTGTAGCAAAATATTCCTAGGGGGGTCCGGAAAGCGGTATGCTTTTGATCTTCAAGATGCATTTTTATTTGATTGTATCCTGATGAGCCGTTCATGAAGGAGAAAACTTCATGAGTGGACGTATTATCTATCATCAGTTCAGTAACCGGTACTGGAAAGTCGTCTTTTGGGCAAGCTTTATTGAGGTTCCGAAAGTCCACGCAGATGCGCACCGTCCCATTTTTCTTCATCACCAGGACAATGTTGGCAATCCAATCAGGGTACTGAACTTCTTGGATGAAGCCGGAGTCGATTAGCTTCTTGACCTTGGCGTTAATGCTCATCTCAAGCTCGAGCCATATCCTTCTCGGCACTTGTTTGACTGGCTTGATGTCCGGAGATATCGCCAATCTGTGTATGGCTATTTCTGGATCTAGTCCCGGCATCTCGGAATAGTTCCATGCGAAGCAATCTTTATATTGTATGAGCATATCTTCAAGCATAGCCTCCTTTTCTTCAGACAACAATTCAATGACGAACGTCGGCCGTGGGTCGTTTGCCATTCCCAAGTCGATTTTTCTGAGGTCATCTGCAGTAGTATGTATCCCATCTTCCAGCTCTTTTGGCGCCGGTGGAAATTCTGAGATCAACTCATCTTCATTGTTTTCGAAGCACCAAGAAAAATCATCCATATTCTCGGGTTTTTCTTCTGACAGTGTTATCGCGTGACAGGTAGGAGATGTTTCTAAGACCGATGTTGATCTGGTTCTACTCTCGCTATACACGTCGCTTTCAGTTCATGCTTCTGTAGCGGGGTTACCCTCCAACTGCTGGATAAAGCGAACTTGCCTTGCTGATACTGGTCTTCTGCCCAGACTTTGAATGTAAAGCAGTCTTCGAGAGGATACCCTATCGCTTGGTGATAAGAGCAATAATCCGGGTGAGAGACCTTGTCTGCATGTTCTCCTTACAAGGTCAAGTGGACCTTGCCAGTGTGCATGAATTTTTTTACGAGTCTGCGCCCTTTCGGGTTTTCATAGACTCGCCGGTAGCCCTACTGTTTTTACTCACGGAGCCCTTTCAGGTTTTCATCCGTGCCCATTTCGCTTGCGGACATACCCTTTTTTTAGCGTCGGCGACGAATACCACCTTAACTCCGCTTTTCATTCATCTTCATCAGATGATGAAGGGTCTTGACTCAGCTGATCCAATCGAGTCATTTTATCCATGAGCTCTTGGAAGGCGGTCGGCTTGAAGAAGGCCATATACGAGGACGCCTCTGAATTTGGGTCAAGGGTGGCTATGAGCATTCCCATGGCTGCAACTTCATCAATGCGTTGCTTGTATTTGACAAGAAATTTCGTTATCGGGTAACACATTGAACCTAAGTCTCATTCGGTCTAAACCCTTTCGTTGACCAGTGCCGTCACGGTAGTGCTCTTATTCACACTAGCGAATCTCTGATAGGAGGGCATCTCGATTTTGTCAAAGGTATTCATGGAGTCATTCGGGAGTTCCGCATACCATTCGAAGGTAATGCCCGCCAGACAGCCGATGAACTGTTAGAGAAGAAGTATATCAGTATTGCCACACATGGGTTCAAATCACGCAATGTGCTGGCGAGGATTCCCAGTTCCTTTGTACATGTGGCATGTTGGAAGTGTGTACTCTGGCGGGTACTGTATTTGATTGTGCCATGTCGGATACAGTCGAACAATCTTGATTGATCTATTTGCGGCTTCACTGGCGTTGTGAGCTTCGATTTGCTGAGTGATATATTCATTTAGCTTTGCTTTTAGGAATCATTTCCTCCTCAGCCATTGATGAGCTTTGCAGAGGATTTGAAATGTCATCCTTATCTTTAAGACCGACTACCGGCAGGTCATCTGCTAAAGGTTCCGATTGAACCATCATTCCAGCCATATTCTGAATCAGAAGGGCCATCTGGTTCATTTTAGTGGACATTTTTGCAGCTTCTGCATCTCCCTTTTTCAGAGCGTGCTTTAGGAAATCAATATCCGACTCCTTCTCTATTCTTTCTCCAGGTGCGTTTTCGGGATTTATCTTAGACGATAGATTAGCTAGTGGTGCCGCCTGAGCAAGCATCTCCTGCAGCTTTTCACGTTGCAGTTGAACTTTTGTTAAGGACCGAGTTTGAGGTCGGTGACTAGTAGAAGCTCGAACTTCATCTTTGGAATTCACCACATAGACTGTATGAACTACCATGCCCCCAGGCTTGGGGTGTTTGGAGTTTTTGGCCTTTGGAGTTTGCTTCGGTCACTTGAGCTTTATTGGGCCTCCTTTTTTTTGTGAAAAGCCGCTTTGGTTTTGGGAGGAACCGTTGTATCAGGATCCGTCTTGGGATGAGTCCCCTTGTATTTGAAAGAGAATTTGTCAGAATTTGGTTGACGTCTAGGGGAAGAGCCGCGGTTGACGACAGAATCCTTCACTTGCTTCCGCACTTTATATATAGATGAGGAAAGTTGCTTTAGAAAGCGAACTGGTTTCTGGTCTCGTGGGATCTCCATGGGCTACGGAGATTTCTTCAATATTGCGGTAGGAGAATTTTGTCTGACCCTTCGCAATAATTTGAAGTTGTTCCTAGTTGGAACAACAACATTCACCGCTGGGGTTGAAACAGGACCATATGGAGAACTGCCCCCAGCTCATTTTGTATGACGTTGATATCGACGTCAACCGTTTCTTACGGCTAGGATTTGATTAGCTTCAAGATTTTGCCGAGCCTGCCCCCTGTTTCCTTTGAGAGCTTGAATATCCTGCCCCCTGCGTTAGCAAAGCTGCAGCTTGGGGAACCAGCCTGCGGAAGATAGACTTCCTCTGGGCTTCCTCCATCGGCGTTGAAGCATCGAGGGTGGGAGGTGGGAGCACCGATCCAAAGAGAAGCCTGTTGATTTCTTAAAAAGCCGGATTGCAGAGATTTGAGGCTGCAAGTGGCCCATACTTGACTCCACCAGATATGACAAAGCCTAAGTTGGGGTGAGTAAAATCAAACGCCATTCTCGGAAAAAGACGAAATGCCGGCTCCAGTATCCACTCCCCTAAGGGCAACCACAAACATACACACCGCGATTATCTGATCACGGGAAAAACATGACACAAGAAGTGTGGAGTGGAAAGAGGAAAAGGTCCCACCGGGCGTGCCAGAATCTGTTCTCTTCCGAAAGATGCGACCGGGACGTTGGGACGTCCGGGCCTGAATTTTGGGGGCAGATGCTATTTGGGTTTTATCCGTCCACCTCTCCGAAAATACCAAGTTGATTTATGGCACCGTGTATCGAAGGTTTAGACGGATGGCCGTTGTAGCAGACTTCATCAGATTCCCCCTCATTTGAGGGGTTTTTGATTGTGGGGACGCTCTTCCCTGCAGGCGCAAACCCCTGCAGTTAATTACGCTACCGCATCGCAGTAACCACTTTTTCCTTCTTCAGATGATTACTTCGTGTCGTGTATGTTTGTTTTATTTTTGGTTGCCCGTGGATTGTATACGGAGACTAATTTATATTGTCGCCCGTAGGGCGTAGATTAGTCCAAATCCGTATTTTCTTAGATTTGGATTTGGGGTTGGGTTTAAGGATATGTTAGTCTCATTTGAGAATAAGATCAACTTAAACGGGATCGTTTAGATCCAACAAAAGAGCATTTGGGCTCTATTGTTTAGTTTAGGGACATTGCGGTCCATTGTTAGTTTAAAGACATTACGATCCAATGTTAGTTTAAGGACATTACGGTCTATGGGCTTAAGGACCCCACAGTCCAAGGTTAAGGACATCATAGTCCATGGGCTTAAAGACCCCATAGTCCAAGGTTAAGGACATCATAGTCTATGGGCTTAAGGACCCCACAGTCCAAGGTTAAGGACATCATAGTCCATGGGTTTAAGGACCCCACAGTCCATGGGATGATTGGTTATCGGGACCCATCACCTCTCTGAAGACGTTGAAGGATTACAACGACAAATATCAAAGGCGTGAAGAGATGCATCCTTAAACCAAAGTTGATTGAGAAATCTGTAGTCCAATTTGGGATTAAGATCAATTAATCTAAATTATGAGCATATGGGCTCAGTTAAATCTGAATTGAGGACTTATGGCCAACTTGGGCTAAGTCCAATTAGGTTTAAAATGTTGGACCTTTGTTTGAACTGTTGAATATTTGTCTGGGTTCAGCCCTTCATTATTTAGCAATGCTAAACATGAGTCTGGGTTCTGACCGTATTTTGCTTTTTATTGAGTGCCGAGCACTTATATAGCATATGAGATGATTAATCTTAGAAGACAAGGATGTACTTGAGGCATCGGTCAAAAAGAGGAGTCTTACCTCTAGAAGATTTAGCCAATTTAGGTTAAGACTGGTTTGAAAATAGCGTTAAACACTAGCACATATCTAGCGGTCACGTGTTCCCACGTGATACATTTAAAATAGTGTTAAACACTAGGGATGAAATGCTCAAAATAGTGTTAAACACTAGAAAAATGAGGCGCTCACATGAGGAAACATGAGCCGCCCTAGGATTGGGCCAAGATTCCTTTATTTTATTCTCAGAATATTCAAATAAGTGTTAAACACTTTTAGTCTTCATGGCCATCACGTGTGGGCACGTGATGGGCACCCATGCATTGGATATTAACAAGATTTGTTAGGGGTCACGTGAGGGCGCCCAAAATCTGTTCTGCCCTTGCTTTGTTCTCTCTTTTTTGAGGAATTTATCCAAGGGTCACGTGGGAGCACGTGACCCTATCTCATTCATTCTATTCTGACCATTGAGGGGGAGGGTCACGTGTTGCCACGTGATCAGGTTGGGTACTGACTTCTTTTACATGCATGAAAAAGTCTAAGTCTCTTGTTTAAGAATTAAATTCTTTTATAGGGTTAAACCTTAATTTATTTAGAGGAATTAAATTTCTAGGTATTTGGAAGAATTAAATTCTTTAAACCCAACTCTCCCTCTAAGTTTTGGATCTGCATGGCAGAATCTCCCCGATGAGAATTAAATTCTCAACTTATGGGGAGATCTGCTTCTGCAGATCTTCAACCATGAAGAAGAACTAAGTTCTTATATTAAAGGTTAAACCCTATTTTTGTTGGAGGAATTAAATTCCTATGTGCTTTTCTAGGAGAATAAAATTCTTTGAACTTAGGTTCTCCCTTAGGTTTTAGATCTGCATGACAGAATCTCCTCGATGAGAATTAAATTCTCAACTTATGGGGAGATCTGCTTCTGTAGATCTTCAACCAGAGGAAGAACTAAGTTCTTATTCAGAAGAGTTGAACTCTTAGTTTGAGAATTAAATTCTCTTTTTTGGTGGAGCTTATGATCCCTTTCCTTTTCTCACCTAGGGTTTCTTTCTCTTCTGAGGAAATCTTCTTTGCTCTCTGGAGAATTAAATTCTCTTCTCTTTTCTCTCTGTTGTTGTATCCTCCCTCTTTCTTTTCTCTTCTCTTCTTGGCTCCTATTTATAGGAGAAAGAAAAGAATCAGTTTGTTTAGTCAATCTTTCGTTGAAAGATTTTAATTGATTTTATAACCAACATGATCTTTTAGACCATTCAGTGAATTTTATTCATTATTGGATTTTTAATCCAAAAGATATTTTATCTGTTATTTCTGGCAAATTTCAGGGAAATCTTTCCTTTTATAGAATCTTTCTATAAATTTTTGATTTTTAATTACCATTGGATTTTTAGTCCAACGGTGCTCCACCTTTCAGAGCGCAATCTTTTTGTTTGGAAAGATTTAGGGGAACATTTTTTCAACTAGGGTTTTTGATTTCCCTTAATTAGAATTTAATTCTATTAGTTCAGCAAGTTTAAGAGCATGTCACGTGTTGGTACGTGACCCCACTGATTGACCATTTAATTAGAATTTAATTCTATTAATTCAGAGATCTTTAGGAACCTATCACGTGTTGGCACGTGACGCCCTGATTAAGCATTTAACCAGAATTTAATTCTGTTGTTTTAAAGAACTCAGGAATTATCACGTGTCAGCACGTGACCCTTGATCACGTGTGGGCACGTGATGCCCCATTGGGGGTTTTTCCCTGTTGTTTTATTATACCTTTAATTCTTTTCAGTGGGTTTAAAGGCCCATCACGTGTGGGCACACGACCTAATTGATTAAGATTCAATTCTTATCATTTCATAGCCTTCAGGAAGCCATCATGTGTCGGCATGTGACCCCCGATCTGTGTGCGCACGTAATGCCCCATTGGGGTTTTTCCTTGTATTTTATGAGGGAACAGGAGTATTGAAGGAAACTATGGGATTTGATCAGTGTCCAGTTGTAGTTTGTAGATGAGAATTCTACGCGAATTTCAAAGTACTGTACATCCCAAATTTCGATGTTGTGTTGGGAATGGACTGGCTGGGAGTTTTCAATGCTACGATTGATTGCCATCAATGGAGGGTAGTATTTGAGGTACCAGATCACCCAGTCTTCTACTTTAAGAGTGGAGATAGAACGTTGAAGCCAGGAATCTTCCGTGCTAGACTGAAGAATGCAGAAGTGTTTACTTTAACGGCAGAAGAAGAAAAACCAGAGGTCATTCGGGAGTTTGAGGATGTGTTCCCTGAAGATATATCAAGTTTGCCTCCCGATCGAGCTCTTGAATTCAGCATTGATTTACTACCTGGTGCGCAACCGGTAATCAAAGCTCCGTACCAGTTAAGTCCAAAAGGATTGAAGGAGATCCGTACTCAGTTGGACGAACTCCTGAAGAAAGGTTGGATTCATCCCAGTACTTCAAGTTGGGGATCTCCAGTTTTGCTCGTAAAGAAGAAAGAAGGTTCATATAGGATGTGTGTGGATTATCGAGCTCTGAACGAAGTGACGATTAAGAATAAGTATACACTGCCTCGCATCGATGATCTTTTCGATCAGTTAAGTGGGTCTTGTGTATTTTCGAAACTAGATCTTCGTTCGAGTTATCATCAGGTGAAGATCAAAGAGTCCGATATTCCGAAGATGTCATTCCGGACTTGATATGGTCATTATGAATATCTCATAATGCCATTTAGAGTGACCAATGCACATGCTATTTTTATGAATCTGATGAACCAAGTTTTCCGAGAGTACTTAGACAGGTTCGTTGTCATCTTCATCGACGACATCCTAGTGTATTAAAAGAATCGGAAAGAACATGCTAAGCACTTACGGATTGTCCTGTAGACATTGCGACAATATCAGCTTTATGCCAAGTACAGCAAGTGTGAATTTTGACTAGATCAAGTCGGATTTCTCGGACATATTGTTTCAAGCGAAAGAATCTCAGTAGATCCAGCTAAGGTGTCAGCTGTCAGCGAATGGCCGACACCAAAGACGGTGAAAGATATACAAAGTTTCTTAGGATTGGCAGGATACTACCGATGATTCATTGAAAGCTTTTCAAAGATTGCAGCATCCCTAACCAAACTAACATGTAAAGTTGAAGCATTCATATGGTCAGAAGCATGTGAAAACGTTTTTGTAGAACTCAAGTCAAGATTAACTTCTTATATTATTCTTATAATACCAGATCAATCTGGAGGATTTTTTGTGCGTTGTGATGCGCCCGGTAAGGGATTAAGATGTGTTCTACACCAGCATGGAAAAGTTGTAGCTTTTGCATCAAGACAACTGAAAGTTCATGAGCGCAACTATCTAACACATTATCTGGAGTTGCCATCCGTTATCTTCGCACTTAAGATTTGACGCCACTAGCTCTTAGGAGAATGAGTGGATATATACACTGACCACAAGAGTCTGAAGTATGTATTTACTTAAAAGAATTAAACATGCGACAAAGAAGATGGCTAGAACTCATGGCGGACTTCGACATCAACCTACAGTATCATCCTAGGAAGGTGAATGTAGTTCCTGATGCAATTAACCGCCAGCCATTAGCAGTGAATCTCACCGCTCAGTGGAAGCTACAGCAGGAATTGCACGGAATGGAGATCGAAGTAGTTATATCACATAACACTTCGTATTTGATAAACTTTCAAGTCCAGACCACTATTGTCAATCAGATCAAGGCAGCTCAAGAAAATGATGCCAAGTTACAAAAGATCCGAGAATAAGTAGAAAGTAGACTTCGAACTGACTTCATCATCCACAAAGACGGATCCTTGAGATATGGAAGTCGATTATGTGTACTTATCAGCCCAGTGCGAGAAGAGTTGATGAAAGAAGCTCACAGCTCACCGTACTAAGTACGTCCCGATGGTACAAAAATGTACAAGGATCTACGGCAACACTACTGGTGGCATGAAATGAAGCGTGAAGTAGCCAGAAGCGTAGCCAAGTGTTTGGTGTGTCAGCAAGTAAAGGCTGAATATCATAGAACTGCTGGTCTACTTCAACCGTTACCAATCCCAGAATAGAAATGGAAACACATTACTATGGACTTCATGACTGCCCTTCCTCACAGCACGAAGGGTAACGACGCAGTATGGGTTATTGTGGATCGACTCACCAAATCGGCTCACTTCATCCCATTTCGAGTTGGCCAATCTACCTAGACGTTAGCAAAGAAGTATATGGAGGTGAGCATGAATCTAAAGTAAGATTTAACTCTTCAAAATGTACTATATTGATACCCATGAACTCATGCAGGAGATTGTGAGATTATATGGAGTACTAGTTTGTATCATCTTCGATCGTGATACAAGATTCCGATGACAGTTTTGGCAGAGTCTGCAAGCTAGCCTAGGAACGAGTCTGAACTTTAGCACGGCTTACCATCCACAAACGGACGGACAGTCCGAGCGAACAATTCAGATTCTAGAGGATATGTTAAAAGATTGTATGTTAGACTTCGGAGGTTCATGAGAAGATCACCTACACATTGTAGAGTTTCCATACAACAACAGCTATCAGGCAAACATTGGAATGACACTATTCGCAGCACTCTACGGACGGAAGTGTCGTTCACCACTAAGTTGGGACGACATCGGAGATCGTGAACTCCTTGGACCAGAGATGATCGTGGCAACTGTGGACGTAGTTCGCACGATCAGGGAAAGAATGCACATAGCCCAAGACCGACAAAAGCATTGTGCTGATGCAAAGTGGCGACATCTGGAGTTCCAACCCGACGACCAAGTTTTCTTAAAGATTTCTCCAAACAGAGGACTGATCCGTTTTGGCAAGAGAGGTAAGCTAAGTCCAAGATATATAGGACCGTTCGACATACTCGAACAGGTTGGAGAAGTAGCATATTGCTTAGTATTTCCACCCTCATTGGAAGGAGTGCATAATATGTTCCACATATCCCAGCTACAGCGATATGTGAGCGACCCCATCCACATCCTTGATCACTCAGAGCTCACAGTCCAAACTGACCTGACTTGCAAGCAACAACCCGTTGAGATCCTGGATCAAAAGGTGAAAACACTGCGGAATAAGGAAGTAAACTTGGTGCGAATGATGTAGAGAAAAGATTCACCAGGAGAATCAACATGAGAACGAGAAGAAAACATGCGTGCGAGATATCCTTACTTATTTGTAAATTAGTCCTTATGTAAATGTAAATCTTGAGGACGAAACTTTTATAAGGAGGGTAGAATGTAACGACTCTGAATCTACTGTATGGAATTTTCCAGTTTAATGTACAGAAAATGAGTTATACAGCCTGAGTTTGAGTTATAAGTAAATATTGTTAAAAAACAGCAAGAAACAACTTGTAGCTCACTGGTAAAGCTCTTGCACTGCTGTGACGTAGCCCCTATGTTTTATCCCCATCAGACACATTATTTTTTCTAATTTTTCTTTTGAACTTTTTGGAATCCCAAAAGTTTACACGTGCAATACACAGAAAAAATGAAAAGTCAGAAAATCAAAAAGGTGGAAAATGGAGTAAACCATAATCTTATCCGGTGGCACGAATATTAAAGCCAAACACTGCAAATTGACCAGCCAAAAGCTTGAGAAAACCGGCGCCGATGGTTGTATTAAGTTCAATTGTCCCCGGGCTTTGCACACAAACCCCTTCACCTACCCCTAACTCTCCTGCACTGTTTGATTTTCCTGCAATCAAATAGAGACCTTCATTTCACCATTAAACCAAATTTTAATGCATTTTAATCCAAATTTTTAATTCCAAAATCCTAATTCTCCAATATAATTACCACCCCACACTTTGGTTCAGCATTATTTTGAAATTTCTAGCCAAAACTCTTAAAAATTCTCTAAGTACAAGTGGAGTAAAGAAGAGTTAGCAAGCGGTAAACGTCCGGCGGAATCGAAGTTATTCCGGTGCTCCCGCGGCGCTAAGAAACTCATCCCCTCTTCTTCAATCTTTCTTTAAGCCTCCTAACTTGTAAGTCCCTTCTAATCTTCATTTCTCTTCTTTAAAATTTCTTTTTAAAACGTATATCTGTAAGTGGAGTTAATACCGATATCACTTTTTCCAAATCCCGTAACTCTAATTCCTTTTATTTTTGGTCAAACAAAATTCTTACACAATACCTTTAATCTTAATTATAAATGTTTAGAATAAATTTGAACCAATAATATCATGTAAAATAACTTTAATTTAACTTTTTTATTTAAATACTATGAACTTTAAATATCGCCTATTTTAGTTTTTGTTACAAACATATCTTTAGGAAAATTTCACAGGGTAACGACCTACCCCTCACATACACTCTTGTTCCATATCACGATACTTTTTGTATGGGTTACAAAGAAAATATTACATCAAAATACCACTCACTTTAAAAACGGGTTTCTTTTAAAACTGTATTTTAAATTCCTTTACGATTATGCCTCTACAACCCTCTTTAGGGGATCCGCTATTGGATGGTGCGGATTATTGCACATTTTTGGGCTAGTAGAGCGAGATGCAGACCTCCTCACGGAGCATTCGGTCTCAAAAGGTTTTTAATACGGTTTTTAAGAAAAACGCATTTTTCTAATAAAATAAAATTTAATTTTTAATAATTATGGGAGGATCATTTACACTTGGTGGAGTTTTCTTATAATAACAGCTTTCAGGCGACTATTCAGATGGCTCCATTCGAAACGTTGTATGGTCGCAAGTGTCGTTCACTTGTTTGTTGGGACGATATTCGAGAACGAAGATGGTTGGGACCGGATTTGATCGTGCAAACAGTAGAGAAAGTTAATACTATCCGGAATCACATGAGGGCAGCGCAGGATCGACAGAAGAGTTGGGCCGACACATTGAGAAGACCTCTAGAGTTCGCTGTTGGTGATTTAGTATTCTTGAAGATATCACCGACTCGAGTAGTGATTCGTTTTGGGAGTCGAGGCAAGCTTAGTCCTCGATTCATGGGGCCTTTCGAGATTTTGGAGCGTGTTGGAGAAGTGGCTTATCAATTGGCTTTACCACAATAATGGCGAATGTTCATGACGTATTTCATGTATCTCAACTCCGTAAGTTTGTTCGAGATGAAACACACGAACTAGATCATTCGGAGCTGACTGTAAGGGAGGATTTGACCTTTGAAGAACGACCGATGTCGATTATTGATTGAAGAGAAAAGGTCCTCAAGAATAAGATTATCCCTCTCGTACTTGTTTCTTGGGGAAATCGCTCGCATGGAGAATCGAATTGGGAACGAGAAGACGAGATTCGACAGAAGTTTCCACACCTATTCTTGTAGATTCTTGATTGTTTATCTTTTCTTCTTTCTGGAATTTCGAGGACGAAATTCTTTTTGTAGTTGGGTATAATGTAACACCCTAGTTCATTTATACCAGTTCTATTTTGAGTATTTCTTTATTTATGGTATTTTCCCAATTTACTGTGTTTTGGGTGCAAATAGTGTATTTGACATCTGTATTTGCATCCGACCCGACCTGCATGCTGGAAACCCGTCTTGATTCTTGTTTATGATTTATCCCAGCTTGTTACGTGGATCCATGCACTTTCATATTTTATACTGCATACTGGCATTATCCGGCATCTGCATTTTTAATATAACATTTAAAGTCAAGAAAAATATTTTAAAAATATATTGCATGGCCTGCATGATACCCCTAACCCTGTTGTAGCATTCGCGCATCTTGTTCTCGTTCCGTTCAGTGAAACGGGCTCGTTTGGATGGCTACGTGCACGTGTGTGCATCCGTTCTTGGGGGTATGCTTTTTCGTGACCCGGATATCCTGTTTTAGTGTTGGTCGATACGTATATTTTCCGTATTTTAAAACTGCATTTTTAGACCCGACCCGGGCGTGTTTTGGACTATTTTTGTATTAGCCAAATATTAAATATTTTACTAATATTATATATTAATATTTACAACTGAAGTTTAAGTATAACAACAAAATTTCTTTAAAATATTTTTATACTTCTTTAAAACTAACAGACTTCCTCTCTCTCTCTCTCTTCCTCTTTCTCTCACATCTCGCATACACTGTTCCTCACGATCCCCTCACCTTCCTTCACATACTAGCGTCACATCCCTCCTCTTTTCTTTCCTCTTCGTTTCTTTAAAACCCATGCACCGCGACGAGATCCCTATGAGAACCCTAATCCTAACCCTAGCCGCCTCCTCTTCCTCGACGTCGTTCATCTCACCTCTCCCGTTTCGTCTCCATCTTCTCCTCATCACCCTTTCCATTCGTCTTCGCCCCGAGAACCCAAGAACCCACTCCCGACGACCCTTCTCAGCATCTGCAACCCCAGAAACCCGACCCGTCTTCACCGCCGACCTCCCACCATCATCACCTCAACCTCCTCACCATCTCACCACCTCCACTTTCTCTTCTGGAACTCCCCTCGAGATCCCTGCACACCCATCCCCGAGCAACCCTGCAAGCCCCGACCTCACGCCTACCACCTTTTGCCTTTGACGTCGACGGCTGCCCTTCGTCGCCGTCGTCACCCTCTCGTCTCCTCTGTCCCAGAAACCCCAAGCCAGGTTACACCCCACTCTCCTTCTCTTCTCTTCTTTTCTTTCTTTTTCTCTTTTCTTTTCTTTTCTTGATTCTTGGTTTTTCCAGCCATCGCCGGAGTCGTGCTCGTCACTGCCGATCCAGGCGATCCAGTGAACGTTCCCTACCTGCGTGGTTATCCTCTTGCCTTGACTGGACCCGTTCCGTGTGCCATGTGTGCGTTGCGACGATTACCCGACGTCGGACGTGCCGTACGAACCCGTTGTGTATTCCTTTCAGGCAAGTTTATCCTGCTACATACTATAATACTTATCTTGCATCCATATGACTAAAAATATTACATGTTGATTGCATTATACATCCATATTAAAGTTTTACTATTTTCGGATACCCGTATGCATCCATATCATTTATAATATATATAGCCGCATCTATAGATCATATTAATTCATGTTATTGTTGTAGTGACACCCCATGCTTAATAATGTGCATCCTACATAGCCATGGAACTGTAGTTGTAATCCCTGGTAGTTATTTGAGCATCCATGTTTATTTGTGTATACATACCATTAATTCTGCATACCTAGTTGCACGCCATATTACATTAACTCATATTATTATTACATTAGTACCCCATGTTTGATATTGTGCATCCTACTTAGTCATGGTGTAACCCCTGGTAGATACTTGTGCATCCATACTTTTATCGTACATCCGTATTCTACCCTGATTCAATACTTGCTACATTTTACTGTTGGGCACCCATTTGATACATTGTGCACTACTTGACATGACCTGATACACCACTACTTGACATGACCCATACACCACTACTTGACATGTTTCTAATGCCGACAATCTTGACATGTTGTCCCGATGGACATATCTTGTTGTTTGTATAGACAAAACCTTTACCTGCTTGATTCTGTGTTGGCATTAGATATCAATTAGCAATACCCGACTTGAACACATAACCTTGGGGGTAAGGGAAAATCAAGAATGTAATCGAACGTAACTCAAAGGGCTATTATATATTGTTTTCCGTTTTTCCGGGCGTTACGGAATACACTGTTTGCCGTTTTTCCGGGTGTTACGGAATATATTGTTTGCCGTTTTTCCGGGCGTTACAGAATAAATCGCCGATGGGTTACGATGAGGATTACATTAATTGATTTCGAAGACTTTAGAATAGATAACCCAGTAGTATAGTTTAGATTACCCACTGCACTTCACCTGCACGTATACACTTCACTGTTCTCTATCCATGTTTACTGGTTATATTCATGTTATCGTTTATACTCATGCATGCATATCTCGTGTATCCTGTTCATGTATTATTGTTTGATATTACGACGCATTGACGTCTGGATTTTGCATGGACCAGATCCTCTATCTTTGTCGTAGGCCGATCAGGAGTACTTCAGTCGACAGGCTGAGCAGTGAGGATCCTGTTAGTATTCTAGTTTAGTTCCTTTCAGCATTTCTTTTATTTCCTGATGTGAGCCCGTATTTGGGACGTACTTTCCAGATTGTTATTATTACTTGGATTTATTGCTTCCGCATATTATTTCTTGACTCGTTTATTCTGGCTCATGGACATGTACTAGATAGTTTATTTTATTTCTACTGTTCTTGATATCTCTAGACAGCCGTAATGTGACTGTGGAGGGATATTTCCTAGCCACAGGTAGCATGGTTGGCTCTGTCACGTGCCGATCTTAGCGCACTCTGGGAAGCGGGGCGTGACAGATATACAGATTCTTTTTGCAATTACTTATATAATATATTTTTAATTGTATAATTATAGGTGGTGCATCCATATCTGGCGCAGATGCCACTCTCGCTACTTCCGTACCCTCCGCTCAGTCTGCAGGTTAGTATTCTTAAATATAAAATATTTATTCATTTTACATATCCTCTAAGAATAAACATGAACTTCATGTAATTTTATCGTCAATGTTTATTTTCTAGTTGGAGGGGATGCGTCTACGTCCGGGTCATCGGCTGTTCCTCACCGGAGGAACTATCGTCCCGCTCGTGCTGCTCCCCGGGCCCAGGCTCGTGCTGCTGTTGCCGGAGGTATATATCTCACTTCAATTTTCTTTAATCCTTGATTTCTTATTACCGTTTTTTCTTAATATTGCTTGTCTTGATATTTCTTGTAGATGCAGGGTAGCCCTATCCCGAGAGGAGGACTCGAGGGCCGAATCAGTCCCACAGGTTGAGGCCCGATAGAGTTAGGGGGAGGAACCATTCCCCCTCTTCTTTATCCCTGATTATCGTTATACCGGTGATTATGCCGAGAGGTTCGGCCGGTATTTGGGGGATGAGAGCCGCATCCAAAAGAAGTATCCACTTCACGTTGAGTGGGGTGATCAACACTGGCACTTATTTTTCCTCTTCTGGGATCAGGCTCGGGTATTAATATATATTTTCATTTGACTTATCCAATAAATTTATTATTATTTAACACTTGTAATTTAAATACATTATTTTTTTGTATTTGCAGTTGGATTACGACTTTCAGCTTGTACCCGATCCTGATCACCCTGACGGAGTGCTCAATCTTCACGCTCTTTACCTGGGCCTCATGAAGAACATGCAATTTAAGGTCCGATATAATAGGAACGAGCTGAAGATCGATTGCTATTTGGTATGGCTGGCGACCCCCGAGACAGAAAGAGTGGCTCTTCTACATACTCCGGCCATTCCCAGAGTCGATGTAGATATATGGCCTCTCTTGTGCCAATATTATGACTCTGAGTGCAAACATGTTTGTAATTTAAATGTAATCTATTGTTTAGTATATAATTTATTTTTTGTGTTGCTTAATTAGAAAACTAAATCTGATTTTGTTGTGCAGAAACATGCCGATCAAAATAAGAAGAATAGAAAGTTGGCGAAGAGAGGCCGCGCCACTTACACAAGTGGCTCGAGAAACATTACTCATGCCATGAAAGCATCGGTAAATTACATTAGATCTATTTTGATATAATGCAATATTAAGAGTTATTTTATAATATATGTAATTTTTTGGCGAATTGCGGAGAGCTCAGACCCTGACGCAGGGTGGTACACCGAGCGTGTTGACCGTGTATCTTGCGGTCCACGGCACCTCGACAGATCCCGCCACGGGTGAGCTTCGATTCTCCGACACCGGTACCCAGGAGTATTGCGTAAGTGTTAACATTTATTCTAATTTGAATGAAATTTTTGTTTTGATAAGTTCAAATTTAAATGATATACTTATATTTTAATGGTTAATGTGGGTATAGGAGCAGGTGGTGGAGCAGGTGGAGGAATTTGGGATCGATTTTAGTGGACAGACCGATCCGATGCTACTGACCCCAGTCGTAGACGCTGCATACGGAAGGCACCATGGAGATTGGGAGAGAGGCCGGGGACTGGGTCCTAGCAGGGCCCATATGAGGTTGGTCTCCACTCAGGCGGTTACTTCCCTTACCCCCGTGAGCAACGTCTGGAGTATGAAGTTGCCACCTTGAAGACCACCATCAAGAAGTTGAAGGAGATATTGATACGTATATTACTTAATAGTAAAATATTATATCACATTATAGATTGTAACATATGCAATATTAGTAGCCCGAGTTTATTTGGTTGTAGACTTAGTTTTGATTAATCATACTTATATAAAACTATCTAATTAAAATAAACTACAGTTTTCTAAACTAGATATCCAAACTAGGCTTAAGTCCCTAAGAATTTTTAGATTGAGGTTTCGCAATAATCTGATAATGATACGAATTCGACTAAAATCTAATATACCGTTCTTAATCATTTATTACACACAAAATTTTACAGATTCGGCAGGCTACTTCGGCTGCAGCTCCACATGCATCTCCTTCGGCTGCGGCTCCAGAAGCCACTACCTCGGCTGCGGTTGTGTAGACCACTCCTATAGCTCCACAGCTTGCTCAAACTCCCGCACAGTCCGCTCCTTCATTAGTCGAGTTTTTGACGACGCAGGGTTGCACTGAGGAGCAGATACGCCAGATTACGGTGATTATCAGAGGTGGAGGAGCTGGACCGAGCTATGGTAGTTTTATTTATATTTTTAAGGATGTATGTACTTATCTGATACATATTGTATATATTTTGGACTATATTGGTGGTTTTTTGCTTGTTCACGATGATTTAGATTGATTTCGTATTCTATTTGTTTATTTCTTTTATATATTATGATCGAGATGTTGATTATGAATATTTCTGTATTTGGCTATATGATATATATATTATTGTGCACATGACGGGGAAAAAACGAGAAACGCCTTTTTAAAAAAAACATGATATAATGTCCCTACAGATTACTCCGTAGGGGCAACCGTTGCACCTACGGATTAATCCGTAGAAGCAAGTTTTGCCCCTACACAATTCTCCGTAGGGATACAATATTAGAATATCTGATATTTTGTCCCTATGGACTCAGTAACAGAGGGAAAACTTGCCCTTACGAATTAATCTGTAGGGGTATTTATCAGGACATACGGATAAATCCGTAAGGACAAGTATTTTATTTTATAAACAAATAAATTAAATAAAGATTATGTCCTTACGGAATAATCTGTAGGGATAAATTTCCCTACGGAGTAAGGCGTATGGACAATTATTACTCTATAAGGACATGTTCAGGACGAAAACTTACACCTGCGGCCTTTGGAACTGCGGAGGAATTTTATGTCCCTACAGATATATCCCTAGGGACAATGGTTTGCCCCTATGGCTAAATCCGTAGGGGCAATCAATTACTGTAGTAGTGCAGCTATGGGGTTTTGACTAGGAATATATTTGGGGAAGATTTAATTAATCTAATTAATTAAATTCTCAAACTTATCTCTATTTAAACTAATCTCTATTTAAATGCATACTTATCTCTATGTGTCCTTAGCCTATATATATAAATTCTAGGACTTGATTGATAATTAATCAATCCATTGCATCCCATGCAGAAAGAGGTCTGCGACGGCTAATAATAGACAGGGGGGTATTTAAATTGGCCATGCCCAAAAAAAATCCCAGAGCCTTGATTTTGAACTCTGCAGCAAGAAGATAATTTTGAAGCAGAGAGAGACGGGTGAGGGAGAGAAAAAGATTTGTTTAGAAAGATTGACTTGTATTTGGGTGAGATCAGAGGCCAGTAAACTCTTTGGTAATTCAACGTTGAATAGAGAAAGCAATTCGTCGTCGGTTTGCAGAATTAGGTGCAAGTACGCACCGAACCTTGATAATATCTTATATCTTTTGCTTGGGGTGTTTATTCCTTTATTATTTATTGCTATTGCGTAATTGCTGTGTTGGATTTTTTTCATTAGTTCTGATTCATGCGTATCGATCATTCGCTGCGTACTTTGGTGTAGAATTTCACAACAAGTGGGCTCTGAGCTTTTGTTACGTTGATTTAGATTATTAGGAAGATAACTTCTACACATTGTAAGATCGATATGTTTGACAGAAGGAACAATTTCAGTTCATGAAAATTGAAGATGACGGTGAGTCTAAAGCAACAAGGAGTTCAAAAGATAGTTTTCGAAAAAGAGAAGATTCCTTCGACAAGCATAGATATTCAGAAAGGAGATATGAAGAATAAGGCTTTCAGTTCGATACTGCTGAGCTTGACTGATGAGGTTCTATACGAGATTGTGCAAGAGACAACGGCAGCAGGTTTATAGGGTAGGCTAGAATCCTTGTACATAAAAAAATGTTTAACAAATTGTCTCTATCTCAAACAGCATCTATATACATTGAAGATGAAGAAATGTATATCAGTCAAAGACTACATGAACGAACTCAACCAAATCATTATAGACTTGCTCAATATAGAGGTGATGATTAAAAACGAGAATCAAGCTATGATCATGTCTTACTCTTTGACTTCTGAATATAACTAGTACGTGAAATCAATGTTGTACGACGGAGATAAAATTTATTTAGAAGATGTTAAAGCGGGGCTACACAGCGAGGTGTTGAGGGAGAAGGTATCGGATGATAAGGATGGTCAAAGCGATGCGTTGGTTTCTCGAGACCATTTTGAGAAACGGTCACATGGTGGTTCCATGAATAGAGCGAGGTCCAAATCGAGAAATCACACTAATGACAAGTGCAATTATTGCAAGGTGAAAAGTCATTGTAAGAGAAACTGTCAGAAGTTCAAGAAGGATACTAAGAATGAGTCTTCTAATACCGCAGTTGTCATAGATAATCAGATGATAGCAGCGATTGTTCCGTATTATCAGTTTATGCAGTTGGCGACGTACATAATCTATGGATGCTAGATTCAGGGAGTTATTTCCACATGACTCCATATCGGAGTTGGTTTGCGATATTTCGTTCTCTTGATGGAGGTTCAGTCTTGATGGGGAATAATGTGGCGTGCAAGATCGAGGAGATTGGTTCTGTTCGGATACGATTGTTTGATGGGGAAGTGCGGACTTTGACGGATGTTAAATATGTGCAAGATTTGAAGAAGGAGCTTTGGCGGGGATCGGCTGCGAGTGCGTAGTCGATGGATGTTCCATGAAAAGTTTCAAGGGGTCTCTCATTGTCATGAAAGGAAAAATGGTGAGGAGCTTGTATTTTTTAGAGGGGCAGTCAGTTATAAATGATATTGCTGAGGTATTTACTAGTTCAGGTGATTCAGATTCGGCTAGATTGTGACAGTTACGGTTGGGCCATATTGGAGAGTCGGGTTTAGAAGTACTTCATAAAAGACAGCTACTTGGAGATGGAGATTTTGGCAGTCTTGATTTCTGTGAGGAGTGTGTCCTAAGAAAGCAAAAAAAGATGAAGTTCGGGATAACAGTACATGATACGATGGTATTCTTGATTATGTCCACGCTGATGTTTGGGATCCAGCACCAATTCTTTTGCGAGGTGGAGCCAGATACTTCGTTTCCTTCATTGATGGCTTTTCAAGAAAATTCTGGGTGTATGTTCTTAAATCTAAGATTGAGACTTTTGAGAAGTTTAAGATGTGGAAAGCCAAGGTGGAAAAGCATATTGGTAGGCACGTAAATATTTTTCGGTCCGATAACGGCGGAGAGTTTACATCGAATGCGTTTGTTGAGTTCTGTAAGTCAGAAGGGATTGTGCGCTATTACACCACTCCAGGAGACCCTCAGTCAAATGGCATTATAGAACGGATGAATCGGACATTACTGGAGAAGGCCGGATGTTTATGGCCTACAGATAGGGCTTCCTAAGGAGTTTTGGGCTGAAGTTCTATCTACCGCCGTGTACCTCATCAACAGATCACCATCGGCGGCGATAGATAAGAAAATTCCTGAGGAAGTGTGGACTGGGAAGGCTGGAGATTACATGCGGCTTCGTATATTTGGGTGCCCATCTTATGTTCAGAAGAGGCGCGATAAGCTAGAGCCGAGAGCTAGGAAGTTTGTCCTACTCGGCTATGGAAGTGAAGCCAAAGGGTATAGGCTGTGCTGTCCTGAGACCCAGAAGATTAGTAATCAGCCGGTATATTACATTTGATGAGTCTACGATGGTTTGTAGAAATCAGACTCAATCATATGGTAAAGAGAGAACGGTTGCATCACCAAGCGAGGTGGAAATCGAAGTTCCGATTTAGAATAGTAAGAGAGATGAGCTAATTGATACTCAGATTCAGACGGAGGGTTCAACAGAGCCAGATAATTCAGTACTAACAGAAGAATGGAAATCTACGCGAGTTAGGCGACCGCCAGTCAGACTTGGTTTTGAGAATATGACCCCAGTTGGTTTTGACGACGTGGCATCATATGCATTCACTATTGAGCATAAGAAACCGTCCAGTTACAGAGAGGCTGTGCAGTCTACCGATTTTCTTAGTTAGAGATTTTCGATAGAGGAGGAGATGGAGTCTCTTCATCAGAATGATACGTATGATTCAGTTGATCTACTAGAGGGCAAGCACGCGATCGGCTGCAAGTGGGTCTTTAAAGTTAAGGATGGCTCGTCAGAGGCAAATGTCATTATATACAAGGCAAAATTAGTGGTTAAGGGTTTTGCACAGAGGAAGGGTGAAGAATACAACGAGATCTTTTCTCCAATGGTTCAACATAGTTCGATTCATGTTTTATTAGCCATGGTTGCGGTTTATGATATGGAGCTAGAGCAGCTTGATGTCAAGACTGCTTTCTTGCACGGTGATCTAGAGGAGAATATTTATATGCATCATTCAGAAGGGTTTATAGTCGATGGAAAGGATGGCTATGTTTGCAAATTGTAGAAGTTGCTTTATGGTTTGAAGAAGTCTCTGAGACAGTGGTACAAGTGATTTGATTAGTTTATATTGGCGATTGATACACAAGGAATATTAAGGATCAGTGCGTTTATGTGAGACTATTAGACGATGGGCCTTGGATTTATCCTTTATTATACATGGACGATATATTGGTGGCATCACACAGCATGTCAGAGGTCAACAAGTTGAAACAGTAATTGAGTCAGGAGTTCAAGATGGAAGATTTAAGGGCTGCGAAGAAAATACTTGGCATAGAGATTGTCAGGGAGAGGAAGCATGGTGAGTTACGTCTGCGACAGAAACTGTATATTGAGAAAGTTCTTGCTCGGTATTAGATGGATAGGCAAAGACCGTGTCTACTCCTTTAGGGGCGCACTTCATGCTTTTTGCGAAGTTGAAAAACCTCGGAAGACTAACTGAAATAGTCGTAGAGGAGGGTGAATTGGACTATACAACTAATATGCCTAAATTAAAAATCTATACTACACTTGCAAAGATAACACAATCGAATAGCTTAGCAAACTATAAAATAATATGATAAGTGGCTAAGCAAACCTACAATTGTGAGCAACTAAACATATAGCAAGCACAATATAGCATAAACAATCAATGAGCATATAGGCAAGGGAACACAAGCAAGCAATTCTATCTATGAAAGTAAATAAGCAAGTTATACTATGAGATAGAAATTTCAAACGCAAACATGCAAGATTTTTATAGTAGTTCGGCGCCTCAATAATATCTCGGTCCCTAGTCCACTTTCTTTAGGTCCTCGAGCCTATTCTACTTATACTTCACATATTCTCCAAAGACGAACACATCTCTAATGAGATTACAACACGTCACACGATACACGAGTGGCTATTCGTTCTACAAATCTTACACACCTTTCTTACCAAGGCACTCTTGCACTTAAGAATACTCACACAAAGAAAGAAATACAAATCTTACTCTTCTCTCTTACAAAGACACTTTAGCACTCTAGAGTTTTCATACAAAAACAAGAAAAGAGTTACAATAAGCACAATTACTCTCAAAAGAGTTTTACAATTAAAGCTCTAGATACTCAAGAAGATGGCAAATCCAATTTAGCTCTTGAACGTGTGTTTGTGAGAGATTGGATAAGCAAATAAAAAACTATTTTGAACTCTCACAAGATTTGGGATTTTTCTCTCTTGATCACTTAGGAATTTAACAAACATCAATATTGAGTGATTAGAGCTAAAAAAAACCAACCAAAAACTCATTTATAGCCTCACGTAAAAAAACTAATCGTTTCAAGTCAAAATCAACAATCAACAGTATCGACTGACGTCTAAAAAAGTTCACATATGTCGCTAAAGAAAAAAGACCCCAACGACTATAAACGATCATATTTCAAACTTTTAAAACTGCAGAAGTTTGTCGACTATAAGTTCAGACGTCTGCCGTGGTTTTTCAAAGATGGCCAAGAAAAATACAAAGAACAAACAGACATCTGAAGAACAGGGGACAAACTTCTGAAGAAGAAATAATTTTCAAATATTTTGAACTGTAGACGTTTGTTGATTAAAGCTTCAGACGTTTGTTCTTTAAAAAGTTTCATTCCAATGAAAACATAGAGAACAGACAGACATCTGAAGAAGCCTTGACATACGTCTGAAGAAGAAATATTGTCACGCCCTGCTTCCCAGAGTGCGCTAAGATCGGCATATGACAGAGCCAACCATGCTACCTGTGGTTCGGAAACATCCCTCCACAGTCACATTACGGCTGTCTATAAGATATCAAGAACAGTAAAATAAAATAAACTATCTAGTATATGTCCATATGCCAGAATAAACGAGTCAAGAAATAATATGCGGAAGCAATAAATCCAATAAACAATAACATCAGGAAAGTACGTCCCAAATACGGGCTCACATCAGGAAATGAAAGTGCTGAAAGAAAACTAAACTAAACTAAACATTAACATGATCCTCACTGCTCGGCCTGTCGGCTGAAATACTCCTGATCGGCCTGCGAAAGAGATAATGAAACTGGGCCATGCAAAACCCAGACGTTAGTGCGTCATAATATCAAAAAATAAAATAAAGCCAGGATACAACAAGATATGCAGGCGTGAAATATAAATGATAACATGAATATAACAAGTAAACATGGAAAAGAAACAGTAAGGTGTATACGTGCAAGTGAAGTGCAGTGACTAATCTAACTATATTACTGGGTTATCTACTCTCAAGTCTTTGAAATCAATTTTATGGAATCGTCGATTTAACTCAATAGTATCCCGTGCATGTCCAGGACCACGGTCCAGACTCCCGGGCTGAATCCGAGACGTGCCGCTAAGCACAAAACAGGAAACATGTACAGACGAATGATGTCAGCAGCAGCATCCCAGGGCTGGCCTAGCCCTCAAAACTGATCAGTATAAGCGTCGAACTGTTGAGTTACAAGTCAGATTTCATCATTGATTTCCCCTTACCCCCAAGGTTATGTGTTCAAGTTAGGTATTGATAAATATGAAACTGATGCCAACACAGGATCAAGCAGGCACGGGTTTTGTTTATACAGACAACATGATACGTCCATCGGGCCAACATGTCAGGATTGTTGGCATTAGTAACAGGATTAGGTAACAAGTCAAGCAGTGGTGTATCAGGTCATGTCAGGTAGTACATATCGTATCAACTGGATGCCTAAAAATAGAACTGTAACTAGTATCGAAGCACGGTAAACGCACGGATGCACAATGTCTATCAAAGGTCACATCTATAACTTTATGACTACGTAAGATGCACATTATCAAGTATGGTGCACTAATATAACAGTAACATATAATAATATGATTTGGCATGCAACTATAGATGCAATAAATGATACGGATGCGAACTGGTATCGCAAAAAAGTAAAACGGTAACATGGGATGCACAATGCAATAAATATGCGATATTTTTATTCATATAGATGCAAAATATATATCATAGCATGTAGCAAGATAAACTTGCATGCGACTAGATATGTAATAAACTGTACGGATGCGAATGGATATTGTAAAACTGTAAAACTGTAACATATGATGCATGATTCAGTAAACATGTAATATTTTTATTTATATGGATGTAAATATAATAATATAGCATGTAGCAAGATAAACTTGCATGCAACTAGATATGTAATAAACGGTACGGTATCGTAAACCTGTAAAATAGGATGCACAATGCAATAAACATGTAATATTTTTATTTATATGAATGTAAATATAATAGCATAGCATGTAATAAGATAAACTTTCCTGATCGGATCTCACGACGGGGTGCGTACGCCACGTCCGACGTCGGTAAACGTCGCAATACACACACGCGTGTACAGAACAGAACCAGGCAATGCAAAAAAGTGACCACGCTGGCTGGGAACGTTCACTGGGTCGCCCGGATCGTCGGCGATGGCATGGCTCCGGTGATGATCGAAAAATGCGGAATCAAGAAACAAGAAGAGAAGAACAAGAAGAAGATGAAGAAGGAGAGGAAGAAGGAGAGGCTGGTGTTCTGCGGTTTGCTCTGGTTTTGGGTCAGAGGCGAGGCATGGGAGACGATAACGTTGGGCTTTCCGGCAAGGTTTCACGGCGAGGAGGCTGCGGTTTCTGTGCAGAGGGGAGTCTCGGTGTAGGGGATGAAGGTTGTGCTGAAGCTTGATGCAGGAGAGAGGAGAGAGGTGGTGGTGATGAGGTGAGGCCGACGAGGATGGTCGGCGGTGATGGCGACGAGCACGAGCGAGGTTAGGGTTTTCTAGTGGCGAAGGCGGGACGCGAGGGAAGAAGATGAGAGGAGAGAGAGAACGTGGGTTTTGGGTTTTTTTTTAAAAAAAGTTTTGTATATAATATAAATATTATTATATATAGAGGAGGGAGAAAGGCAGGCGAGATTCTAATTGGTAGAGGGTTTGATTAGGATTAAAAGAATATTTAGAATATATTTGGTTAACAGTATATTTGGTTAAAACGTTAAAAATATATATATTATAAAGAATATAATATTAATTAAAATTTGAGTTTTAGGCTAAATACAAAAATAGTCCAAAACATACCCGGGTCGGGTCTAAAATTACGGTTTGAAAATACGGATAATATACGTATCAACCAAAACCAAAATAGGATATCCGGATAACGAAAATGAATACCCCCAAGAACGGATACACATAGCGTGCACGTAGCTATCCAAACGAGTCCGTTTCACTGAACGGGACGAGAACACGATATATGGAGGCTATAACAGGGTTAGGAGTGTGATACAGGCTATGCTAGATATTTTTAAAATATTTTACTTGACTTTATATGTCATAATGAAAAAATGCAGATGTCAGATATAATACAGTTATACAATATGAAAGTGCACGAATTCTCATAACTAACCGGGATAAATCATAAACAGGAGTCAAGACGGGTTTCCAGCATGCGGGTCGTGTCCGATGCAAATACGGATACCAATTTCACTATTCGCACCCAAAACACAATAAATTAAGAAATAGCCATAAATAAAGAAATACCTTAAAGAACTAGTATAAATGAATTAGGGTGTTACATTATACCCAACTATAAAAGTATTTCGTCCTCGAAATTCCCGGAACAAGAAAAGACAAATAAACATGAATCTACGAGAAGAGGTGTGGAAAATTCTATCGAATATCGTCTTCTCGTTCCCAAGTCGATTCTCCATGCGAGTGACTCCCCCATGAAAGAAGTATGAGAGGGATAACCTTGTTCTTGAGGACCTTTTCTTTTCGATTAACAATCAAACTCGGTCGTTCCTCATAGGTCAAATCCTCCCTTATAGTCAGCTCCGAATGATCCAACATGTGCGTCTCATCTCGAACATACTTACGGAGTTGAGATATATAAAACACGTCATGAACACTCGCCAAAGATGGTGATAAAACCAATCGTTAAGCCACTTCTCCAACACGCTCAATAATATCGAAAGGCCCCACGAATCGAGGACTAAGCTTGCCTCGGCTTCCAAAACGAATCACTTCTCTAGTCGGTGATATCTTCAAGAATAGAAGATCACCAACAGAGAACTCTAGAGGTCTTCTCGATGTATCGGCACAACTCTTCTGCCGATCCTGTGCTGCCCTCATGTGATTCCGGATGGTATTAACTTTCTCTACTGTTTGCATGATCAAATCTGGTCTCAACAATCTTCGTTCTCCAATATTGTCCCAACAAACGGGTGAGCGACACTTGCGACCATATAACGCTTCGAATGGAGCCATCTGAATAGTCGCCTGAAAACTGTTATTGTAAGAAAGCTCCACCAAGTGTTGATGGTCTTCCCACGAACCTTTGAAATCCAACATGTAAGCTCCCAACATATTTTCAAGTGTTTGGATTGTCTTTCTGACTGGCCATCTGTCTGAGAATGATAGGCGATGCTAAATTTCAATTGAGTCCCCAAACTTTCCTGTAAACTCCTTCAGAAGTGCAATAAGAATCGGGTATCACGATCGGAAACGATGCTAATAGGTACTCTGTGCAATCCCACAATCTCCTGCATGTACCATTCTGCTAACGGTTCCATCGACTGACCAACTCAAAACGGAATGAAATGAGCTTCCTTGGTCAATCGATCAACGATCACCCAAACTGCATTGTTGCCCTTTGGACTTCGCGGTAAAGCAGTCACAAAATCCATGGTTGTATTTTTCCACTTCCTTTGAGGATTCGGAAGTGGTTGCAATAAACCGGCTATCCTTTGATATTCAGCCTTAACTTGTTGACACACCAAGCACTTCGCTACAAAGCGGGCGATATCCCTTTTCATGCCTTCCTACCAAAAATATTGTCATAGATCACGGTACATCTTCGTGCCTCCTGGATGTACGGAATATGCGGAACTGTGTGCCTCCTTCATAACTTCTTCGTGAATATCTTCCTTCGGCACACACAAATGACTTCCAAATCATAACGAACCATCTTCATGTATCAACAAGTCCGTTCGAAGTCCCGCTTCTACCTGTTCTCGAAACTTCTGCAATCTGGGATCGTATGACTGCACTGCTTTAATGTTATCGATCAATGACGACTGTATTTGCAGCTGCATCAACTGTCCTGAAGAATGTGGAAACACGATCTCCAACTCGAATCTTAAAAAATCATCGATAAGCTCCTTCTGTGCAGTCAATATTCGAATTGATGGAAATCAACTTAGTGCATCCGACACTACATTATATTTTCCCGGATGGTACTTGAGATCAAGATCATAGTCAGCCATCAGATCCAACCATCTACGCTGCCTCATGTTGAGCTCTTTCTGCGTGAACACATATTTTAGGCTTTTGTAATCGGTGAATACTTCGACCCTTTCGCCCAATAAATAGTGTCTCCAAATCTTCAAAGAGAAAATCATCGCTGCAAACTCCAAATCACGAGTTAGGTAATTCTTCTCATGGGTCTTCAACTATCGTGATGCATAGGCTATGACCTTTCCATGCTGTATCAGAACACGTCCCAAATCTTTCCCAGATGCGTTACTGTGAATCACCAATCCTCCGGAACCGTCTGGTATAGTCAAAATAAGAGCGGTTGTCAATTTTTGCTTCAAAGCCTCAAAAAATGACGCAGAACTATCTGTCCAAACGAACGGTACTTCTTTTCGCGTAAGCTTGGTCAAAGGCTCAGCCAATCGAGAAAAATTCTCCACGAATCTTCTGTAGTATCCAGCAAGCCCAAGAAAACCTCGGATCTCTGCTACGCTCTTCGGAATCAGTCAATCTTGAACTACTGCAATCTTTTCAGGATCAACAGCGATTCCATCTCCGAATACGACATGCCCGAAAAACTTCACTTCTTCAAGCAAAACTCGCACTTACTCATTTTTGCATACAATCTTTCATGCCTCGATGTCTGCAGTGCAATCTTCAAGTGTTCGGCATGCTCTTCTAGGTTCCTAGAGTAGACCAGAATATCATCGATGAAAACCACTATAAACTGGTCCAAGAACGGTGAAAAGATTCGGTTCATCAAGTCCATAAATATCGCCGGTGCATTCGTGACTCCGAATGGAATCACTAAATACTCGTAATATCCATATCGAGTTCGGAACGCAGTCTTGCAAATATACTCTGACTTAACTTGAACTTGATGATATCCGGATCGCAAATCCAGTTTCAAGAATACCCTCGCTCCACTGAATTACTCGAATAATTCGCTAATGCGAGGGATCGGGTACTTGTTCTTAATAGTCACCTGGTTCAATTCTCGATAGTCGATGCACATCCTCCTTTTACCATTTTTCTTCTTGACTAGAAGAACTGGAGCTCCCCAGGGTGAATTACTGCTGTGAATCCAACCCTTCTCTAGCAATTCGGTAACCTGCTTCTTTACTTCTTCCAACTCCCCAGGTGCCATTGGATAATATGCCTTTGAAATTGATGCTACACCAGGAACAAGATCGATCGCGAACTTCACATCTCGTTTTGACGGTAAACACGATATGTCTTCGAACACGTTCATGAACTCTTGAACTACTGCTGGCGCTTCCTCCTTATCAACTTCCATCGAAGGAAGAACGACGCTTGTCAGCCTAGCCCTAAACTCGACTGGCCCGACAGAACTGCTACCTCCAGCAAATATGAACTCCAGATGTCCGGGAATGTGGAAAATCACTTTCTTTGCCCTATAATCAATGTGGGCGTGGAAAGTACCAAGAAAATCCATTCCCACGACAACATTATAGCTTCTAGTATCAATCACCAAGAAATCCGCGAATAACTCACGTCCGCAGATAACAACCGAACAATCCTTACACTCATTGCTAGATATAATCTTCCCGTTCTTAATGTGTATATCCTAACAACAAGACAGGGCCGTGCAAGAAATCAAGTGTGCAGTAATAAACTTGGACGACATACAACAATGGGATGCATCATAATCGAATAATGCTAAAGCGGGAAAATCATAAATAGGTAAGATACTGGAAACGAATTCATCTGAAGCCAAGATACTGAAGAAGATAAGCTTGGTAAACAGGATTCAAGCTTGCGATAAAATATGAACTGGTAAGCAATGAAACCGAGATAAGCAAGGTAATATCACGACCATAAATCAAGGAAATGAATCAAGACTAGAACTCCAAGTTACATAAATAGAGTACCGCATTGTAACGATGCTGCAGTTCATAGGTACAATCACATAACTCCAAGTTGCATAAATAGAGTACTGCATTGTAACGATGCTGCAGTTCATAGGTACAATCACATAACTCCGTTCAAGTCGCCTAAATCCTAGTATTAGAATCAAAGGAATAGGAAAGGATAAAAAATAAGGAACTAAAAGATTTCAAGCCGAGATGGAAAGTCGTTTGCATATCGTCAAGACACAAGAGTCAAGAGAAAGATAAGATTCAAGAATCACGACAACAATGTGGCAGGACATGTTCTAAATTACGGGTTTTCTGATTCATGTATTGGGTCCAATACCTAACTACAAAAGAATCAAACCCGATTAACCTAAATCCTATGGCTCTAATACCAAACAAACCCTGTCACGTCCCGCTTCCCAGAGTGCGCTAAGATCGGCACGTGACAGAGCTAACCATGCAACCTGTGGTTAGGAAACAACCCTCCATAGTCACATTACGGCTGTCAATAAGATATCAAGAGCAGTAAAATAAAATAAACTATTTAGTACATGTCCATATGCCAGAATAAACGAGTAAAGAAATAATATGCGGAATCAATAAATCCAATAAAAAATAACATCAGGAAAGTACGTCCCAAGTACGGGCTCACATCAGGAAATGAAAGTGCTGAAAGAAAAATAAACTGAACTAAACACTAACATGATCCTCACTGCTCGGCCTGTCGGCTGAAATACTCCTGATCGGCCTGCGAAAGAGATAATGGAACTGGGCCATGCAAAACCCAGACGTCAGTGCGTCATAATATCAAACAATAAAATAAAGCCAGGATACAACAAGATATGCAAGCATGAAATATAAATGATAACATGAATATAACAAGTAAATATGGAAAAGGAACAGTAAGGTGTATAAGTGCAAGTGAAGTGTAGTGAGTAATCTAACTATATTACTGGGTTATCTATTCTCAAGTCTTTGAAATCAATTTGATGAAATCGTCGATGTAACTCAATAGTATCCCGTGCATGCCCGGGACCACGATCCAGACTCTCGGGCTGAATCCGAGACGTGCCGCTAAGCACAAAACAGGAAACATGTACAGACAAATGATGTCAGTAGCATCATCCTAGGGCTGGCCTAGCCATCAAAACTGATCAGTATAAGCGTCGAACTGTTGTGTTACAAGTCAGGTTTCATCATTGATTTCCCTTTACCCCCAAGGATATGAGTTCAAGTCAGGTATTGATAAATATGAAACTAATGCCAACACAGGATCAAATGGGTACGTGTTTTGTCTATACAGACAACATGATACGGCCATTAGGACAACAGGTCAGGATTGTTGGTATTAGTAACAAGATCAGGTAACAAGTCAAGCAGTGGTGTATCAGGTCATGTCAAGTAGTGCATAGCGTATCAAACGGATGCCTAAAAATAAAACTGTAGCTAGTATCGAAGCACGGTAAAAATACGGGTGCACAATGTCTATCAAAGGTCACATCTATAACTCTATGACTACGTATGATGCATATTATCAAGTATGGTGCACTAATATAACAATAACATATAATAATATATCTGGCATGTAACTACAGATGCAATAAATGATACGGATGCGAACGGGTATCGCAAAACAGTAAAACGGTAACATGGGATGCACAATGCAATAAATATGCGATATTTTTATTCATATAGATGCAAAATATATATCATAACATGTAGCAAGATAAACTTGCATGTGACTAAATATGTAATAAACTGTACGGATGCGAACGGATATTGTAAAACTGTAATACATGATGCACGATTCAATAAACATGTAATATTTTTATTCATATGGATGTAAATATAATAGTATAGCATGTAGCAAGATAAACTCGCATGCAACTAGATATGTAATAAACGGTACGGTATCGTTAAACTGTAACATAGGATGCACAATGCAACATATGAATGCAAATATAATAGCATAGCATGTAGCAAGATAAACTTACCTGATCGGATCTCACGACGGGGTGCGTACGCCACGTCCGACGTCGGTAAACGTCGCAATACACACACGCACGTACAGAACAGAACCAGGAAATACAAGAAAGTAACCACGCTGGCTGGGAACGTTCATTTGGTCGCCCGGATCGTCGGTGACGGCATGGCTCCGGTGATGATCGGAAAATGCGGAATCAAAAAACTAGAAGAGAAGAAGAAGGAGAGGAAGAAGGAGAGGCTGGTGTTCTGGGGTTTGCTCTGGATTTGGGTCATAGGCGAGGCATGGGAGATGACGACGATGGGTTTTCCAGCGAGGTTTCACAGCAAGGCGGCTGCGTTTTCTGTGCAGAGGGGAGTCTCGGTGTAGGGGATGAAGGTTGTGTCGAAGCTTGATGCAGGAAAGATGAGAGAGGTGGTGGTGATGGAGTGAGGTCAATGAGGATGGTCGGCGGCGATGGCGGCGAGCTTGAGCAGAGTTAGGGTTTTCTCATAGTGAAGGCGGGACACGAGGGAAGAAGATGATAGGAGAGAGAGAGAATGTGAGTTGTGGATTTTTTTAAAAAAAAGTTTTGTATATAATATAAATATTATTATATATAGAGGAGAGGGAGAGGCAGGCGAGATTCTGATTGGCAGAGGGTTTGATTAGGATTAAAAGAATATTTAGAATATATTTGGTTAACAGTATATTTGGTTAAAACGTTAACAGTATATATATTATAAAGAATATAATATTAATTAAAATTTGAGTTTTAGGCTTAATACAAAAATAGTCCAAAACATACCCGGGTCGGGTCTAAAATTACAGTTTGAAAATACGGATAATATACGTATCAACTAAAAACAAAATAGGATATCCGGGTAACGAAAATGCATACCCCCAAGAACGGATACACGTAGCGTGCACGTAGCTATCCAAACGAGTCCGTTTCACTGAACGGGACGAGAACACGATGTATGGATGCTACAACAGAGTTAGGGGTATGATATAGGCTATGCTAGATATTTTTAAAATATTTTACTTGACTTTATATGTCATATTGAAAAAAAATGCAGATGTCAGATATAATACAGTTATACAACATGAAAGTGCATGGATTCTCATAACTAGCCGGGATAAATCATAAACAGGAATCAAGATGGGTTTCCAGCATGTGGTTCAGGTCGGATGCAAACACGGATACCAATTTCACTATTCGCACCCAAAACACAATAAATCAAAAAATAGCCATAAATAAAGAAATACCCAAAAGAACTGGTATAAATGAACTAGGGTGTTACATTCTACCCAACTACAAAACAATTTCGTCCTCGAAATTCCTGGAATAAGAAAAGACAAACAAACATGAATCTACGAGAAGAGGTGTGGAAACTTCTGTCGAATCTCGTCTTTTCATTCCTAAGTCGATTCTCCATGCGAACGATTCCCCCATGAAACAAGTACGAGAGGGATAACCTTGTTCTTGAGGATCTTTTCTCTTCGATCGACAATCGACGTCGGTCGTTCCTCATTACAGTCAGCTCCGAATGATCCAATACGTGCGTCTCATCTCGAACATACTTACGGAGTTGAGATACATGAAACACGTCATGAACACTCGCCAAAGATGGTGGTAAAGCCAATCGTTAAGCCACTTCTCCAACATGCTCAATAATATCGAAAGGCCCCACGAATCGAGGACTAAGCTTGCCTCGGCTCCCAAAACGAATCACTCCTCTAGTCGGTGATATCTTCAAGAATACAAGATCACCAACAACGAACTCTAGAGGCCTTCTAGATGTATCGGCCCAACTCTTCTGCCGATCCTGTGCTGTCCTCATGTGATTCCGGATGGTATTAATTTTCTCTACTGTTTGCACGATCAAATCCGGTCCTAACAATCTTCGTTCTCCAATATCGTCCCAACAAACGGGTGAGCGACACTTGCGACCATATAACGCTTCGAATGGAGCCATCTGAATAGTCGCCTGAAAACTGTTATTGTAAGAAAACTCCACCAAGTGTAGATGGTCTTCCTACGAACCTTTGAAATCCAAGATACAAGCTCTCAATATATTTTCAAGAGTTTGGATTGTCTTTTTGACTGGCCATCTGTCTGAGATTGATAGGCGGTGCTAAACTTCAATCGAGTCTCCAAACTTTCCTGTAAACTCCTTCAGAAGTGCGATAAGAATCGGGTATCACGATCGGAAACGATGCTCATAGGTACTCCGTGCAATCTCACAATCTCCTGCATGTACCGTTCTGCTAACGCTTCCGTCGACTGACCAACTCGAAATGCAATAAAATGAACTGCCTTGATCAATCGATCAACGATCACCCAAACTGCATTGTTGCCCTTTGGAATCCGCGGTAAAGCTGTCACGAAATCCATGGTTATATGTTCCCACTTCTATTGAAGAATTGGAAGTGGTTGCAATAAGCCAGCTACCCTTTGATATTCAGCCTTAACTTGCAGACTTACCAAGCACTTCGCTACAAAGCGGGCGATCTCCCTTTTCATGCCTTCCTACCAGAAATATTGTCATAGATCACAGTACATCTTCGTGCCTCCTGGATGTACTGAATATGCGAAACTGTGCGCCTCCTTCATAACTTCTTCATGAATATCTCCTTTCGGCACACACAAACGGCTTCCAAATCATAACGAACCATCTTCATGAATCAAGAAGTCCGTTCGATGTCCGGCTTCTACCTGTTCTCGAAACTTCTGCAATCTTGGATTGTGTGTGCGATGCTTTAATATTATCGATCAATGACGACTGTACTTGCACCTGTATCATCTGTCTTGAAGAATGCGGTAACACGATCTCCAACTCAAATATTCAAAAATCATCGATAAGCTCTTTCTGTGCAGTCAATATCCGAATTGCTGGAAATCGACTACGCGCATCCGGCATTACATTAACTTTTCTCGGATGGTACTTGAGATCAAGATCATAGTCAGCCATCAGCTCCAACCATCTATGCTGCCTCATGTTGAGCTCTTTCTGCATGAACACATACTTTAGGCTTTTGTGATCGGTGAATACTTCGACCCTTTTGCCCAATAAGTAGTGTCTCCAAATTTTCAAAGCGAAAATCACTGCTGCAAGCTCCAAATCATGAGTTGGGTAATTCTTCTCATGGGTCTTCAACTGTCTTGATGCATAGGCTATGACCTTCCCATGCTGCATCAGAACACATCCCAAACCTTTCCCAGATGTGTCACTGTGAATCACCAATCCTTCGAAACCATCTGGTAAGATCAAAATAGGAGCGTTTGTCAATTTTTGCTTCAACGCCTCAAAAGCTGACGCACAACTATTCGTCCAAACGAACGGTACTTCCTTCCGCGTAAGCTTGGTCAAAGGCTCAGCCAATCAAGCAAAATTCTCCACGAATCTTCTGTAGTATCCAGCAAGACCAAGAAAACCTCGGATCTCTGCTACGCTCTTCGGAATCGGCCAATCTTGAACTACTGCAATCTTTTCAGGATCAACAGCGATTCCATCTCCGAATACGACATGCCCCAAAAACTTCACTTCTTCAAGCAAAACTCGCACTTGCTCATATTTGTATACAATCTTTCATGCCTCAATGTCTGCAGTGCAATCTTCAAGTGTTCTACATGCTCTTTTAGGCACCTTGAGTAGACCAGAATATCATCGATGAAAACCACTATAAACTGGTCCAAGAACGGTAAAAAGATTCGGTTCATCAAGTCCATAAATATCGCCGGTGCATTCGTGACTCCGAATGGCATCACTAAATACTCGTTATATCCATATCGAGTTCGGAACGCAGTCTTGCAAATATCCTCTGACTTAACTCGAACTTGATGATATCCGGATCGCAAATCCAGCTTCGAGAATACCCTCGCGCCACTGAGTTGTTCGAATAATTCTCCAATGCGAGGGCTCGGGTACTTGTTCTTAATAGTCACTCGGTTCAATTCTCGATAGTCGATGCACATCCTCCTTGTGCTATCTTTCTTCTTGACTAGAAGAACTGGAGCTCCCCAAGGTGAATTGCTGCTGTGAATCCAACCTTTCTCTAGCAATTCGGTAACCTGCTTCTTTACTTCTTCCAACTCCACTGGTGCCATTAGATAATACGCCTTTGAAATTGGCGCTACACCAGGAACAAGATCGATCGCGAACTCCATATCTCGTTTTGAAAGTAAACATGAGATGTCTTCGAACATGTCCAGAAACTCTCGAACTACTGCTGGTGCTTCCTCTTTATCAACATCCATCGAAGGAAGAACGATGCTTGTCAGCCTAGCCTTAAACTTGACTGGCCCGACAGAACTACTACCTCCAGCAAATACGAACTCCAGATGTCCAGGAATCTGGAAAATCACTTTCTTTGCCCTACAATCAATGTGAGCGTGGAAAATGCCGAGAAAATCCATTCCCAAGACAACATCATAACTGCCAGTATCGATCACCAAGAAATCTGTGAATAACTCACGTCCGCAGATAACAACCGAACAATCCTTACACTCATTACTAGATATAACCTTCACATTCCTAATGTGTATGTCCCAACAACAAGACAGGGTCGTGCAAGAAATCAAGTGTGCATCAATAAACTTGGACGACATACAACAATGGGATGCATCAGAATCAAATAATGCTAAAGTAGGAAAATCATAAACAGGTAGGATACCAGAAACGAATTCATCTGAAGCCAAGATACTGAAGAAGATAAGCACGGTAAACAGGATTCAAGGTTGCGATAAAACATGAACTGGTAAGCAATGAAACCGAAAGAAGTACGGTAATATCACGACCATAAATTAAGGAATTGAATCAAGATTAGGACTCCAAGTTAATTAAATAGAGTACCGCATTGTAACGATGCTGCAGTTCATAGGTACAATCACATAACTCCGCTCAAGTCGCCCAAATCCTAATATCAGAATCAAAGGAATAGGAAAGGATAAACAATAAGGAACCAAATGATTTCAAGAGAAAGATAAGATTCAAAAATCACGACAATAATGTGGCAAGACATGTTCCAAATTACGGGTTTTCTGATTCATATATTGGGTCCAATACCCAACTACAAAAGAATCAAACCCGATTAACCTAAATCCTATGGCTCTTGTAAAAACCCTGTCACGTCCCGCTTCCCAGATGGCGCTAAGATCGGCACGTGATAGAGCCAAGCATGCTACCTATGGTTAGGAAACATCTCTCCACAGTCACATTACGGCTGTCTATAAAATATCAAGAACAGTAAAATAAAATAAACTATCTAGTACATGTCTATATGCCAGAATAAACGAGTCAAGAAATAATATGCGGAAGCAATAAATCCAATAAACAATAACATCAGGAAAGTACGTCTCAAATACGGGCTCACATCAAGAAATGAAAGTGATGAAAGAAAACTATACTGAACTAAACACTAACATGATCCTTACTGCTCGGCCTGTCGGCTGAAATATTCCTGATCGGCCTGCGAAAGAGATAATGGAACTGGGCCATGCAAAACCCAGACGTTAGTGCGTCATAATATCAAACACTAAAATAAAGCCAGGATACAATAAGATATGCAGGCGTGAAATATAAATAATAACATGAATATAACAAGTAAACATGGAAAAGGAACAGTGAGGTGTATATGTGCAAGTGAAGTGCAGTGAGTAATCTAGCTATATTACTGGGTTATCTACTCTCAAGTCTTTGAAATCAATTTGATGGAATTGTTGATATAACTCAATAGTATCCCGTGCATGCCCGGGACCACGGTCCAGACTCTCGGGCTGAATCCGAGACGTGCCTCTAAGCACAAAACAGGAAATATGTATAGACGAATGATGTTAGCAACAGCATCCCAGGGCTAGCCTAGCCCTCAAAACTGATCAGTATAAGCATCAAACTGTTGAGTTACAAGTCAGGTTTCATCATTGATTTCCCCTTACCCCCAAGGTTATGTGTTCAAATCAGGTATTGATAAATATGAAACTAATGAACTAATGCCAACACAGGATCAAGCAGGTACGTGTTTTGTCTATAAGACAACATGATACGTCCATCAGGACAACATGCCAGGATTGTTGGCATTAGTAACATGATCATATAACAAATCAAGCAGTGGTGTATCAGGTCATGTCAGGTAGTGCATAGCGTATCAAACGGATGCCCAAAAAGAAAACTGTAGCTAGTATCGAAGCACAGTAAAAGCACGGATGCACAATGTCTATGAAAGGTTACATCTATAACTCTATGACTATGTATGATGCACATTATCAAGTATGGTGCACTAATATAACAGTAACATATAATAATATGATCTGGCATGCAACTACAGATTCAATAAATGATACGGATGCGAACGGGTATCGCAAAATAGTAAAACAGTAACATGGGATGCACAATGCAATAAATATGCGATATTTTTATTCATATAGATGCAAAATATATATCATAGCATGTAGCAAGATAAACTTGCATGCGACTAGATATGTAATAAACTGTAATGATACGAACGGATATTGTAAAACTGTAACATATGATGCACGATTCAATAAACATGTAATATTTTTATTCATATGGATGTAAATATAATAGTATAGCATGTAGCAAGATAAACTTGCATGCAACTCGATATGTAATAAACGGTACGGTATCGTAAAACTGTAACATAGGATGCACAATGCAATAAACATGTAATATTTTTATTCATATGAATGCAAATATAATAGCATAGCATGTAGCAAGATAAACTTGCCTGATCGGATCTCACGACGGGGTGCGTACGCCACGTCCGACGTCGGTAAACATCGCAATACACACGCGCGTGTACAGAACAGAACCAGGCAATACAAGAAAGTGACCATGCTGGATGGGAACGTTCACTGGGTCACCGGATCATCGGCGACGCCACGGCTCCGGTGATGATCGGAAAATCCGGAATCAAGAAACAAGTAGAGAAGAACAAGAAGAAGAGGAAGAAGGAGAGGAAGAAGGAGAGGCTGATGTTCTGGGGTTTGCTCTGGATTTGGGTCAGAGGCGAGGCATGGGAGACGACGACGATGGGTTTTCCAGTGAGGTTTCACGGCGAGGCGGCTGCGGTTTCTATGCAGAGGGGAGTCTCGGTGTAGGGGATGAAGGTTATGTCGAAGCTTGATGCAGGAGAGAGGAAAGAGGTGGTGGTGATGAGGTGAGGCCGACGCGGATGGTTGGCGGCGATGGCGACGAGCACGAGCGGGGTTAGGGTTTTCTCGTGGCGAAGGCGGGACGCGAGGGAAGAAGATGAAAGGAGAGAGAGAGAACGTGGGTTTTAGGTTTTTTTTTTTTAAAAAAAGTTTTGTATATAATATAAATATTATTATATAGAGAGGAGAGAGAGAGGCAGGCGGGATTCTGATTGGTAGATGGTTTGATTAGGATTAAAAGAATATTTAGAATATATTTGGTTAAAAATATATTTGATAAAACATTAACAGTATATATATTATAAAGAATATAATATTAATTAAAATTTGAGTTTTAGGCTAAATACAAAAATAGTCCAAAATATACCAGAGTCGGGTCTAAAATTACGGTTTGAAAATATGGATAATATACGTATTAACCAAAACCAAAATAGGATATCTAGGTAACAAAAATGCATATCCCCAAGAACGGATACACGTAGCGTGCACGTAGCTATCTAAACGGGTCCGTTTCACTGAACGGGACAAGAACATGATGTACGGATGCTACAACAGGATTATAGGGTATGATACAGGCCATGCTAGATATTTTTAAAATATTTTACTTGAATTTATATGTCATATTGAAAAAGATGCAGATGTCAGATATAATGCAGTTATACAATATGAAAGTGCACAGATTATCATAACTAGTCGGGATAAATTATAAATAGGATTAAGACGAGTTTTCTGCATGCGGGTCGGGTTGGATGCAAACACGGATACCAACACTATTCACACCCAAAACACAATAAATCAAGAAATAGCCATAAATAAAGAAATACCCAAAAGAACTGATATAAATGAACTAGGGTGTTACAAATATTCCCAATCAGAGACTTTGGCACAGACGTTTGTCTAAAGTCCAAACGTTTGTTCTCGAAACACTTCTGACGTTTGTTCTAAACTCAAAATAGATATTTGAAACTGATATTTGGTTTTCAAAACGTACGGACATATGAAGACAAACTTGACAGATATCTGAAGAAGGAAAACACAGAAAACTTGTGTTTTAAAATAAGAAATCGTTTTGAATGAAAACCTTTGCAAAGTTAAAACCAAATGTTTCATGCATTATATTTTGTGTGTGTGTTCAAGAGCTCTAAATGATATAAGCATAATCTATAGAGTATTTACAAGATTCCTATGTCGGTTATCACAAATCTTCGATTCTTGAATCTTGAAGTCTCTAGCGCTTGAACTTTAACGATCCGCTTCACTTGAACTTCAGAACTTGCCAATCCACTCACTATTGTCTTGAATTTGATCTCTTAAACTTCAAATCTTGGTCCTAACTTCGACGCTTCAACTTGGACTTTGGCTTCTAACTTCTCGAAGCTATTCGTTGCTTGAATTCTTGAACTCTTGTTTCTTAGCTACGTAGTTTGAACTCATGCAGCTTGATATGCAATTTGGGAAGCTCTTGTCCATATCCTCCAATCTCGATTAGATATTCCGTTTAGGCTCAATTTCCTCCATTCCTCTTTTTAACGCTTGTGTCGTGAGATATCTGATATCTTGAAAAATTAATCTCAACACGACCAAGTATATCATATACAGTTTTATGAAATATAAGCAAGTTAATAAATAGAAGTAAATAAACATTCATTGTTTTGATATCACAATCATGAATAGTATATCAATATCAAGATATAACTCAAACTCAAAACATGAGATATTGATATAGTAAATATATATACATGGTATATGAGAAGTAAGATATAGATTACATGTATATACATATCCATATTATGAATTACCAAAACAACGAATGTGAATAATATATCGATATCAAAGGATATAACACAATTAAAGTACGTCGATATCGATATATTACTCGATATACACAAGATATAGGATATGCAAGCTAAATATCAAGTGTATACAAGTTTAGTATCGATAAGGTAAAGTAAAATAAGCAAGTGACATTAAATGACTATTCATGTTTAGGCTATCATCAAAATAAGACAATAATAGATAATGAAAATCCATAAGCTATTATCACCAGGGTCGGATACGGACAGTGAGTACATGTCTAGAATGCCATATACAAATGTAGTAGGCAGTTTGATTTATGCGATGATTTGCACGCATTCAGATTTGCACATGCAGTAGGGATGGTTAGCCGATACATGGATAATCCGGGAAAGGAGCATTGGCAAGCTGTAAATTGGATTCTGAGGTACTTAAGAGGTACTACAGAGTCCAGCTTGTTATTCAGCAGAGGCAGTACAGATGGTTGTATTGTGACAGGGTATTGTGACTCAGATTTTACTGGTGATGGGGAGAGACGAAGATTTACGACGGATTATGTATTCATGTTAGGCATTGGCACAATATCATGGAGATCGACGTTACAGTCCATTGTCGTATTATCGACGATAGAGGCAGAATTGGTAGCTGCTACGGAGGCTGTCAGGAAGGCCATATATTTGCATGGATTGATGGATGGTATGGATGTTCTGCATGATTTCACGAAGGCGTTTTGCGACAGTCAGAACGTGATTCACTTGGCAGAGCATCAGGCTTATAGTTCAAGAACTAAGCATATTGAGATAAAAGATTTCTTTTTAGAGAACGAGAAGAAAATTATTTCGCTTACAAAGATTGATACCCATGAAAATCCGGCGAACGCATTTACGGATGTGGTCCCAGTTTTCAAGTTCAAGCTTTGCTTGGATTTGATTTGCCTAGTTGCTTGATAAAGATTAGAAACGACGAATTGCAGAATTCCAAGGTTTTTTCATGAAAGTATAGAGATTTTGCGAATTTGAATCAAGACGGAGATTATTTAAATTAATTGCAAGTTCGGAGCCCGAGATCAAAAGTCTAAAAGCCTAAGATTCGGAAGCACGTGCATAGTGCGTGCGAGTGCAGCACGTGCGGAACGCGATACGTACGGTTAGGCTTGCGCAGTAGCCAGCTATAGGGTTTTGAGTAGGTATATATTTGAAGAAGATTTAATTAATCTAATTAATTAAATTCTCAAACTTATCTTTATTTAAATTAATCTCTATTTAAATGCATACTTATCTCTATGTGAACCCCTAACCTGTATATATTAATTCTAGGACTTGATTGATAATTAATCAATCCACTGAATCCACAGAAAGAAGTCTGCGGTGGCTAATAATAGGTAGAGGGGGAATTTAAATTGGGTGTGGCCAAAAAAAATCCACATAGCCTTGATTTTGAACTCTATAGCAAGAAGAAAAATTTGAACCCGAGAGAGATTTGTTTAGAGAGATTGACTTGTATTTGGATGAGATCGAGAAGGCAGTAAATTCTCTTGTAATTCTTCGTTGAATAGTAGAAGCAATTTATCGTCGGTTTGCAGGAATAGATGCAAATGCACTCCGAACTTGGGTAATATCACGTGTCCTTTACTTGATGTGTTTTTTTCACTACTACAAATAAGGGTTGCCCCTACGGATTTATCCGTAGGAGCAAACCACCGCCCCTAAGGATATATCCGTAGGGGAAAAAAATACCCTGTAGGTGCAAACGCCGTAGGTGCAAGTCGCAGACTTGAACATGCCCCTATGGTCAAAAACTTGCCCCTACGGAGTAATGTGTAGGTCCAGTTGTCCCTATGGATTAGGCTGTAGGGACAAAAAATTTATTTAATTTATGATTTTATAAAATAAATTAGGTGTCCCTACGGACTTATCCGTAGGGCCAAGTAGTTTCCCCTACGGATAAGTGCGTAGGTATAAATTTGTAGGAACAAAATATACGGATACCTATGTAGGGGTATTTGTTTGCCCCTACGGATATATCCGTAGGGGCAAGCGTAACCCCTAATACTGAGATCATAGGGGAAAAATATCAGGTATACTGATATTTTGCCCCTACGGATAAATCTGTAGGTACATTGTTGGGCCCTACGGATTAATCCATAGGGGCTTTGTTGGGCCCTACGGAGTAATCCGTAGGTACATATTATCAGGTTTTTTTAAAAAAAAGGGCTGCCTATTTTTTTCTCGCCCTGTGCACAATAATATATATATCATATATAAAATTAATCATCATGCAGAACATATATCGCAATATTCATAATCACATCTCACGTATAATATACAAAAGAAATCAACAAGCAGAATATGATATCAATATAAACACGCAAACACCACCAATATCAATATCGTCCAAAATGCAGTATAATATGTATCATATAAATAAATACATGTTTAAAATATAAGAATCAAAAAGCTACCCTAGCTCGGTCTAGCTCCACCTCTGATAAACACCATAATCTGGCATGCCTGCTCCTCGGATATATCCTGAGTCAATAAATCATGCAATGCGGAGCGTGCAGGAGTCTGAGCGGGCTGTGGAGCTGTAGGAGTGGTCTGCGCAGCCACCGTCGAGGTAGTGGCTTATGGAGTCATGGCTGCGAGAGTCTGAGCGGGCAGTGGAGCTATAGGAGCCGTCTGCGGAACCGCAGCCGATGTAGTGGCTTGCGGAGCCGCAGCCGAAGGAGATGCATGTGGAGGCTCGGCCGATGTACCCTTTCGCGTCTGGACCTGCGTGTGCAATAAGCGAGTAAGAACTGTGTATTATTTGAATTCGTATCATTATCAAGTTATTTCGAAACCTCAATCTATGTATACTTAGAGACTTAGGCCTCGTTTGGATATTTAGTTTGGAAAACCGTAGTTTATTTTAATTAGATATGTATGTATGATTAATCAAAGCTAAGTCTACAACCAAATAAGCTCAGGCTATGTACTAATATTGGATATGTTGCTATTTATATATGACATAATATTTTACTATTAAGTAGTATACATATCAACATCTCCTTCAACTCCTGAACGGTGGTCTTCAAGCTCTCTAGTTCTTGCTGGAAATGTCGCTCACTGGAGACGGAGGAAGTAACCGCCGGGGTGGAGTCCAACCTCATATGGGCCCTGCCAGGGCCCAGTCCCCGGCCTCTCTCCCAACCTCCGTGGTGCCCTCCGTGTGCGGCGTCCAGGACTGGGGTCAGCAGCATCAGATTGTTCTGTCTAGTAAAATCGATCCCCGATGCCTCGGCCTGCTCAACCACCCGCTCCTACACCCACATTAACCAGTAAAATATAAGTATATCATTTAAATTTGAACCTTTCAAAACTAAAATTTCAAATAGGGGTTGAATAAATATTAACACTTACGCAATACTCCTGGGTAGCGGCGTCAGGGTATTGAAGCTCGCCCGTGGCGGGATCTGTCGAGGTGCCGTGGACGGCAAGATATGCGGACAGTACGCTCGGTCTTCTGCTTTGATTCCATCCTAATAGACTTCACATGATTCCGCTTATGCTCTCTACTCATCAAATTTTCATGGAGAGGTTCACCAACATACAATAGAGATCCAGCTTATCTCTTTCTATGACCTTAATGAACATATCTGCAAGATTCTTTTCTCTCGCGATCTTCTGCAGTGTCAACTCACCATCTTCCAACGCTATATGAGTATGAAGTGGTACCACAACTTGATGTGCTTCGTCCGAGAGTGATATGTCGCATTCTTGGCCAAGTGTATCACATTTTGGATGTTGCTCCACAAGGTGTTGAAATCTTGTTTCTTACCGAACTCTTTGAGTAGCCCTTGCAACTATATCATCTCCTTGTTGGCTTCCGTGATGGCCACATATTCGGCCTCCATCGTTGACAATGCCATAACTTTCTGCAACTGAGAGGCCAACTGACCTCTGTTACCCCAACTGACCGATGTTCCCCAATCGTGAATACGTACCCCATTGTTCTCTTCCCACTATCTCGATTACCCGAGTAGTCCGCATCAACATAAGCTTGCACCTTTAGAGAGTCACCCTTTAAACATAAACAATGACTGGACATTTCCCTAAGATATCTCAATATCCATTTCACCCCATTCCAATATTCCTTTCCATGGTTTTGAATGTACCTACTCACAACTTCCACTGCATGTGCAATATCTGGTTTCGTAGTCACCATCGCATACATCAAACTCTCCACTGCATATGTATAAGTAACTCTTACGATCTTATCTTTCTTCTCTTGAGTTATCAGGCACAACTTTTTACTGAGTTTGAACTGTTCCGCTAAAGACATACTCACCGATTTTGACTTGTCCATGTTTAACCGCTTCAAAACCTTTTTCACGTAGTCCTTTTGCGATAACCACAGCTTTCGCTGCTTCCTATCTCTTATATCTTCATGCCCAAAATTTGCTTGGCTGCTCCCAAATCCTTCATGGAAAATTTTTCAGCCATCATCTTCTTTAGACTTTGAATTTTCTCGAAATTCGGACCAGCTACCAACATGTTATCCATGTAAAGTGATAAAATAATATAGTCGCCATCCTTGAAAGTCTGAATGTACACGCAGCGATCTGAATTACAATGCACAAATCATGTCTCTAATATGAATTGATCGAACTTGAGATACCACTGCCTTGGAGCTTAATTAAGGCCATAAAAGCTTTTTCGCTGTCTAAATACCATGTTTTCTTTCCCTTTCATCTCGTATCCCGGTGGCTGCATCATATAGATCTCCTCTAAATCTCCATAAAGGAATGTTATTTTCATATCCAATTGCTCTAAGTGCAAATCCTCCACTGCCACAATACTAAGAATCACCCGAATTGAAGTCATTTTCACCACCGGTGAAAATATCTCTTGATAGTCTATCCCATGCTGTTGCACATGTCCCTTGACTACAAAGCGAGTCTTGTACCGCTTCTTTCTATCAGTCTCATCCGTGATCCTGTACACCCACCTATATAGCAATGCCTTTGGGTAGCTTCACTAGATCCCACGTATGATCCTTTTTCAAAGAATCTATCTCCTCGTTCATAGCTTGCTCTCGCTGCTTGCTGACACCATCTTGCGTCGTCTCTGCAATAGATTTAGGCTCACTCGAATCTATGTACAATATGAACACTACTACAAAGTGGGTAATGGTTAGAACCATTTCCAAAACCTATTTTGGTAACTGTTCTAACCGTTACACAACCATTACAAAAAATCCCGTCACCAGAAGTACGGTAACAGTTTTAACAGTTACAATATACTCAATATAGTAACGGTTGTAACTGTTATCATATATGTTGTTGTTACCAATATGGTAACAGATATCTAAAACATATCAGAGTAGGACTACCTCTCTGATAATGGTTATAACTGTTACCATATATATGGTAACTATTGGAACCGTTATGAAAGACATCATCTGATAGCAGTTAGAACCGTTACCATAGATGTTGCTGTTATATAATGTAGCTGATATCTAATATATTTCAGATATCAGCATCCAATTAACCATTAACAAATGATATGGTAACGGTTATAACCGTTACCATATCATTTGTTAATGGTTAATTGGATGCTGATATCTGAAATATATTAGATATCAGCTACATTATATAAATTAGGAACGGTTAGAACCGTTACCAATTTGAACATGTATTTTTTTTAAAATCTGAAAACCCCGCATCCCACACACGCTGCTTTCATTTACAATCAGCAATAGAAAATAATAATATCATCAAATCTCACGCAGTTATAATAATCAACAAATAATATGATTCGATTGCATGCAATTATAATAATCAACAAATAATATGATTCAATTGCACGCAATTATAATAATCAACAAATAATATAACCAATAAATCGCACGCAATTATAAAAAAAATACATGTGCAAATAATATAATTACAATTCAATTAAATTACAAACTCAATTCTTCATTCATTATAATTGTATTTTACAGGCTATTAAAATGAAAAAACGTACAAAATGGATACATCCACCGACACGAGCGCGTTTTGTGCTTTTCCACTCCATCTCGAGCTCACTCGACGCCTTCGTCATCCGGAAACTCAGTGAAATCGAGCAGCTACTATAGTGTTATCAATAGACAAGTATTAGTACATAATATATATTCTCTATAATTATATGAAAATTGTATATAAAGCAAGGATTATCAAACTTACATCCGGTACTTTATTCACTTGAGAGATTAAGCTCCGGATGATCTCTCTCCTTGCCTCAAGATCGGCGTAAACTTCATCCTCATTCGACTCTGACAAAAATACCAAAATAAGTGATTTCCAAGTTTACATGAGTGAGTAATTAAAGAGTAACCGACCACATAGTATAGTACCAAGTTAGAAATGGCAACTATTGTTTTGTATACCTTTTGCATATTTCGTGCTGAAATAGAATCCCAAAGTATAATCCTTTCGTCGTTAACTTATAAGAAGCCTATGAATCTGCAATATGAATTTAAAACATCACCACCTTCATGCAGTCATGAAAAATTATATAGACAAAACACACATCACAGGTTTAATTGTATGCTCAAATTTTCTGTAAATAATAACTATACAACCTAAGCAGTTACCTTATTCAGTATAAGTAAAAAATAGTTTTGGAACAAAAATCTCAAGTCTGCTTCAGTTAACTTCACAAAAGTATCTTTCGAGCCACCAATAAGCCTATAAATCAAATAGGTCGTATAGATCAGGTTATGATATCAATATCAATAAGGTTAACAAAACATGGTCTACATCAAGCAAACATTACCCTTAAAATACAAATTCCTTTTTCTCTTGTAATTTCAGTATTCTTTTCTCAATTGTGTTCTCAATCACAAATCTCAAGATTCTAGTAAACATGTGTAATATGATCAATAGACAAGTATTAGTATACAATATTCTCAATAATTAAATAAAAATTGTATTGAAACCAACTATTATAAAATTTACATCGGTACTTTTTTCCCTTGAGACCTCAAGTTCTAGATGATCTGTATCCTCGCCTCAAGAGCACCAGTGACTTCTTCTTCCGACATCCTCCTTCGTGAACTCAAAGCCGACGAGGATCCATATGCAGGAAGAGGAGATAAGACGCATGGTCGAGATCCCGCGGGATGGATAGAGAATGAGATACAAGGCACAAAATAAATTAACTATTAGATCTCTTGCCATATTTAAAATTTTGTAATTTCAAATCCAGCAACATTACAAGTTCATCGGCGTTCCCGACGACGATGGCGTGCATATGCCGTTCAATGCATGGCACTCCCTTGCCTGGTTCATAGATGAGATGCAGAATATCAAGAGAAGACGTCGATGTTACACGTAAGTTTTATATTATTCCTTGCAATGTTAGTTATTGAGTTTGTTCTCTTTTCCCTGTTTACCTATTCTTTTCTATGGGTTTGTGTATAAATTGCAGTTGTGCTTGATGTACCCACTCCGTCTCTATTGGTATATTTTCTTTTCTTTTAGATTATTTCCTTTTATTAACTCATTGCAGTTCTACTTCTCCTATATATCATACAGATTATCTGAAATGTGTTTGCACTTGCACATGCACATTCAACAATATCTGAAGATGAGAGATGTATTGTTCAAATGATTTTTTAATCCTAAGGTCTTTTAGATAAAAGTTGCATGACCTTTGTTACTGAAATGACTCAGATCTGTAAAATTGCATCTTATATGCGTTTTCGTTATTATACCCGAGATTAAAATAAAGATTTATCGATTTGTTTCTCATTTGCGGTGCCCCCGGCTTATTATGCACATCTTGCTGCATTTAGGACTGTTGGTATTATATTGAAAAGGACTCGGATGCATGGGGGTCGGCGAAAGCTGGTAGTGGTACAAGGATTAGGAATGCAGTGGCTAAACCTTTCCCGAAAATCAAAGACAACTTCAAGGATGTGATGTTCTACTGTTTATTGTTGGTTTCTATTAACAGTTTTTTCGCTTTTGACTTAGTGATGACAGTGATTCTACTTAACCAAATCGTCAATTAAAGCTAACAATAACACTTCTTAGTATCCATCTATATTTATGTGTGTGCACGTAAGCGTGTATGTTTGCGTGCGTGTGTGTGTGTTAGAAATCACACATACACTCATGATAAAGAATGCATGTCTAATTAGGGGTATGATATCAATAAAAGTTGTGAATTTGAATCCCAAATTTGATGTGAAACCAAAACCCTAATTTGCAATGAAAAAGTTTTAAAACATATGAATTGAAACTTGAACTTCAAAATGATAAGAAAATCTTATACCAAGTGTACGAAACTCGATGATAACATGAAATTTACATGTTGTCATCGAGGATCTCACATTCAAAAAACAAAACAGGCCTTGGACTCCGTCTGTTAGTTATATATGCAATGGTTTCCATCGTGATATAAAACTACGTGATGGTTGTCAAAACACCAAGCCCTAAGAGCAAATGTCATATAATAACATACAATTAAAAATATGCAGGAAAAAAATAAGGAAAAATAAACTGGCTAGTAGATCTCTTGCCATAAATAAACAAAGCAACCATCACAGTCTCTCTTCCTCTATCCACTCATTTTTCACATCTAAAAGATGGATAGAGAGTGAGACATAAGGCACAGCACTCACCGACGTTCGATGAAATACTTTTCCAGATTAGAATTGAGGTGAAGGTATGTTATCGAGCATCGATAAGTGTTATGCATTGTGTCTCGCTTTCTATCCATCTTTTGGATGTGAAAAATGAGTGGATAGATGGAGAAAGACTGGGATGGTTGTTTGGTTTATATATATATATATATATATATATATATATATATATATATATATAACGATAATTGAAATTTAAATGTTTAAAAGGATATGCAATACTATGTCCCACTCTGTGGCCTTGTCGCCAACAGGCACACCCGCTCATTTAACAATTCACTTGGTTAATTTCTTTTCACATATATATGTTGCATCTGCTGTTAAAATGATCATCTCTTTCTCTCTCTCTCTCTTGTGGACAACCAAGAATTAGAAAATTGGATTGGTTTTGAAGGACTACTAACTGGAGTAGATGATCAGTTATTTAGTTTGGGTGTATATATAGTTTTAGTGTTCGTGTACAGTTGACAAATTGTTAAATTTAGTTTTAATTGAAGATTTAGTTTAGGTGTATGTCAATGGTAAGTAGCATGTATTCAGATACAGGACACAATACCTTAAAGTTTTTGCTCAGTTTAACTAATTACACTAAAATACCCTTAGCTATTGCTATTTTTCACTAAACTACCTTAAAATTTTTCCTACGCAACCTATTTCTTCAATTTTACTAAATTACACTAAAATATCATTAACTATTGTTGGTTTTTCACTAAACCACCATAACAAATTTAACTAAATAATTCATCTTCTTAAATTAACTAAATTACTATAAATTTCACTAAAATACCTTTAACTATTGTTGTTTTTCACTAAACTATCATTAAAATTTTAACTAAAAACTCCATTTTGCTCAATTTTAGCTTTTTGCGTTGCAATACAATTAACTATTGTAGCTTTTTCACTAAAATACCCTTAACTATTATTTATTTTCACCAAACTACCAAAAAAGATTCGCTAAATTACCCGAACCCTAACACTTAACCCTAACCATGAGTTTACCCTAAACCTAACCCTAACACTAACCCTAACCATTAACCTTAACCCTAACCCTATCCTTAACCAGGCCTTAACCCCTAACCCAGCCTTAACCCTAATTAATCCTAACCCGACCCTAACCATAGCCCTAACCCTAATTAACCCTAACCCGACCCTAACCATTAACCCCTAACCTTAACTAACAGCAACAACAATAACAACATCAACAAAATTAACAATTAAAATCCTAAAATTGAATAAATCAACAACAATATTTAGAAAAATTAAAATTAAAAAAATTAATAAAACCTTAACCTCAAGCGGCGGCAAATCGAATGAGCAGTGAGCTCGGCGGCGGCGGGGAGATGAGCTCGAGGCGGCAGCGAGCGAGGCGTGTAGCTGCGACGAAACAAGCTCGATGCGACAACGAGAGAGGTGGTGGCAAGACGAGCCATGGAGGTGAGCTCGAGGCAGTGGCCACGGAGGTGAGCTCAAGGCGGTGGCAACGAGATGGCAACGGAGGCGAGGAGGCGGGAGAATAGGGGATCGATGGAGGGAATTTTTTTAGGGAGGGAAATAAGGCTTGAAGGAAATTTTAGGGACAATTTGGTATTTTATCGCTCCATGGTTATGGGGCCCGCCACATATTGGCATTGGTAGCAGTTTCAATCGTTACGAAAGCTATGGCAACCGTTATGAGAAATTGGTAATGGTTGAAACCGCTGCCAAATCCTCGTTATTGTTGCCCACATTTGTAGTGGTGGAAGTCGGTAACAAGTCTTTGAAGTAGCCTCTTCTCTCATGTAGATCTCCTCAGAACTGATATATCTGGTTACTGAACTTGGTCTTCAACCTGTTCTTGAACCTGATCCTGCACTGAAGTACTTGTCTCCTCCATATTCTGATTTTTACTTGTAGGTACTTGATTGCTCTCTTGAGTTTCATCTAGCACGACGAACTCTGACACTGCACCATCCTTGGCTTACTTTTCTTCTTTGTATAAGTGTTGATCATCAAATACGACGTTCCAATTTCGTATTACCTTCTTGCTTATGTAATCCCACAGCCGATATTCGAACTCATCTCCACCATACCCGATGAAAGCACACTTCCTAGACTTGGAGTCAAGCTTACTTCTTTTCGCCTTATTAATCAAAGAATACGCAATGCAACCAAATATTTTGAGGTGCAAGTAATTAACCAGTTTATCTGACCAAATTTCTTCAGGAATACCTCCATCGAGCGCACTTTCCGGACTTCTGTTGATCAGATACACAACAGTATTGACAGCTGCTGCCTATAAGAATTTTGACACATTTGGATCCGAGGTCATGCTTCTCACCCGCTTTAGGATTGTCTTGTTTATTCTTTCAGCAATGTCATTCTGTTGCGGCGTCCTGGTACTGTCCTCAACCAATGAAAAACCTTATGTGAGCAAAACCCCTCGAATTCTTGTGTGCAATATTCTCCACCATTGTCGGACTTCAGGCACTTAACCTTCATCCTCGTTTGGTTCTCCACCTGCGCAATCCAGTATTTAAATAGACCGAACACATTGGACTTCTTCATCGCATAAACCCAGGTCTTCTTCCTTGCATCATCTATGAAAGTTACGAAGTACCATTTCCTCCATAAGACTCCACTGAGACCGGACCCCATACATTCATATGAACCATCTCTAGCATCTTGGTTTTCTTAGCAACGCCTCCAATATGAAATCTAAGTGCGCTTTTCTTCCCACAAACATAACTCTCGTAAGGTCCCAACTCTATATTTTTTAGCTCAGAAAGAACCCCTACCCTGAAGAATCTTCATATTCTTCTCGCTGAGATGCCCCAATCTTTTGTGCCACAACGAGGTCTCATAATCTACTTCTGAAACCGTCGCCAATGCAACGGAACCTCCACTGCTCCTACTGAATGAGTACAATAAACCGCTCAACTTGCCCCTTGCGACCATTAACGCTCATTTGGAAATTTTCCACTGAGAATTCCTAAACACCATTATATAACCTTGATTTTCCAGTTAACTCTTAGAAATTAAGCTTTTCTTCAGATCTGGAATGTGTTTCGCATTCTTCAGGTTTATTTGACCTCTTCCTGATGGTTGTAGTATGATTGTCTCTATTCCAACGTTCTTGCACAGCTGACTGTTTCCCACCATCACATGCCCAAGATCCCTTTGAAGATACTCGCTAAGACTTGAAGTGCAATAAAAGGATGCCGCCGAATTTAAGAACCATGTATCCGCATTTATGCTGTCGTTCTTCAATAGAATAAGCCCCCGTTCCCCTTGTTCATGTGTCAACACCACATTGGCTTACTTTTCATCTGCCTTCCCATCCGAGTCTTTCTTCAACAGTTTACATTCGATTTTTCTGTGACCCTTCTTTCCACAGTTCCAACAGCCGCCTTTGATCTTCCCTTTCGATTTTCCTCGGCTCTTAGACTTGCCCTTCTTTTCCTTTTCCCTTTCCATCGTTCTACCGCGATTCTCCACTAAGAGTGCAGAAGTTCCTAAACTCCCACTCACAGCTTTTCTCCTTATCTCGTCGTTTAATATGCAACTCACCGCATCATTAAACATGATAGTCCATAAGATCAAGTTGCTTACCGCCATAAATAGGTTCTCCCAACTTTCCGACAATGAACATAAGAACAAAAGAGCTCGAATCTCATCTTCAAACACAATCAAAACCGATTCGAGTTGGCTTGTCACGCTATTGAATTCGTTCAAGTGCTCCGTCAACAAATCGTTCTCTGCCATTTTCATGTTGAAAAACTTCTTCATCAAAAATATCTTCTTTGATGTCGAAGGCTTCTCATAAAACTTCGCTAATATCGTCATTAGCCTTATGTTTGTCTTCTCCTTTGAAACGTTAAAGGCCACTTGCGGAGTCAACGATAACCGAATCGTTATCAGGGCTTTCCTATCAAATAGATTCCATGCCTCATCGGACATCTTCCCGGACTTTTCGCCTAACAACGGAAAATACAAATCCTTTTGGTATAGATAGTCCTCCATCTGCATGCGCTACCAACCATAATTATAACCATTGAATTTCTCGATTCTTATCTTATCCTCCACCATCTTTCGTCTACCGTCGCAACAAACTCAACTTTTCTTTTGGATTTGAACCAACACCTTTAAAAATACAACCTAAGAAGATGGGGAAGAGAACACAAGCGTCATTACCTACCATTAACCTAGATCGTAAAATCGAAAGACCCTTTGGTTCCCTAACCACGCTCTGATACTAGTTGTTTGGTATCAAGCGTCAGGCCCTAGGCTCTGATACCAGTTGTTAAGGTATGATCATAACCACACCATGACGAAGAAAGATGATACACAGAATAATGCTACGACTAACAATCACGCAACAACGTGATAGTAATGAAAGAAAAATAATAAAGTGCGAGAACAAAAATAGAATCACACAAACCAGAGAAGAGGGATTTTTTAACGAGATTCACCCACGATATGGTTAGGCTCCGTCAGAGCGGAATCTGCAATAATCTACTAGATCTTAAAATCAAGTTACACCCACGAACGACCCTAGAAGATTTATCTTAAATCTCTCTAGATCTTAGCCATCACCCTCTCTCTATACAATAGTCTTTCAAATTGGAAGTATATATAACATAGGAGAGATCCCTATATATAGGCAAACCCTAATCCTACTTAAAATAAGAGATAAACCCAAATAACAAATATTCGGTTCGTACATAAAACCCGTCGACAAACGTCTGCACCAGACTTGGTCAGACATTTGCCTCTTCTCTGCTTCTTATAGCTCTTTGGGCAGATGTCTGCACCCTTACCATCAGACGTCTACAGTTGCTCTGGATTGGGCTTCATCTTCTCTAGATGTATGGCTATGCTCTTTTCTTTGGCTAAGGCTTTCTTCAGATGTCTGCACTCTAGCCTTTAAATGTCTGTCATTGCTATGTTCTTTTGGCATGTTCTTGATCCACGTCCAGACGTCTGCACCTCTCACATCAGATGTATACCAGAAGTTTCTCCACATTTCAACACCACCAGCACCGAGAGGCTTGAGCGTTTGGATGACAACGAGCACATTCTCAGTATCAAGATCGTCAGCGACGATCACAGGCTCAAGGCTCAAAGCTCGGCAGCGATCTCCTGTGCCTCGTCTTCTTCATTTTCGTAATTCTTCCTTTTTTGGTGAAATTTGAAGTTTTTATTTTGGATTTGAGTTTGAAATTTAGGGATTCATTGTTGTTTGTTTGGGTATGAAAATTATGGAGGATGGAAAGATCATGGATAACGAGGAGGGTGAAGAGGAAGACGAAGGAGGAGAAAGAGAAAGTCTTTCAAAATTTTGTTTAAAATGTAAAATGATGCCACTACAGTTTTCACCATAGGGGTAGTGGCCCTATGGGTTGAACCGTAGGGGTAATTTTTTAACCATAGGGCATTTATCCGTCTCTGTGGATTTTGCCTTTACGGGTCATATCTCTTCCCTAACGGTTCTAACCGTAGGAGCAAGCCATATTCATAGTAGTTTATAACCAACCTGAGAATGTGGCCCTTGGAAATAACTTCACAGAATATTAACCCGACAGCAGCTTAAGCTCCTAAAATATCACGGCCGTACCTTTAGCTTAGCCCGAGTTATATGGAAATCCTTCCCTAGACATTATGATTGGATGTACGGGTTTCCTAGGAGTTTCAATATCCCTGATTTTACTTTATTTTCTAGTGAAGGCAGACGGTTGATTGATAAATATGTAAGGAGGCTGGAGGTAACGACTTCTTGAAGCTAAAAGTACTTGTTCCCGCCTAAAATAGGGCGCACCCCTTTCTTATAGCGCAGGCTGTTGTTCACCGCCGAAAGTCCGGACTGAGACGTTGGGACGTCTGGCCTGAATTTGGGGTTAGATGCTATTTGGACTTATCCATCCACCTCTCCGAAGATACCAAGTTGATTTATGGCACCATATATCAGAGGTTTGGATAGACGCGATCGTTGTAGCAGATTTCATCAGATTCCCCCTCATTTATGAGTGGCTTTTGATTGTTGGGACGTTCTTCCCTGTAGGCGTAAGCCCCTACGGTTAATTACGTTATCGCATTGCGATAACCACTTTCTCCTTCTCCAGCAGTTCACATTGTGTCGTGTGTTATTTTGTTTGTTTTGGTTTGCCCGTGGATTTTATACGGAGACTAGTTTATGTCGTCGCCCATAGGGCGCGAATTAATCCAAATCCGTATATTTTAGATTTGGGATTTTGAACTTAAGTTATATTTTTCCTTTAGTTCAAAAATATATTTTTTGGTTTAAGGACCGTTAATCTAGTTTGAGATTAAGATCAACTTAAACATATGAGTATTTGGGCGCAATTTATTTTTATTTAAGGATACATTAGTCTTATTTGAGACTAAGATCAACTTAGAAATATTTTAAGGATCCTTAAATTTTATTAAAATCCAACAACAGAGCATTTAGGCTCAACTGCAAGAGACTTATCCAATTTGGTCTTAGTGTGCTCAATTTCTTTTTTTTGTTCAAAAGTGCTAAGCACTTATTTGGGCTCTGTTTGTTCAGCCTCCCTTTTTATGCAAAAGTGTTAAGCACTTTTTTGACATTCTGGCGCTCACATGGGTATCATGTGAAGTCTTCAGTTATGGGCACTGCCCAATCATTGCTAAACACTCTGTCATTTTGACTGAATATATAGTGCTAAGCACTTTTTATATGGTGTCCATGTGAGGAGCACGTGCGGCACTGGGCGCTGCCTAATCAGTGCTAAGCACTCAGCCGTTTTGGCTGCGTATGAAGTGCTAAGCACTTTACTCAGCGCTCACGTACATTTCACGTGAGGCGCCGACCTTCTGTTTTAGGCACCCACGTATTTTTCATGTAAGGCGCTGGGCGCTGCCCAATCAGTGCTAAGCACTCAGCCGTTTTGGCTATGTATGAAGTGCTAAGCACTTTATTCAGCGCTCATGTGTATTTCATGTGAGGCGCTGACCTTCTATTTTGGGCGCCCACGTGTTTTTTACGTGAGGCGCTGATTTCCTTTAGTTTTGGGAATCTGTTGAAGGCGTCCACATGGGAAGCTCATGCGGCGCTAATGTTTTTTCCTTTTTAGAGATTGAATCTCTCTTAATGGCATTTTGACCATCAATGATCACAAAGACCTTTGTTTTTTTTGAAGATCTGGGATCAAGTTTCCTTTAAGAACTAAGTTCTTATGTTTTTTTTCTTTTATAAGAACTAAGTTTCTTTTTAGGGTTAAATCCTATTTTTAGAGGAATTGAATTCCTATAGGATTGGTTCTTTTTCTTTTTCATAGTTCTTTTCTAAATCTTTGATTCTCAAGAACAAGATCTTCCCGATGAGAATTAAATTCTCAACTTTTGGGAGACTTGTCTTGTGGATTTCAGAAAGAACTAAGTTTTTTGAGAATGGTTAAATCCTTAGATAGGCAAAAGGAAATATTTTGATCTCTGTGTTTTTTTTTCACCTAGGGTTTTGAGGAGGCAAGTCTTCTTCTTCTCTATTGTTTTTAAACCTTTCTGTATTTTTCAGAAGCTTATGGAGGGTTTCCTCTATATGAGACTTAAAGTCTCGGGTCCTTCATATAGTAGAGACAAATTTGTTAAGTTTTCAGAAAATCTCTTATTGAGAGATACCCCCAAACTTATCTTTTGCTCGTCCTCGAGCAAACTTAGTTTTTATCTCGACAAAAAACCTAACCGCACTTTCGCAAGGAATCGCGATTGCATTAAGCACATGCAACAAGCCGTTAAACCTCTAGGTGTTCCTAGTTGGAGGAGTGTTGTCTCCTGAGGGTTTTTAGCGGATACTACCCTCAAAATCCTATCAATTAGGCTTTTCGACTTTTGTTCTCCAATTAGATTTTCTAACAAGGAATTCTATTATTGTCAACTCGTAAATTATCCACCCATATTCTTCACACTTCCTCATTATTTAACTTAAGATTATATATGTTCTGCAGACCTACTTAGCTTTCGGCATCTCTTAAGTTTTCCTTCTAGGGTTCCATCTCCACTTAGGAATTTTTATCAACTCTACTAAATATACAAGTTCTATTCTTCACCCCTATCTCTCATCTAAATCCCAATCACATACCCCTACGTGTGTGTATAGATCACCCCTACACTTGGAAATTCAAATCAAGTATTCATACTCTTGTCCGTTGTCCAAAGCACTTATTAATTGGTGAATTTTTAATTGAATATTGCTTACACATCCTTTGTGCGACCGTTAATACTTCTTGAGGTATCAACAACCGATTACAAGATGTGTTTGCACATTAAAGCGTAATTTCTAGTCTTGCAACACCCAAGGATTTAGCAGTGACTCCCAAACCAGTTGGTCTAAGGCACTAGGTGATGAAGCACCCTCGCTAAATATTTTTTTTTATTTTTGCAGCCTTAAGTAATCAAAAAAACCAGTGTTCATTTTTTTTCTTTATTCACACTTGAATTTCTTTATTTTCTTTTCTTCGTACTAAGGACTTTAGACAAGAGCATTTCAAGGTCTCTTCTACTATTCCAAGTTTCAAGGTGCGTGATTGTGCAATTTGTAGGGTATACATTTTCAGAATCTAGACTTAAGCTAGGAATTATTTTTCAAACTTATACTCTAATAAAAATATCAATACTTTTCCTTTGTTTTGACTTAGCCCAAGAAGTGAACTCAAAATTTGCCTATTTCTAAATAAACTACAAAGACATATACTTTCTACCGTTAAACTTTAAGGAAAGTTATTTTTAGGGTTTTTAATTTACTAAGTCTAAGATCTAGTTGTTTCTAGCCAGTTAACCTATTTGTCAAACTCAAGTCAAATATGGCCAAAATTGAATACATTAATTTTTATAATTTTTGAAAATTTTCAATTTTTATGGGTTTTAAAATAAATATGCAAATGCAAAAATATACATATGAACGCGAAGGAAGAAGACTTACCGAGCACACCCCCAAACTTAAACTTGACAGTGTCCTCACTGTCATGCTACACCAAGAGGGTCAAAATGTCGGCACTCCCCTGTTTATTTATTTATAAAAAAAAAAATTGAATTTTTGATTGTTTTGAAATTTTTTTTTATTAATAGAGAAAGAAAGCAAATATATATATATATATACACACACACACATATATACAACAAGGTCCTCCTCAAACTAAACAAGGCCTTACATAAGCCAAAGGTTAGCACCAACCATTCAAAAATCTTATCGTAGTAATGGTAGGGTTGGTGGAAGAATGGAGTGGAAAGAAAAGAAATGAGAAGCACACGAGACCGTGTAGAGATAGAAACGGTATACGGTCTCGGTGGAGGAGGAGAATGGCGGAAAAGAGAAAGAAGTGTAGTACGAACTTGAGGGTGTAAATCGAATGAATAAATTAGCGCAATTTATGATGACTGATGTGTTAAAAGCGATTGTGCTAATCTATCAACCCGTCGAGAAATGAGGTCAAATTCCTCAAGATTCGCAAGCAAACATGGGTACGTCGAACTTGGTATTGGAGATGAAAGCGTAACGGTCTCTTGCACGGTCGGAACGATAGGAATGACGAAAGGGAGTGAATTAGGGATAATCTCATTCTCACCGTAGTAAACTGTCTCGAACTTGAAAGATTCCATCAATGGTTCGAAACGACTGTAAGCAACCGAGTCTGATGGTTCAATCAACTTATCTGAAAATTCAAAGGACTCAAACTCGGACGGTGAGTCGTCAACATCGTCCGAAAAAGTGAAACACTCGTAAGTGTTATCGGCTGTGAGAACTGTGTCAGATTCAAAGGGAAATTTTTCAAGCTCACAGTCTTCAAGCGTGATCTTGTGCATAGTCGGAATGATGGAAAGGAGGGAGGGTGATATAACAGTTAAAGATTCAGGAGGATGAATGGGAAAATCCGACACATCAAACAAAAATGGTTCAACCTCAATATTATCCTCAATACTCTCCTCAATACTATCCTCATAATTCTCCTCAATATTTAGCTCATCCATGCCATTATCATCAAAATCAAGACGCCTATGAAGTTCGGGAGAAACAATTAATGACTCGGGATGATGAATTGGACATAAAATTTCAATCAAATCGACTGGTTCATCATCCAAAATATTTCCGGCGTCTAAATCCACAATCAAGTGAAAATCAATTTTTTCTGACACCTCAAAAGCATGGATATTTATCAATTCAGGTTCTAGATTGGAGGTGTAAAGATTGAAAGAATTAGGTGTGGTTTCACTCGAAAGAGACTCTTCACAATCTGGCAAATCAAGCACTACAAAGTCACACAACTCGTTTTTATTTTCAACTTGTGAACTATTTGGGACAATCGGTGGAAAACCGGAGTTGTGGGCTTCAATTGGGTATCGGTAGGTTTGATTTAGAAATGTGTAGAACTCACTCGCTCCTCTCAAATTCTCACTCTGTCCAACCGCCTCCTCATACATTGAAAAATTTGAAACTAGTGGGAAACTAGCTACCGGTTGACTAGATTGTATAATAGCGGATTTGGACGTATCAACATTCCTAGTCATTTTGTTTGTTGCTGCAATATAAGCTTCCAACGACTGTTCCAAACTAGACATGGGTTGTGAAGGGGTTTCGGTAAAAGATTCAAAATTGTTTGGATACGTGAAACTCCCAAAAGGCTGTGGAGAAGCAATGTCTAGTGAAGGTGGGAAAGTCGGGTAAGACCGGTAGGAATTGGATAGTTGGACAGGAGTAGGATCAACATGTGTATAAAAAGGTGAATGTACGTGTTGATCCCTAGAACTGGATGTGTGGAGAGTAATGAAAGATCGGCTACGAGATTGTGCAATGTGCTCAGCAATAGACATCGGCTTAGGAGTTACAACAGGAGTCGAAAAAGTGGTATCAACGTACGAAGGTGGTAAAGGTTGACATGGTTGACACAAAGTGGGTTGCAATGTCGAACTGTTTCTCCTAGACGCTTCTATTTGATCTTTCAAAGAAATTTTGGGCATGGAGGGATTTTCCATAAATCGACCAAAACAATTGACGTACGAAGCAAAGTTAGGTTCGGGATACCAAAGTTCGGCAAGAGATTTGTGATGTGGGTTACCCATGATAGAAGAAAGGGGAAAAGAAAGAAAGTTGGGTGGTGCAAGGATTTCTTAGCGGTAAAAATTTGTAAGTTGTTAAAAAAAAATTTCCTTTTTCCGTTTGCTCTTTATTTGGAAATTTTTGCAAAAAGATTTTCGATCAAAGATATGCAAAACAGAAAAATCAATTTCAATCAATTATATATTTTAAGCGCGGCGCAAAGAATCCTGCACAATATTAGTTATTTCGAAGGGAAAAGATTTTTAAGCGCAAAGAACCTGCAGGAGATTTTTCAGAAGATATATATCGAGATTTGCAGAGGAGAGAAAAACGAAGCTTACAGTGCAAATTCCAGAGGCTGATGTCAAGACGGCGCTGCCCTTCCGCGGCCGAAACCAGGTTCACACCGCGGTTCCGCGGTTGTCTAGCATGCACGGTTCCCAAGATTTTTTCTCAAGTGCTGACTTGTCGAAACCGCAGTGCTTCCGCGGTCTAAAGCTCTTTTTGCGGCAGATCCGCGGTTGGGTGTACTGTTCAGACACCAAGAAAAATTCTACTCCTCTGTTGTTGCGATCTTCTGTTGTCAGGATCGTCTAATTTCTGTTTTGATCTCTGTAGATTTCCAGATCCGAATTTGTTCATAGATCCTACAAAATTCTCACAAGAATACCCTTTCCAAAAATAACAGATGATATATTTTTATATTTTTTTTTATTTTTCAGATTTTTATGATTTTTTAATTTATATTAACCCGAAATTGCGAAAAGGAAATAACACGCCATCCCCGGCAACGGCGCCATTTGATTTGTGTGTCAAAAATATCTAGTAACCACAATCAAGAACGGCGTCGCTTGGTAGCTAGCCGGTGAATACGGGTCGGTCCACAGGGATGTTGTGAATTTTCTAATCGCTCAAACGAGTTAATTCCGATTGTGGTCGGATTGATTATTAAATCTAAAAACTAAAGTTGAGTTATACTAGGATTAATCTATATCTAAGTCTTGCTAGGGTTAGGTCTAGGGTAGGTTTGGAAATGTAAATAAATCTCAACGCTTTCTATACTCAAATGAAGATCTATGAGGAGTTATGATAATTATCAATAAAGGGGATTAGATCCATTCGGGAAGGTGTTCCTTCCTCTAGGTTCTTGTTCTTCCTTTATCAAACCTTACCCTAACCTTCATGGAAAACCATCACAACCGGGCCTTTATACTACGGTATCACCGCTACCTCGTGAGATAGGATGCCATAGGGAGCGGTATGTGCATGTATTCATGGAGTCCTATTAATTATATATGATGGGCAAGAAAGGGATGAGAGATCCCATCTCTCAAAAACCTTCCCCAAAGCTAACCCTAACAAGCGAGGCTACAAAATTCTCACAAGAATACCCTTTCCAAAAATAACAGGTGATATATTTTTATATATTTTTTTTATTTTTCAGATTTTTCAGATTTTTTAATTTATATTAACCCGAAATTGCAAAAAGGAAATAACACGCCATCCCCGGCAGCGGCGCCATTTGATTGATCTCAAAAATTATCTATAACCGCAATTAAGAACGGCGTCGCTTGGTAGCTAGCCGGTGGGTACGGGTCGGTCCATAGGGATGTTGTGAATTTCCTAGTCGCTCAAACGAGTTAATTCCGATGGGAGCCGGATTGATTATTAAATCTATAAACTAAATTATTCTATACTAAGATTATCTAGATCTAAGTCTTGCTAGGGTTAGGTTTGGAAATGTAAATAAATCTCAACGCTTTCTATACCCAAATGAAGATCTATGAGGAGTTATGGTAATTATCAATACATGGGATTAGATCCATTCGGGAAGGTGTTCTTTCCTCTAGGTTCTTATCCTTCCTTTATCGATTCTTACCCTAACCTTCATGGAAAACACGCGCAACCGGGCCTTTATACTACGGTATCACCGCTACCTCGAGGGATAGGGTGCCGTAGGGAGCGGTGTGTACATGTATGCATGGAGTCCTATGAAAATATATGATGGGCAAGAAAGGGATGAGAGATCCCATCTCTCAAAAGCCTTCCCCAAAGCTAACCCTAACAAGCGAGGAGACTACTCGTTCATTACGGAATTTAAAAACATTTATCTAGGGCAGAGAATGAAAAATTACCTAGGGCAAGAATTGAAATTACCTACTTACTTTACAGATGGCTCTCTCCAAACATTTACACAGGGTTGTCAGATCTGAATAGATGATATGAAAAGAGACATCGATGCTCTCCAAAAGAATTCTAAATTTTATTAATGAAAGGAGGCATGGAGGCATAACCTAATACAATGATTTGGGCTTCTATTTATAGGACATAGAAACCCTAGGTTACAATTGACCCGCACGTCTACATTTACTAAAATAACCCCAGGTAGACTAGTCAAAGCCGCCGCCAAATCATGGTAAAATTTTCTGATTCTATCTCTTCAACCCTGCCCTGGAACCGCGGCCCGAGGCCTAGTTTGGCCGCGGTTCCGCGTCCAAACAGGAGAGTTGGGTTGTCATGTTTCATGTGCTGGCTCTTCTTGACTTGTTCTTTCTGTTTCTACAGGTCTTTTCTCAGATTGGTTTCTCGTTCTCTTCCAGATCTTTCCAGTGAAGATTGTAGTGGACTTTTACTGTTTCTTCGTGTCACTGTCTTTATATCCAGTGAACTGTTGTTCAATGTTCCTCACAATGTAGGCGCGATCAAGATTTCACAATTTATCATTTGTGGTCTCACTTTTGCATTGTCTTTTCATTATTTTCACTGTTTTAGATCCAAGAACCTGTAATCTGTAATATGTAGCAGACATGCGTCAAAAGCACATGTTTATTTGTAAAAAGAATAAGAACGAGGAATATAATAATGCAATATTATGGTATGAACAAGAGACTCCAATTGATTTAATTGGTCTCAAAATTGATTTGGGGAATTTTACCTACCGTTGGATCTTTGATCTAAGTGTTTCTGTTTTACAGAATATATTTTCTTGTTTTTAGTAAGATTGGGAAAATATTTTCCCATATACAGAATTTATTCTGTAAAACGGTGATTTTTAATCACCGTTGGATTTTTAATTCAAGAGCTCTCTGTTTTACAGAGAGCAATCTTTTTCTGTTGGTAAAAATTAAGGAAAAATATTTCTCAGAATAGAATTTAATTCTATTATTTGATGATTTATCATCACCATTGGATTTTTGATCCAACGGCTCTATTTAACAGAGAGTATCCCAATTTTTAGGGAAATATTCCCATGTAGAATTTAATTCTACTTGATTTTAATTTAGGCACCGACGCTCACGTGTCATGCATGTGCGCGCCATTTAAGAATTTAATTCTATGTGTTCCTGTGTTTTGCACATTGACGCCCACGTGAGCTTTATGTGCGGCGCCACCATAGGATTTAGTCCTAAGGCGTTGCGCCCTCATGTGGGGCACGTGAGGCACTGACTCAACAAAATTTTAACAGAGCTTAGCTCTTTTATTATGTTTAAATATTGGGGGAATAGCTACATTGAAGCTTGAAGCGTAAGCTTCTAATATGCACTTGCACTTACGCTACATGCAATGCACATGCATATGCACAAGCACTGTGCTACACGTGTAAAGCATGGTAAGCATGAGCACTTCTGAGACATACGCTCCTATTATAGCATCTGCTTTTTTTGAAGAAAATCTTCCTTATTAAATATCTTAACAAATAAATCCTGTGATCAACGATCCAATGATGCGTGCACATCCTAAATTGATTTGAATCATTTCAAATCTTATAGTTATGAACAAACCCTAAGTACTTCCCTCCTATAAATAGGAGCCCCTGAGGAGAAAAATATCCATCTTAAAATCTTGAATCCATTTTTTAAAAAAAAGCTTGGATCTCTATCTTCTTCATCCACCAAGAAATAGTTCTTAAGACCCGCGTCTCTACATCTTCTCAAAGAAACCCCAATCCCAACTAGGTAAAAATAATAATAAGAGACGTTTTTTTCTTGTAAAAGCATAGGCTTTAGTAGAATTTCGACTCATCATATGCAAGATTAAAAAATCTTAGGATTTATACCTTCTCTACGAAAGCATAGGCTTTCATAAAAGGATTGATCCTAAGATCTAAGATCTTGAGAAGAAAGCTTCCATTAAAATATGTTTTAAAACATGTAAAATCAAAGCATAGGCTAAACATGGACAAAGATCCAGAACCAAAGCATAGATTTCACAAATATGGACAAAATCCAGAAGAGGAGCATTTGCTCCAAGAACCGAAGCATAAGCTTCATAAATATAGACAAAGGTCCAGAACTAAAGCATAGGCTTCACAAATATGGAAAAAGGTTCAAAACAGGAGCATGTGCTCCAAGAACCGAAGTATACGCTTCATTGAAGATAATGTATTTTCTTGAAAAATATTAACATTCACAAAACTAAGACTTGCCTTAAAATCAGGACGCATCCCATATAAGTGCACATACCGAAAAAGCGAAAGTGCACCCAAAAGTTCATGAACAGAAGTTTCGACTTCATTGAGATCTAAGTTCTCTCGAAAGACAAACACCTTTCTCAAAATTGATGCGCACTATGCGCTGCGTCACATGCAAAACACGTGATCCAATATCAGGAGAGCACTCCATGAAGACATGCGCACCGCATGTAAAATATGTGCTCCAATACCCGGAGCGCACCCCATAAGAGAACTGTGCTGCGCATACATGCAAAACACGTGCGCAAGCGCTAGGCATAAGTGCCAACTTCAAATGAAACCATGTTTCACTGTGCGCCATGCAAAGGCACATGTTCCATGCATGTGCGGCCGATACCTTTTGCATCCCAAATGCGCAAGCGCACCTGATTACTAAACTAAAACTTGAAATTTAGCCCATTGACTAAGTCTCGAAGTCTATACTTCATATATGATCAAATGATCAATAGAGAAAAACATTCTTATGATATGACCAAATCGTTTAAACTGATCTTAGTTTTCAAATGAAACTAATGATCTTTAAATAGAGCATATGCTCTCTCGTGAACTGACGGACCACATAAATGTGAGAAATGCTACCTCACTGCACTCCTGTTGGTAAACTAAGATTCCAATGTGGACCCAAATCATAAAAATATATGTACGGATTTGGACTAGTCCATGCCCTACGAGCGAAGACAAAATTAGTCTTCGTATATAATTCAAGAGCAATCCTAAATAAACAAAATCCAAAACACACATATGAAGCTAAAAATTTGGAGTGCAGAAAATTGTTATCGTTTGCGATAATGTAATTAAGTGCAGGGGCTTGCACTTGCAGGAAAAATACATCCCCACAATCAATAAAGCTCTCATCCTGAGAGAGAATCTGAAAGTCAGTTGTATCGGTCGTATCTATCCAAACTTCCGATATACGGCGCTATAAATCAATTTAGTGTTTTCGGAGAGGTGGATAGATTAAACCTAAGCATCTATCCCCAAATTTAGGCAAGATGTTCAACACCAGTTCGTCTGACCGGTTTTCGGCAGTAAATAGATTCTGGCACTCCCGGTAGGATGTTTTTCTATTTTCACTCCACACTTCGTATGTCGTGTTTTCGCGAACAAAATCACGGTTTTTTTATATTTATGGTTGCCCTTGGATTTCAATATGTACTGAACCTGGTGTTCTCCTTCATATGCAAATCTCAATGGCATCCTCTTGCAACTACAACTGCAACGCCAACACCGTCCCATCCAAGCTGATATGGCCAAGACGAGCCTATTGGCTATAGTGCCCTCAAGTCAATTATTGAATCGTAGACACACGATTGTGATGATTGAGAGAGAACCTATACGGGGAGAACAGTCTTACTCGAGATGATAATACGCTATCTGGTTTTTCTTTAACATCATGTACAGCATTAAGTGGTATTACAGATCACTATTACATGTTGATAGAGCCCATATGATTCTTTCTTGACTACCAGTATTATGATGGCGATCATATACGTGGGAGCTGGGTGGTCTATAAACACATTCTTAAATATCCCTAATCGTGCGAGTATCGAGACTGGGCATCGATACTCTGGAGTAGACTAGTGTATACTTATTGAGACCCCGACGAGGGGCGGTGGCCGGTCTCATAAGCCATTGGTGTCAGCTAATCACCTAAGATAGTATACATGTGCTCATTGGGTTATGAGTACACCAGACGGACTTGCCGGGAATATGCTAGTTGTTATTATACCTATTGTCAGATAGCAGTTCTCTGGTGACATAAGTACAGGTTAGTCTGTCGACCTGAGATCGTCATTTGTCTCGTGTGAGTTCCTACTATGCTTTGATTACTACCCTAATATGGCTCAAAGGAGTCGTGCAAACAGTTTTTTGTTGGGTACAGTCTCGAGACACATGGAGGTAGTGAGCGGATCGTCGGGGATTCGTCTCTCCAGGTTTTAGGGGTTGATGTCACGTTGTGCACGGGTGGCCATCACCAGAAATCCGTTGCCACAGTGGACGAGAATTACTGATTTGGATCAGTAGTTTCTCAGTGGGTGATGGGCTTCATACCGGCACGAAATATCGCGTTATTAGGGGTCTGACATTATCCACCCCCTAAACCCAATATGCGATACTCTTAGACGAACATACCAGACTGTACAGAGATTGTCACGGACAGGCTCAGTAGGGGTTTCGATGAGCTTGCTCGTCGGCCTTCCTTTCGCTCAATATCTGGATAGCCATTACGTACAGCTAGTGTCGCTGACGTGCTTGTGGTTAAACCCACTGTCAGCGTATTGACGAGTTTTTAGAGTCCTACATAGAGGGTTTCTCTAGTTCTGGCGAAATGATGTAGTAGTCGTATCGGATACGTGCAAGGTTCCGATCGATCGATTGTACTTTATACCCGGACTTTCGATCGAACAGTTGATGATACTAGCCGGCTCGGATTTGAGCCGGATTATTAAATCAGGTATTGATTTAATAATTTACATATATATATTTCGATATGTATATTCTAGTATATGTTCATTGTGTTATTCTATCTCTTCGGCTATTTGTATTTCGATATGAATACAGGTATGTATATACTGTAGAATGTTATCTGTATTATTTCCGAAAAATATTCTATAAGGTGGACACCTCATTTTAGGGTTTGACCATTTATTTTAAATGGATAAATGAGATGGCATTGACTTGATGGGAGTATGGTGAGGACCATACTTGCATAGTGTGCATAAATGAATTATTAATTCATTTTTGCATACTATTCAAGTATGGGTTGTATATTTTAATTGGAAAACGTTTTGTAAAACCATTTCTAGTGTGAGTTTTTTTCCTCACTTGAAAACACACTTGGTTTTTTGGTTGAAAAAAAGAGATGGTTCATTTCTTGAGCTCTCTTCATCTCACCATTAGTATCACTCTCCTCTTGGTTCTCTTAAGTTTCCTTCACCTTCATCTTCCACCTCCTCTCAACCCTCGCATGTGTTGAGAATCATGAAAAGAGGTGAGATGAGATACATAAACACTTAGATCATTACATCCTAAACTTTCTAGATTAGAAACCTAGAAACCCTAGTTGCTTCATTTGCTTTTGATGTGGAGATACATCTCTCGGATGGATCATCTTCGACGGAGGAAGACCGACGGCCAAGCTTGTTCGAACACGCCTGAAGGAGCTAAGGAAGTTGATGGAAGACCGAATGACTTGGTTCATTCGGTATAACACCTCTAACCCTTTAATTTAGCTCTTTGTTATATGTTAGTATAGGTTTATGATTAGATCTCGAACTGGTTTTGTTTGCGTCAAAATTTTAAACGCCGGTTTTTGTTCTGAATTGGCCACGGTAGATGGCCAGGGCGCAGGCGAAAACCCAACAGAGCCATGACTCCGTTGCTCTACATCCCTACTGTCCAGCGGGCGCAAGAAATGAACAAGCTCTCTTTTAGGCAAATGCTCGCACCGAGGGTACCTCAGCGCCGAAGGAGGAACTTCAGAAGAAGTCAGTTTTCGACAGGCTGACAATCACTTCTACAGGCCTTTCCGAGAAGCCTGTCAAATCCGAAAGTTCAGTTTTCAAGAGGCTAAATTCAAGCTCTACAGGCCCATCAAAAAAGCCTGCGATACCAGGGAAATTAATCTTCAAACGACTGGCTTTCACAACTCCTGCTGGTCCAGCTGCTGCAAAAGAGCCTGTCTTCAACAATACTCGGCAAGTGGTTGACCGGTATAGCTTTTGTTTGATATCAAAACCTAACACCTGGATCCATTATGGACGAACCGACAATAGAACACACCTTTTGGTATCGGTTTATTTTAGCCGAAGTGTAAGTGAATGACATATATGGCCAGTATATATATATGAGCCGAAGACACCGTGTAGATGTAGAAAATTTTGTTTCTGAATTCTTGTTTGCCATCCTAAATACTTTTGTCTGGAGTGTTGTAGCTAGTAGGGTACATTTATTGATGAGATAGAAAACTAACCTCTTATGACCATGGATATACAGACAGGTTCGGCTTGTACCCATGATGGATATGGCCAAAGGCTCTTCGGATGAAGAATCAGATTGAGAAGATTTCCATACCGGTGTGGCTAAACTACTGCTTGGCTGGGGGCACTTGTGTTTGCAGAGTCCCTGAAGCATCAAATGCCGTACACACTAAAGTTAGTGTTGCTAGTTTATAGTATTTCAACATTCATGTATTCTCAATGATTTTCATTAATAGATTTTGAATACCTCTATACGCAGTCATAAGTATATTTTGCACATAGTATTGTTGCCTGACAATGAAAAGGCTTATATTTTGCACATAGTATTTTGCACAAAGTATTGTTGCACATAGTATTGTTGCCTGAAATTACAATTGAATGATACATCTCTAATACTGTGTGATCGATGCAGGTTGGAGACATATATTTATATTTGAACACCTATAAATGGACCGCCAGACATCATTCATCCCCATATCTTATCATACAATGAAACAAATTGTTTGTTAGTACAATTATAGCATAACATGGAGACATATTTAGGGGCCAAATTAATGTGCATGCATGTGTAGTCTTCATATGCAAATTGCTACGTGCCCTATATATGCTCTCTAGCTATGAACATAATGGGTGGTCGAGAAAAGCTCAAGCCATTCACATGGGGCACATAACCTCTCCTCTCCTTATTGAGCTATATATCTTAAGGACAAAAGTGGCCTTGATCCTCTTTTTTAACCCTTTTTCCAATTTTCTTAGTGTAAAGTGATTTGCTTTTGTTTTTATTTTTTGTTTTGTTTTGATTAATTAATATTTCTGTTTAGTGATAGAAAACTCTTTGTACTATAAGGGTTAGGTTGCAGTAACTCATCTTTTTGGTACCGGGCAGCACTCGAAAATTAGCATCAAATTTGAAGACACGTGATTTACTTAACTAAGACAATATGAGAAGGTCATATGTTGAGTTAGGTAACGATAGTACAGGAAATGAAACACCGAGTTATTATTTACCTTCGTTTTAGTCAAAAAAAGGAGAAAAAAATAGTACAATAAATTGAAAATATCAGATTGGATAACAACTTAAATACATGGCTTTGTAGCCCTCATTTCAAAAAGGTGGTATCTCATGTTCCATGAACATGCATATAACTAGCTGCAACAAATACTAATTAAACATACTAGCTAGCTTCCTTGTATCAAAATTAATTAACTATTTAATCTCAAGGCCCGATATTCAATAATATGATAATTTCAATTTACTTTAGTCTATATAAGAAAATTCAAGCATCGGACGTAATGAGCTAGCAAGATCTAATTCTTTTTTTCTTTTCTTTCTTTAAATTTTCAATTTCTAGCTAGAAACCATCTTAACTGATACATTAATTGGCTAGGCTTTTTGCCAAAGGAAAACTGTTCTTCAGGTTCTGATTTTTTTATTTGTTTATAGCGTGAGTCGAGCTAGCTACTTCTAATCCAAACACCTGGTTACTATATACATGTCAGAATACTTAATATGACAAACTTGATCATGTCAGGGCATAAAATATGATTATATATGTGTCTAAATTTTCAATCAGATATGTCACCTATGGTCCAAATGGACATGAGCAGGGACGGACTCAGAAATTTTGATGAGAGGAGGCACATCGACATCCATACATAATAAAGTTTTATTAAGCAATGCCAAATTTTATTTTGAAGATATGCTCAACAACATTGTATATTTATACTATCAAAATTTGATAATTAATTAATCTAGTATGATGCATATAATAAAATAAGGTTTTTATATGAATATTCTCATTATGTTAAGAAAAAATCTCTAAAGAAATCTATTATCTTAACTAAAGACCTTTATTAATCTTTGCAACCTTTTTATCCGTTGGACAATAACAAAAATCAAAATTAATAATGGGTTGCAGGATTTGAATTCATGACCTCTTATCTTGAAATCAAATGCATCACACCTGAGCTGCTCTTATTATTAATTTAAAAAAAGTAAATATATATAACATATATCTAAAAAATACCCTATTTCAATTGCAACCAATACTCAAATTCCCTCGCCCCCTCCCGAAATTTAAAAGGGGCCACGTGTTCCCTCGAACCTTCAAGTGGGTCCGTCCTTGGACATGCCTATATATATAGTCTAAGAAGGAATTAACCACCATCCTTGATAGTTGGGATATTTGCATTAATTCTATACCAATTTGGTACCAGGCCGCACGTCCCAAAATCTTTTTTTTTTTTCACTGGCCCGTAAGTTATATCCTATGCATACAATGCACAAAACACATCCACGCACTCCACATGTACACAAGCACACATCTCTCTCTCTCTCACACACACACGGGACCTAGAAATTTGCCCCGAAAGCGTTAAATTGTGGCCACTTCCCAACACCAGGGATCAAATCCCACACTCTTCTCAGAGAGGAAAGTTCCATACCAACTGAGCTATTGCTCATTGGTGGGCGTCCCAAATTATTGGTTGAATTGATTTAAACCCATATATGTACTAAAAGAGGAAACCATAGTGAAAACTTTGTAGACCATCCTCGCATTACCCTTTACATGCTTAGTCCAAATTCTCTAAGCAACAAGCATGACCTTTTTCCTTTCATTTCAAATTGATAGGTGGAAAAAAGGAAGAAAAGAATATAAGAGCTCGAAGAAGATAGTTTTTAGGGTTTTCAACTTGGTGAATATTGTATTGAAACTTACAGCATATATATACGATTACATGATGGAAAATAAAATCAAAATAGAATCTTTCTATAACCAATTTGGTAAGATTTGATTTGCCAGATTTAGATTTGCGACAGCTGCACTCGCGATGGGCAGACGTCTAAAAAATGTTCTTCAGACGTCTGCCGGCTCTCTTTTTTTGCTGAAGATTTATGACCAGACATCTGGCTCTTCTTCATCAGATATCTGGCTCCGCTCTGTTGTTTGGGCAGACATTTGCAAATGCTTGCCACGCCTTGGTCAGACGTCTGCCTCTGCTCTGTTATTTTGGCAAATGTCTGGCATACATATGCAACGCCTTCTTCAGACGTCTGCTTCTGTCTTAGGCACTTGTCACTAATATGCCCCCGCAACATTGAGGCTCCATTGGAGACTCCGATCTTGGAACGAAGTCTATGAAAGTGTATCTGTCCAAGTGCTTTTGTGAGGACGTCCGCAAATTGATCCTAAGTGCTAATATGGTGTACACTAATGGTGCCATCTTCGACGCACCCCCGAATGAAGTGGCAGTCAAGAGCAATGTGCTTCATTCGAGAGTGGAAAATTGGGTTTACACTGAGATAGGTAGCATCGGTATTATCTCCGTATAAAGAGGGTAGTTTTCTGAGAGTTATTTTGAGTTTATGGAGAAGATTTTTTACCCATAGTATCTCTGCCGTGGTACTCACAAGTGCTTCGTATTCAGCTTTGGAGGAGGATCGAGAAATAGTCTTTTGACGAGCCGATTTCCATGATATTGGATTCGAACCTAGGTAGAGTATGTAGGCCATGGTGGAGAAACCATCATCATGAATGTCACCCCAGTCATAGTCACTGAAGGCTTGAAGAGTTAGAGGAGACCCTCTGCGAAGGTAAAGACCTGATGGATTGTACCTTTAATATAACGAAGAACATGTTTGAGTGTCGTCCAGTGAAGTTCTGTGGGAGAGTGTATAAATTGGGATAGACGATTTACGGCAAAGGAGATGTCTGGCTAAGTGAGGGAGAGGTATTGAAGAGCACCAACTAGTTAATGATATGGTGTTATTTCGATAGAGGAAGACCCGTCATGGAGAAGGAGAGGGGTGGTATTATACATAGGAGTGGTGGTTTCTTTAGCACTGACCATAGAGAACTTATTCAGTAGATCAGCGATGCAGCGATGTTGGGATAAGAATAGACCTTGTAATGTGGGAACAGTTTCTACACCAAGGAAGTGATGCAGATCACAGTGATCCTTTAGAGAAAAACGTTGCCCCAGTTGATGAACAAAGGATCAAATGAATTGAATATTGTTACCAGTAAGAATAATGTCATCAACATACACCAAGAAGTTGGCGACGATAGATTCCTTAGAGTAGACGAAAAGAGACGTATCCGCCACGGAGTTTGTAAAACCGGTTTGAAGGAGATAGACTTTGAGTTCTTGATACCATACCTTGGACGCTTGCTTGAGACCATAGAGAGATTTGCGTAGTTTGCAGATATGGTTGGGTAGGGAAGAGTGGAGAAAGCCAGGTGGTTGAGCCATATACGCATCTTCATGGAGAGTGTCGTTGAGGAAAGTATTGTTAATGTCGAGTTGACGAAGAGGCCATTCATGGGAGAGTGCGTGGCATAGAACTACACGCAGGGTTCTCGGCTTAATAATGGGACTGAAGATGGCGGAATAGTCCTGGCCAGGGCGTTAGTTGAAGTCTTTGGCCACAATGCGAGCTTTGTATCGGGCAATGGTTTCATCTGAGTTACACTTGATTTAGAAGACCCATTTGCAAGCTACAAGATTCTGATTTGATTTGGGTACAAGATCCCATATTCCGTTCTTCATACGAGCATCAAATTCTTCGGACATTGCAACACGCCAGTTGGGATCCTTCGCAACTTGAGATACACAGGTTGGTTCAAGTGTTTGGGGTATAAGGTGATTAGTGGTATGGTTGATATATTGGGAGTTGAAATATTTAGGGTTCAGTTTTCATTCAGTGGTGGTTCAGAGATTTGGGGTTGGGGGAGTAGGGGAGAGTTGTGAAGAGGGTAAATTTGGTTGAGCAGTTGTTGAGTAGGTTGGGGAGGTAGGGTCAAGAAGGCTGGTGTTGGTATCGAGATTGGAAGGGCGAGGATTGTGAAGAGTCAATGGAGGGGGAGAGGTCTAGGGGTATGAGATGTTAATGATTGGGGTTTAAAAGGGGTTGGGATAGTTAATGTGTGGAGGATGTGAAGTTTGGTAAGTTGAATGAACATGATTGGTTGCGATGCTACGCCGGGGGAGTTTAAAAATTGTGGAAGAGCCTCTTGAAGTCTATTGCATAGGAAAATTGGTTTCGACGCATATGACATGACGAGAAATATAAATTTTGTGAGTGACGGGATCTAGACATTTATACGCAAATTGAGATATTGAATAATCTAGAACAATGCAGTGAGTGGATCTAGGTTGAAGTTTGGAGGAGGTGTACAACCTTAACCAAAGATAGCAAAGACACCCAAAGATTTCAAAACGTGTATACTTAGGTAGACGTTGAAAGAATTTTTCAAATGGGAACTGGAAATTAAGAACCAGTGTAGGGAGATGATTTATAAGATAAACAGCCGTTTGAAAAGTATGCCTCCAATACTTAGTGGGAAGAGAGGCTGTATGCAAGAGTGTGAGACTGGTTTCAACAACATGATGATGGCGACGTTCTGATGTGCCATTGTGTTCAGGAGTGTGTGGAGGAGTGGTAAGACGAGAGATACCATATGATGTGAGAATGGAGGCAAAAGATGTGTATTCACCGCCATTATCAGAGTATATTGATATGAACGGTAATTGAAAATATGTTTCGAAAAGTATTTTAAATTAGGAAAAGATGGTGGCAATATCAGATTTACGTTTCATAAGGTACAGCCAGACGTATTTTGAGCAATGATCAACAAAATTATGTAATAACGAAAACCATCATACGACAATTCAGTGGGTCCCCAAAACATTAGTGTAGATTAATTGCAAAGCTTTAAAAGAACGAAGTGAATTTTCAGAAAAAGGAGTTTATGACTCTTATTGCAATCATAAAAGTTACATTGAAAATTATTAATTACTAAGATATTAGACAATAATTTATTTCTCTTAACGATTGACTGAAGAATTCGACTGGAGAGATGACCAAGACGACAGTGCCACTCACTTATTTCTGATTTGGAGATAGCATGAATTTAAGGTTGGATGGAGCATGAGAGATAGTAGACATCATTATGGCTATCCCCGCGAAGAAGAGATGCCCCCGTGCGAAGATCCTTCACCAAAAAATAAGAGGGAAAAAACTCAAGTGAGACTGTGTTTGATTTACAAAATTTGATTACATAAATTAAGTTTTGAGTAATAGATGGTGCGCATAGAATATTATCTAAAAGAAAAGGATTTTGGGGAGACTGCAATGTTGTTTTACCAATATGAGAAATTTTCTTACCTGAACCATCACTTATGTTATTGGGACCACTGTAATCGGTGTAGCTATGAAGAGTCCTGACATCGGACGTAACATAATGAGAAACACCTATGTCCAATATACAGGAGGAAAGAGCAGGCTGGTTGTAATTTGTGATGTTGGCCAAAGGCGTAGAGAACGTCTGCGACAGATGTTGCGGTGGATTCATTTGCACTGTGTTCTCACGAAGGAAACAAGCAAGTTGACAACAATCGTTGGTGTTGTGACCGGGACGCTTGCTGATGTAGATTTTATTAGTCTCCAAATTTAACCGTAAGTATACAGCTTATCACAGTTGTACTTAAGAATCGTTCCCACAGAGAGGTGTGTTAACTACTTTTAAATTAAGTTAAAGAGTAAGATTTTTTTATACTAAAAAGAAGATCTAGGGTTTTTGAATTGCTTTTCTAATGTGGTGTTTTATATGATAAAACTTCTATTCTTTTTCCTAGGTTTAATTAACGATGTATTAACAACATAAAAGTATAGAATAAAATATTTGATTTAATCGTATCCCATCAGTTATATTATATCATTTAGATTTAATTAAAACCATAATTCTAGTTTACTAGATTTAATATAGGTTTAACCATCTATGTGTATTTGTAGGTCTAGAAACTATAACTACCATATTTTAGGTTTTCTCCTATATCAAATTAATAACCATTTTGAATATCTATGATTTATAGACTCTACCTTCCCTAATTATATTTCTAGGCGTCAACTATCATGAATCTAATTAATTTCTAGATTTCTTATCTATTCCTAATTTTTACTTAAAAGCATCAACTTTCCATTGTAAAAATTAGATTTTTAGATTAATAATAAAGAGAGAATAATATAGATCAGAATTGATATTCATATTACAGCAAGAATAAAAGGACAGTTGAAATACCCACCACAATAGATCTTAAATCAAAACCCTAGATGCAAAATTTAGCCAAGCATAATTAAAAATAAACTAAACAACTTTATTTAAAAAAATAGAGAACTTACAAGTGGTTGATCTCTTAAAAGAAAACCCTAAAGTTTATTACCAAGAGAGAGACATGAAATCCTAAGGCTATACATATGCTTATATAGGGCTAAGGAAACTTGGAGAACAAGTAATAAAAGATACAAGAGAATCAATTTGCTAACAATTATGAAAATCTAATATAATTGCTCTATTGAATGATGTTACGTATTTTCAGAATTTTCAAAAAATAAAACAATATATCTTAAAACGATATATGTGCCAAAACTATCGTGGCCATAAAAATTGAAGATGAACGGCCCAGATTATGCGGCTGAACCGCCGCGCCCATGCTTAAACTGCGGCTGCTCCGTGGTGCTTTGTTGGCTTCGTGGCACGAATTTTTTTGTGCTCGATTCTCTTGATTTGTTGATCTCTTTTTAGTTATCAGATCATGAAAATTATTCTCGTTACTTTGCAGTTGCGTGGATCTCCGAATTGTTCTCCACATTTGGCATATAATTAGGCAGATTTATTTGTTGCTTTTGATTTGATTTGGTTTCTCCAACTAATTTGTTGTTGTAATGATTGACTCAGCTCTATTTGTTGTAACCTTTGCTGATTTACAATGATATTCCTAAATTTGTTCCAAATTTTCAAATTGTCTTTTGATTTTTTGAATAATTCCCTTAAATCTCTATTGTATGCACGTAATCCTCATTTTAGGATAATTTTCGGTCTTTTTGCATCAAAACCCTGTTATCTGTAATAATTCAGAAAAAATACCCGGAACAACATAATATATGATAATAAAATGATAAATGGGTTAAAAATATGCAATAAATTATACCAATCAAATACCTCCACATTTATCTTTTGCTAGCACTCAAGCAAATCTATGGTTTCAAATTCTAACTAAACTAAACTACTCTCTAGCTAAATCCTACTCCTATTTCTACTCCTATAAAAGAAAATAAAGAAAACAAAAATAAGAAAATGAAAACTATATATAAATATAGGAATATATAAGAAAAATATGAAAAATAAGAGTTTAAACTTCACTAGATTTTCAGTCGTCATGAACCATGCCTTAACAGATTTTGATCTATACCGAAAATTGCTTCCTCAACATTCATCCAATCTTTCCTACCTATCTTGCTTCCAAATATGATCATATACCCCTACGTGTGTGTCAAATCATTTCTACACTCGGAGAATTCAATTCAAGCTCCCATATTCTTACCCTTCGCTCCCTATTACTTTTTAATTGACGGTCAAATTGATGGATCTGTTCCCATATTTTCATTCGACCGTTAATATTTCGTGAGACACTAATCAACCGATTACCGAATGTGATCATTCATTGGGTGTAAATAACAATATCCTAATTTTTCAACACCTAAAGCAGAACAAATGATCTCAAACTAGTTGGTCTAAGTCACTAGGCGATGAAGCACCCTTACTGAATTTTTTTTATGCTACCTTGATAATTGCAAGATAGTGTTCATTTTTTTGTAATATTAAATTTTTTTCCTTATTAGGGTATTACAGATAAGAGCATGACAAGTCTCTTCTACTATCCCAAATTTCAAGTTGTATGCATATGCATATAGTAGGGTATCAACATTCAAATGTTTGAACTCAAAAATAAGCTCCACTTATATCTTCTCAAAACTAATAACTCCTTCATGATACTAGCTTTTTGGGAACGGGCTCAGGACAACTTATTACTAGATCCATTTAACCATATCTTTTTATTATTTTTCTTAAAATCTCTCTCTTATATATATATTTTTTACATTTTCATTTCCATTTTAAAAATTTTAAAATTTTTTTCCTTTTTTTTGAAAGACTAAAAACTATGTACAAGACCACCCCCATACTTAAACTTGACAGTGCCCTCACTGTCAACCGCGACCCTTCCCTTGATCACGAACATGACTAAAAGAGCAATGATAAACATATGTTACAAATGTGGGGTTTTAAAATATTTTCAAGCGTATTCCGGCTCATGGAGATCCATGAGCTCCTCCTCTTGAATATCAGCATTTATTACTAATAAAATTATAATCAATATTGTAGCAATCCCAAAAATCAGAATTAACCAATCAAAGAATTTATCAATATACCTATGGGCTTGGTAAAACACGATAAGACAATAAGGCTCAAAATAAAATATCCATGAAATAAAATTTAAAATTTTATCATGTTTAAAACTGCAAGAATTAAATTGCTGTTTGAAATTTAGAATTTTAAAAATTTGCAATTTAATCCTAACAGTAGTAGATTTTTGTACAGTATCCATTTGACAATACATAGCATAAAACTTTAACACTACTACAAATAAGGGTTTCCCCTACGGATTTATCCGTAGGGGTAAACCACTTCCCCTACGGATATATACGTAGGGGCGAAAAAATACCCCGTAGGTGCAAAGGCCGCAGGTGCAAGTTGAGGCCCTGAACTTGCCCCTGCGGGCAAATTTTTGTCCCTACGGATTTATGTGTAGGTCCTGTTGTCCCTATGGATTAAGCCGTAGGGTATAAGATTTTATATTATTTACGGTTTATTTTAATATATTACTTGGACCTACGGATATGTCCGTAGGGGCATGTACTACCCCCTACGGATATGTGCGTAGGTACGTGTCCGTAGGGGCACAATATCAGGATTCCTGATATTTGGCCCCTACGGATAACGCCGTAGGGGAGTGGCAGAGGCCCCTACGGATATGTCCGTAGGGGCAATCCCAACCCCCTGGCACTGAGATCAGGGGGGAAATATCAGTTCCTGCTGATATTTTGCCCCTACGGATATATCCGTAGGTGCAACATATATACCTACGGATTAATCCGTAGGTACATATTGTCTGTATTTTTTTTTAAAAATGGGCTGCTTGATTTTTTCCCGCCCTGTGCACAATAATATATACATCAATCAAATCATATATTGCAGTATTCATAATCACATCTCACGCATATATATAATATACAAAAGAAACACAAAAACTGAATATGATATAAATACAAACCAATATCAATATCGTTTCAAAATGTAGTACAATGTGTATGATATAAATAAATACATGTTTCAAAAAATAAGAACCAAAAATCTACCCTAGCTCAGTCCAGCTCCACCTCTGAATAACGATAGAATAACGCGCGCCTGCTCCTCGGTCAATAAACTCTGCAATTCGTCGCGAGCGGGAGTCTGAGCGGCATGTGGAGCCGGCGATGTGGTCTGCGCAGCCGCCGTCGAGGTAGTCGCTTGCGGAGCCGCGGCTGCGGGAGTCTGAATGGGCGGTGGAGCTACAGGAGCTGTCTGCGGAACCGCAGCTGATGTAGTGGCTTGCGGAGCCGCAGCCGAAGGAGATGCATGTGGAGGCTCGGCTGATCTACCCTGTCGTGTCTGGACATAACGTGTGTAAGAAGCGTGTAAGAACTGTGTATTATTCGAATTCGTATCATTATTAAGTTATTTCGAAACACTGTTTGGATATCTAGTTTGGAAAAGCGTTGTTTATTTTAATTACATATGTATGTATGATTAATCAAACTTAAGTCTAAAACCAAATAAGCTCAAGCTACGTACTAATTATGGATATGTTGATATGTATATAATATGAAATGATATTTTACTATAAAGTAGTATACATACCAGCATCTCCTTCAACTCCTGAACGCTGGCCCTCAAGCTATCCAGTTCCTGATAGACATGCCGGTCACTGGAGACGGAGGAAGTAACCGCCGGGGTGGAGTCCAACCTCATATGGGCCCTGCTAGGGCCCAGTCCCCGGCCTCTCTCCCAACCTCCGTGGTGCCTTCCGTGTGCGGCATCCAGAACTGGGGTCAGCAGCCTCGGATCGTTCTGTCCGGTAAAATCGATCCCCGAGGCCTGGGCCTGCTCAACCACCCACTCCTACACCTACATTAAGCAGTAAAGTATAAGTATAAAATTTAAACTTGAACCTTCCAAAACTAAAATTTCAAATTTGGGTAGAAAAAATATTAACACTTACGCAGTACTCCTGGGTAGCGACGTCGGGATATCGAAGCTCGCCCGTGGCGGGATCTGTCGAGGTGCCGTGGACGGCAAGATATGCGGACAGCACGCTCGGTGTACCACCTGACGCCACGGTCCGAGATGTCTGCAATATTAGAAAGTAACTCTTAATATTAGAAATATTAGAGAATAACTCTTAATATTGCAGAATATTAGAGAATAACTCTTAATTTACCGATAACTCCATGGCTCGAGTAATGTTCCTCGAGCCACCTATGTAAGTGGGGCGACCCCTCTTCGCCGACTTCCTGTTCTCCGTTTTCTGAGCGGCCTGTTTCTGCACAACGCATTAACATTTAGTTTTCTAATTAAGAAACACAAAGAAATAAATTATATCATAAATAATGAATTAAATTTAAAATACGTACCTGTTTGCGTTGGGAGTCGAAATAAGCGCACAATAGAGGCCATGTCTCTACGTCGACTCTCGCAAACGCCGGAGCAGATAGGAGGGCCGCTCTCTCTGCCTCGGGGGTCGCCATCCACAGGGAGTAGCAGTCGGCCTTCAGCTCATTCCTGTTGTATCGGACCTTGGCCTGCATGTTCTTCATCAGGCCATTGTACAGAGCATGAAGGTCGAGCACCCTCCCCGGGTGATCAGGGTCGGCTACAGGCTGAAAATCGTAATCCAACTGAAAATACAAAAAAAAAACATTGTTATTAGATTGCAAGTGTTAATAATAAATATATTGGATAGATCAAATGAAAATATATATTAATACACACCCGAGCCTGATCAAAGAAGAGGGCGAATGAGCGCTGGTGCTGCTCGCCCCACTCAACGTGAAGTGGATAGTTCTTCACGATCCGGCTCTCGTCCCCCAAATACCGGCCGAACCTCTCGGCATGAGGACCGGTATAGCGATAGTCTAGGGTAAAAAATAGGGGGAATGCTGCCTCCCCCCTAGCTCTATCAGGCCTCAGCCTATGGGACTGATTCGGGCCTCGAGTCCCCCTCTGGGGATGGAGAGGCCCTGCGTCTGCACGAAATATCAAGACAATCAATAATAAGACAAAGTTGTTTTAAGAAATCAAGGTTAAACAAAAATTCAAGTGTGATATATACCTCCGGTGACTAGCGCACGAGCCTGGGCCCGAGCAGCAGCACGAGCGGGACGATAGTTCCTCCGGTGAGGAACAACCGGGGTCTCGGACCCGGACGCATCCCCTCCAACTATAAAATAAACATCGACGCTAAATTTCCATGAAGTTCATATTTATTCTATAAAGTATATGTAAAATGAATAAATATTTTAAATTTATTCATACTAACCTGCAGACGATGCGGAGGGTATGGAAGCGGCAGGAGTGGGCCCTGTGGAAGGTGTGGACGCACCACCTATAATTATACAATTAAAAATAGATTATATAAGTAATTGCAAAAAGAATGTGTAGATCAATAATATAACGTTCTAAATCAATATGCATGCACTATAGGATATATAAACATACCCGCAGGTGCGGTGGTGTCACCACCTACAGCTAGACAATAATAAAAATTGCTAAGTAAGAGCAAAAGGAATGTGTGTATTTATGATATAGCATTCTAAATCAATATACATACACTATATGATACATAAACATACCTGGAGGAGCGGGGGTGGCCTCTGTCCCAGATGTGGACGCATCACCAACAACTAGACAATCAAACATTGACAATATAAGTAATTTTGACATAAACATGCATGAATATCTGTAATATTACATTCAAAATAGATATACGTGCAGTATACCTGGAGGTGTGGCCAAATCAACACGGAAGGAGGCATCCGAAGGGGTCTCCGATCTGGGTGCAAGACCGGCCCTCTGAAGCTCCCTACGGAGCTCTCCGGGCGGCAGAACCGCTCTGCCTCTGCCTCTGCCGCGGCTGGAGCTCCTGCCGCCCCTCGCTGCTCCCGACATCGTCATCAAATCTAGATAAACGGTTCGTGGACGCATTAGACAATCATTAAAAGTATCGACTATATATGATCTAGAGCGTAAAATGTGAAGTAATAATATAACATTACTGATAACCTTTTTCGTTTCGTGGGCGCATCATACATATCTACTTGGATTTCATCGTCGATGTCATTTCTAACCCACGTAACTTCATGATCGGTCGAAGACAACCCGTCCTTCGAAACAGACGGTCGGAGCACTTTAAGCCTTCTCTCTTCTTCGTCCTCATCGCTGTCCTCGTATTCTGGGACATCGTAGACATCTCTAGGTTTCCATCGGCATACAACACTCCACCCCGCATGCTTCAAACACTGTGAGTAGTATACTTGGAACGCTTGGTTCGGAAAGATAAACGGATCGTCCTGACCGTAAAATCGAAGTGTGTTCACACTGGTCAATCCATATTCATCTTTCCAAGTCCCAAGACTGCTTCTCCACCTGTCCGTATCGGTTCGCGGATCGTACCAAGTACACTGGAATATATAAAAGGGGTCTGATCGTCCGGGATAGTGGATGCCGAGTATACAATTTAAGTACCCATAGTAAATCACACCGTCCGATCCTACCGTCGCTATCCCACTATTCTGAGTGGTTCTAGATATTTCTATATCCTTAACTTCGAATTTGTATCCAAGGACACCAAATCCTTTGTAATATGCAACCTCCATACTAGGAAATTGAGCTAAACATCTTGAATCACTCTCAAATGATGCAGACAAGTTCGGATCGTGGATCTAACAAAACAAATTTTAGACAAAATACATAACGATACAAGTTTAGATTAAAACTGATAGAAATAAAATGTTATTCGAATAACTTACATGACCTGTGACCCAATCACAAAAATTATCCTGATGGTATTTTTCCAAACGTTCTTCGTTCCAATCAGGATGCCCCTCACGTACCTCGTTAAAATGAGTTCTGTTTTCGACAAGTAATTGTGACATTAATATTATGTCATTTCATACAAACAAAAACACAGATATAACAATTAATCCAAAAGAACTTACTCTCTAATTTGTTCAAGATATGCGCAATTAAGCAAGATAAACCGGTATATCTTGTTGATAAACATAGTGTCTACCCTCTTATACTCGGCTTTACCATATGGCCCGTCTTGAATTCTTCGTGGTCGGTTAAGCCTTGTCTCAATGTTCTCGTCCAGATAGCGGGAACAAAATGTGGTTGCTTCATCAAGAAGATAACCTTGCATGATAGAACCCTCTGGTCGATTTTTATTGCGTATATACTTCTTAAGAGTGTAGAGGTACCTAATGAGAATATGTTGAATAAATAAATACGGGCATACATGACAACAATAAATTTATAAATTGCGCGAAACGAAAAATTACACGTACCTCTCGACGGGATACATCCATTGATATTGTACTGGTCCGGCTAACTTCGCCTCAGTTGCAAGATGAACCGTCAAGTGTATTATGATATCGAAAAATGACGGTGGGAAAATAAGCTCAAACTTGCAAAGTATCAACGCAATAGAATTTTCTAATTTATCCAGCGTCGCAACCTCCAGTGTTTTAGCACACAACTCCCTAAAAAAACAACATAGGTCGTTGATTACTAGACCAACCGAGTCGGGGAGAGAAGTCCTGAGGGCTAATGGAAGAAGGTGCTCCACGATAACATGGTGATCATGACTTTTCAGCCCATCGATCTTGCCCTTTACAATTTTATTTTCTTGCTGAATGATCCTGAGAAACCTGTGGGCACTTTCAAATCATGCAACACCTGCAGGAATCTTTTCTTCTCCGGTTGTGACATATGATAAGCGGCATTGGGAAGTACAAACTTGCCCGGTTTACCCGCTACCGGTCTAGGGTGCAATTCACTTCTTATTCCCCACTCTTGTAGATCCATCCGAGCATTCATGTTGTCTTTCGATTTCCCGTCTTTACACAGAAGCAAGTTAAGTATGTGCTCTGATACTCCCTTCTCTATATGCATGACGTCCAGACAATGACGCACTGAATTTGTAGACCAGTACGGAAGCTCGAAGAAAATGCTTAGCTTGTTCCAATATTGTGGTTTGACCTGTTTCGTCGGATCCATCCCGAAGGTCACGTTATTGTAACCATCCCATTTAGCAGTCACGTCCTCTCCGGATAATAGGGATGGAGCTCCAAGAAGCTCCTGATGATCATCAAAGTGAACCGTGTCTAACCTGTAGGGGTGGTCTGGAGGCAGAAAACGTCGATGGCCGCAATAACAAACTTTCCTGCTAAAATTCAAAAATTTTGATGTTGTGTGTTCATGGCAATGAGGACATGCTTTGTGACCATGTACAGACCAACCTGATAGCATTCCATACGCAGGAAAGTCATTAATTGTCCACATTAAAGCCGCACGCAGTATGAAGGTTGTATTTGTGTTTGAATCATATGTCTCTACACCATCAATGAACAAAGTTTTCAGCTCCTCGATCAGAGGTCGGAGATAGACGTCGATATTGTTCCCCGGTAAGTTTGGTCCGTCGATAAGAAGAGGCATCATAAAGTATGATTGGTCCATAGCCAACCAAGGCGACAGATTATAAATTATCATTACAACGGGCCATGTACTGTGACTTCCAGCCATATAGTTGAATGAGCAAAAGCCATCGGTAGCCAGTCCGAGCCGGACATTGCGAGGATCACTACTAAATATTGCGTGCCTCCTATCGAAATCTTTCCATGCCGGTGAATCGCTTGGATGGCTCATTTTTCCATTTTCGCTTGGAGGAGCACGATGATGCCAAATCATTGCCTCGGCTGTTTTCTTGCACCTGAATAGCCTCTGTAGCCTCTGTGTTATGGGAAAATATCGTGCTATCTTCACAGGTATATCAGGCTTCTTATCAGAATCTTTCGGCTTATACCTGGCCTCTCCGCATGTTGGACACTCTTTCAAATCTGAATTCTCTTTTCGGTACAACACGCAATTTTTAGGACATGCTTGAATCTTCTCGCACTTTAGACCCAAATCAGACATCATTTTCTGGGCTTCGTACCAGCTTTCGGGCACATTATTTCCCGGAGGCATAGAATCTTTCAAGAACGAAAGAAGCATTGTGAATGACTTGTTGCTCCATCCATTTAGGCACTTAATTTGGAAAAGTTGGACGAACCATGAGAGGGTGGAATACTTCGCATTCTCATAAATTGGTTTCCTAGCATCATTCATAAAATTTTCATATTTATCCACACGCGGTCCTTGACCGGAAGGAATGTCATCTTCGGTACGAATAGATTCACCTAGGGCAGCCTCTACCATATCCTCCATTTCTTCTGATGGAAATAAATTTCCGTCTCCTGCCGTATTACCGAATTCTTCTTCTTCTCCTGCCGCATTATCGTGTTCTCCTTCTTCTTCTACCGCAGTATTGCATTCTTCTCCTTCCCCGTGATATTTCCAAGTTGAATAAAGTCTAGTAAACCCATGTTTTACAATATGAAGCTCTGCCAATTCTACCTTCTGCCAGTACTTATTGCCACATCTATCGCACGGACAGAGAATCTTCTCTATTATGATCTTATTATGTGCTCATGCAAATTCAAGGAAAGCAGCAACTCCTGCGACAAACTTAGGTTGCATACGTTGTTTCCAATCCACATACATCCAGTCCTTAACTCTGACGTACTCATGGGCCATGTTAGACTGAATAACATATAAATTGTAGGTTATGCTGACTATATTGAGAAATATAAGAACGGGATAGTTACTGACAAAGGAGAAAATCCGTGTATATGCTTTGTGTGTGCGTTTGTCGTTGAAAAGAATAAATTATCGCACGTTATGTTAACCGATAGACGGGGACTAAGTGGCGCTTTTAGTTTCATATATGAGTATCGATGGGAATATGAAGGTTTCATATTATCATATATTTGTTTTAACCCGAACATCTCGAATCGCTCTCTAATTATGCGTTTGTATGTATGTGTTCCGGCTGTCGGGGGTAGGCTTCTATCCCATTAAGAATGTATAGAGTGAACGCCCATCACTTGTGATTTCAACCGTTTCGAGTAAATTTCGGCAGCACCTCCCCGCTGTTCTCCGAGTACACTGTAATAGAATAGATAATCATTTCAAAGCTGTGAAACAACGTTGAAATGAACATCTAATCTATCTTTGTACACGGAGAACCAGCGGAAAGGTACCGACGAAATATCTCGAAACGGATGAAAACACAAGTGAATGAAGGCGTTTGCTTTATACATTCTTAACTTGTCCACACGGGACAAATCTATGGGTTACCATACGATTGAATTTTCTCGTCGCGTAGACTATACGACGGTTGTTAGTATCGAGCTATACTGTCCAATATTTAACAACCTTCGTATGGTTCTAGGTCACAACGAGCATCGCACGTATGTTAACCGATAGACAGGGACTAAGTGGCGCTTTTAGTTTCATATATGGGTATCGATGGGAATATGAAGGTTTCATATTATCATATATTGGTTTTAACCCGAACATCTCGAATCGCTCTCTAATTATGCGTTTGTATGTATGTGTTCCGGCTGTCGGGGGTAGGCTTCTATCCCATTAAGAATGTATAGAGCGAACGCCCATCACTTGTACTTTCAACCGTTTCGAGTAAATTTCGGCAGCACCTCCCCGCTGTTCTCCGAGTACACTGTAATAGAATAGATAATCATTTCAAAGCTGTGAAACAACGTTGAAATGAACATCTAATCTATCTTTGTACACGGAGAACCAGCGGAAAGGTACCGACGAAATATCTCGAAACGGATGAAAACACAAGTGAATGAAGGCGTTTGCTTTATACATTCTTAACTTGTCCACACGGGACAAATCTATGGGTTACCATACGATTGAATTTTCTCGTCGCGTAGACCATACGACGGTTGTTAGTATCGAGCTATACTGTCCGATATTTAACAACCTTCGTATGGTTCTAGGTCACGACGAGCATCGCACGTATGTTAACCGATAGACGGGGACTAAGTGGCGCTTTTAGTTTCATATATGGGTATCGATGGAAATATGAAGGTTTCATATTATCATCGAGTATCATATACTGAATATCTCGAGTCGCTCTCTAATTATGCGTTTGTTGTGCATTCGTGTTGTATGTGTAACATGATTTTAAACCATTGAGATCAAGATTGATAGAACTGATCATCCTACATTGCAACAGCATTCATCAACCAAAAACTATTATTGCAATGGTATACATCTATAACAATCAACAATTAAAACTACAAATATAGGATACTGATATCATAAAGCGTTATGAGACACGTCATCTGCCACGTGTCGTGATCATGGAAATCGCTAATATTGAGCATCATCAAGATTAGATTATGGTTTTGAAGCAAGTTATTGAGCATCTTGGATTGATTGTCAAGTGTTGATTTTTATTTCAACACTTGACAGAATGAAAATCATAAATACAGTTGCAAAATGTGTTCCTCAGCCCCATAAAGTGGATCTTAACAATCCAGACAAGACCATCATTGTTCAAATTGCCAAGGTAGACATAATCTCAGCAGTTATTTACGGTTGCTAGCTTGTATTGCTTGTTGCTATTCTTTTTTTTCCTTGCCCTTTCTTTCTTTCTTTGGGGGGGGGGTTGTGTTTGAAAGGTTTTAACCAACTCACTGCTATTTCTAGGCAATGCAGGAATATAACTAGTTTTATCTCCCAAAAGAAAGAGCTTCAGGCTTCATGCGTCAAGCGATGTGTATAATTATAGGATTTTCTTGCTAGCGGTTCATTTACAACTATTCTTTAGTCTATATGCCTAGCATCTGCTACTAGATATTACATCTTGCATCAACACCCCGCATCATAAAATCAAAATCGATTATTTTTTTCTTGAGCTTTTTCTGATTTTCTACCATCTGTGTCGAGTAAATTATGATTCCCTGAAATTTCAGATGGTATTGTGGTACTAGGATGAACCCCAGCCCCACCGTAACCCTAACCCCAGCCCCACCGTAACCCTAACCCCAGTCCCACCCCACCAGCAGCCGAACCCCAACCCTAACCCTACCCCGACCCCGACCCCGACCGCCACTGCCACCGCGACCCCTGCCCAACCCCAACTCGCGCACGCAACCCAGACCCAGCAATGAACCCTAAGCCTAAAATAATCCAAACATGCTTTAATTTACCTCGAGATTTATACCTGAACGGCTGCTGGTGGGCTGGAGCGACGACGGTGGCGATTTGGCGACGAAACCGGCGGTGGCGACGACGGTGGCGACGAAACCGGCGGTGGCGACGACGGTGGCGACGGTAGCAACGACGGCGACGACGGTGGCGACGATTTGGGCTTTTTTCTCGCGCGCGATTGAGAGAGAGAGAGAAAGTGAGCGTAGGCGATCGATTTGGGCTTATGTTAAAAGGATATTTACTTGCCCCTACGGACATACCCGTAGGTCTTTTGCTTGCGCCTCCGTAGGGGCAAACACCAAATTAAGAATTAATATTTTTATTCTTGGACGTCTGTGCCCGTAGGGGCAACCTTTTTGCCCTACGGATTAATCCGTAGGGCCAAGTTAAATCTGCCCCTACGGATTCCAATATCCGTAGGGGCAACCCTCTATTTTACCAGTATAAGGGGTTTTGTCATGCCCCGCTTCCCGGTGTACAGGTAAGGAAACGTGATGGGGCTCGCTACGTATTTACTCAGAAGTAAACACGCTAAGTGTAAATAAGCAATATAATAAAATACACAAGAAAATGACAAGAGATGTAATTGAACGACAACTTTTATTGATTAAACATTCTTTACAATACAACTGGAAAGTAAAATACAATTCTGGAAAGCAATGCCTAAACAATGGCATGAACTGAAAGTAAAGTAAGTATAAGTAAAGCTTAATGGTCGTGCTGCTCAGTGGTCTACTCCAAGTGCTCCTGGCTGGTCTCGAACTCCTCAGAGTCAGGTCCTCCTAATAACATTCCAAAGAAAGAAGAGAAACAGGAATGTCGTCAGCGAACAATCGCTCGGTAAGTCCTAAAGAGATAGAAATAGAATAGACAGATAAAAGGATATAACTGGTATAAAGTTTGATTGTTATGCTAACGCAGTTGTTTGTAACTTGGTACAGAATATGCCAGTGTATACGAGATGAGTCCAACTTACACCATGGACTATGGTAATCCGCAGTACAAGGCTCCGTCGATAAAACCACGGAACAACGGTAATGGATGCATAGTACGTCTTTTAATGACCATCTCGTGCTACTTTTAACACATTCCATGCCAGTCTACCCCTTTAAAACCCCGTAATGTCTTTTGTATTGATTTGTATTGTTTTGTTTAATAGATGTACGATTTGCCGAAACCATGATATCAGTAGTTCATGTAAATGGAAATGATATAGACGGATAGTCATGTAGACTAGTCAAATGTATATCTATGGTTCGGTCAAATCATGTTCATATTGATATAGATTGAATTCTGGTATAAATGGATTCATGTTGAATTGGAGTTATACTTGAATCATATTCAAGGATAGATTGATTGATTTCATATTAGGCTGAGACTCTATCTGAGTCAGATACTTTAAAACGAATTGAAGTCCTGAATTAGTTTTGGAGTTATCGGTAACTGCTGCACATGGACGGCATGATTTGTGTCTTTTTCCAAGACAATTACCGTATTGATAACACCGTTTTTAGGTTATCTACCTTAGATAGGCAAGCACCCATATTCTCCGGCTCTCTGAGGCTCAATAGAATTGGTCCCGTTTAAACCTATATTTACTAAAGTCCTTATTGTAAATTAATATAACTTGAGGGGGTTTTATGAAAAATAGTTTTGATATATTTTCAAAATAAATCTCAAGTATTTATTTATCGTCTTTAGAGTTTTCATAGTTGTAATTTTTATAAAATGAAATATTCCAGTGGATACAAACCTAACTTTGAATAGTATATGGTATTTTCTTGTAATTTGATTTGTGTTGAATGTGATGGTATTTTCATGATCTTTTGTGATTCTTTTCTTTTGATTAGGAAACATGGAATATATATTATATTTAAAATAGATATTTTGATAATATATATATATATAATTATAAAAATAGATTTTGTTAAATAGAAATCACGTTTTCTTAAAAATTGTAATAAAAATTCCATCGAGATCGAATGCTCCGTGAGGAGGTCTGCATACCGCTCTACTAGTCCCGCGAACGTGCGATAACCCACACCATCCCGATCGGGTTCCCCAAAATGGGTTATAGAGACTTATTTGCAAGGAATTAATTAAAACAATTTAAAGAATACGAGTTTTGATAGTTTAAGGTATTTTAATGTAAATTGTGTTTTGTCTCACAAAAATTATTACAAAAGCCATCGTGCTATGTCAAAATGAGTGTTGTTATGAGGTAGGTCATTACCTCGTGCAATTTCTAAAGGTAAAATGAGAAAAACGATAAAATAATGTCGTATGTAAACTAAGTGGTATTTTACCGTAAAAGTTAAATAAAAGTTGTTTAACAATATATTTTGAATTGAAACTTGTTCCAAATGTTATTTAATGGTTAATAAACAATATATAAAAAGATGGTAAATTTGTTATTAAGAAAAATTGTGTTTTTAATGAAATTAGAATCGAAAGTCGGAATAACTCCGCTTCCGACGAGTTTTGAAAATAGGATTCTATTTACTAGAGAGAGAAGAGGGAAGAGGGGACTTAAAAGCTTAGGGTTTATCGGAGAGGTAAAGGAAAAGGTTTGTGGTCTTCACAAAGTCGCGGGGTTGCCGAAAATGCTTCAAATCCTCGCTGGAACTTTGACCTTGGCTAACTCCACTTGTACAACTTTTGACTTGGAAATTTTAGAGAGTTTTGACAAAGGATTTCTGAATGAGGAGAGACAAAGTGTAGATGAGGTATTTATAGAATAGAATTAAGGTTTAGAGTGTGAATAGAAAAATAAAAAAGTATTAAATCTTGGATTAAAGAGGTGAATTAACACTCTATATTAATGTGCAAGGAAAACAAACAAAATAGGAGTAGTGGGGAGAGTCCAAGGGGTGTAGGGAGAAAAATTTGGAGGCAATACCTATAAATAGAATCTCGCCGGTCCAATCCGAGGGTGGGGGTGTGGGATTGCTTCCACGTATCCTCTGCTGTTCATATGTTATTTTCCACATATTTGTTTTAAGTGACTTTTGATTTTTACGTGTATTGCACGTGTAAACTTTTGAGCTTCTAAAAGTTTAAAAGAAAAATCAATAAAAATAATATGTGGCTGGGGGGATTTGAACATAGGGGTTATGTCACAGCAGTGCAAGACTTTACCAATGAGCTACAAGTGTTTTCTTACTGTTCTAAAGCAATTTAATTTTATAACTTGTGCTCAGGCTTAGGTACGCCTTTCTGTACTTCACAAAAAAAATTGTACAGAAGTTTTAGGGTTGTTACAGGTTTAATTGATGTTCAATATAATATTCCTCTTTTACATGCAAAGTGTTAGAATATTGTACGCAAGATTCACCTAAATTTAAGAGTTCATCCTTAAATAATTCCTCAAAAGTTGGCTCATAGAAATTCATGTTATCCACCATACATTCATCTCCTCCCACCATAAGGTAGTTATACGGCTTTCTTGACCATAACCAAGGGTCGTAAGGGTGGGTTTAATTCAATCACGAAATGACGGGTTGAACTTGGCTAGCGCTTATGATTTGTTGACCATAGCCAAGATCATAAGTTGCAAGGGGTAAAACAAATATTGGGAATTCCAAGTGTTGAAATTTGCAATGAGATTACATACCTTCTATGAGATAGTTGGATCCCGATACCCACTGCGAATAAGAGTTACTCCTGGGAGGGTTTTCCACTTTACAATTAGCTGATCCAGTAGGTGTCTAAGAAAGGTGTTAACGGGGTTATGTCCCTGCGGAAACGAGGTTATTTAATTAGTTCCATGCGAAAGCACGGGGAGACTCCTTCGGAGACCGATTCACGAACCTGTAGGGTGTAATTAATCCCGGCTAATCTTACCTTTTAAAGTTTGAAGGAAGATTTGATAAAAATAGTGGGAGCCATCCTGATTAGATAAGATAATAACCAATTTAATCTTGTAAGAGCGCAGGTTAAAGTGTTTTCTTCTCTCTCTCCAGGTAGCGACCATGACACGCCTTAATCAAGATAATAATATGGATGTATTGACCGAACCCGCTTATTATACTGAGCTGGGGAACGTTGGTTCCGCTCTATCTTACGACTGTCATAAGTTTGAGCAGGGGATAGGAGAATGCACAGATTCCCATGCTGGCAGTTGTATGTATGCCCTAGAGGCCATTATTGTACATATTATGTATATTATAGTGGATACTTGGACATATATATAGGGAGGACTTTCTTGCTCGACATGATAGTATGCTATCTGGTTACTCTTTATCTTAACATGTACACTTATTGTCTTTCTGTTACATGTTGATAAAGCCCTTAGGATGTGTACTTGACTACCAGGATTATGATGCAGATCATACTAGTGGGGCCAGGGTAGTCTGTAAGTACATCCTTCAATTGTTCCTAGTCATGGGAGTATCGAGACGAGGCATCGATATTCCAGAGTAGACTAGCGTATACGTTTCTTGACCCATATGATGGGCGATGGATGATCCCACACCCATTGGTGTTTGACATCAAAGATTTTATACGGGTGCTCAGTGGAGACTGGGCACACTGAACATGACTCACCGAGAACTCCTAGATGGTATTATACTTTACGTCAGATAGCAGTTCTCTGGTGACACTGGTACAAGTTAGTCTGTAGACCCGAGATCGTCATAAAGTCTTGTGTTATTCCCACTGTGATTTTATTTCCACCTTACCACGTTCAAGTGAACATGCAAAACGGTGGTTTTTGGGTACAGTCCCGAGTCACATGGAGGCAATGAGCGATAGGAGGGGATTTCGTCTCTCCCGGTGTTGGGGGTTGATGTTGCGCTATGCTCGATTGGCCATAACAGGAAATCCCTGGCCAGGGTTGTTGAGATTTACTGGTAAGTGTTATCAGTAGTTTCTCAAACAGTTATGGGCCTGATATCGGCATGACTTATCAAGCTATTGGGGTCTGACGTTTACCACCCCCAGGCTGGATATGCGACATATCAGACGAAAAGTCCGGACTGTACGGTAGTGTTACTTATTGGATTCACAGGAGTATGAGCATACTTGCTTGTTGATCTTCTGATCGCTCAATACCCGGGTAGCCGTTACGTCCAGCTAGTACCGCTGACGGCTTGTGGGTGACTGATATGATCATCACCTGCTGTCGGCGTATTGCCGAGATTTTAGAGTCCTACACAGAGGTTTCCTGGCTCAGGCGAAACGAAGTAGGAGCACATATGTGATATGTGCGGGACAAAAATTAATACGCGTATGTGATACCGTATTTTAATTTCGTGATATGTGATATCGGTCGGTTATATGTGATATAGCCATGTTATCGAATTAAATGTTGATTCGATAAGTTGATACAAATAATATTAGTCGGTTATATGTGATATAGCCGGATTATTAAATCAAGTGTTGATTTAATAATTTAATGTATGATTATATATTTGATATATTAATTTTACATTAACTAATATTAGTTCACTTAAGCATTTCTTTTTCTCACATTTACACTTAATATATATGTGATATATATTATTGTGTTTATTTTTGTGTCATGCTTGATGATACATCAAACATGGGTGTATGCGACTCACACCATGCTTTATATAATAAGGGTTATTATTTATTTAAAGTAATTCATAATTAGGTGGAAATTGGTCATGGCTATGAAGCTTGTAGAAGCTTGTGGTAACCATTGACTTAGTCCACTAATTTTGTTTTACTTAAGATATTTATTAACCAAACCATTATCTTAAGCCATGGTTAAGTCTCTATATGAGTTATATGAGATATTATCTCACACATGGTTGCTATTCTCACTCAATTCATTCTACACTTCATCTTCTTCTTCATCTCAAGAAAGCTCTCTAGTTTTTCTTGAGGTGAAGAAATATTGTGAGAAAAATAATTCTAAAGTGAGCAAAAATCCTGCTTCATCAACCTACACTAGATTAGCCATTTAGTTTAAGTTGTTTGCTTCACTAATTCCCAATTAGTGAAGAGGTAGGTTGAGTTAGAGTCTCCTCGACATAGATCATCTTCGGACTCGAAGAATTCAAGCAAGCTTGTTCATTTCGCTTTGTGGAGCCTGAGTTGAGTCTGGGAGATCGCTACTTGGAGCGATGGGACTACTACACGGAGCTTTAAAAGTGAAGGACCGGTCTACAAATATTGTATTCCTCATTCACTTAGTGTAATGTTTGATTACATGTTGCTTTACCCTAATTCCTCTAGTTAGATCCTTGGTTAGGGTTCTTTAGCACCTTAGAATTTTTTAAAATGGAATGGTTGATGCCTTCCGAAACCTAGTGAGGATGCTACGGAACCCATCAGTGGTATCAGAGCCGAGCTAGAGAATTAGACGATATTAGTAGAATTATGAAACCGAAACAACTCCGAAACAATCAAAACAAAACCCTAGTTTCTGTCAAATTTTCCAAAGCTTCGAATTTTTTAAGCAATAGCAGAATGTTACATGAGATGTAGCATGAACACCAGAGCAAAACAAGCCATTTTCATCGGGTTTGACCCGACGAAACTTGTCCAAAAACCGGTTTTAGTTAGTTGTTTGGGCTTCGTTTTGGTTTGGTGTTCCAGGCTCTGAGGTTTGGTGTTTCAGGTGTTGTTTGTTTTTACTAAGATTGCATGTGATGTTATCTTAATGTAAAGGCAATTCGGAATGTTTCGTAGTCATAATTTTAACATCGTTTCGGGTAATTTAGAAGACGTTAAAAAGTTCGAACGAATATCAAAAACACATTTTTCACCCCTCTCTGGAAAATATTCCAAAAGTTGGATTTGTCCAAGTTTAAAATATTCAAAAATCATGCAAGTAATTCTATGGACTCTCCAGAAGAACGATACCCAAACTCGACTCTTTGACCACGGAACCGCGGACAAATCCTAGGGTTTACGGCGGTTCCGTGGCGCTATGAGTGAGGCATGGATCGTCCCTTCTACGGCTGGTCCGTAGGTGTTGTGGCATGTTCTGAGTATTTTTTAATCTGTGCTCAAGTGTTGAGCTCTCTAGGAAATTTTGGGTGTTTATTGATTCGATCGAAATGTTTAAAATCGTCTAGCTATCTGTGAATTGTGATATAATATTTGGAATCCACAATAATTAGTTTTGTGAAAACTAATTTGAATTTTGTAAACCTAGCAATTTAGTCTCATTTGATCAGTTGCTACGGGGTTTTTATATGGATCAAAACTCTGTCGCAATCACGTAGTGTACGTGGATACTCGCCGGGTAACATTACTAGATAGCCATGCCCCATAGCCGCGACCAAGTGACTATAGAAGAACCCCGTTGCCAAAAGTATCCTCCCGGGTGCTCGCGGCCGCGGTGTTCTTCCTAAGTGCACTTCGTCGACGGCATCGGGGGTGCGGCCGTCTACTAATATTTCCGACGAACATTCGATCTGGTTGTCAGAATATTGTTGAATTACCCGACTGGTTATTGAAAAGTGTTTTCAATATCGAGACTAAAATGCAGGGTTTATAATTGTTAGGCATGAAATTCGGTATAATTGATATTCCGGATTTATGATGTCTAAGGAATTCATTTGGTTAGGCATGAAATCCGAAGTATGTGATATTTCGGGTTTATGATGTCTAAGGTGGTTGCGGATTCCAATTGTTGTAGTTTTCACTTTCTTTTCTGCGACCGTAAGTGTAATATGTGGTGCATTGCCGGTTTCGTTGCTATATGTCAACGATAATTGGGATACGCATATTTACTTACGTTGATGACATGTGATGTTATGTGTTGCTGTGATATGTAATATTGGATCGTCGTGTTTGAATAGCCGGGGGTTTTTGCGTGAGATGAGAGTTTTTTATTTTCATTAATGTAAAAACTTGTATGTAATATTCTTTTATTGGGGCACTTCCGGATTGAGGATGATGTCACCATTGATGTATATTATTTACTTTTCCGCATTAGGATAGAACCAAGGCGGGGACCATAAGTAACCGGGTTCTAGAGTCCAGTAGGAGACCATCTCGAGGAGTCGAGACCGGGTCTCCTAACTCTAGAATTGGTAGGGTTGCTTGCCGCTCTCGTAGGGGTCTAGGGATGTGGGATTGGCTATTCATCACGACCGTGGAATCCGTGTTTTTTACTGGCTTAATTTAAAATGCGGAAATCCTAGTATCCAATATTTCATATGTTATCTTCTGCTGCTGATATTCTGTGATGTGATCACTTTATATGATGAGACGAATGTTGTTATTATATATATAGTATATAATAAACATTGCTTATGTTTTACACCCGCACTAGTCCCGTCCCGCTATGCCGTTAGTTAAGTAACCTAACGGTGCATAACGGGACACTGTGGCGAATGCGGATGGCATAAGCGTACGTTCTATTTTCGTTTCTTTATCTGTGATGCTTAGGAAGCATAAATGATGGGACTTCATTAATGAGATTAATGAAAAAGAAAGAAACCTAAAGATATTGTAGAATCCTGTTTTAAAAACTGGTAGCTCTAGTTCTTTCTTTGCATAGTGATATTCCGTGATGGATATCCAGCACCTCATTCGATGAGGAAAGAACCGAGATTCCTTCACCGGAAGTGACCTCTTTAGAAAAACTAGAGAAAGCCTAAAAAAACACTCATTTTCAAAATCACTCGATTCTACAACGATATCAAGTTCATTACGCAAAAGCTTTTCTTAAAAACCTGTCGTAGCCCTCCGTCATTTAAGATAAGTTCTACTTAGTATTCGTGCTACGTTTGTTGACCTTGTTAAGGCATAGTGTGCGGTAGATGATTAGTGCTTATCTGCTTAAGCATGTGATGCGATTGGATTAGGATAGTCGTACGACTTTGTTAACTTTGTTAAGGGTCGTACGGGTGGGTTTAATTCAACCATGAAATGTACGGGTTGAACTTGGCTAGCGCTTATGATTTGTTGACCTTGTTAAGGTCATAAGTTGCTAGGGGCAAAATATTATCGGGAATTTCAAGTGTTGAAATTTGCAATGAGATTGCATATCTTCTATGAGATAATTGGATCTCGATACCCACTGCGAGTAAGAATTACTCCTAGGAGAGTTTTGCACATTACAATTAGCCGATCAAGTAGGTGTCTAGAAAAGTGTTAATGACGTTACGCCCCTGAGAAAACGAGGTTTATTTTAATTAGGTCTTTGCGAAAGCATGGGAAACCTCTCTCAAAGTACCGACACTAGCCAGGATGAAAGATTGGCGAACTTGTAGGGTGTAATTAATCTCGGCTAGTCTTACCTTTTAGGGTTTGAAGGAAGATTTGATAAAAACAGTGGGAGTCATCATAATTAGATAAAATAATAATCAATCTAATCTTGCAAGAGTATACGCCGAGTGTTTTCTTCTCTCTTTCCTGGTAGCGACCGTGACATGCCTTAATCAAAATAATAATATGGATGTATTGACCGAATCTACTTTTTATGCTGAGCTGGGGAACGTTGCTTCCGCTCTACCTTATAATTGTTATAAGTCTGAGCAGGAAATAGGGGAATACCAGGATTCCTGTCACGCCCTGCTTCCCAGTGTACGGCGAAGGGGACGCGACGAGGTCCGCTACGTATATACTCAGAAGTACATACGCTAAGCATATCTAAGCAATATAAAATAAATGCACAAGAGTCAAAATATAATAAAAACAGTAACTTTTATTTATTAACATTATTTTGTACAATGCATGAAAAGGAAATACAACTGAAATAAAAACGATGCCTAAACAGTGGCATAACAGGAAATGAAAAGTACTGAATGGAAATGTACAATGAACTAGAGCTCTGATTCTTCAGCGAACTGCTCCAAGTCTTCTATAGATGGCTTGATCTTTGCCGGGTCCAAATCACTTAACGACATTCAAAGAAGAAAGAAATAGAATGTCGTCAGCGAACAGGTCGCTCGGTAAGTCCCAAAGGTAAGAGGAAAGTAGAATAGACAGAATAAGAAAATATCTTTTAAAGTTGTATACTATTGTTGTAATATTGTGTTAATGCTGTTGTTTGTAGTTTGGTACAGAAGGATGCCAGTGTATACGAGGAGGGTCTCTATATGCTAGAGACCAGGGTAAACGGAATGTATAAGGAACCGTTAAGCCACGGTACAACAGCAACGGAATATAGGTTAGGTGTCTTAATCTGACCACCTCGTGCCACCTTTAACACCTTCCGTACCAATCTAGCCCTTAAACCCCGTAGTGTTTTATTTGTATTGTTTTGTACTGTAAATTGTATTGATTGTAAGATTGATTGACTGACTGAAACCATGATATCAGTAAACAGTTGTAACCAAGGGTCATGTAAATGGAATAACTGAGAATCATGTAAAAGGAATATATCCATGGTTCGGTTCAGTCATGTTGTATAAATTGATAATTGGATTCATGAATTCATGTGTTCATATTGAATTGGAATCTTGTAGATTATAGATTGACTTGAATCATATTCAAGTCAGATCAATCAGACTCAAACCCGAGTCAGACAATCAGGAATGTAAATCGAAGTCTTATAATTGCTAGGATCCTTAGGGTAATTTATAAAACTTGAGGGGGTTTTATGTAAAAATACTTTTATATACTTTTCAAAATACAACTCTAGTATTTATTATTCATCTTTAGAGTTGTAATGAGGGTGGATTTTATATTGTGACATTTCTAGTGAAAATATCATAGTTTTTTATAAATAAAAGTGTTTATCTACAATATTGGTTTATTTGAAAATTCATGGTATTTTTGTGGAAATTCATTCTTTGGATTTTTAGAAAAAGTGGAATATTTATAACATAATAAAATAGATATTTAAACGATAAATATATATATATATATATATATATATATTTATACAAAGATAATTTTAATAAATATTTTATATTCCAAAAATCTCATTTTCTTAAGATGTCGCATTTTAAACTTTTCGAGACCGAATGCTCCTTGCGGATGTCTGAATCTCGCACTACTAAGCCCGAGGATGTGCGATAATTCGTACCATCCCGAACGGGTTCCCCAAGAATGGGTTGTAGCGGCGCTTTGCAAAGATTGTAAAATACTAAATCCTTTAGAGAACGGTTTTATAAAGTAAAAGGTATTTATTTGTAAAAATATCAATTTTCCGTATTTTAGATTCTAGGGTTTCCTATGTCAACTGGCCTATTTCTAAATGGTCTAAACGACAAGTCGTTGGATGCCTCAAATCGCCTCTTCACCGCCAATTGTGGTCAGGTAAGTACAAGTGAGGAAAAGAGGGATCCGCGTACGAATCACCGTGAGTCGGGCCTTTTAAAGTTACATTTCTCACTTGCCTAGCCTAGACACCACAAAGTCAGATTTAGATAAACGGTCGATATTCACAACTTATTGTGTTTTCCTAATAAGAGGTATTTATTTAAAAGTGTATCAAAGCTAAAACTTTTAGAAATGGTTTTATTAAGAATATGGTATTTAAATGAAAGTATTGTTTTATCGTATTCTAAGTTTTGATGATATCGTTCAGGGTTGTATTTGCGTGTGTGGGGAGGTAGGTCATTACCTCGTGCTCTACTTTAAATGTATAGCAAAGTTAAGGGGATTAAATGTGAAATTGAAATATTGTGGTATTTAAGTGAAAAATACGATAATTTGAGAATGCTATCATTTCATGTGATGAAACTTGTTCAAATTGTTTGTTAAATGTTTAATAGTAAACATAAAGATGTTTAAGTATGAATGTATTGGTGAGAAGTGAAATTTTATAGAAAACCGAATCGAAAATCGGATTTGTTCCGATTCCGTCGGGTTTTGTAATTTCGTATTTTAGAGAATAAGAAAGAGGGATAGAATGGGACTTACGGGTTTCGATTAAGCAAAGGAGTGAAGGGGGACTAAAGGGGTTGCCGAGGCGTTGCTTCGTCGCCGGTTGATCCTAAAAATGTCGCCGGAATTTCCGCCGGAATTTCGTTGGAGGTTCGCCGCGAACTTGTTTTCAAAGTACACAACTCTTGGAAAATTCTGAAAGAGTGAGCTTAGGATTTTGGGATGAGAGGGTAGAGGGGAGGGGGTGTATTTATAGGGTAGGCTAGGGGTAAGGTAGGTGAAGGGTTTTAATAAAAAAATGTAAAAATTAGTGTGAAAATCATTAAAATTGTAGAAAATGGGGGATAATTAAATCTCGGGAACCGATCCAATAAATTAGAGTATACAGGGGGTTAGGAGAGAAGAAGAGACCCAACTTTCATGTTGGGGACTTGGCCGTCCGGTGGCGCCGGCCCGAGTCGGGCCGAGTCAGGTGGTCGGCGGGTCGTCAGGTGAAGGCTCTGGTACTTTTAACTTTTCAGGTGCAGTTCAAGTTTTGGAAGTTATGGTGTTTGGACTGTTGGGCTTCCAAGGAATTTAAAACAAAAATAATCTAAAAATAATGTGGGGCAGGGGATTTGAACTCTGATGGCTTGGTTCAGCAGTGCACGGTATTACCAATGAGCTACAAGCTCCTTCTTGTAATTAAATTGCTAATTAATTACTTAAGTCTTATGCTCAGGCAATAAATACATCTTTATGGATTTTGAAAAAAATATTTGAAAAAATTTGTATTGGAAATTTGGGGTTGTTGCATTCTACCTTCCTTATAAAAATTTCGTCCTCGAAATTTGTAAAAGAAAAGTATAAAAAATTCAAGAAAAGTTTGGTGACTGGAGTATAGATAGTGTATAACAAGATAGTGCAAGGGTTTTTTAAAATGTGAAAAATGTGTGAAGGAATGAAAGAATACGAAGGTTTTGGTAAGATTGTAAAAGAGGTGAGGGAATTTTGGGTTAGGACAGATTCAAAGTATAATATTCAAAGAATATGAAATGATAAGATTCAAGAAATATGAAATTGTAAGATTCAAGGAACATGAATTGTAAAGAATGTTTTAGTTGCTGGTTCTTGTGTTTTATATTGCTTAGGTTGTTCATGCAGAACGGAACTGCATAATAGGATTTCATACAGCTCTGACCTGTATGGGCCACCAACAAAACCTGTCACGCCCCGATTCCGAGTGTACGGCGAAGGGGACGCGACGAGGTCCGCTACGTATATACTCAGAAGTACATACGCTAAGCGTAGCTAAGCAATGTAAAATAAATGCACAAGAGTCAAAATATAAAAAAAACAACAACTTTTATTTATTAACATTATTTTGTACAATGCATGAAAAGGAAATACAACTGAAATAAAAACGATGCCTAAACAGTGACATAACAGGAAATGAAAAGTACTGAATGGAAATATACAATGAACTAGAGCTCTGATTCTTCAGCGAACTGTTCCAAGTCTTCTGTAGATAGCTCGATCTCTGCCGGGTCCAAATCACCTGACGACATTCAAAGAAGAAAGAAATAGAATGTCGTGAGCAAACAGGTCGCTCGGTAAGTCCCAGAGGTAAGAGCAAAGTAGAATAGACAGAATAAGAAGATATCTTTTAAAGTTGTATATTATTGTTGTAATGTTGTGTTAACGCTGTTGTTTGTAGCTTGGTACAGAAGTATGCCAGTGTATACGAGGAGGGTCTCTATATGCTAGAGACCAGGGCAAACGGAATGTTCAAGGAACCGTTAAGCCACGGTACAACAGCAACGGAATATAGGTTAGGTGTCTTAATCTGACCACCTCGTGCCACCTTTAACACCTTCCGTACCAATCTAGCCTTTAAACCCCGTAGTGTTTTATTTGTATTGTTTTGTACTGTAAATTGTATTGATTGTAAGATTGATTGACTAACTGAAACCATGATATCAGTAAACGGTTGTAACCATAGGGTCATGTAAATGGAATAACTGAGAATAATGTAAAAGGAATATATCCATGGTTCGGTTCAGTCAAGTTGTATAAATTGATAATTGGATTCATGGATTCATGTGTTTATATTGAATTGGAATCTTGTAGATTATAGATTGACTTGAATCATATTCAAGTCAGATCAATCAGACTCAAACCCGAGTCAGACAATCAGGAATGTAAATCGAAGTCTTATAATTGTTAGGGTCCTTAGGGTAATTTATAAAACTTGAGGGGGTTTTATGTAAAAATACTTTTATATACTTTTCAAAATACACCTCAAGTATTTATTATTCATCTTTAGAGTTGTAATGAGGGCGGATTTTATATTATGACATTTCTAGTGAAAATATCATAGTTTTTTTTATAAATATAGGTATTTATCTGCAATATTGGTTTATTTGAAAATTCATTGTATTTTAGTGTAAATTCGTTCTTGGGATTTTTAGAAAAAATGGAATATTTATAACATAATAAAATAGATATTTAAATGATAAATATACATATATTTATACAAAGATAATTTTAATAAATATTTTATATTCCAAAAATCTCATTTTCTTAAGATGTCGTATTTTAAACCTTTCGAGACCGAATGCCCCTTGCGGAGGTCTGAATCTCACACTACTAAGACCGAGGATGTGCGATAATCCAAACCATCCCGAACGGGTTCCCCAAGAATGGGTTGTAGCAGCGCTTTGCAAACATTGTAAAATACTAAATCCTTTAGAAAACGGTTTTATAAAGTAAAAGGTATTTATTTGTAAAAAGGTCAATTTTCCGTATTTTAGATTCTAGGGTTTCCTAAATCAACTAGCCTATTTCTAAATGGTCAAAACGATAAGTCGTTGGATGTCTCAAATCGCATCTTCATTGCCAATTGTGGCCAGGTAAGTACAACTGAGGAAAGGAGGGATCCGCTCACGAATCACCGTGAGCCGGGCCTTTTAAAGTTACCTTTCTCACTTGCCTAGCCTAGACACCACAAAGTCAGGTTTCGATAAACGATCGATGTCCACAACTTATCGTGTTTTCCTAATAAGAGGTATTTATTTAAAAGTGTATCAAAGCTAAAACTTTTAAAAATAGTTTTATTAAGAATATGGTATTTGCGTGAAAGTATTGTTTTATCGTATTCTAAGTTTTGATGATATCGTTTAGGGTTGTATTTGCGTGTGTGGGGAGGTAGGTCATTATCTCGTGCTCTACTTTAAATGTATAGTAAAGTTAAGGGGATTAAATGTGAAATTGAAACATTGTGGTATGTAAGTGAAAAATACGATAATTTGATAACGCTATCATTTCATGTGATGAAACTTGTTCAAATTGTTTGTTAAATATTTAATAGTCAACATAAAGATGTTTAAGCATGAATGTATTGGTGAGAAGTGAAATTTTACAGAAAACCGAATCGGAAATCGGATTTGTTCCGATTCCGTCGGGTTTTGTAATTTCGTATTTTAGAGAATAAGAAAGAGGGATAGATTGGGACTTACGGGTTTCGATTAAGCAAAGGAGTGAGGGGGGATTAAAGGGGTTGCCGAGGCGTTGCTTCGTCGCCGGTTGTTCCTAAAAATATCGCCGGAATTTTCGCCGGAATTTCGTCGGAGCTTCGCCGCGAGCTTGTTTTCAAAGTACACAACTCTTGGAAAATTTTGAGAGAGTGAGCTTAGGGTTTTGGGATGAGAGGGTAGAGGGGAGGGGGTGTATTTATAGGGTAGGCTAGAGGTAGGGTAGGTGAAGGGTTTTTAATAAAAAAAATGTAAAAATTAGTGTGAAAATCATTAAAATTGTAGTAAATGGGGGATAATTAAATCTCGGGAACCGATCCAATAAATTAGAGTATACAGGGGGTTAGGGGAGACGAAGAGCCCCAACTTTCATGTTGGGGACTCGGCCGTCCAGTGGCGCCGGCCCGAGTCGGCCGGTCCGCCGGCCGATTGGACCGAGTCGGGCCGAGTCAGGTGGTCGGGGGGTGGGGGGTCATCAGGTGAAGGCTCTGGTACTTTTAACTTTTCAGGTGCAGTTCAAGTTTTGGGAGTTATGGTGTTTGGACTGTTGGGCTTCCAAGGAATTTAAAATAAAAATAATCTAAAAATAATGTGGGGCAAGGGATTTGAACTCTGGTGGCTTGGTTCAGCAGTGCACGGTATTACCAATGAGCTACAAGCTCCTTCTTGTAATTAAATTGCTAATTAATTACTTAAGTCTTGTGCTCAGGCAATAAATACCCCTTTATGGATTTTGAAAAAAATATTTGAAAAAATTTGTATTGGAAATTTGGGGTTGTTAGATTCTACCCTCTTTATAAAAATTTCGTCCTCGAAATTTGTAAAAGAAAAGTGTAACAAATTTAAGAAAAGTTTGGTGACTGGAGTATAGATAGTGTATAACAAGATAGTGCAAGGGTTTTTTAAAATGTGAAAAATGTGTGAAGGAATGAAAGAATGCGAAGGTTTTGGTAAGATTGTAAAAGAGGTGAGGGAATTTTGGGTTAGGACAGATTCAAAGTATAATATTCAAAGAATATGAAATGATAAGATTCAAGAAATATGAAATTGTAAGATTCAAGGAACATGAATTGTAAAGAATGTTTTAGTTGCTGGTTCTTGTGTTTTATATTGCTTAGGTTGTTCATGCAGAACGGAACTGCATAATAGGGTTTCATACAGCTCTGACCTGTATGGGCCACCAACAAAACCTGTCACGCCTCGATTCCCAGTGTACGGCGAAGGGGACGCGACGAGGTCCGCTACGTATATACTCAGAAGTACATACGCTAAGCGTATCTAAGCAATATAAAATAAATGCACAAGAGTCAAAATATAATAAAAACAGCAACTTTTATTTATTAACATTATTTTGTACAATGCATGAAAAGGAAATACAACTGAAATAAAAACGATGCCTAAACAGTGGCATAACAGGAAATGAAAAGTACTGAATGGAAATGTACAATGAACTAGAGCTCTGATTCTTCAGCGAACTGTTCCAAGTCTTCTGTAGATGGCTCGATCTCTGCCGGGTCCAAATCACCTGACGACATTCAAAGAAGAAAGAAATATAATGTCGTCAGCAAACAGGTCGCTCGGTAAGTCCCAAAGGTAAGAGGAAAGTAGAATAGACAGAATAAGAAGATATCTTTTAAAGTTGTATACTATTGTTGTAATGTTGTGTTAACGCTGTTGTTTGTAGCTTGGTACAGAAGGATGCCAGTGTATACGAGGAGGGTCTCTATATGCTAGAGACCAGGGCAAACAGAATGTATAAGGAACCATTAAGTCACGGTACAACAGCAACGGAATATAAGTTAGGTGTCTTAATCTGACCACTTCGTGCCACCTTTAACACATTTCGTACCAATCTAGCCCTTAAACCCCGTAGTGTTTTATTTGTATTGTTTTGTACTGTAAATTGTATTGATTGTAAGATTGATTGACTGACTGAAACCATGATATCAGTAAACGGTTGTAACCATAGGGTCATGTAAATGGAATAACTGAGAATCATGTAAAAGGAATATATCCATGGTTCGGTTCAGTCAAGTTGTATAAATTGATAATTGGATTCATGGATTCATGTGTTCATATTGAATTGGAATCTTGTAGATTATAGATTGACTCGAATCATATTCAAGTCAGATCAATCAGACTCAAACCCGAGTCAGACAATCAGGAATGTAAATCGAAGTCTTATAATTGCTAGGGTCCTTAGGGTAATTTATAAAATTTGAGGGGGTTTTATGTAAAAATACTTTTATATACTTTTCAAAATACACCTCAAGTATTTATTATTCATCTTTAGAGTTGTAATGAGGGTGGATTTTATATTATGACATTTCTAGTGAAAATATCATAGTTTTTTTTATAAATATAGGTATTTATCTGCAATATTGGTTTATTTGAAAATTCATGGTATTTTTGTGGAAATTCATTCTTGGGATTTTTAGAAAATGTGGAATATTTATAACATAATAAAATAGATATTTAAACGATAAATATACATATATTTATACAAAGATAATTTTAATAAATATTTTATATTCCAAAAATCTCATTTTCTTAAGATGTCGTATTTTAAACCTTTCGAGACCGAATGCTCCTTGCGGATGTCTGAATCTCGCACTACTAAGTCCGAGGATGTGCGATAATCTGCACCATCCCGAACGGGTTCCCCAAGAATGGGCTGTAGCAGCGCTGTGCAAAGATTGTAAGATACTAAATTCTTTAGAAAACGGTTTTATAAAGTAAAAGGTATTTATTTGTAAAAATGTCAATTTTCCGTATTTTAGATTCTAGGGTTTCCTTAGTCAACTAGCCTATTTTTAAATGGTCTAAACGACAAGTCGTTGGATACCTCAAATCGCCTCTTCACCGCCAATTGTGGCCAGGTAAGTACAAGTGAGGAAAGGAGGGATCCGCTCATGAATCATCGTGAGTCGGGCCTTTTAAAGTTACCTTTCTTACTTGCCTAGCCTAGACACCACAAAATCAGGTTTAGATAAACGATCGATGTCCACAACTTATCGTATTTTCCTAATAAGAGGTATTTATTTAAAAGTGTATCAAAGCTAAAACTTTTAAAAATGGTTTTATTAAGAATATGTTATTTGAATGAAAGTATTGTTTTATCATATTCTAAGTTTTGATGATATCGTTTAGTGTTGTATTTGTGTGTGTGGGGAGGTATGTCATTATCTCGTGCTCTACTTTAAATGTATAGCAAAGTTAAGGGGATTAAATGTGAAATTGAAACATTTTGGTATTTAAGTGAAAAATACGATAATTTGAGAACGCTATCATTTCATGTGATGAAACTTGTTCAAATTGTTTGTTAAATATTTAATAGTCAACATAAAGATGTTTAAGCATGAATGTATTGGTGAGAAGTGAAATTTTATAGAAAACCGAATCGGAAATCGGATTTTTTCTGATTCCGTCGGGTTTTGTAATTTCGTATTTTAGAGAATAAGAATGAGGGATAGAATGGGACTTACGGGTTTCGATTAAGCAAAGGAGTGAGGGGGGACTAAAGGGGTTGCCGAGGCGTTGCTTCGTCGCCGGTTGTTCCTAAAAATGTCGCCGGAATTTCCGCCGGAATTTCGTCGGAGCTTCGTCGCGAACTTTTTTTCAAAGTACACAACTCTTGGAAAATTTTGAGAGAGTGGGCTTAGGGTTTTGGGATGAGAGGGTAGAGGGGAAGGAGTGTATTTATAGGGTAGGCTAGGGGTAGGGTAGGTGAAGGGTTTTTAATAAAAAAAATGTAAAAATTAGTGTGAAAATCATTAAAATTGCAGTAAATGGGGGATAATTAAATCTCTGGAACCGATCCAATAAATTAGAGTATACAGGGGGTTAGGGGAGACGAAGTGCCCCAACTTTCTTATTGGGGACTCGGCCGTCCGGCCGAGTCTGGCCGGCGGCGCCGGCCCGAGTCGGGCCGAGTCAGGTGGTCAGGGGTGGGGGGTCGTCTGGTGAAGGCTCTGGTACTTTTAACTTTTCAGGTGCAGTTCAAGTTTTGGGATTTATGGTGTTTGGACTGTTCGGTTTCCAAGGAATTTAAAACAAAAATAATCTAAAAATAATATGGGGCAGGGGATTTGAACTCTGGTGTCTTGGTTCAGCAGTGCACGGTATTACCAATGAGCTACAAGCTCCTTCTTGTAATTAAATTGCTAATTAATTACTTAAGTCTTGTGCTCAGGCAATAAATACTCCTTTATGGATTTTGAAAAAATATTTGAAAAAATTTGTAATGGAAATTTAGGGTAGTTACAATTCCCATGACATCCATTCGAGGAAAAAGCATGTTGATGCATATTCTTTGGGTGTGTTTGTTATCGAGAACTGTTTCTTAGTATTCTCTGCGTCCTAGGTATGAGATACCTGATCAGGATCCCATATATGTAATTTCTTACATGGCCTACAGAAAGGTAAAGAACTGGGATGGGGTGATATGTCTCTAAGTGTAGAGAATGGTGCAATTGTTGCAGCCAAATCAGTTGGCAAATATCAACTTGTATTACCAAATAGTAAATACATTGATTCTGAACAAATGTTATTACATACCGAATCTGATATACAACATTACACCAGTTTTTTTTATTAAGTTAAAGAAGGATATAATTTTGTATTTAAGGATAATGTTGTGAACATTTTCCTTAATCAAGAGTTAATTGAATCAGGCACGTTATGTAATGGCATATACGTTCTAAATCAAACCACAATTCAAAGTATATAGAACACACACAAGAGGAGTAGTTCAAAAATGAACGAACCCTTCTTGTGGCATTGTAGACTAGGTCATATCAATGCGACATAACTAGTTAAGTTACATAAGGATGAATATTAGAATCCGTTCGAATTTTCATCTTATGATACTTGCCAGTGTTGTCTTAAAGGTAAAATGACCAATACTCCGTTTACTGGAAACAGAGAAAGAGTTAATGAACTCTTGGGACTGATACATGGTGATGTATACGGTCCTATGTCTACAAATGCTAGGGTTGGTTCCTCGTATTTCATTATATTCACTGATGATCTCTTAAGATTCGGACATGTGTTCCTGTTGAAACACGAGTCTGAACCTTTTGAGAAATTCAAGGAATATAAATGCGAAGTAGAAAACCAGAGGGGTATAAGTATTAAGTCCTTCGATTTGATCGGAGAGCGGAATACTTAAGCATGGTGTTCCTGGATTTTCTAAAAAGAGAATGAGATTCTCTCTCAGCTTACTCCTTTGTGTACACCACAGAGCAACGATGTATCGGCGGAGAGGCATCGCACTCTATTAGATATGGTGCGCTCTATGATGAGTATTGCTGAGTTGCCTGTTTCCTTTTGGAGTTATCCACTTAGGAAGCTGCATACCTATTGAATAGGGTTCTGACCAAATCAAGTGCCTACCATTCCATATGCGATATGGTATGGGAAGATACCTGTTAGTTATATGTATGCCCTAGAGGCCATTACTGTACATGAGATGTATATTGTAGTGGATGCTTGGACATATATAGGGAGTACTTTCTTGCTCAACATGATAATATACTATCTGGTTGCACTTTATCTTAACATGTACACTGATTGTCTCTCTGTTACATATTGATAAAGCCCTTAGGGTGTGTACTTGACTACCTGGATTATGATGCGGATCATACTAGTGGGACAAAGATAGTCGGTAAGTACATCCTTTAATGTCCCTAGTCGTGGGTGTATCGAGATGGGGCATCGATATACCAGAGTAGACTAGCGTATACCTTCTCGACCTATGTAGATGGACGATGGATGATCCCATATCCATTGGTGTTTGACATCAGATATAATATACGGGTGCTCAGTAGAGACTGGGTACACTGGACGGACTCGCCGAGAACTCCCAGATGGTATTATACCTCACGTCAGATGGCAGTTCTCTGGTGACACTGGTACAGGTTAGTCTGTTGACCCGAGATCATCATAGAGTCTTGTGTGATTCCCACCGTGCTTTGATTTCCACCATACCACGGTCAAGAGATCATGCAAAAAGGTGGTTTTTGGGTACAGTCCCGAGTCATATGGAGGCAATGAGTGATAGGAGGGGATTCGTCTCTCCCGGTATAGGGAGTTGATGCTGAGCTGTGCTCGATTGGCTATAACAGGAAGTCCCTGGCCAGGGATGCTTCTGAGATATACGGGTAAGTGTTATCAGTAGTTTCTCGACCCGTTATGAGCCTCATATCGACACGACTTATCAAGTTACTGGGTCTGACGTTTACCACCCGTAGACGAGATATGTGACATATCAGACGAAGAGACCAGAATGTACAGTAGTGTTACTGATTGGATTCGTAGGAGTGTGAGCAGGCTTACTTGTTGATCTTCTGATCGCTCAATACCCGGGTGCCCGTTAAGTTTAGAAGACCACTTGCGGCTTGTGGGTGTTTGATATGATCATCACCTACTGCCGGCGTATTGACGAGTCTTTAGAGTCCTACACAGAGGTTTCCTGGCTCAAGCGAAACGGAGTAGGAGCACATATGTGATATGTGCGGGACCGAGATTGATACGATATGAGATACCGTATTCTATTCTCGTGATTTGTGACATTGGTCGGTTATATGCGATATAGCCGGGTTATCGGATCAAGTGTTGATTCGATAAGTTGTTACATATGATATTAGCCGGTGTTGAAAATAGTCAACAATAAGATATTTCTCAGATTAGTTAGAATCTGTTTGTAACAGAATTTGTTTGTAACTTCCTTATTTTATTGTTTTCCTCATATTTTCCTATACTTGTGTAACAAGGCTATAAAAAGTGCCTCACTGTATACTGAATTTTATGTGAAAGAAAGTTCAATTCGCTTATATGGTATCAGAGCGGTAAAACTTTCTTCAAAAATAAAAATCACCATTTTTCCTCAATCAAAAGAAATCCCAGTTCATTTTTTCCATCCATAATTTCCTCCACCACAGAGACTGAAGTATCCTCCGTGTATCAACGAACATACAGGTCCGAAACTTAATGGGATCGGAACACCAGCCAGAGTCCTTTACAAAAACAGGCTTTGCAGATCGAGTCCGATAGTTCTCAGGAGTCAAGAATCAACTCAGGATCGCCTCCATTCACAAAGGAACAACTGGAGCACCTGTACAAGTTCTTTAACTCCACCGCAGACTCGTTAACACAACCCTCCTGTTCTTTAGCCCAAATCGGTAACAATCACTCTATCTCTTTTTCATGTATCAATCAACTTTCTTGGATTCTTGACTCTGAAGCAACTGATCACATGACCAGTTGCTTCACATTATTTTCAACTTACACACCCTGTGCAGGAAACAAAAGGGTCAAAATTGCAGATGGTTCGTATTCTGCCATAGCCGGCCAAGGAACCATCACAATCTCTCCTTCCTTAACCCTCCTTAATGTTTTATATATTCCAAAGCTTTCCTGCAATCTGATTTCCATTATAAAGCTAACTCAAGATCTTAAGTGTCAAGTTAAATTCATGCCCTCTCATTGTGAAATTCAGGTTCTGGACTGAAGGACGATGATTGGCAATGCTAGAACCAGTGGAGGTCTCTACTTGCTTGAAGAAGGATCGCATCTCAATAAGTCTGCATCTAGTTTGTGTTCTCAGTCCATGTTTGTTTCTCATGACAATGAATTAATTATGTTATATTTTCGTCTAGGTCATCCTAGTTTCCATTATATGCAGTATTTGTTTCCAAAGTTGTTTCAAAATAAAAATCCTTCTCAATTTCAATGTGAAGTATGTGCTTTTGCAAAACACAAAAGGGCAATTTATCCACCTCGACCCTATAAACCTTCAGCACTGTTTGCCTTAATCCATAGTGACATTTGGGGACCATCCCGCGTTTTATCTGTCTTCGAAAAAAAATGGTTTGTTTCGTTTATTGATGATCATACTAGAGTCCCTTGGGTATTTTTGCTAAAGAAGAAATCAGAAGTTGAACAAGTTTTCAAAACCTTTTATGTCATGGTTGAAACACAGTTTAACAAAAAAATTCAGAATTTTCGAAGTGACAATGGACGAGAATTTTTTAACGAAACCTTGGGAGATTTTTTTGCAAAGAAAGGTATCATTCACCAAAGTTCTTACATTAACACACCGCAACAAAACGGTGTGGCTGAAAGAAAAAATAAACACATTCTTGAAATTGCTTGGGTATTATTATTCACCAACCATGTTCAAAAAACATTATGGAATGAAGCAATTTTAACAGCAACCTATCTTATTAATAGAATGCCCTCGAAAATTCTCAATTTTAAAAAACCTGTTGCTTTATTAAAATCTCTTTACCCTCAAAACCGCCTTGCAATCTCGGATCTGCCGTTGAAAATTTTTGGTTGTACCGTATTTGTTCACGATCACAACCCCATTAGGAGTAAACTTGATCCAAAATCGAAAAAATGTGTTTTCATTGGCTACGCCACGAATCAAAAAGGGTATAAATGCTTTCATCCTTTATCAAATAAAATATTTATCACAATGGATGTGTTGTTTTTTGAAAATAAATCTTTTTTTAAGCCTCCTCTTCAGGGGGGAAAAATAGTGAAGGCTCGGTTTCCATAAAAAATAGTCTCCCAAAAATACCTAACTTAATCCCACATACAAATTCACAAGATCTAGATTTTTTAATTAAGACATTTTAGACCAGTCTTTTGAACACCTGGCAAACCAAAACAGTGAAAATTCACTGGACACTCAAAAAAAGGTCCTTGAAAACTCAGAAAATATGTCTGTTGAAAACTCGGTTCCTTTAGTAGAAAATCCGGAAAAATCCCATAAAAATAGGAACAGATCACCGACTCCTAAAACAACTTGCCCCGTAGATTTAAATCCATCAGAAGCTGACGTGGAAATTAAAACTTACAAAAGGAAATAACGTGAAACAGGTCTGGAAAAAACACAATAAGAGCATTTAATTGAGATAGATTCTTCTCCAGAAGCAGAGACCGACTCTGTCCAGCCCCACCAAGAATCCGACTCGAGAACAGTACCAGATCACAGTGAGCTGGATCTTCCCATAGCTCTCCGAAAGTCCACAAGGTCATGTATTAGTCGTCCCTTGTATCCAATGTCAAAATTTGTGTCCTCAAATAATCTCTCACCCAGTTTTTCAGCCTTTACCTCTAATGTGTCTTCTATGGAGATTCCAAAAACTGTACAGGATGCTCTGAGAGCTCCAGAGTGGAGAAAGGAAATTTTCGAGGAGATGAATGCACTTGAGAAAAATCAGACTCGGAACATAGAGGAGCTGCCGAGAGGAAAGAAGACTATAGGATGCAAATGGGTATTCACACCAAAGTTTCGTGCAGATGGAACCCTAGAACGATATAAGGCGAGGCTCATTGCTAAAGGGTTCACTCAAACATACGGGATCGACTACACGGAGACTTTTGCACCTATGGCTAAGATAAACACGATCCGTATCTTGCTGTCAGTTGCAGTAAAGCTCGATTGGCGACTTCAACAACTAGATGTGAAGAACGCATTTTTGAATGGAGACCTGGACGAAGAAGTGTACATGGAACCTCCGCCGGGGTTTGAAAAAGGGTTCGGCTCCAAAGTGTGCAGATTGAAAAGATCACTTTACGGTCTTAAACAATTTCCACGAGCTTGGTTCGAACGTTTCCATCAGTTTGTGAAAGGGCAAGGATACAATCAGGCTCAGGCAGATCACACCATGTTCTACAGAGTCTCGAGACATGGAAAAATTGCAATACTAATTGTTTACGTTGATGACGTCATTGTTACAAGAGATGACGAGGAAGAGGTCAACAAGTTAAAAGGAAGTCTCGCCAAGGAGTTCGAAGTAAAAGACTTGGGAGAATTGAAGTATTTCTTGGGTATGGAAATTGCTCTAAGTAAGAAAGGCATTGTCGTTTCTCAACGAAAGTATGTTATCGATCTTCTCAAAGAAATAGGGATGACAAACTGCAAACCTGCGGAGACACCAATGGATCCGAATAAAAAGCTCGGAGAATTTACACAGAGCCCGTCAGTGGACATTCCACAATACCATAGATTAGTGGGAAAATTGATCTATCTCTCACACACACGTCCCGATATCACCTTTGCAGTGAGTATGATAAGCCAATTTATGCACTCACCTCAAGAAGAGCACCTTGATGCAGCATATAGAGTTTTGAAGTATTTAAAGGGCGCACCAGAAAGAAGTTTATTCTTCAGAAAAGGTGAGACTCGCAGCGTCGAAGTACTCACTGACGCGGATTGGGCAGGTTCCATCGTAGAAAGGAAGTCAAATTCAGGGTATTTTATGTACGTGTGGGGCAATCTAGTTACATGGCGGAGCAAGAAACAAAATGCCGTGGTAAAGAGTAGTGCGGAGGTAGAATTTCGAGCCATGGCCAACGGTATTTGTGAAGTTCTGTGGGTTCAACGGGTACTACAGGAAATAAAGCAGCCTATAACTCAGCCACTAAAACTATACTGCGACAACAAAGCTGCCATCAGCATAGCACACAACCCCATACAGCATGACAGAACGAAGTATATTGAAGTCGACCGCCACTTCATCAAGGAAAAACTGGATGCCGGTACCATCTGTATCCCCTACATTCCGACAAAAGAACAAACTGCAGATATCTTTATAAAGGGACTATTCAAAGCAGTGTTCGAGGGACCCATAAGTAAGTTGGGCATGATGGACATCTACGCACCAACTTGAGGGGGAGTGTTGGAAATAGTCAACAGTAAGATATTTCTCAGATTAGTTAGAATCTGTTTGTAACAGAATTTGTTTGTAACTTCCTTATTTTATTATTTTCCTCATATCTTTCTATACTCGTGTAACAAGGTTATAAAAAGTGTCTCTGTGTATATTGAATTTTATGTGAAAGAAAGTTCAATTCGCTTATAGCCGGTTTTATGTGATATAGCCGGATTATTAAATCAAGAGTTGATTTGATAATCTAATATATAATTATATATTTGATATATTACATTACATTAACTAGTATTAGCTCACTTATGATTTCTTTTCTCGCTTTGTTTGTGCACATTGTATATATGTGATATATGCAAGTATACATTATTTTTTGTCATGTTTGATGATACATGCAACTTGGGTGTGTGTATGACTTACACCATGCTTGGTTTAATCCTAGGGTTTTTAATGGATTAAGTAATTCTAAAACTAAATGATTTTGTCATGGTACATAAGCTTGTAGAAGCTTGTAGATCATTGGCTAAGTCTTCATGTTTTGTTTTACCTAAGATATTTGTTAACCCTACCAATTAACCTAGCCTTGGTTAAGTCTCTACAAAGGTTAAGTATATGATACTTAACTCATCCATGGTTGCTTCACTCTCTCATGAGTTCATTCTTCTTCTTCTTCTTCCTCAAAGCTTTCTAGCTTCAATGGAGATGTGAGAAAAAATGTGAGAAAATCAATTCTAAAGTGAGCCCACTTCCTACTTCATCATCCTCTTCTACTTGTCATTTAGTATAGGGTGTTTGCTTCACTAATTCACAATTAGTGAAGAGATAGCTTGGGTTAGTGTCTCCTCGACGTAGATCATCTTCGGCCTCGAAGACTTCGATGCAAGCATGCTCATTTCTTCATGAGAGCCTCTCTAGAGTCCGGGACTATATGATCGCAGAGAAGGGACTACTACATGGAGCTAATGAAGTGAAGGACCGGTCTACAAAGGTTGTATTCCTTGTTCACTTTACTTGCAAAGTAGTTTGCATTTCTTTCCGTCGGATTTCTAGTTAATGATTCTATGTTATGGTTAGCTAGAACGGCTAAAATTTTAATATGGCATGAAACATACCTCCCGAAACCTTGCTGCCATACTAGGGGACCCTGTAGTGGTATCAGAGCCATACTAGAAAATTAGACAATATTTGTTAGATTACGAAACCGAAATTACTCCAAAACTTGAAACCCTAATAGTCAGTTTCTGTCGAATTTTTAAAGGGCTCTAAATTTTTTTTAAACAACTGCAGAATGTTATATGTGATATAACATGAACAATGACAAAATTTGAAGCATTTTTGCCTCAACTTGGCCGGCCACATAGGCATTAAAACCGGCAAGCTCGGGTCTTTTTTGGAGATTTGGCTTCAAATTTTGGTGGTGTTCTAGTCTCTGGGTTTTAGGGTTTCAGGTGTTGTTTGTTTTTGCTAATATTTCCATGTGATGTTAACTTTCTGCAAAGGCAATTCGGAGTGTTTCGCAGTCGTAATTCTAACATGTATTTGGGTTATTTAGACGATATTAAAAAATTTGAACGGATATCAATAACCCATATTTTCCCTCACTGAAATTTTCCAAGATTTGGATTTTTCCGAGTTTGAAATTTTCAGAAAATCATGCAAGCGATTTTGTGGACCCTCTAGAAGAACGATACCCAAACTCGACTTTTTGGATCGCGGAACCGCGGTATACCCTAGGGTTTGCCGCAGTTCCGTGGCGACATGAGTGAGGCATTGGTCGGCCCTTCTACGGATGGATCATAGGAGCTGTGGCAGTTTCTGGGAACTTTTTGAACTCCGCTCAAGTGTTGAGCTTGCTGGGAAATTATGGGTGCTTGCTTATTCGATCGAAAAGTTTAACTTCGTCTAGCTATCTGTGGTTGTGATACAATAATTGGAATCTATTTAGTTGCGTGCAAGTTTAACATTTCGGTCTCGGGTGAAATCGGGAATCTTGTTGAATTACCCGACTTCTATTGAAAAGTGTTTTCATAGTTGAGACCTAAATGTAAGATTTGCATTGTTAGGCATGAAATCTAGAATATGTGATATTCCGGGTTTATGATGTCTAAGGGCAGTGATGATTTCAATTGTTGTAGTTTTTCACTTTCTTTTCTGCGACTGTAAGTGTAATATGTAGTGTATCACCGTTTTCGTTGTTATATGTCAACGACAATTGGGATACGTATATTTACTTACGTTGATGACATGTGATGTGTTCATAACAGAATATTGCATTATTATATCGCCCATTCTTAATCATATTACAAATAAATAGGTGCTTTTGATCCATGTCTGCTAAATAGTTGCAGGTTACAGGTTCTCAGAACAATACAGTGAAATTCATGAAAAGACACTACAAATGTGAGACAACGACCAACAATAGATGAATCCGTATGATACCGCCTACTAGTTTAAGGAACAAACGAAGATCAGTAGACAGTTCGAGGAACAAATGCGGCCGTGCAGTGCACGTGTCGGTGCACGTGTCGGTGGGTGTCGGTGTTTTCACCCGGCTTTCTTAGGGTAGTTCTGTAAATTCAAATATGGATCAGATGTAAAACCTAGGATTTCTCCTATCTATAAATAGGAAAGCCAAAAGCCTAATTAGGCATGCCTCTTTTTAATTTCTTAGATTAAATTTTTTTTATTCAGTTGTAATGCATTGTTGAGAGGTATCAATAAAGTAAGTTCTTTTTCTATCTTGCATTTTTATTTGAATTTAATTCGTGCAAATTTTTTATCTGTCTTTTATTATCTGCAAGTTAGTTAGTTTGTTAAAAAGAAAAATTATAAAAATGAATTTTATCATTACTTTCCTAATGAATGAGTAATTCCTCACTTGTTAGGGTTAGGATTGGAAAGGTTTGAGAGAAGGAAATCTCTCTCACTCCTTTCTTTGCTCATATAATTTTTATAAATAGGACTCCGTTTAATCCAACCATACACCGCTCACTACAGCACCCTATCGTAAAAGATAACGGTGATTCCCTAGTTAGACCGGTTGTGGTTGAATTAACTAGAGGTTAGGGCTAAGAGCCAAGAAAGGACGGACAAGGACCAAAAGGAAGAAACTAAGTTTCTTCCTAGTCATGCTAATCCCCTTTGTTGACTATTACCCTAACACCTATATTCTTAACTAGGGCATTAAAAGTAGTGAGTAGAATCCCTTTTCCAAACTAACCTAATCCTAACCCTTGTAAGACTTTAAATCAATTTAATTTCAATCATAGATCTTAAAACAAAACCTACCAAAAAATAGGACTTAACTCGTTAGAACTTAAAGAAAGAACACTTTTTACCTGTGGACCGACCCGTACTCAACCGGCTAGCTACCAAGCGACACCGTCTTGATTGCGGTATTCTTGAATTTAAAACGCATGTACTTAACAGCTCTCAATCAAATGGCGCCTTTGCCGGGGAAACGGTAGTTATTTTCTTTTTGTAATTTCGGGTTAATTGAAAAAAAAATTATAAAAATTGAAAATATAAAAACTAAAAAAAAAAATTGTTCTTTTTGATCGGTTTTTGTGTGAATTGTGCAGGAAAAGAAGACGGACTGATTCAGATCTGGAGCAAGCCCAGTGAACATATCAAGAAACAGAGAATCTGAACAGACAGAGGAGAACCATAACAGAACAGAGAATTTTTTTTGAGATCCAAACCTACAGAGCTGCCGCGGAACCGCGGCAGATTCAGGCATTTGACCGCGGAACCGCGGTCAACCCGTGACATCAGCACTTCAATTTTTCTGTGAGTATTTCTTATCCTCTCTCCTACCCCCTGATCTCCACTGGAAAAAAATTCCCTGCAAGGTTCTTTGCGCAAAACTTCTTCTCCCTCTCCAATAAATCATTTTGTGCAGGATTCTTTGCGCTGCAAATAAAAAAAAATTTGGCAAGTGTTTTAGATTTTGTGTGTTAATTGCTTTGCATATTTAAAACGGAATTTAAGGGGCTATAACACCAATCAAGATTGGGTGGGGATTTCATTACCCTTCCTAAGACCCCAGAAATCATAAAAGCATATGCATCACGATCAAGCTAATTAAAAAATATCTAGACTCAGCCAATTAAGGACTGTCGCGCTCATTAGGACAGAGGAAGGTTGTGGGCATTCAGTCGTTTATCTAAACCTGATTTTGTGGTGTCTAGGCTAGATAAGTGAGAAAGGTAACTTTAAAAGGCCCGTCTCACGGTGATTCGTGAGCGGAACCCTCCTTTCTTCACTTTTGTTTACCTGGCCACAATTGGCGGTGAAGAGGCGATTTGAGGGATATCTCACAACTTGTCGCTTTGGACTAGTTAGGAGCAGTCTAGTTGTTTAGGAGACCCTAGCTCTAGGCTTGATTGTGCATGATTAAATTGTGATTGCTTGAAAGTGTGTCGTAGTCCATACAAAATCTTTTGTAAAACTCTTTATAAAAAAAACCACAAAACAAAATTTTTTACAAAAACTTGCCATTTGTCGCTAGAATTTCATTGCACCCAACCTTCATTCACATTTTCCCATTGACGTTTTCTTACCCATACATTCTGCTTTTTGACTACACTACAACTCGTTTAGTGTATGTCCGGTTGGACTAGGGACATGAGCGCCCGATTAGTCCGTGTCTCGTTAGTCGCTACTAACGACGCTTTCGACTCCGAAGTCGAAACTCCCTCCACTTCTTTTTCATCTTTACCTTCATCTTCACATTCATCATCTTCTAAAGAGATGTCAGGATTCAATCCTAACAACCCTTTACCTACCTCGGGACTGATTCCACCTCAACTGGGTGTGAATTACCCACAACACCCTCCTGTTGAAGCGCCCCAGCGAATCGCGCTTCAGGATCTTTTCTATCCTACCCGCTCCGCACTTCCTACTTGTCTTTCATTTCCGCCGGCGAATGGGGATAATTTCGAAATTAAGCCCCACTTCATCAATATGTTGCCCAAATTTCACAGGCTGGAATCCGAAGATGCCTATATCTTTATTAACAAATTCCAGAATGTTTGTGCAATGATGAAGCCCACCCAACTATCCGATGATGCTATATGGCTACGAGTCATTCCTTTCACATTATGTGACCTAGCTAAAAAGTGGCTATATATCACAGCATCGCATTCCTTAAAAAGTTGGGAGGAGTTTGTTAAAGCTTTTCTTAAAAAGTTTTACCCACATCACAAGACCGCGAGAATTCGTAATGAAATTAACCAATTTTCCCAGCTTCCTTTCGAACCTTTTTGGAAGTGTTTCGAACGATTCAAAGACCTTCTTGTTCAGTGCCCTCATCACAGTATTGAGAGATGGCAACTTTGCCAAACTTTATACGAAGGACTGAACCCAGCAACTAAACAGTTGCTGGAAACCATTTATTAAGGTCACTTCCTAACCAAATCTGACGAGGAAGCTTGGCAATTTCTCGACGATCTTGCTGAACAAACGCTTCAGTGGGAAAACACTAGACATACCACTTCGTCCACTTCATCTACTTCATCTGGTCCGTCTAGGGCAGGTGTTCATCAACTTGACATGTCAATTACAATGAAAGCCGAAATGGCCGCAATTACACGAAAACTAGAAGCAATTGAGAGCAAATTCCCATCGCCTTCTCCTGCCCCTGCTTTACCTCCTTGCACTATATGCGCTTGTTGTTCGGATCCGTCCCATTTGACTGAAGAGTGTCCTTACAACCCACCTGCTCGTGAACAGGATCAATTCAATGCTGCCTTTCAGCAAAGACAAAGAAATGATCTATACTCTTCAACTTACAATCCTGGTTGGAGGAACCACCTTAATTTTGCTTGGAATCAAAATCAACAACAATTCCAAGGCAATAACAATTTCTAGAGGCCTCCTCCTCAACAACAAGCACCTCGACAAACTCAATATCAGCAACCTTTCCAACCCCAACGTGACCAAAATCAAATGAATAATTTTGCACCCAACAATTTTTTTCCTCAAAACAATTTGGTTCCGCCGAATAACGATAAGGTTTCCTCGCTAGAACGAAGTCTGGAGGCGTTTTTAAAACAATCAACTCAATCCTCAGCCAACATCCAGTCTTCCATTTAGTTTTTGGTGCAACATACTGCATCACATGGGCAAAGTATCAAAACCATTGAAGCCCAAATTGCACAACTGAATGCAGCTTTAAGCGAGCGAGAGAAGGGGAAGCTTCCATCTTAACCACTGCCAAATCCCGGTCACCCACAAAATGCACATGTTGCTCATGAACAACAAAACCATAATGTGAGTGCCGTGACTACATTGAGGTCTGGAAGGATGTTGCACAACAATGTTGGCACTAATGACGACACCCCGGCCGCCGCTTCTTCTTCTTCTTCTTCTTCTTCATCTTCTTCTTCTTCGTCTTCAGAGCCTATTCTCCATTCTTCACAAGGCTCTAATTCTTCTACTACTCCGAATGGACCACATCTCACTCCACGAAAACACCAACACTGGGATCCGTTCCTATTCCGCAATCTCCTCCACAAACATTGGACTCAACCAATTTTCAAAATGTTCCATTTCCAAACAGGTTGAGATCCAATAAACCAACTCCACAAATGGAGAAGATTGTGGAGTTATTTAAACAGGTTAGCATTAACATTCCCCTTTTGGATGCAATCCAACAAGTCCCTTCTTACGCTAAAATTTTGAAGGACTTATGCACCAAGAAGAGGAAATCACTGGTACCTAAGAAAGTTTTCTTGGCTAGTGTAGTAAGTGATACTCTTACCTAACCTTTACCTTAAAAATGAAAGGACCCTGCTATCCTACAATTTCAATAACTATTGGGGATAAGAACATCAACCGCGCACTTTTAGATCTTTGTGTCAGTGTTAACCTGCTTCCTTAGTAAGTGTATGAGCAATTAGGCGTTGGAGAGCTGAAATCCACACATTGTACTCTCCAAATGGCTGACCGATCCATCACCCATCCTAGAGGTGAGTTAGAGGATGTGTTGATTAAAGTAGGGGACTTCATATTCCCCGTTGATTTCATTGTTATGGACACACAACCTGTAGCTAACCCCCGGAGTCAAATTCATGTGATACTCTATCGACCATTCCTTGCAACTTCAAATGCGGTGATCAATTGTCGAAATGGTTTGATGAACCTATCTTTTGGAAATATGACAATTGAGCTCAACATTTTTAAGTTGGGGAATCAGCCTTCCGAACCTAATGATAATATACTTGATGTTTTCTCGATCCAAGAGATCACCCAGGAGGACTGTGAGCTCGAGAAATTTCTGTTCGATCACAACAATTTTGACGCCACTAGTGCGTTCCTCCTTAAATCTGATTTCACACCCGATAATGATTACGAGTGTTTCACTTTCACGAACGATCTTGAACCATCACCACCCGAGTTTGAATCCTTTGAATTTTCGGATGAGTTAGCTGAACCATCCGACTCGGTTGCTTACACTCGTTTTGAACCTCTGTTGGAATCCTTCGAGTTTGAGACAATTTCACCGATTTTACCTTCAATTGTTTCGCCTCCAACACTCGAACTCAAGCTATTTCCGTCTCACCTTAAATACGCTTACTTAGGTGAGAATGAGACCCTTCCTGTTATCATCTCAGCTTCTCTAGCCCCCGAGCAAGAGAAAGCCCTTTTAACGGTCTTACAAAGCAATCGGCAAGCTTTTGGCTGGACTATGGCGGACATCAAGAGGATTAGTCCCCTAATTGTTGAACATCATATTCATATGATGGATGATACTAAGCCAGCAAAGGATCCACAGAGACGACTCAACCCAGTAATGAAGGAGACTGTTAAAAAGGAGATCGTAAAATGTCTTGATAGTGGTATCATTTACCCTATCTCTGATAGCCAGTGGGTTTGCCCCTTTCACGTTGTCCCAAAGAAATCGGGCATAATGTTCATAACTAATGAGGCGAATGAGTTAATACATACTCGCACCCAAACTGGGTGGCGAGTATGCATCGATTATAGAAAACTCAACGCCGCGACACGGAAAGACCACTTTCCATTACCTTTTATTGACCAAATACTAGAATGATTGACTGGGCACGAGTACTATTTCTTTTTGGATGGCTACTCCGGCTATAATCAAATTCCCATCGCCGAAAAGGATCAAGACAAGACCACATTCACTTGTCCTTTTGGTACGTTTGCTTACCGTCGCATGTCCTTTGGGTTATGCAATGCACCTGCTACCTTCCAGTGGTGTATGATGGGTATTTTTTCAGACATGGTGGAAAAATTCTTGGAGATCTTCATGGATGATTTCTCCATTTTCGGCGACTCTTTTGATGAGTGTTTGCTACATTCAGACGCAGTCCTTACCCGGTGTAAGGATAAGAACCTTACTTTAAATTGGGAGAAGTGCCACTTCATGGTACGAGAAGGTATTGTTTTAAGACATATAATCTCGTAAAATGGTATTGAGGTAGATAAAGCTAAGATTGAAGTCATTTCTAATCTCCCTCCTCCCAAATGCGTCCGAGACATTCGAGCCTTCCTTGGCCATGCCGGTTTCTATAGACGGTTCATAAAGGATTTTAGCAAGATTGCTAGACCCTTGACTCTTTTGTTGGCCAAGGACACCACTTTTGATTTCGACTCAAGCTGTATGAAGGCGTTCGAGTCATTGAAAAACTCACGTACTTCTGCTCCAATTCTTTCATCTCCCGACTGGACGCATCCATTTGAGATTATGTGCGATGCATCTGATTTTGCCATTGGTGTTGTCCTTGGACAGCACATCAATAAGATGCCGCATGTGATCTATTATGCTAGCCGAACCTTGAACGAGGCCCAATTAAATTACACAACAACCGAGAAGGAATTCTTAGCTGTTGTGTTTGCATTAGAAAAGTTCAGGCCCTATTTAATCGGCTCTCCAGTCATCGTTTACATTGACCATTCTGCTCTTCGCCATCTTTTTGCAAAGAAGGACGCTAAATCTCGGCTGATACGTTGGATCCTCTTACTGCAAGAGTTTGACCTTGTCATCAGAGACAAGAGAGGATGCGAAAACGAAGTCGCCGACCATCTCTCACATCTTCCTTCTTCGCCGACACTTCAAATTCCTATAAAAGACGTTTTTCCAGATGAGCAGCTCTTGACTGTGTCATGTGAATCTTGTTTCGCAGATATTGTGAATTATTTGGCCACCGTACTTATACCAAATGAATGGTCGAATCAGGACAGACTACGATTTCTATCCCAGGTAAAACATTTTTACTGGGATGAACCATATCTATTCAAATACTGTCCCGACCAAATCATTCGTCGGTGTGTCCCCGACAACGAGTTTAAGAGCGTGCTGTCATTTTGTCACGATCAAGCGTGTGGCGGGCATTTTGGCCCTACAAAGACGGCCGAAAAGATCTTGCAGTGTGGTTTCTACTGGCCACAACTTTTTAAAGACGCACATGATTACTGTAAGACATGCTCCCGGTGCCAACACTTGGGCCGGATATCTAGAAGAAACGAAATGCCGCTCCAACCAATATTGGTTGTTGAAATTTTTAATGTTTGGGGGATAGATTTTATGGGACCGTTTCCCAATTCTTTTGGGAACGTGTATATTCTCCTCGTTGTTGACTATGTTTCTAAGTGGGTCGAGGCTGTGCCCAGCCGAACTAATGATAATAAGCTTGTTGTTAGATTCCTCAAAGAAAACATTTTTTCTTGGTTTGGGCACCCCCGTGCAATCATCAGTGATAATGAAACTCATTTATGTAATAGGACTTTCGAGTCCTTAATGCGGAAATATTCCATTAATCACAAGCTATCAACGCCCTATCATCCCCAAACGTGTGGGCAAGCCGAGATTTCGAATCGGCAAATTAAACAGATATTGGAGAAAACGGTTTCCAAAAACCGTAAAGATTGGTCGTCAAAACTTATTGATGCCCTTTGGGCATTTCGAACTGCCTATAAGACCAATCTTGGCATGTCTCCATATAGGCTTGTTTATCGAAAGGCTTGCCACCTTTCAGTTGAAATTGAGCATAGAGCATTTTGGGCGATAAAAGAGTTGAATCTATCTCTAGGAGATGCGAGCAGCCATAGAAAGCTGCAATTGAATAAATTGAACGAGCTTCGGGATGAAGCTTACGAAAACGCGGTTGTCGTCAAAAACCGAACGAAGGTGTTTCACGATAAACACCTTATGCGCAAATCTTTCAAACCTGGTCAACAGGTTTTACTTTACGACACCCGGCTACGTTTCCATCCCGGCAAGCTCAGATCTCGATGGAAAGGGCCATTTTTGGTACGCACCGTATATCCGCACGGTGCGGTCGATTTAGAAAATCCTGAGGACGGTTCACTGTTTAAAGTGAACGGACATAGACTTAAACCGTTCCTCACCGCGGACCCTTCGGGGGAGCTCCTGCTGTTGCAAGAGCCGATATACATTGACTGATCTTCCTCCATCTACCCCTAAATTTCGGTTATCCAGCTGCAAATAGTAGAAACACTGTTTCAAATAAGTTTAGGGGTACGTCACACTTGTAATTATATAAAAACAAAATAAAAATAAAAAAATAAAAAATAAAAAAATTCAAATTTTTGGGGGTATTTTGTAAATTTCAGTTTTAATAAAAAAAATAAATAAAATTATTTTTTTACAAATAAATTCCTCTTTTTAAGAGGTCCTTTTTGCAAATAACCAAAACACCTCTTTATAAATAGAACCCGCCCCTTCTGCGGCTTTCACTAAACCCTAATATTTTCCTCTCCCAAAACCCTAGCCGCCGCATCAGCCAGAGCAAGGAAATCGCCCCACGCCGTCGCGCTTCCGCCGCCGAAGGAGCCCTTGTGGCGCTGATCCGCCGCGCCTCTGTGTCTTTTTCCTCTGAAATCTTCAGAGGAGGTTTGCTTTCTCCAGTTCTCTCTGTAAAAATTTTAAGAAATATTATGCACTTATCTGATGGCACCCACTTTGCAATTCGAAAGAGATTTTTCATAAATCTTTGCACACACGATCTACGGTAGCTATTTCGGTAAAGAGATCAGAAGGCGAGGGTGTAATTTCTTACTTTTTAACCATCCAAACTCCTTCGCTCTTCCAGATCTCGTCACCCGCTTTTACGAGTGAATGGAGGATGGTAGCCTCTTACAACATGGTTACATTAGGCTAAATTGGGGGGATAGGGAAATCATAATCGATAGGGACTTCATCCATGAAGTCACCTTAATTCCTAGACTACCTACCCATGACCAACCCCTCCAATTCGAGGATTACCTACCCTTGATGGGTAATGACTGTTCGAGGGAGCCACGTAAGGGAATCCAGGCTAGAAACATCTTTGCGAATGTGTTGATTGTGTGCCGTTGGGCACAAAATAACATTTTTGGTAGTTCGCACAACACTACATTTTTCACACCATCCCTTCATATCGTGCACACCTTGATGACTAGGAACCCAAGCTATGATATGTGCACGGTATTATTTCATTCAATCGGTGCGGGCAAAAGGGCTGCCAATTACCCATGCCCTATGTTGGTGACACAATTGTGTCGCCATTTCCTCCCTGTGGAGGAATTCGAGTTTTATATGCATCGAGAGATCCCTATTAGACCTTTTATTGAGGGCGTATCCACGTCCTATACCCGCCTAAATGAAGTATGGTGGCGCACTGAGCCGGCCGAGAATGTACCCGCCAAGACACCCAGCTCCAGCTCGACCGCGAGCGAGGAAGAGCTTACCCCTGCAGCACATGCACGTTTACTTAGGAAAACCACTAGGAGGATAGACAGATTGATAGGGATGGTGACCAATCTGAATCACCGAGTGACAGAAATAGAGCATGGCATGACCACTCTGCTAGCGAGAGAGGAACGTTCCCGTTCACGTTCAAGGGGACGGCGAGGCCATGAGCAGTGAGGGCACTGCTTTTGATAAGTTTGGGGGTGGAGGTGGGTTGTAAATAGTTATCATTGTATTGCATATTCTTATTTTTTGTACATATTTGTTTTTTCTTTCTTTGCATATTTAATTCCGCATTGCATCTTTATAAAAAAAATATTAAAACTAAAAAAATGAAAATAAAAAAAAATAAAAATCAAATCAAATAAAAAATTGAAAATTTTTAAAAATTATAAAAATTGAAAAATTCAATTTTGACCATATACGACTTAAGTTCAACATGACGGTTGAATAGTTGGAAAAAACTAGATCCTAAACTTAGTAAATTAAAAACCCTAAAAATAAACTTTCTCAAAATTTAACTGTAGAAAATATATGTCCTTGTAGTTTATTTAGAAATAGGCAAATTTTGAGTTCAGTTCTTGGGCTAAGTCAAAATGAGAGAAGAGTATTGAAATTTTTATTGAAGTGTAAATCTGAAAAATAATTCTGAACCTTAAGTCTAAATTCTGAAAATATATACCCTACAACTCGTACATACACGCACCTTGAAACTTGGGATAGTAGAGAATACCTTGAAATGCTCTTGTCTAAAATCCTTAGTATGAAGGAAAATAAAATAAAAGTATAAGTGAATAAAAAAAATGAACACTGGTTTTGTAATTACTTAAGGCTGCTGCATAAATAAAAAATATAGCGATGGTGCTTTATCACCTAGTGCCTTAGACCAACTGGTTTGGGAGTCACTGCTAAAGCCTTAGGTATTACAAGACGAGGAATTACGCCTAAATGCGCGAACACATTTTGTAATCGGTCGTTAGTATCTCAAGAAGTATTAACGGCCGCATGAAGGATGTGCGAGCAATTTCATCTAAAATTCACCAACTAAAACTACTTTGGACGATGGGCAAGAGTATGATAGCTTGAATTGAATTTCCAAGTGTAGGGGTGATACATACACACACGTAGGGGGTATATGATTGGGGTTTGGATGAGAGATAGGAATGAAAGATAGGGCTTATACCTTCAATAGAGATGATAGAAATTTCTAAGTTGAGATGGAACCTTAGAAGAAAAATTCAAAAGATACTGAAAGCTTAATAAATTTGCAGAACATATACGATCTTAAGTTAAATGATAAGTGGGTGTGAAAAATATGGGTTCATGATTTCTAAGTTGAAGATAATAGAATTTCTTGCTAGAACACCGAATTGAAGAATGAAAGTCAACAAGCCAAATTGATTGGATTTTGTGGGTAGTATCCGCTGAAAACCCTCAGGAGACAACACTCCTCCTACTAGGGATACCTAGGGGTTTAACGGCTTGTTGCACGAGCTCAGTGCATCGCGATTCCCTGCAAAAGTGAGGTTAGGTTTTTTTGAGAATAAAATTGGTTTTGCTCGGGACGAGCAAAACATAAGTTTGGGGGTATTTGTTCATATCAGAATATTGCATTATTATATCGCCCATTCTTAATCATATTACAAATAAATAGGTGCTTTTGATCTATGTCTGCTAAATAGTTGCAAGTTACAGGTTCTCAGAACAATACAGTGAAATTCATGAAAATACACTACAAATGTGAGACTACGACCAACAATTGATGAATCCGTATGATGCCGCCGACCAGTTTAAGGAACAAACGAAGATCAGTAGACAGTTCAATGCGCAAAGTACAAGGGCAGCACAGGATTAAAGACTTCAACGCGAAGCTCATGGCAAAAAGTCTACAACATTCTGCACTGTGGAAATCTGGAAGAAAATAGAAGATATTCTGTGGAACCAAGTGAAGAAAACAGAAGGAAAATACAACATGAAGCACACCTAGAAGTTTGATCCAGAAATCCCACTAATTAGCCGCGGAACCGTGGCCAAACATGGCTTTCTGCCGCGGTTGCGCGGCCGTGTAGTGCACGTGTTGGTGCACGTGTCGGTGGATGTCGGTGCTTTGACTTGGCTTTCTTAGGATAGTTCTGTAAATTCAAATATGAATCAGATGTAAAATCTAGGGTTTCTCCTATCTATAAATAGGAAAGCCGAAAGCCTAATTAGGCATGCCTCTTTTTAATTTCTTAGATTAAATTTTTTTCATTCAGTTGTAATGCATTGTTGAGAGGTATCAATAAAGTAAGTTCTTTTTCTATCTTGCATTTTTATTTGAATTTAATTCGTGCAAATTTTTTATCTGTCTTTTATTATTTGCATGTTAGTTAGTTTATTAAAAAGAAAAATTATAAAAATGAATTTTATCATTACTTTCCTAATGTGTGAGTAATTCCTCACTTGTTAGGGTTAGGATTGGAAAGGTTTGAGAGAAGGAAATCTCTCTCACCCCTTTCTTTGCCCATATAATTTTTATAAATAGGACTCCGTTTAATCCAACCACACACCGCTCACTACGGCACCCTATCCTAAAAGATAGCAGTGATTTCCTAGTTAGACCGGTTGTGGTTGAATTAACTAGAGATTAGGGCTAAGAGCCAAGAAAGGACGGATAAGGACCAAAAGGAAGAAACTAAGTTTCTTCCTAGTCGTGCTAATCCCCTTTGTTGACTATTACCCTAACACCTATATTCTTAACTAGGGCATTAAAAGTAGTGAGTAGAATCCCTTTTCCAAACTAACCTAATCCTAACCCTAGCAAGACTTTAAATCAATTTAATTTAAATCATAGATCTTAAAACAAAACCTACCAAAAAATAGGACTTAACTCGTTAGAACTTAAAGAACGAACACCTTTTCCATGTGGACCGACCCGTACTCAACCGGCTAGCTACCAAGCGACACCGTCTTGATTGCGATATTCTTGAATTTAAAACGCACGTACTTAACAGGTCTTAATCATGATGTTATGTGTTGCTGTGATATGTTATATTGGATTGTCGTGTTTGAATAGTCAGGGGTTTTTATGTGAAATGAGAGTTTTTCATTTTCATTCATGTGAAAACTTGTATGTAATATTCTTTTATTGCGGCACTTCCGGGTTGAGGAAGATGTCATCGTTGATGTATATTATTTACTTTTCCACATTAGGATAGACCCAAGGAGGGGAGCACAAGTAACCGGATTCTAGGGTCCAGTAGGAGACCATCTCGAGGCGTCGAGACCGGGTCTCCTAACTCTAGAATTGGTAGGGTTGTTTGCCGCTCTCGTAGGGGTCTAGGGATGTGGGTTTGTCTATTCATTATGAATGTGGAATCCGTGTTTTATACAGGCTTAATATAAAACCCGGAAATCCTAATATATCCAATATTTCATATGTTGATTTCTGTTGCGATATTCTGTGATGTGATCACTTTATATGATGTGATAGATACTGTATATAGTATATGTGATATATTATATAGACGTTACTTATGTTTTACACCCGCGCTAGCCCTGCCCCGCTCTGCCGTTGGTTACCTAACCTAACGGTGCATGACTGGACATCGAGGCGAATGCGGATGGCATAAGCGTACGTTGTATTTATCTGTGATGCTTAGGTAACTTAAATAATGGGAATTAATTAATGAGATTAATGAAAGAAAATAAACCTAAAGATGTTGTGGAATCGAATTTTCAAAAACAGATAGCTCTAGTTGTTGCTTTGCATAGCGGTGTTCCTTGTAGAACATCCTGCACCTTATTCGATAAGGAAAGAGCCGAGATCCTTTCACCGGGAGTGACCTCTTTAGAAATAAATGGAAGATGTTACAACCCTCGGTTTCGTCTTTTGTTTGTTTTTCTAGTTCTTGCTTTACATAGTGGTATTTTGAAAATCCTGCACATCATTCGACGAGAAAAGAGCCGAGATCCCTTCACCGGGAGTGACATTTTTAGCGAAACAAGCAAAAGCCTAAAAAACACTCCATTTAAATCATTTGATTTTACAACGATATCAAGTTCATTACGCAAAAGGTTTTCTTAAAAACCTGTCGTAGCCCTCAGTCATTTCAGATAAGTAATAGTTAGTATTCGTGCTGCGTTTGTTGACCTCTGTCAAAGCGTAGTGTGCGGTAGCTGATTAGTGCTTATCTGCAAAGCTTATGATGAGTTAGGGTAGTCGTGCGATCTTGTTGACCTCTGTCAAGGGTTGTGCGGGTGGGTTTAATTCAATCATGAAATGACGGGTAGAACTTGACTAGCAGCCTATGGTTTGTTGACTTCTGTCAAGGTCATAGGACGCTAGGGGCAAAATTATCAGGAATTTCAAGTGTTGAAATTTGCAATGAGATAGCATACCTTCTATGAGATAGTTGGATCCCAATACCCACTGCGAGTAATAGTTACTCCTGAGAGAGTTTTGCACTTTACAATTAGCCGATCAAGTAGGTATCTAGAAAGGTGTCAACGAGGTTACGCCGCTGAGAAAACGAGGTTTATTTTAATTAGGTCTGTGCGAAAGCACGGGGAACCTCCCTCAATGTACCGGCACTGACCTGGCTGAAAAATTGGCGAACTTGTAGGGTGTAATTAATCCCAGCTAGTCTTTCCTTTTAGGGTTTGAAGGAAGATTTGATAAAAACAGTGGGAGCCATCCTGATTAGATAAAATAATAATCAATCTAATCTTGCAAGAGCATACGCTGAGTGTTTTATTCTCTCTCTCTCCAGATAGCGACCATGTCATGCCTTAATCAAGATAATAATATGGATGTATTGACCTAACCCGCTTGTTATACTGAGCTGGGGAACACTGGTCCCGCTCCAACTTATAATTATTATAAGACCGAGCAGGAAATAGGGGATTACTAGGATTCCCGTGCCACCCAAACGAAGAAAGTGCATGATTATGCATCTTCTTCGGGTGTGTTCATTACAGAGAACTGTTTCTCAGTATCCTTTACGTCCTGGGTATGAGATACCGGATCTGGATCCCACATATGTAATCTGTTACATGGGCTATAAATAGGTAGAGAACCGAGAATGGGTGATAAGTTTTAAGAGTTAGAAACAGTGCAATTGTTGCGGCCAAGTCTGTTGGCAGTTATCACCCTGTATTACCAAATACATTGATTCTGAACGAATGTTATTAGATACCGAACCTGATATACAACATCATATCAGTCTCTTTATTTAGTAAAGAAGGATATAATTTTGTATTGTTGGATAATATTTTGAACATTTCCTATATCAAGAGTTGATCGGTTCAGACACGTTATCTAAAAGTATATACGTTCTAAATCAAACCACAGTTCTTAACGTACAGAACACACATAAGAGGAAGAGTTCAGAAATGAACGAATTCTTCTTGAGGCATTGTAGACTATGTCATATCAATGCGCCTGACTAGCTAAGTTACATAAAGATGCATATTTAAATCAGTTTGAATTTATATCTCGTGAAACTTTCCAGTCATGTCACAATGATAAGATGACCATAGCTCAGTTTATTGGAAACAGAGAAAGAGTTAGTGAACTCTTGGGATTGATACATGATGATGTATGAAGGTCCCCTGTCTACACATGCCAGGACTGGTTCTTTGTACTTCATTACATTCATTGATGATCTCTCAAGATTCGGACATATGTTCCAGTTGAAACACAAGTCTGAAGCTTTTGAGAAATTCAAAGAATATAAGTCAGAAGTAGAGAACCAAAACGGGTATAAGTATTATGTCCTTTGATGTGATCGAGGAGGAGAATACTTGAGCACGGAGTTCCTGGATTATTCTAAAAGGAGAATGAGATTCTCTCTCAGCATTACTCTTCCGTATACACCACAGTACGTCGGTGTATCGGGGCGGAGAAATCGCACCCTATTTGATATGGTGCGCTCTATGATGAGTAATACTGAGTTGCCTATTTCCTTTTTGGGAGTTATGCGCTTAAGAAGCTGCATACCTATTGAATAGGGTTCCAATCAAATTAGTGCCTACCACTCCATATGTGATATAGTATGGGAAGAGCCCATCTCTTAAGGATGTTAAGATTGGGGTTGTCCGGCCTATGCCAAAAGCAAAATCCGGACAAGCTCGAGGCAAGGTCAATTCTGTGGAAGTTTGTTGGATATCCTAAGCATTCGCAAGGGAATATCTTCTACCGAACCGAGGAACAAAAAGTGTTTTATTTCTCGGCATGCCACCTTTTTGAGAAAGGGAATTTTTTGTGAAGAAATTAGTGGTAATGAGGTAGAACTAGAAGGAGTTCAAGCTATACAAACTACAGCTGATGATTTAGTAGAACCGGAGGATTCAATAGCTTCCGACGAACCTCTGCCTCTCCGCCGATCTGGTAGGGTTCCTCACCCACCTGGGAGATACTTCGGTTTTCTCTATGATAGTGGGAGCGAGGATTGCATCATAAGATGATGACCTAACTAGTTTCGAGCAGGCCATCAAGAGTCGTGACTCTGTAAGAATGGCTAGATGCTAAGCGATCTGAGATGGATTCCATATACACTAAAAAAGTATAGATTTTGGTTGCTTTATCTGAAGGGTTAAATCCACATCAGGAGCAAGTATATCTTGAGAAGATTACTTGGTGTACATGGAAAATTTAAGACTTTCAAAGCTAAAACTTGTTGCAAAAGGTTCTCGTCATCGACCAGGTGTGGATTATGATGAAACCTTTTCTCCAGTGGCTATGCTTAAGACCATCCGGATCCTACTTGCTATTGCTACATACCATGACTACGATATCTAGCAGTAGGGTGTCATGACTGCTTTTCTAAATACTGATTTAGAAGAGAGCGTCTATAAGTACACAGCCAGAGGGCTTCGTAGACAGTGGGAGCAGCGGAAACGTGTGCAAGTTGCTTTATAGGTTAAAGCAGGCATCGCGGAGCTGGAACATCTGTTTTGATGTGGTAGTCAAAGAGTTTGACTTGATCAAAATGGTATATGAACCTTGTATATACAAAAATGGAGTAGAGAGTATTGTGGTCTTCCTCGTATTGTATGTGGAAGACATACTCTTGATAGGAAAATGTTTCCTATGCTACACTCGGTCAATCTCCTCTTATCACAAGGATTCTCAATATAGGATCAAGGTGATACTTCCTAAATCCTGGGTTTTGAATCTATGAGATAGATTTAAGTGGATGTTAGGATTCTCACTAGGTGTAGTGAGATGGTATCAATCGATCCTGAGGAGAATCACTGGATAGCTTCCAGGGTGGTAAGGTCGACTGAATGTCAGTCACAGGCATTGTTTTTACCCTCAGTGGAGGGACGGTGTGTTGGAAGAGTTCCAAACTATATACCGTGACAAACTAGACGATAAAGGCTTGATACATCGCTACCAACGATACTACCAAAGAGGCAGTCTAGGTGTATATAAGTTCATGAGATGAACTTCGTTTCTACCATTGTGTGACAATGGAGTTGTGGCTTATGCCTAGGAACCCCCGTCCCATCAGTGACCCAGACATATTCTAAGGCAGTATCACCTGATCATGGAGATGGTTGATCTCTAGGGAGATCGAGGTTAGGAGAGTAGACTCAGAGGACAACACGGTGGATCCACTCACAAAGGCTTTTTCCCGGAGAGAGACTTTTATGGGATGGTTGAGTATAGGATACTACAACCACTACTATATGATGGCCCTAGTGCAAGTGGGAGATTGTTAATTATATATATGCCTTAGAGGCCATTACTGTACATGAGATGCATATTGTAGTGGATGCTTGGACATATATAGGGAGGACTTTCTTGCTCAACATGATAGTATGTTATCTGGTTGCACTTTATCTTAACATGTACACTGATTGTCTCTCTGTTACATATTGATAAAGCCCTTAGGGTATGTACTTGACTACCTAGATTATGATGCGGATCATACTAGTGGGACAAAGATAGTCGGTAAGTACATCCTTTAATGTCCCAAGTCGTGGGTGTATCGAGACGGGGCATCGATATACCAGAGTAGACTAGCGTATACCTTCTCGACCCATGTAGATGGGCGATGGATGATCCCATATCCATTGGTGTTTGACATCAGAGATGATATATGGGTGCTCAGTGGAGACTGGGTACATTGGACGGACTCTCCGAGAACTTCCAGATTGTATTATACCTCACGTCAGATGGCAGTTCTCTGGTGACACTGGTACAGGTTAGTCTGTTTACCTGAGATTGTCATAGAGTCTTATATGATTCCCACTGTGCTTTGATTTCCACCATACCATGGTCAAGAGATCATGCAAAAAGGTGGTTTTTGGGTACAGTCCCGAGTCACATAGAGGCAATGAGCGATTGGAGGGGATTTGTCTCTCCCGGTATAGGGAGTTGATGTTGCGCTATGCTCGATTGGCTATAAGGCTGCTTCCGAGATATACCGGTAAGTGTTATCAGTAGATTCTCAACCCGTTATGAGCCTTATATCGACACGACTTATCGAGTTACTGGGGTCTGACGTTTACCACCCCTAGACGAGATATGCGACATATCAGACAAAGAGACCGGACTGTACGGTAGTGTTACTGATTGGATTCGCAGGAGTGTGAGCAGGCTTTCTTGTTGATCTTCTGATCGCTCAATACCCGGGTGGCCATTACGTTTAGTAGACCGCTTGCGGCATGTGGGTGTTTGATATGATCATCACCTACTGCCGGCGTATTGATGAGTCTTTAGAGTCCTACACAGAGGTTTCCTGGCTCAAGCGAAACAGAGTAGGAGCACATATGTGATATGTGCAGGATCGAGATTGATACGATATGAGATACCGTATTCTATTCTCGCGATTTGTGACATTGGTCGATTATATGTGATATAGCCGGGTTATCGGATCAAGTGTTGATTCGATAAGTTGTTACATATGATATTAGTCGGTTATATGTGATATAGCCGGATTATTAAATCAAGAGTTGATTTGATAATCTAATGTATAATTATATATTTGATATATTACATTACATTAACTAGTATTAGCTCACTTATGATTTCTTTTCTCACTTTGTTTGTGCACATTGTATATATGTGATATATGCAAGTATACATTATTTTGTGTCATGTTTGATGATACATGCAACTTGGGTGTGTGTATGACTTACACCATGCTTGGTTTAATCCTAGGGTTTTTAATGGATTAAGTAATTCTAAAACTAAATGATTTTGTCATGGCACATAAGCTTGTAGAAGTTTGTAGATCATTGACTAAGTCTTCATGTTTTGTTTTACCTAAGATATTTGTTAACCCTACCAATTAACCTAGCCTTGGTTAAGTCTCTACAAAGGTTAAGTATATGATACTTAACTCACCCATGGTTGCTTCACTCTCTCATGAGTTCATTCTTCTTTTTCTTCCTCAAAGCTTTCTAGTTTCAATGGAGATGTGAGAAAATCAATTCTAAAGTGAGCCCACTTCCTACTTTATCATCCTCTACTACTTGCCATTTAGTATAGAGTGTTTGCTTCACTAATTTCACAATTAGTGAAGAGATAGCTTGGGTTAGTGTCTCCTCGACGTAGATCATCTTCGGCCTCGAAAACTTCGATGCAAGCATGTTCATTTCTTCATGGGAGCCTCTCTAAAGTCCGGGACTAGATGATTGCAGCGAAGGGACTACTACACGGAGCTAATGAAGTGAAGGACCGGTCTACAAAGGTTGTATTCCTTGTTCACTTTATTTGCAAAGTAGTTTGCATTTCTTTCCGTCGGATTTCTAGTTAACGATTCTATGTTAGGGTTAGCTAGAACGGCTAAAATTTTAATATGGAATGAAAGATGCCTCCCGAAACCTTGCTGCCGTACTAGGAAACCCTTCAAGACCATGTCTTAAACGAGTTAAGATATGGGGTTGTCCGGCCTATGTTGAAAGAAAAAATCCGGACAAACTCGAGGCAAAGTCAGTTCTATAAGTTTGTTGGATATCCCAAACATTTACGAGGGGATATTTTCTACCAAACCGAGGAACAAAAGCTGTTTTGTTTCTCAACATGCCACCTTTTTAGAAAAATGAATTTCTTGAAAAATAAATTAGTGGTCATGACGTAGAACTGGAAAGAGTTCCAGCTACACAAACTGGAACTGATGATTTAGTAGAACCAAAGGATTCAGTAGTCTCCAATGAACCTCAGCCTCTCCGCGAATCTGGTAGGGTTCCTCATCCATCTGAGAGATACTACGGTTTCCTCAGTGACGGTAGGAGTGAGGATTGCATCATGGTAGGTGATGACCCAACTAGGTTCAGGCAGGCCATCACGAGTGGAGACTCTATGAAATGGCTGGATGCTATGCGATCTGAGATAGAATCCATGTACACCAACAAAGTATAACTTTGAATGGTGCACCTGAAAGGGTAAAACCCATCAGGAGTAAGTGGATCTTGAGAAGATTCTTGGTATAGATGGAAAGTTGAGACTTTTAAAGCTAGACTTGTAGTAAAAGGTTTATATCAATAACCAAGTGTGGATTATGACGAAACCTTTTCTCCAGTGACTATGCTTAAGTCCATCAGGATTAAAGCAGGCATCGCGGAGTTGGAACATCTATTTTGATGTGGCAGTCAAAGAGTTTGACTTCATCAAAAATTTAGATGAACCTTGTATATACAAGAAGGTTGTAGAGAGTATAATTGTCTTTCTCGTATTGTACCTGGATGACATACTCTTGATAGGAAATGGTTTCCTATGCTACACTCGGTCAAGCTTCTCTTATCACGAGGATTCTCCATGAAAGATCTGGATGATACCTACTACATCTTAAGGATTAAGATCTATAGAGATAGATCTAAGCGGATGTTGGGAGAGTCCCAAATCTAGGTACATTAACACCATACTGAAGGGGTTTAGTATGGAAGATTCTGAGCGTGGTGGTTTGCCCATTTACTCAAGAATCACTTTCCCTAAAAAGATGTCTCCCAAGACTGATTTGGAGAGAGCTCGCGTGCAAGGGATACCCTGTGCTTCGGCACTAGGCTCTATCATGTATGCGATGTTATGTACCAGACTAGATGTAGCTAACTCACTAGGTGTAGTGATAAAGAATCAATCGGATCTTGGGAGAATCACTGGACAGCTGTGAAGGACATTCTTAAGTACTTGAGAAACACTAAAGAAATGTTCTTGGTGTTTGGTAATGGTGAACTCCAGTGGGAGTCCTTTACCGATTCATGCTTCCAGAGTGATGAGGTCGACTGAAAGTCAGTCTCAGGCTTTGTCTTTACCCTCAGTGGAGGGATGGTATGTTAGAAGAGTTCCAAGCTAGATATCGTGGCAAACTAGACGATAAAAGCTGAATACATCGCTACCAATGATGCTGCTAAAGTGGATGTCTAGATATTTCTTGTTCATAAGATGAACATGGTTCCTACCATTAAGCGTCCAATAACTGTTATTATGACAACAATGGAGTTGTGGCTTTTGCCTATGAACCCCAGTCCCATCAGCGATCCAGACATATTCTGAGGCAGTATCACCTGATCAGGGAGATGGTTGATCTCCAGGGGATCGAGATCAGGAGTGTTGACACGAAGGATAACACGGCGGATGCACTCATAAAGACCTTTCCTAAGAGAGACTTTTATGGGACGTTAGGTATGAGATACTACAACAACTGGCCCTAGTGCAAGTGGAAGATTGTTAGTTGTATGTATGTCCTAGAGGCCATTATTGTACATATGATGTATATTATAGTGGATGCTTGGAAATATATATAGGGAGGACTTTCTTGCTCGACATGATAGTATGCTATCTGGTTACTCTTTATCTTAACATATACACTTATTGTCTCTATGTTACATGTTGATAAATCCCTTAGGATGTGTACTTGACTACCAGGATTATGATGCAGATCATACTAGTGAGGCCAGGGTAGTCTGTAAGTACATTCTTTAATTGTTTCTAGTCGTGGGAGTATCGAGACGGGGCATTGATATTCCAGAGTAGACTAACGTATACGTTTCTTGACCCATATGATGGGCGATGGATGATCCCACATCTATTGGTGTTTGACATCAAAGAATGTATACGGGTGATCAGTGGAGACTGGGTACACTAAACAGGACTCGCCGAGAACTCCTAAATGGTATTATACCTTACGTCAGATAGCAGTTCTCTGATGACACTGGTACATGTTAGTCTGTAGACCCGAGATCGTCATAGAGTCTTGTGTGATTTCCACTGTGCTTTGATTTCCACCTTACCACGTTCAAGAGAACGTGCAAAACAGTGGTTTTTGGGTACAGTCCCGAGTCACATGGAGGCAATGCGCGATAGGAGGGGATTTCGTCTCTCCCGGTATTGGGGGTTGATATTGCGCTATGCTCGATTGGCCATAACAGGATATCCCTGGACAGGGTTGCTGAGATTTACTGGTAAGTGTTATCAGTAGTTTCTCAAACCGTTATGGGCCTCATATCGGCATGACTTATCAAGCTATTGGGGTCTAACATTTACCACCCCCAGGCTGGATATGCGACATATCAGACGAAGAGACCGGACTGTATGGTAGTGTTACTTATTGGATTCGCAGGAGTATGAGCAGGCTTGATTGTTGATCTTCTGATCGCTCAATACTCGGGTAGCCGTTACGTCCTTCTAGTACCGCTGACGGCTTGTGGGTGACTGATATGATCATCACCTACTACCGAAGTATTGCCGAGTCTTTAGAGTCATACACAGAAGTTTCCTGGCTCAGGCGAAACGAAGTAGGATCACATATGTGATATGTGCGGGATCGAGATTAATACACGTATGTGATACCATATTCTAATCTCGCGATATGTGATATCGGTCGGTTCTATGTGATATAGCCGGGTTATCGAATCAAGTGTTGATTCGATAAGTTGATACAAATAATATTAGTCGGTTATATGTGATACAGCCGGATTATTAAATCAAGTGTTGATTTAATAATTTAATGTATCATTATATATTTGATATATTAATTTTATATTAACTAATATTAGCTAACTTAAGCGTTTCTTTTTCTCACATTTACACTTAATATATATGTGATATATATTATTGTGTTTATTTTTGTGTCATGCTTGATGATACATCAAACATGGGTGTATGAGACTCACACCATGCTTTAGATAATAAGGGTTATTATTTATTTAAAGTAATTCATAATTGGGTGGAAATTGGTCATGGCTATGAAGCTTGTAGAAGCTTGTAGTAACCATTGACTTAGTCCACTAATTTAGTTTTATTTAAGATATTTATTAACCCAACCATTATCTTAAGTCATGGTTAAGTCTCTATAGTAGTTATATGAGATATTATCCCACCCATGGTTGCTATTCTCACTCAATTCATTCTACACTTCATCTTCTTCTTCATCTCAAGAAAGCTCTCTAGCTTTTCTTGAGGTGAAGAAATATTGTGAGAAAAATAATTCTAAAATGAGCAAAAATCCTACTTCATCAAGCTACACTAGATTAGCCATTTATTTAGGTTGTTTGCTCCACTAATTACCAATTAGTGAAGAGGTAGCTTGAGTTAGAGTCTCCTCGACGTAGATCATCTTCGGCCTCGAAGACTTCAAGTAAGCTTGTTCATTTAGCTTTGTGGAGCCTAACTTGAGTCCGGGAGATCGCTACTTGGAGCGAAGGGACTACTATACGGAGCTTTAGAAGTGAAGGACCGGTCTACAAAGGTTGTATTTCTCATTCACTCAGTGTAATGTTTGATTACATGTTGCTTTACCCTAATTCCTCTAGTTAGATCCTTGGTTAGGGTTCTTTAGCACCTTAGAATTTTTTAAAATGGTATGGTTGATGCCTTCCGAAACCTAGTGAGGGTGCTACGGAACCCAGCACATGCAACCCGAACGAAGAAAGAGCATGATGATGCATCTTCTTCAGGTGTGTTCGTTATTGAGAACTGTTTCTCAATTTGCTCTATGTCCTGGGTATTAGATACCGGATCAGGATCCCATATTTGAAATCAGTTACAAGGGTTAAGAAGAAGTAGAGAACTGGGAAAGGGTGATATGTCTCTCAGAGTAGGGAATGGAGCAATTGTTGCTGTCGAAGCTGTCGGAGAATATCACTTTGTATTGCCAAATGGTAATACATTGATTTTGAACGACTGTTATTACGTACCGTCGATGATGTGCAACATCATATCTGTTTTCTTATTAGATAAAGAAGGATATAATTTTTCACTGGAGAAAAATGTTATGAACATTTTCCTAAATCAAGTGTTGATTGGGTTTGGTACGTTGTGTAACGGTATATACATTCTAAACCAAAACACAGTTCTAAATATACAAAACACACACAAGAGGAAAAGTTCATAAATGAATGAAGCCTTCTTGTGGTATTGTAGACTTGGTCATATCAATGCGACCAGATTAGCTAAGTTGCATAAAGATGGATATTTGAATCAGTTTGAATTTACATCTTATGAAACTTTCCAGTCATGTCTCAAAGGAAAGATGACCAAAACTCCGTTTACTGGACACGGAGAAAGAGCTACTGAACTCTTGGTATTGATACATAGTGATGTATGCGGCCCTATGTCTACACATGCCAGGAACGGTTTCTCGTACTTTATTACATTCACCGATGATCTCTGAAGATTCGGACAAGTGTTCCAGTTGAAATACAAATCCGAAGCTTTTAAGAAATTCAAGAAATATAAGTACGAAGTTGAGAACCAGACGGGTAAAAGTATTAAAGTCCTTCGATCAGATCGAGGAGGAGAATACTTGAGCACAGAATTCCGAGACTATTTAAAAGAGAATGTGATTCTCTCTCAGCTTACTCCTCCGTATACACTATAGCATAATGGAATTTCGGAGCGGAGAAATCGCACCCTATTAGATATGTTGCGCTCTATGATGGGTATTGCTGAGTTACCTATTTCCTTTTGGAGTTATGCACTTGAGACAGGTGCATACCTATTGAATAGGGTTCCGACCAAATCCGTGCCTACCACTCCATATGAGATATGGAATAGGAAGAGACCATCTCTTAAACGAGTTAAGATATGGGGTTGTCAGGCCTATGTTAAAAGGCAAAATTCGGACAAGCTCGAGGCAAGGTCTGTTTTGTGCAAGTTTGTGGGATATCCAAAGGATTCATATGGATATATCTTCTACCATACTGAGGAACAAAAGGTGTTTGTTTCTCAACATGCCACCTTTTTAGAAAATAAATTTCTCGTGAAAGAAATTAGTGGCAATGATATAGAACTGAAAGAAGTTCCTACTACACAAACTATAACTGATGATTTGGTAGAACCAGAGAATTCAATAATCCCCGAAGAAACTCAGCCACTCCTCAGATCTAGTAGGGTTCCTCATCCATCTGAGAGATACTGCGGTTTTATCATAGATGGTGGGGGTGAGGATTGCATCATGGAAGATGATAACCCAACTAGTTTCGAGCAGGCCATCACAAATGGGGACTCTGTGAAATAGATGGATGCTATGCGATCTGAGATGGAATCCATGTACACCAACAAAGTATGGACTTTAGAAGTTGCTCATGAAGGGATAAAGCCCATTGGGAGCAAGTGGATCTTAAGAAGAAAATTTGTGTAGATGGAAAGGTTGAGACCTTCAAAGCTGGACTTGTAGCAAAAGGTTTTCGTCAACTACTAGGTGTCGACTATGATGAAACCTTTTCTCCAGTAGCTATGCTTAAGTCCATCAGGATCCTACTTGCCATTGCTGCATACCATGACTACGAAATCTGGAAAATGGACGTCAAGACCGCTTTTTTAAATGGTGATTTAGAAGAAAGCGTCTACATGACACAGCTAGAGGGCTTCATAGATAGTGGGAGCAGCGGAAAGGTGTGCAAGCTGTTTAAATCAATCTATGAATTAAAGCAGGCATCGCGGAGTTGGAACATCTGTTTTGATGTGGCAGTCAAAGAGTTTGACTTTATCAAAAACGTAGATGAACCTTATATATACAAGAAGGTAGTAGAGAGTAAGATTGTCTTCCTCGTATTGTATATGGATAACATACTCTTGATAGGAAATGATGTTTCTATGATACGCTTGGTCAAGCTCTTTTTATCACAAAAGTTCTCTATGAAAGATCTGGGTGATACCTCCTACATCCTGAGGATAAAGATCTATAAAGATAGATCTAAAAGGATGTTCCCAATTCAGGTACATAGACATGATACTAAAGAGATTTAGTATGGAAGATTCTAAGTGTGGTAATTTACCCGCTTGCTCAGGAATCACTCTTTCCAAAGAGATATCTCCCAAGACTGATTTGGAGAGGGGTCGCATGCAAGAGATACCCTATGCTTCTGCAGTTGGGTCAATCATGTACGCGATGTTATGCATCAGACCGGATGTAGCTTACGCACTTAGTGTTGTAAGTAGGTATCAATCAGATCCTGGGGAGAAGCACTGGACAGCTGTGAAGAACATTCTTAAGTACTTGAGAAGGACTAAAGAGATGTTCTTGGTGTATGGTAACGGAGAACTCCAGGTGGAGTTCTTTACCAATTCGAGCTTCTAGAGTGATAAGGACGACAGTAGGTTGGTCTCGGGTTTTGTCTTTACCCTCAATGGAGGGGCGGTATGTTGGAAGAGTTCCAAGCAAGATACCATAACAGACTCGACGATGGAGGCTGAATACATCGCTGCCAACGATACTGCCAAAGAAGTTGTCTGGATGAAGAAGTTCATTGGTGAACTTGGTGTGGTTCCATCTATTGAGCATCCAATACCCTTGTATTGTGATAATAATGGAGCTGTGGCTTTGGCCAAGGAACCCCGGTCCCATTAGCGATCCAGACAAATTCTGATGCGGTATCACCTGATCCGGGAGATAGTTGATCGCCAGAAGATCGAGCTCAGGAGAGTTGACATGAAGTATAACACAGTGGATCCACTTATGAGGGAACTCCCCCGGACGCAGTTTGAGAGAATTTTAGGAATAAGTATGCCCTAGAGGGCATTATTGTATGATATAGTGGATGCTTGGACATATATATAGAGGACTTTCTTGCTTGACATGATAGTATGCTATCTAGTTGCTCTTTATCTTAACATGTACACTTGTATTATTATACTATCTATCTGATACATGTTGATAAAGCCCTTAGGATGTTGGCTTGACTACAAGGATTATGATGCAGATCATACTAGTAGGGCTTGTATAGTCCGCAAGCATATCCTTTAACCGTTCCTAGTCGAGAGAGTATCGAGATAGGGCATCGATATTCCAGAGTAGACTAGTGTGTACGTTTCTTGACCCTGTATGGGGGCGATGGTTGATCCCATATCCATTGGTGTTTGACATCAAATATTGTACACAGGTGCTCATTATAGAATGGGTACACCGAACAGGACTCGCCGAGAACTCCTAGTTGGTACCATACCCATCGTCGGATAGAAGTTCTCTCGTGACACTTGTACAGGTTAGTCTGTAGACCCGAGATCGTTATAGTGCCTTGTGTGGTTCCCACTGTGCTTTGATTTCCTCCCTACCACGGCTTAAAGGAGCGTGAAAACAGGTGGATTTTGGGTACAGTCCCGAATCACATAGAGGAAGTGAGCGATAGGAGGGGTTTCGTCTCTCCCGGTATAGGGAGTTGATGTTGCCCTATGCTCGATTGGCTATAACAGCAAGTCCCTGGCCAGGGCTGATGAGATTTACTGATAAGTGTTATCAGTAGTTTCTCGAATGGTTATAGTCCACACATCGGCATGACTTATAAAGTTACTGGGGTCTGACGATTCCACCCCTAGACTTGATATGCGATATATCAGACGAAGAGACCGGATTGTACGATAAGTGTTGCTTATAGGCTTTGCGGGAGTTTGGACAAGCTTGCTTGTTGATCTTCTATTCGCTCAATACCTGTGTAGCCGTTACATCCAGCTAGTACCGCTGAGGGCTTGTGGATATCTGATGTGACCATTACCTACTGCTGACGTATTGACGAGTCTTTAGAGTCCCATACATAGGTTTTCTAGCTCAAGCGAAACGAAGTAGGGCACATATGGTGAAATGTGCGGGAGCCTGATTAAATACGAGTAGGTGATACCGTATTCTAATCTCGCGATATTTGATATCAGTTAGGTTATATGAGATATAACCGGATTATTGAATCAAGTGTTGATTCAATGGTGTATATATATATGGTTAATATATATTTGTATATTTGATATTAGCCGGATTATATTTGATATACCCGGATTATTGAATCAAGTGTTGATTTAATAATTTAATATATATATATATATATATATATTAACTAGTATTGAATATTAGACGGTTATATGTGATATAACCGGATTATTGAATCAAGTGTTGATTTAATAATGTGATATACATATAAATAAGATATTAGTCGGTTATATATGATATGACCAGATTATTGAATCAGGTGTTGATTTAATAATTTGATATATGTTTTTATATTTGATATATTAATATATATTTACTAATATAATGCTCACAAAAGATTTTATTCTCTTCTAATACATTTAATATATATGTGATATATATTAATATATGTATTTAATTTTTGTATCATGCTTGATGATACATTGAACATGGGTGTATGTGACTTACATTAGAGCCAAGGATAATATTGGGTGATTTATTTTAAAGCGAAATAAAAATTAGTGGATAATGAGCATGGCTTAGATGCTTGTAGAAGCATGTAGAAGCCATGACTTATTCTACTAATTTTGTTTTAATCTAAATATTTTCTCACCCAACCATATATCTTTAGCCCATGGTTAACTCTCACTATGATCACTTGAGATTTTTCTTCATCCAAGTTCATCTTCTTCCTCTCTAGATTTTCCTAAGTTGAAAAATAAAAGGAGAAATACATTTCTAATGTGAGCAAAATTCCTACGTCATCAACCTATGCTTTACAAGCCCTTTAGTTTAGGTTGTTTGCTTTACTAATTCCTTAATTTGTGAAGAGGTAGCTTGAGTTAGAGAAACTTCAAGGTGGATCATCTTCGGCCTCGAAGACGACGAAGCAAGCTCGTTCCTTTCACCAAGTGGAGCTTAAGAAGAGTTCTAGGGACTACTACTTGGAGCTTAGGGACTACTACTTGGAGTTTTAGAAGTGAAGCACTTAGTCTACAAAGGTTGTAATCCTCTTCATTTAGTATAAAACTTGTTTACTTGCTCACAAACCCTAATTCTCTAGTTTGATTCTAGATTAGTGTTTCTTAGACCTCTAGATTTTTTAAAATTGCATACTCGATGCATGTGGAAACCTAGTAGAGGTACTAAGACATACTTTCATGGTATCAGAGCCAAGCTAGAGTATTAGGCATGGTCTAAACGACGTTAAAGTGTTCGATCAAACTTCAAAACCCGACAATTTCCATGTTTCTGTCCATTTTTTCAATAGTTGATATTTTACAGATTAAAAATATGCAGAAATTCATGCAGGATATTTAATGGAGCCCCAAGAAATACGAGGGCCCAACTTGACCAAATGGCCGTGGAACCGCGGCATAACCTAAGGTTTAGCCGCAGTTCCGCCGCACCTTTGGTGAGTTAGGGACTTGTGTTTCTTGTGCTGCTCCATGTTGATATTTGGCACTTTCGTGGTGTTTTTATTGAGACTCAAGTTGTTAAGGTCTCTGTGATTTGTGGGTGTTTGATATATCGACCGAAATGTTTAACATCGTCTAGATATTAATGATATGTGATACAATATTTAGAATCCACATTAATTAGTTTTGTGAAAACTAGTTTGATGTTAGTAAATCTAGCATTTTATTCTCTTTTGATCGATTGCCACGGAGCTTCGATTCAGATCAAAACTCCATCGCAATCTCGTATTGTACGCGAATAGTCGCCGGAAAACACTACTAGATAGCCATGCCCCATTGCGCCGACCAAGTGATTATAGAAGAATGCCGTATCTAAAAGCATCCACTCTGGTGCTCACGGCCGCGGTGTTCCGCCCAAGTGCACTTCATTGACGGCATCGGAGGTGCGGCAATCTATTAAAGTTCCCGACGAGCATTCGATCATTATATCGGGAATCTTGTTGAATTACCCGACTGACTATTGAAAAGTATTTTCAATTCGAGACTTAAATGCAAGGTTTATAGGGTTTGGCATGAAATCCGTGATATAAGATATTCCGAGTTTATGATGTCTAAGGCTAGATGCAGATTCTAATTATTGTATTTTTCATTTCTTTTCTGCGACCGTAAGTGTAATATGTGGTGTATCCCCGATCTCATTGCTATATGTCAACGATATTCGGGATACCCATATTTACTTACGTTGATGACATGTGATGTTATGTGTTTCTGTGATATATTATATTGGATCGTCGTGATTGAATAACCGGGAGTTATTGCGTGAGATGAGAGTTTTTCTGTTTTCATTCATGTAAAAACTGTATGTAATATTCTTTTATTGGGACACTTCCGGGTTGATCTTGTTGTCACCATTGATGTATATTATTTACTTTTCCGCATTAGGATAGACTTAAGGTGGGGAGCACAAGTAACCGGGTTATAGAGTCTAGTGGGAGGCCACCTCGAGGAGTCGAGACCGGGTCTCCTAACTCTAGAATTGGCAGGGTTACTTGCCGCTCTTGTAGGGGTCTAGGGATATGGGTTTGGATATTCATCACAACCGTGGAATCCGTGTTTTTCATTACTGGCTTAATTTAAAACATGGACCTCCTAGCATATCCAATATTTTGTATGTTGAATTCTGCTGTGTGAGTTTTTTGATATGATCATATAACTGCGTGAGACGAATGCTATATATATGATGATATATATAATAAACGTTGCTTATCTTTTTCACCCGCGCTAGTCCTGCCCCTGCTCTGCCGTTAGTTAAGTAACCTAACGGTGCATGACGGGGCCCGTGGCGAATGCAGATGGTATAAGCGTACGTTTTATTTTCGTTTCTTTTGTGATGTTTAGAAAACATAAATGATCGGACGTCATTAATGAGATTAATGAAAAGAAAGAAACCTAAAAGATGTTGTAAAATCAATTTTTTTCAAAAAGGTATCTCTAGTTCTTGCTTTGCATAGTGGTATTCCTTGATGGATATCCATCAGCTCATTCGATGAGGAAAGAGCCGAGATCCCTTCACCGGGAATGACCACTTTAGCAAAAGCTAGCAAATGTTACAACCCACTCGGTTTGTTTTGAAAACTACTCGATTTTTAAAAGCGGAGCTTAAACCACTTCTTTTCAAATTATTAGATTCTACAACGATATCAAGTTCATTAAGCTAAAGTTTTTTCTCAAAAACAGTCGTAGCCCTCTGTTATTTCAGATAAGTGCTATTTAGTATTCATGTTGCGTTTGTTGACCATAGCCAAGACGTAGTGTACGGTAGCTGATTAGTGCTTATCTACAGCATATGATGCGATTGGATTAGGATAATCGTACGACTTTGTTGACCATAGCCAAGGGTCATACGGGTGGGTTTAATTCAATCACGAAATGACGGGTTGAACTTGGCTAGCGCTTATGATTTGTTGACCATAGCCAATGTCATAATTTGCTAGGCGTAAAAACAGATATTGGGAATTTCAAGTGTTGAAATTTGCAATGAGATTGCACACTTTCTATAAGATAGTTGGATCCCGATATCCACTGCGAGTAAGAGTTACTCTTGGGAGAGTTTTCCACATTACAATTAGCTGATCCAGTAGGTGTCTAAGAAAGGTGTTAATGGGGTTATGCCCCTGCGGAAACGAGGTTATTTAATTAGTTCCATGAGAAAGCACGGAGAGACTCCCTCGGAGTACCAATACCTGCCTGGCTGACCGATTGACGTACTTGAAGGGTGTAATTAATCCCGGCTAATCTTACCTTTTAGGGTTTGAACGAAGATTTGATAAAAACAGTGGGAGCCATCATGATTAGATAAGATAATAACCACTCTAATCTTACAAGAGTGCACACTAAAGTGTTTTCTTCTCCCTCTCCAGGTAGCGACCATGACATGCATTAATAAAGATAATAATATGGATGAACTGACCGAACCCGCTTATTATACTGGGCTGGGGAACGTTGGTTCCGCTTTATCTTATGATTGTCATAAGTTTGAGTAGGGGATAAGGGAATGCACGGATTCCTATGCAACCCGAACGAAGAAAGAGAATGATGATGCATCATCTTCGGGTGGGTTCGTTATTGAGAACTATTTCTCAGTTTGCTCTACGTCCTGGTTATTAGATACCGGATCAGGATCCCATATTTGTAATCTGTTAAAAGGGTTAAGAAGAAGTAGAGAACTGGGAAAGGGTGATATGTTTCTCAGAGTAGGGAACAGAGCAATTGTTGATGCCGAAACTGTCGGCGAATATCACCTTTTATTGCCAAATGGTAATACAATGATTTTGAACGACTGTTATTACGTACCGTCGATGATGTGCAACATCATATCTTTTTTATTATTAGATAAAGAAGGATATAGTTTTGCACTAGAGAAAAATGTTATGAACATTTTCCTAAATCAAGTGTTGATTGGGTTTGGTACGTTGTGTAACGGTATATACGTTCTAAACCAAAACACAGTTCTAAATATACAAAACACACACAAGAGAAAACGTTCAGAAATGAATGAAGCCTTCTTTTGGCATTGTAGACTTGGTCATATCAATACGACCCGACTAGCTAAGTTGCATAAAGATAGATATTTGAATCAGTTTGAATTTACATCTTATGAAACTTGCCAGTCATGTCTTAAAGGAAAGATGACCAAAACTCCGTCTACTGAATACGGAGAAAGAGCTACTGAACTCTTGGGACTGATACATAGTGATGTATGCAGTTTTATGTCTACACATGCCAGGAACGGTTCCTCGTAATTTATTACAATCACCGATAATCTCTCAAGATTCATACATGTGTTCCTGTTGAAACACAAATCCGAAGCTTTTGAGAAATTCAATGAATATAAATACGAAGTTGAGAACCAGACGGGTAAAAGTATTAAAGTCCTTCGATCTGATCGATGAGGAGAATACTTGAGCATGGAATTCCAAGACTATTTAAAAGAGAAGGGAATTCTTTCTCAGCTAACTCCTCCGTATACACCACAGCACAATGGAGTTTCAGAGCGGAGAAATCACACTATATTAGATATGGTGTGCTCTATGATGCGTATTGCTAAGTTGCCCATTTCCTTTTGGAGTTATGCACTTAAGACAGCTGCATACCTATTGAATAGGATTCCGACCAAATCCGTGCCTACCACTCCATATGAGATATGGAATGAGAAGAGACCATCTTTTAAACGAGTTAAGATATGGGGTTGTCCGGCCTATGTTAAAAGGAAAAATTTGGACAAGCTCGAGGAATGGTCTGTTTTGTGCAAGTTTGCGGGATATCCAAAGGATTCATATGGATATATATTCTACCATACTGAGGAACAAAAGGTGTTTGTTTCTCAACATGCCAACTTTTTAGAAAAGGAATTTCTCATAAAAGAAATTAGTGGCAATGAGGTAGAACTGGAAGAAGTTTCAGCTACACAAACTATAACTAATGATTTGGTAGAACCGGAACCTCAGATACTCCGCAGATCTAGTAAGGTTTCTCATCCACCTGAGAGATACAACAGTTTTCTCATAGACGGTGGGAGCGAGGATTGCATCATGGAAGATGATGACCCACTAGTTTCGAGCAGGCCATCGCAAGTGGGGACTCTATAAAATGGCTGGATGCTATGCGATCTGAGATGGAATCCATGTACACCAACAAAGTATGGATTTTGGAAGTTGCTCCTGAAGGGATAAAACCCATTGGTAGCAAGTGGATCTTTAAGAAGAAAATTTGTGTAGATGGAAAGGTTGAGACCTTCAAAACTAGATTTGTAGCAAAAGGTTTTCGTCAATGACCAAGTGTCGACTATGATGAAACCTTTTCTCCAGTAGCTATACTTAAGTCCATCAGGATCCTACTTGCCATTGCTACATACCTGGACTACGAAATCTGGCAGATGGGCGTCAAGACCGCTTTTCTAAATGGTGATATAGAAGAGAGCGTGTACATGAGCAGCCAGAGGGCTTTGTAGATAGTGAGAACAGCGGAAAGGTGTGCAAGCTGCTTAAATCAATCTACGGATTAAAGCAGGTATCGCGGAGTTGGAATATCTGTTTTTATGTGGCAGTCAAGGAGTTTGACTTCATCAAAAACGTAGATGAACCTTGTATATACAAGAAGGTAGTAGAGAGTAAGATTTTCTTCCTCATATTGTACGTGGATGACATACTCTTGATAGGAAATGGTGTTCCTATCTACACTCGGTCAAGCTCTTCTTATCACAAAAGTTCTCCATGAAAGATCTGGGTGATGCCTTCTACATCCTGGGGATAAAGATATATAGAGATAGATCTAAAAGGATGTTCGGATTGTTCCAATCCAGGTATATAGACACCATACTAAAGAGGTTTAGTATGAAAGATTCTAAGCATGGTAACTTACCCGCTTGCTCTGGAATCACTCTCTCCAAAGAGATGTCTCCCAAGACTGATTTGGAGAGGGCTCGCATGCAAGGGATACCCTATACTTCTGCAGTTGGATCAATCATGTACGCGATGTTATGCACCAGACCAGATGTAGTTTACAAACTTAGTGTGGTAAGTAGGTATCAATCAGATCCTGAGGAGAAGCACTGGACAGACGTGAAGAACATTCTTAAGTACTTGAGAAGGTCTAAAGATATGTTCTTGGTGTATAGTAACAGAGAACTCCAGGTGGAGTCCTTTACCGATTCGAGCTTCCAGAGTGATAAGGACGACAGTAAGTTGGTCTCGGGTTTTGTCTTTACCCTCAATGGAGGGGCGGTATGTCGGAAGAGTTTCAAGAAAGATACCGTAAAAGACTCGACGATGGAGGCTGAATATATCGCTGCCAACTGTTTCCCCCAATCAGAGCAAAGCCCTGTTCAAAATTCAAATTTTGAAATGAAGCAACGCTTCAGATGCAGCGCCAAGTGCGCTGCGTCCTAGGCAGCGCACCACGTGCAAAGCACTTGTGTGCTAGCGCTAAGTGCGCTGCGCTCTAAGCAGCGCACCACGTGCAAAGCACGGGTGCGCTAGCGCTAGGTGCGCTGCGCTCTAAGCAGCGCACCACGTGCAAAACACGGGTGCGCTAACGCTGCAACTAAAAGCTCCCCACCGTCGGATCTAAGATCCAATAATAATGATAAATCATTAATTAATCAGAATTAAATTCTGTTAAGGAAAGATTCCTCAAAATCTTTCCAAACAACAAGATTGTGCTATGTAAATCAGAGCACCGTTGGATCAATGATCCAATGGTGATTAAAAAACACCAAAATACAGAATAAATTCTGTATGAAAAGATTTCCCCATCTTGTTAAAAATAAGAAGATTGCCTTCTGTAAATCAGAAACCCTTGGATCAAAGATCCAACAGTGGGGAAATCCCCAAATCAATTGGAGAAAAGATCTCCGTAACTGATTGAACAAATCGGCTTGCCCTATATAAAAGCCCCAAGACTTCAAGTCTCGCATATACAGAAAGATATACAGAAACATAGACAGAAAAAAGAGAGGAACCCCCTATAAGCTTTGAAAGATCTCAGAAAGAACAGCCAAGATCTCAGAGAAAGAAGATTTTCTTCAAGGTAAAAAATGATGAACGGAGAGATGAAATCATCTCATAATTAAAAAGAAGAACTTACTTCTTTTTCTAAGATCATAGATCTATAAGACCAAGGTCTTTCACAAAGAGATCAAAGGATTTCATCATAAAATAAAAAGAAGAACATAATTCTTCTCACAGATTATAGATCTACAAGACGAAAGTCTTTTATACGAAGAGATCATGAACATCTCATTATAAAAAGGGGGAGAATAATTCAATTCACTTAAGGATCACAGATCCATAAAGGCAAAGCCTTTCATCAACATAAAAGATTGAAACATCTCCTACAAAGTAAGAACTTTGTTCTTAAAACCTTGAGACAAAATCTCTTATAAAAGGAGAATTTAATTCTCAGGGCGCAAACGGATATAAGTTGCATAAAAGAAGAGCCTGAGCGCTCCACATCTAGCGCAAAGCGCTGCAGATCCTTGGCGCTCTTAATTTTGCAGAGCCTTAGCGCTCCAAACATAGCGCACTGCGCTCATTATCTGGTGCTCGGCGCCAAGTGCGCCACGTGCTCCTCACGTGTGCGCTACTTAAAAGAAGCATCTCATCGCTCCTGATTTGGCGCTCAGCGCCGAGCGCACCACGTGCTCCTCACGTGTGCGCCACTAAACTAATAGCGCTTTGTGCTCATAAATCAGTGCAATGTGCTCATAGACTGGCGCTCAGCACCAAGCGCACCACGTGTCCTTCACGTGTGCGCTATTCGGCAGAAGCGCACTGCGCTCTTTGACTGGCGCAAAGCGCCAAGCGCACCATGTGTTGCGCTAATAGAACATAAATTATTCTTTAATAAGCCCAGAGTTATGATGAATGCTCAACATTCAATAAAAGACAAAATTATTGTCAGAATTCAAATCAATATTCAACATTGTTAAAAGGGCGAAGCCCAAATAAATGCTCAACAGCCCAAAATAAATGTTAAACATTTTAACTTGATTGGACTTAGCCCAAGATTGGCCATAAGTCTTCAATTCAGATTAACTGAGCCCATGTGCTCACAAATCTTTTGATCTTAGTCTCAAATTGGACTACAGATCTCTCAACCAAAATTGGTTCAAGGGTACATCTCTTTACTCCTCTGATATTTGTCGTTGTAATCCTTCAATATCTTTAGAGAGGTGACAGGTTCTGACAACCATACATTTCATAAACTATGATGTCTTTAAACTGCGGACTGTGGGGTCCTTAAACCCATTGACTATGATGTCTTTAACCTCGGACTGTGGGGTCCTTAAGCCCATGGACTATGATGTCCTTAACCTTGGACTGTAATGTCCTTAAACTAATTATGGACCGCAATGTCCCTAAACTAAACAATAGAGCCTAAATGCTCTTTTGTTGGATCTAAACGATCCCGTTAAGTTGATCTTAGTCTAAAATTAGACTAACGTATCCTTAACAAACGTTTAAGTTGATCTTAGTCTCAAATGAGACTAACGTATCCTTAAACCCAACCCCAAACCCAAATCTAAGAAGATACGGATTTGGATTAATTCACGCCCTACGGGCGACAACATAAATTAGTCTCCGTATACAATCCACGGGCAACCAAAAACAAAACAAACACACACGACACGAAGTGACCATCTGGAGAAGGAGAAAGTGGTTACCGCGATGCGGTAGCGTAATTAACAGCAGGGGCTTGCGCCTGCAGGGAAGAGCGTCCCCATAATCAAAAACCCCTCAACGAGGGGGAATCTGATGAAGTCTGCTACATCGTCCGCATCCGTTTAAACCTTCGATACACGGTGTCATAAATCAACTTGGTATCTTCGGGAAGGTGGACGAATAACACCAAATAGCATCTGCCCTCGAAATTCAGGCAAGACGAACCTACGCGGTCGCATCTTTGTGTTTTGGCGGAGAACAGATTCTGGCATGCCCGGTAGGACCTTTTTCTCTTTCCACTCCACACTTCGTGTGTCGTGTTCGTGAACGAATCGCAGTTTAATAAAGTTGCCCTTGGGTTCGAGGTACTAAGATTTGGTTTTGTTCCCGTGCAGAAAAAAGAACATCAATGGCCTCTAACTGCTCCAGCTGCAACTGCAACTCCCGTTCCCACTCATCTGGAGGTGCAACCTACGGGCCCCAAGCGGCCTCTCTGTTCAAGATGCCAGTGGAGCAAGTAACTCAGGCCACCACTGGGCTGTTCTTTGGGACCATGATCCCACCGATGAGCTTCAATGCCCCGCTGCTGTCGCAAGAAGCCCCAAAGAAGTCGGTCTTTGATCGACTTACCACTGCCGCGGCCCCTCTCAACGGGTCGCCCAAATCCAATATCTCAGTTTTCAACAGATTGGGCCAGAACGCCAACAAGCCCACGATACCTGAAGCAGCCATCCCAAAGCGGATAGCCATCCCGGTTCAAGCGAATGAAATCATCAGAGAGGCTTCTTCTTCCAAGAAGTCAGTCTTCATAAGGCTGGCCATTCCGGCTCCCGCTCCAGGCGAAGTCCTCAAAGCTGCTTCCCCTGCCCGGAGGTCTATTTTTGACAGATTGGACATTGCTTCTCAATGGATATCGGTCTTTAAGAGGTTGACGCCGGCGACAACCCTTCGCCAAAACAGGGGGCATGACGAAGTCACCCCTACAGCTGAGATGATCCCATCCACACGACATGCTCGCCGTCGTCACTGGTGCCGAGTAAAGAAGGCTGGGGGCAGCTCCCCTTCTGGACTGACTCCGCCAGCTCCCATGGTGGAAATCGATGCTTCTGTTCCAACTGGGAACAGTTTTGAACCGCTAAGGAGGGTGCGCAAAAACTCTCCAACTGCCATGCTGAAAAGATCTCCTCCACCCATGGAGAAAGCCCCAAAGGCAAAGCTGGAGCAGCCTCCTCAGCGGCTGTCCTCCAAAATTTACGAAGTCTGGAGTTAGGTCCAGGAATCGGTGATTGACCAGGACTACTCTCGCCGATCAAAGAAGATTAAAGCTCGGCAAGAAAAGAGCTATCCCGTGGTACCACAGAAGATGTCTTCCGTCTGAGTGCCCGCTGCAACGGCTCCTTCAACTTCAACCGCTCACAAGAGAAGGAGGCCGGAGAAAGCCCCTGTGACCGCGGCGAACCACAAGGACGCTGAATCTAAACGCCCCAAGTCTGGGGCATGGTAACACATACTGTTTATATGGCTTCCGGAAAAGAGGAAATCTGTGCTTCTACGGGTCATTGACAGCTTACCCGATCGATAACAAAGGCTCGGGAGCTACAACAGCAAAAACTTCGGGAGATGCTGAATGCAATGGCCGCACTCACTGGGCCGAAAGAAAACCCAGAGACCTCAGAACAGCATCGGGAACAAGAAACTGATGTTGAATTCCTCCGAAGAATGCTCTAGAGGAAAGAAAAAGAGGCCGCAGAACAGGCGGCCAACATAAAACGAATGGCTCTTTTGTTTTAAGACATGGCCGGGATGATGTTACAGCCGGAACCTCTAGCTGAAGACCCCCCGATTATCATTGAAGACGACAGAGGGGAGACATCGAACCCTCCTCCGGCTCTTTCAGCAGCCAAGGAGGAGACCGTCTCTAAGGCCGCTTTGGATGATTACATCGCTCAACAAATACGAGCTCATCATGCAAGCGAAACGGCCGAGCAAATCGTTAAGACTGGACGACCCTATCCGGGGTGGTATGACCAAATAAGGTACCCGCCGGGATATACGATCCCTAAATTTCATGTATATAAGGGGACGGGAAATCCGTATCAGCACGTCGCTCAGTTCAGAGCCTTGTGCGGCAACACTGGAGGCGACGACAAACTCTTGCTTCACCAATTCATTGGCAGCTTGTCAGAGACAGCATTTGAGTGGTATTCGGAGCTTCCCAACGACTCCGTCAAAACTTTTGCAGAGATGGAGCTACTATTCATCCAGCGTTTTGCGAGTGCTAGTGAATGCAACCTAATAACGGCATTGATCAATGCCAGGGTGAAGCCTGGAGAAACATGGGTACAATACGCAATACGATGGAGGAATTTATGGTCGAAATGCGAGTAGTGCATCTAAGAAGCGCCGGCAGTGGGAATGTTCGTGGGCACTCTTGACCCTCAAGTGACCATCTCCCAATTCATGATGTTTTTCAAGCCAACCACTTTCTAGTCCTTGATTGATAAGCTGGTCCAGATGGACCAGATAGGTCACAAACCTTCTTCTTTAAAGATGGAACCTCGAAATGAAAAGGTAAAAGGGAAAGCGACCTTCGTCGCCAATGCTCAACAACAGCCCAGTGGTCCAAAATTAACTGATCTTCTAGACGAGAGACGACGATTTTATAATGAGAAAATAAAGCGCCCTTATTCGTTTCCCCGGGACAAAACGAGGAGATTGTTCGAGCTGGCGGTGTGCAACAGGCTCATTAATTTGCCGAATCCAAAACACCCATTGCAACCCGGTGAGGCTAATAATCCCGATTATTGCCACTACCACCAAGCGATAGGCCATCCAATTGAAAATTGCTTCGTCTTTAAAGGCTGGATTGAAGATCAATACCAACAGGGCAAGTTCGCCCTGTCCGAGAATTGGAAAGTAAGCCCGTCTCAACCACACGCTCTTAAAAAGGGGGACACACCGAGGGCATCATGCTCTTTTGTCAAAGAAGCTCCGTGGGAGGTCGCTCTTTCAGCCAAAACCAAAAGAATGCTGAAGGATCTCCAAACATGCCCAGCGATCAAATGGAGAAGTCCGCTGGAACCCGAGGTCATCAAGGGAATGCTGAAGCCGCGCTCGACTCCGAAGATTGGTGGTGATAGTCAAAGCGCCCATACCCAGCCATCGAAGTCTTCGAAGAAGAAAAAGAAGACCAAAAAGCCCGTAAAGCCTGGCGACAAGCGCACAGACCTGCAAAAATATATCGACGCACTGGAAGAATATAACCAGAAAGCACGGACCCGGTCACGCTTCAGGAGTTTCTCAACCACGTCCTTGAGGACGGAGAGGATAACAATGGAGAAGAATCATCAGATGAACCTAAAGATTATGTGGCAAGCTGCCACATGGTCTCTCACTCGTTAATAAACGATGAAGAAGCTCTGGATGCAGAGAAACTGGGGGCAGATCCTGAGCCGGAACTTCTAGGACTATCAGACGAAATGATTGATGCATTCCTGAACTTATCTCTTCTTAAAAGCAAAGCTGATCGAGAGCGCGAGATGGCCATATTTGAAAAGGCCATACGCCGGCAACTGGACGAAAGGGTCGAAACACTCCCACCAGATCAAAGTACATCCGCCACAAATAAAAGCAAATTCAAGACAAGGAAAAGATTCGCCAAAGCCATATCGATGGGAATGAAGCTGCCACCCTCCGAAGGAAACACTCCTGATGAAGCGGATATACATCCTGGTTACTGCTTATATCATCGAAAGATTGTGCATCCCACCGAAGAGTGCAACGCTTTTAAAAACTGGTGGCAGGGATACGTTGCTCACCGACAACATTTCAAGCGGATGAAATGCGAAACTCGTCGGGAGCAAAGAAATACGACTGATGAGCATAAAAGTGCTACCGGCAACTGTCACATGGTTGATAACAGGGGATCACAAGTTCTTACCTTCGGGAGCGATTCTGAAGAAGAAATGACTCGCGGCCCTCTCTTCAAAGAATCCACCCTAGGAAAAGAGAAAGAACCGAAGAGCTGCGAGAACATTTAGCTGCGCAACCGCACGATACCGGAAAAGAATCTCGGACCTGCAAACAAGGGCTCGAACAAAAAGGATAAGGGGAAAGAAAAGGTCCCTGAGGATATCGCCCTCGATGATCGATTCATCGAAGAGCTGACAGCCAAGGACCCGCCAAAGAAAAGTAAGGTGGACTATAATGTTCTGGCACACTTGAGGAAGCTACCTTCGCAGTTAAGCATTCTCGATGCCCTCTTGTTATCAAAAGAAGCAAGAGATTCTCTGATCAAGGTGTTACAAGAGCCCGAACAGTTCCAAGATTTCCTCGCCGAAGAAAAGATGAAGGACGAGCTGGAAGAAGTGTATATGGCCGATATCACTTTCGGCGATGAAGATCTCCTCCTCGGGACGTGCGAGCAAAACCGCCCCCTTTATGTCTCCGGATACTGTCATGATATCAAGATAGATAAAATCCTGGTCGATAATGGGTCCTCCGTCAACCTCCTCAATGTAAGAGTGTTGAAGAAAATCTGCATGAGCGTTCAGCATCTCGCCCGTGATAAAATCACCATCTCCGGTTTTGACTCCCAGTCGTCACGGACGCTCGGGTCTGTGATCCTGACGTTACGCTTTGGGCAACTCGTCATAGACATCAAATTTCATGTCATTGACGCTAAAACCTGCTATAACGCTTTGCTCAGCCGGCCTTGGTTACACGAGTACAACATTATCCCTTCTACACAACATCAGTGTATGAAGCACTTCAAAGAAGGTCTCGAGTACACTGTGACAGGGGAACTAAACCTATTCTCCGTGAACGAAGTCCGCAAATATGAGGATGCCAAGAACTTCCTGCCAGATTTCGAAGACACAGAAAGATGTCGCAAATCGGAGGACAAGAACAAAGCTATCACCACTATTCCAGTCTTCGGGAGTGATACTGAAGAGGAAGAAGAGATAGTCTATTCGGGACCGCCCCAATACATTAAACCGGGACCGTCAACTCCTATTCTTGTCTTTGGTAATGACTCTGAAGACGAGGTCAACGCAGTATTCTCGGCTCGTCCATCAGTGCAAGCCTTCGTCGGAGATGATCAGAGTTTGCAGATCGCCATGGTTCCGCAAGAGCATTACAAAGAGCTCGACGCACTTGACACCTACAGTGTCCAAGAACTGCAGACGTTCTATATCCCCCCCAAGCGAAAGAGTGAAAAGGCGATCCTATTCTATCGATCCGAGGAAACCAAAGTGGAAAAAGAAATTTGGCGTGGTGTGGATTCTACACTTGACAGGCTCCAGCCCATCCGTTTTCCCAGATACTGCACAGACGGATTAAAAAGACTGTTGAGGCGCCAAGGCGTACCCTTTAAACAGACTGCTCGACAAGCCCAGTTCTATAACAGGATCCGGAATGTCCCCGGAACTCAATGAAAGTTGCCCAACAAGAGAATGGAAACGATCGGGCTTGGATATGTTCAATCCAAGAAACGGGAGCGATTCTGCGACTGCTACGTCATACATGATTTCGATGAAGAAGGAGATGCTCTGTGGGAAGATGCTAACCCTGAACCAAAACGAGCTCCCGTCGTGAAAATGCCAAGTCCGTCGTTCGAAGAAAAAATGGACAAGCTTATAAGGGAAGCGGGTCAAAAGTTTCGAAACGACCATAATCGCGAAATGACCATCTACGAGAAAGCCAGAACGCAGCGCCTCCTTCAGCAGGCTACAAAAAGTGATGATGCCCTTCGTCGCCAATCCGTCATACAAAAGACCCGACGCAGAGGAAGAAATAAACCCAAGAATGATAAAAGCGTTCGACAGCGATAAAGCGGGACCAAGAAGCCACGCGAGCAAGAATTGAGCAACCAAGATTCGTATCTTATAAGGAAGATGGGTCAAGCGTATTCTTTTTCCCAAGATAAGACAAGAAAGATACTTGATCTTGTAATAAAACATCAGATGATTACCCTCCCGGAGTCCAAGCACCCCGAACAAGCAGGTGAGGTCTCTCACCCAGACTTTTGCTCCTATCACTGGGCAATAGGACATCCCCTCGAAGACTGCTTCATATTCAAAAAAGACTGGGTAGAAGACCAGTATCAGCAAGGCAGGTTCGCTCTATCCAGCAGCTGAAGGGTAACCCCGCCGCAGAAGCATGAACCGAAAGCCGTGCATGCAGCGAGAGTAGAACTAGATCAACATCGATCTTGGAAGCGATCTCGTACCTGTCATATGATAACGCTGTCAGAAGAAGAACCCGAGAATATGGATGACCTCCCCTGGTGCTTCGAAAATAATGATGACGAGGTGATCTCAGAATTTCCACCGGTGCCAAAAGAGCTGGAAGATGGGATACATACTACTGCAGATAACCTCAAGAAAATTGACTTAGGAACGGCAAGTGACCCGCGGCTGACATTCGCCAGTGAGCTTTTGTCTGAAGAAAGGGTTGCTACGCTAAAAGACGTGCTCATACAGTATAAAGATTGCTTCTCATGGAACTATTCTGAGATGTCGGGACTAGATCCAGAGATTGCAGTGCATAAATTGGCGATATCTCCAGACGTCAAGCCGATCAAACAAGAACCAAGAAGTATGCGGCTCGAGCTTGAAATAAGCATCAATGCCAAGGTTAACAAGCTGATCGACTCCAGCTTCATCCAAGAGGTTCAGTATCCTGACTGGATCGCCAACATCGTCCCAGTGATGAAGAAAAATGGGACGGTGCGCATATGTGTAGACTTTCGGGATCTCAACAAACCTTGTCTGAAGGATGACTTTCCAGTACCGGTCACCGAGCTGATGATAGACAACACGTCCACTCATGAAGTTTTCTCCTTCATGGACGGCTCATCAGGATACAACCAGATAAAGATGCATCCCAAAGACCAAAAGCATACCGCTTTCTGGACCCTTTTAGGCATATTCTGCTACAAGGTGATGTCGTTCGGTCTAAAGAACGCCGGTGCCACCTATCAGAGCCATGACGAAGATTTTCGACGACCTCATACATGAAATTGTGGAATGCTATATTGACGACCTTATGGTGAAAAGAAAATCGCACGAGGAGCATTGGGAGCATCTGAAGGTCGTGTTTCAACGCCTTCGGAAATACAACCTGAAGATGAACCCTCTCAAATGCGCATTCGGAGTTTCCTCAGGCAAGTTCCTGGGATTCATCGTCCGACACCGATGCATCGAGATAGACCCGTCGAAGATCAAGGCGATTATGGAAATGCCCCCGCCAAGAACTCTCAAACAGCTGCTGTCTCTCCAAGGAAAGCTCGCGTATATCCGGCAATTTATAGCTAATCTTTCCGGTAAGTGCCGTCCATACAGTCACCTAATGAAGAAGGGAACTCCATTCGTCTGGGATCGCAATTGCCAAAGTGCACTGGACGAAATTAAGCAATACCTGCAGAATCCGCCGGTGCTGACTGCTCCAGTTAAGGGAAAGCCTCTCATTCTGTATACAACCGTCCTTGAGGGTTCTTTAGGCGCATTATGGGCACAAGAAAACGACCAAGGGAAATAAAGAGCTCTCTACTATCTGAGTCGAGTTCTCCTGGGGGCAGAAAACAATTATTCTCCCATCGAAAAACACTGCCTGGCATTGATCTTCGCGATAACGAAGCTCAGACACTATGCTTTGGCACATGAGGTCCACCTCATATCAAAGGTGGATCCTTTCAAATACTTGATGTCAAAAGCCATATTAATGGGACGGCTCGCTAAATGGGCCCTACTCTTAATGGAATCCTCGATGACATACCGACCCCTCAAGGCAGTGAAAGGCCAGACCATCGCCGACTTCCTCGCTGAGCATCCAATACTTGCCGATTCTCCTTTGAACTGCGAACTACTCGACGAGTACGCGTTTAACACGATCGACGGGGAGAGAAGAGAGAATGATACCCAGTGGGAACTCTACTTCGATGGAGCATCTTCCATGAAGAAGCGCAAAAAAGCACCCCTATAATCAAATCTGGGGTAGGCCTTATCTTCATAACTCCACAAAGGGGGATAATGCGCTTCGCCTTCTCCTTAACAGAGCCGAGGACGAACAATGAGGCCGAATATGAAGCTTTGATAGCAGGTCTTGAGATCGCCGCCGACATGGGAATTGAAAACCTCCTCATATACGGAGACTCCCAGCTGGTCGTTAGCCAAGTAAACGGTGACTATCAAACATGCAAACCAGAGTTGGTAAAGTACGGTGAGAGAGTGCAACAACTGCTGACTTGAATCCCTTCCTACACCCTGGAAAGCATACTGCATGCGAAAAATAGCAAGGTGGATGCATTAGCCAAGCTCGCTAAAGAACTGGCCGACGAGAACCTCGATGACGCGAGGATTGTTGTGCAAAGTCGTCGGGTTCTTGCACCGGCAGAAATATCTCCAGAGTCGTTCGAAGAAAAGGGATCGACTGAGCAAACGGCCCTGCAAATAAAAGACTAGGGAAAGGCTATGGATTGGAGAGAAGTCTTTATAGACTACTTCAAATCCCTTCGAATGCCTGAAGATGCGTCCTCAAGACATCAGCTCATGAAACGAGCTCTGTCTTTTGCCTTCGTCAATGATACTCTGCACAAGAGATCGTTCGACTCTCTATGGCTAAGATTCCTGGGGCCAGAAGAGGCAAGGAGAGTTATTCAAGAAACTCACGACGGACTCTGCGGTTCTCACCAAGCCGGGCTGAAGATGAAGCTGAAGATCAAAAGGATGGGCTACTATTGGCCCACGATGATCCAAGACTGCCTCGAATACGCGAAGCAGTGCCGCTCGGGCCAAATTCACGGGGACTTTATCCACCAACATCCAACTCCGCTACACCCAAGGGTGGCTAGCTGGCTGTTCAAAATGTGGGGAACCGACATAATCGGGCCCATCGAACCAGCATCGTCCAGAGGACATCGGTTCATACTGGCAACAACCGATTACTTCTCTAAGTGGGCAGAAGCAGTACCACTAAGAGAAGTGAAGACGGAGAATATCCTCCATTTCTTCAAGACACACGTCATTTATCGATTCGGCATTCCGCGACGGATTATCTCCGATAACAGGCCGGCCTATAGAAGCCACAAGATCAGCCGCTTCGCACAACAGTATAACATAGACTGGAGATACTCTTCGGTTTATAATCCCCGAGCTAACGGTTTTGCTGAAGCTTTCAACAAGACCTTGACGAAGATCGTGAAAAAGACAGTGTCTCGAAATAAAAAGGACTGGCACGAGCGACTGCAAGAAGCTCTCTGGGCATATCGAACTACGTTCAAGACGGCCACGAACACAACGCCGTATGCATTGGTATTCGGCACAGAAGCGGTACTCCTCCTCGAGATAGAGTTACCCTCTCTACGAGTAGTCGTTCACTACGAGCTAACAGAAGAAGAAAATACTCACCTTCGCCTTGAGGAGCTCGATGCCCTTGATGAAATCCGGCTCATGGTACAACAAAATCTAGAGGCTTACAAAGCAAAGATGACGCGCTCATATGAAAGATTGATTAGGCCGAGAACATTCTGCTAAGACGAACTCGTGCTAGTGGTCAAGAGACCTATGATCCCCAATCGTGCCAAACGGGGGAAATTCGAGCCGAACTATGAAGGCCCGTACATCATAGACAAAGTTTACCAGGGTGGAGCCTATCTACTCATAAACATGTATGGTGAAAGACCTTTCAGGCCAATAAACGGTCGCTTCCTAAAAAAATACTACGCCTGAGGAGTCACGACCTAGGTCAACGATAGATGACGATGCCTATGTCCGCTCGCTATCTTCCTAAGCCCAAACTCTATAAGTAGTAGCCGGATCCACGGACCGAAACGTCCTTACACTAACAATGGACCACTAAGTCCTAAAACTGGCTGTTGACCGAGACGTCGATAAACTACTACGGACCGCAGCATCCCAAGGCTGACACAAAAAACGGTATGTCCATAAGCAAAATGGGCACGGATGAAAACCTGAAAGGGTTCCGTGAGTAAAAACAGCAGTGCTACCGGCGAGTTTTGTGAAAACCCGAAAGGGCGCAATCTCGTTAAAAGACACTTGCAAGGTCCTCTAGACTCTGTAAGGAGAAACCACCTGTGTGAGATCCTTACGACTCACAAGGGAATAACGCACTTAGGGATCCCCACGATACCTAAGGAGAAATTGCACTTGCGAGATCCTCACGACTCGTAAGGAGAACCCTATTATGAGACCCTCACGGCTCATAAGATTCAAAAGCCTTAAACTACAGGGATCTGAACCTGTTCTTAAGCCATCACAATCCATAGACTGCCCTACAAGTGGTTCAATAATGACCCTTGTATACAATCCACGGGCACGAATAAACATTTCCCTAACAAAGTCTCATCAGAGACCGGGGATATGCTCATATGGCGAATGACACTTGTAAGTCCTCTCGACTTATAAGAAGAAAACACTCTTGTAAGATCCTTATGACTTATAAGAGAACACACACTTAGGAATCCTTACGATTCTTAAGGAGAAAACACACTTACGAGATCTTCACGACTCGTAGGGAGGAATACCTTCATGAGACCCTTACGGCTCATAAAGTTAAAAGCCTTAGTCGACAGGATCCTAACCTTGTTTAGTAAGCCACCTTCGTTCGAACCGACAAAGGCAAGTGATGATTCGCTCTTGGCAATATCCCAGTTGTATCGATACTGATGCCTAAATCAGTATCAGATCCCAAATCCCAAACTTGCAGCGAAAAGCCAGTGAGCCACAAATGCATACGAAATAGCCGAAATGATGGGGCAACTTGCAACAAAATCAGCAAGTATAAATGTATGCATACAAAATAGCCGAAATGATTGGGCAACTCGCAATAAAAAGCAGCGAGTAAATAAAACAAATAGCCGAAATGATTGGGCACCGCGAAAAATAGCCGAAATGATTAGGCAATCGCAACTTTCGCGATATAAACGCTGAAATGATAGAGCATCACGGAAAGAAAAATATATAAAATGAAACTTTTTGCCCTACAGGTGATATCACATTGATCCTTGTATACAATCCAGGGGCACAAACAAAGAGGGAATCATAACTTCCCACCAGGCTCCATCCGAAAGAGAGCCAAATCTCGACGGTTCATAGAAAGCCTGGAGATCATCTCAACATTCATCTCATTACAACAGACGCAATATCAGCAAAGCAGAACCGCGGCAATTCCCGGTTCCATGACTCGACGATGCACAGACAACCGAGAGTCAATCCCCCGACTCCGTGAAATGCGGATAAAGTCAACCTTTCCTGGTCTAGTGGAACACGGCTAATATCAATCCTGACCCGTGGGAAGCGTCTAGAGCGAATCCTGGTCCTTGCGGAACACGGCTAATGTCAATCCTGACCCCGTGGGAAGCGTCTAGAGCGGATCCTGGTCCTTGCGGAACACGGCTAATGTCAATCTTGAACCCGTGGGAAGCGTCCAGAGCGGATCCTGGTCCTTGCGGAACACGGCTAATGTCAATCCTAACCCCGTGGGAAGCATCCAGAGCAAATCCTGGTCTAGTGGAACACGGCTAATGTCAATCCTGACCCTGTGAGAAGCATCCAGAGCAAATCCTGGTCTAGTGGAATACGGCTAATGTCAATCCTGACCCCGTGGGAAGCGTCCAGAGAGGATCCTGGTCCTTGCGGAACACGGCTAATGTCAATCCTGACTCCGTGGGAAGCGTCCAGAGCAAATCCTGGTAGAGTGGAACACGGCTAATGTTAATCCTGATCCCGTGGGAAGCATCCAGAGCGGATCCTGGTCCTTGTGGAACACGGCTAATGTCAATCCTGACCCTGTGGAAAGCGTTCAGAGAAAATCCTGGTCTAGTGGAACACGGCTAATGTCAATCCTGACCCCGTAGGAAGCATCCAGAGCAGATCCTGGTCCTTGCGGAACACGGCTAATGTCAATCCTGACCCTGTGGGAAGCATCCAGAGCAAATCCTGGTCTAGTGGAACATGGCTAATGTCAATCCTGACCCCGTAGGAAGCTTCCAGAGCGGATCCTGGTCCTTGCGGAATCCGGCTAATGTCAATCCTGACCCCATGGGAAGCATCCAGATCAAATCCTGATCTAGTGGAACACGACTAATGTCAATCCTGACCCTGTGGGAAGCGTCCAGAGCGGATCCTGGTCCTAGCGAAACATGGCTAATGTCAATCCTGACCCCGTAGGAACCATCCAGAGCAAATCCTGGTCTAGTGGAACACGGCTAATGTCAATGCTGACCCTATGGGAAGCATCCAGAGAAAATCTTGGTCCAGTGGAACACGGCTAATGTCAATCCTGACCAAGTGAGAAGCATCCAGAGCAAATCCTGGTCTAGTGGAACACGGCTAATGTCAATCCTGACCCCGTGGGAAGCGTCCAGAGCGGATCCTGGTCCTTGTGGAACACGGCTAATGTCAATCCTGACCCCGTGGGAAGCATCCAGAGCAAATCCTGGTCTAGTGGAACACGGCTAATATCAATCCTGACCCCGTGAAAAGCATCCAGAGCAAATTCTGGTCTAGTGGAACACCGCTAATGTCAATCCTGACCCTGTGGGAAGTGTCCAGAGTGGATCCTGGTCCTTGCGGAACATGGCTAATGTCAATCCTGACCCCGTGGGAAGCGTCCAGAGCAAATTCTGGTCTAGTGGAACACGGCTAATGTCAATCCTGACCCCGTGGGAAGCGTCCAGAGCGGATCCTGGTCTTATAGAACATGGCTAAAATCAATCCTAACCCCGTGGGAAATAGCCAGAGCGAATCCTGGTTCCGTAGAACACGGCTAAAGTCAATCTTGACCCCGTGGGAAACACCCAGAGCAACTTCTGACTCCGTGAAATGCGGATAATGTCAATCTCATCAATCACTTACGGGTCCTCTCGACTCGTAAGGAAGAAAACTCTTTTATGAGATCCTTACGACTCCCAAGAGAAAACACACTTAGGAATCCTCACGATTCCTAAGGAGAAAATACATCTACGAGATCTTTTCGACTCGTAGGGAGAATAGTCTTTATGAGACCCTCACGGCTCATAAAGTTGAAAAGCCTTAGGCAACAGATCTGAACCTGCTTCCTAAGCCGTCACTACCTCTCAAAGAGTTCAAGATGGAATGCTCTCTCTATCATCTACAGGTTACACTTGCTAAAAGTAACATGCCAGCAACAAAGAAAAAGAGAACAAAGCGACAGTTAGGAGAATATTTGATTCACATTCAGTTAAGCATTCAAAGCGCATCCATTCATGCATGAGCGAAAAGGTTTAATGCATAAGATAAACACATGGAAATGGAAAAGCTTGCTATTTATACTTCAGAAAATTCTTATATTGATGAAAACGGTAAACAAAAACGCCATTAAAATGTTTACAAAGGAAAAACATCAAATCCAGGGCATGGATTGAGAAATTCAAAAGTGAGGCCATCCAAAAATTTTCGGGCCTCTCGGACCATCTTCGTGTGCATCCTTTCACGATCACAGGCGTCAGGATCCCACTGATGTCCTCTACCCTTCGATAGGCAGCAAGTATTGCCGCCTGCTGAAAAGCTTGATGCAGGATATCAACAAGGTTGTCTCACTTTTTCTTTAAGATTAAGCCCATCAGATCCACCGAGTGCACCTTATCTTCGGCGTCGTCCAATGCTTTAAGCGGCATGCCAGCATATAATAGAGGAAGTGCTCCCCAGATCGCTCCTACAATAAGCTTCAAGAGAGAGGAACGACGAGAAAGCAGTCAACCATTGTATGCATCAAAGCGACCCATAATTTCAGCACACTGGGCATTTGTGAATTCCTGGTTCTGAGAACGGCCGAGTGCATGAATGTCTCCATAAAAAATAATCTCGTCGAGATCATACATATGAGCGTCCATAACGTCTGAAAAGGAAAATCAGTGAGAGTTAGTGGACAGACTGACTAAGAAAAAGCTTATTGAAACAGACACGGGGTTTAAAAAACTCTTGAAATCCCCAAGGAGAAAATAAGTGCTAATTAAATCCCCCAATGAATTTAATTCTGTGCAATTAAGAAAGGAATCCTAAAAGGGATTTCGCATTTAATAAAAAGGTTCCTCGAGCAAAGGAGTTAAATTTCTCGAGAGCAATACTCTGCGAACGGGAATGACACCTGTCAAATTCAATTATGAGGGGAATTAAAAAATTCTCCAGGAATTCTAAGAGCCTTGCTCTGTAAAAATGATGGAATAACCCAACAGAAAAATTGAAATAAATTTTTTTTAAATTAAAATTCTGAGATCTTCAAGATCCGTGAACAAACTCTGAGAGTTCTATATAAGAGATTAACAAATCTCCGTTATTCAAGAGAGCAAAACTCTATTAATGGGTCATGAAACCCTCAAAAGGTTTTCCTTAGATCTAAGATCTATGAAGAGAAAAACTCTGTTAATGGGTAAAACCCTAATAACATTTTTTAGATCTAAGATCTATGAAGAGCAAAGCTTTGTTAATGGGTGAAACCCTAGATTATTAAATGATCTACTCAAAGATTTAATCTTTACCTAAGATTTTGACAGAGTTCTGTCCTTAAGAGAGTTCTTAAGCCAAAGAGCTATGCTCTGCAAGAGAATAAAAATTCTCAGAAGGAAGAAGATGAACAGAAATCATCTTAAGGGCCAAGGGTCCTATTTATAAGCACTAAGATCCGTTTCAACTTCTGAGTTGATCCAAGGGCGCAGATGCTGCCACCGCTGCACTCACGTGTGGGCCACGTGAGCGAAATGGTGGGGGGCATTTGTTTCCCCCAATCAGAGTAAAGATCTGTTCAAAATTCAAATTTTGAAATGAAGCAACACTTCAGATGCAGCGCTAAGTGCGCTGCGTCCTAGGCAGCGCACCACATGCAAAGAACGTGTGCGCTAGCGCTAGGTGCGCTGAGCTCTAAGCAGCGCACCACGTGCAAAGCACGGTTGCGCTAGCGCTAAGTGTGATGCGCTCTAAGCAACGCACCACGTGCAAAGCACGAGTGCGCTAGCGCTACAACTAAAAGCTCCTCACCTTCGGATCTAAGATCCAATAATAATGATAAATCATTAATTAATCAGAATTAAATTCTGTTAAGGAAAGATTCCTCAAAATCTTTCCAAACAATATGAATGTGCTCTGTAAATCAGAGAACCGTTGGATCAATGATCCAATGGTGATTAAAAATCACCAAAATACAGAATAAATTCTGTATGAAAAGATTTCCCAATCTTGTTAAAAACAAGAAGATTGCCTTCTGTAAATTAGAAGCCCTTGGATCAAAGATCCAACAGTGGAGAAATCCCCAAATCAATTGGAGAAAAGATCTCCTTAACTGATTGAACAAATCAGCTTGCCCTATATAAAGGCCCCAAGACTTCAAGTCTCGCATATACAGAAAGATATACAGAAACATAGACAGAAAAAAAAGAGAGGAACCCCCCATAAGCTTTGAGAGATCTCTGAAAGAAGAGCCAAGCTCTCAGAGAAAGAAGATTTTCTTCAAGGTAAAAAATGATGAACGGAGAGATGAAATCATCTAATAATTTAAAAGAAGAACTTACTTCTTTTTCTAAGATCATAGATCTACAAGACCAAGGTCTTTCACAAAGAGATCAAAGGATCTCATCATAAAAATAAAAAGAAGAACATAATTCTTCTCACAGATCATAGATCTACAAGACGAAAGTCTTTTATACAAAGAGATCATGAACATCTCATTATAAAAAAGGGGAGAATAATTCAATTCTCTTAAGGATCATAGATCCATAAAGACAAAGCCTTTCATCAACATAAGAGGTTGAAACATCTCCTACAAAATAAGAACTTTGTTCTTAAAACCTTGAGACAAAGTCTCTTATAAAAGGAGAATTTAATTCTCAGGGCGCAAACCGATCTAAGTTGCATAAAAGAAGAGTCTGAGCGCTCCACATCTAGCGCAAAGCGCTGCAGAGCCTTGGCGCTCTTAATTTTGCAGAGCTTTAGTGCTCCAAACAAAGCGCATTGCGCTCATTATCTGGCGCTCAGCGCCAAGCGCGCCACATGCTCTTCACTTGTGTGCTGCTTAAAAGAAGCATCTCAGCGCTCCTGATCTGGCGCTCAGCGCCGAGTGCACCACGTGCTCCTTACGTGTATGCCACTGAACTAATAGCGCTTTGCGCTCATAAATCAGCGCAATGCGCTCATAGACTGACGCTCAGCACCAAGCGCACCACGTGTCCTTCACGTGTGCGCTATTCGGCAGAAGCGCACTGCGCTCTTTAACTGGCACAAAGCGCCAAGCGCACCATGTGCTGCGCTGATAGAATAAATTGTTCTTTAATAAGTCCAGAGCTATGATGAATGCTCAGCATTCAATAAAAGACAAAAATATTGTCAGAATTCAAATCAATGCTCAGCATTGTTAAAAGGGCCAAGCCCAAATAAATGCTCAACAGCCCAAAATAAATGTTAAACATTTTAACTTGATTGGACTTAGCCCAAGATTGGCCATATATCCTCAATTCAGATTAACTGAGCCCATGTGCTCACAAATCTTTTGATCTTAGTCTCAAATTGGACTACTGATCTCTCAACCAAAATTGGTTCAAGGGTACATCTCTTTACTCTTCTGATATTTGTCGTTGTAATCCTTCAACGTCTTCAGAGAGGTGACGGGTCCGGACAACCATACATTTCATAGACTACGACGTCTTTAAACTGCGGACTGTGGGGTCCTTAAACCCATGGACTATGATGTCCTTAACCTCGGACTGTGGGGTCCTTAAGCCCATGGACTATGATGTCCTTAAACTTGGACCATGATGTCCTTAAACTTGGACCGTAATGTCCTTAAACTAATTATGGACCGCAATGTCCCTAAACTAAACAATAGAGCTCAAATGCTCTTTTGTTGGATCTAACTGATCCCGTTAAGTTGATCTTAGTCTAAAATTAGACTAACGTATCCTTAACAAACGTTTAAGTTGATCTTAGTCTCAAATGAAACTAACGTATCCTTAAACCCAACCCCAAACCCAAATCTAAGAAGATACGGATTTGGACTGATCCACGCCCTACGGGCGACAACATAATTTGGTCTCCGTATATAATCCACGGGCAACCAAAAACAAAACAAACACACACGACATGAAGTGACCATCTGGAGAAGGAGAAAGTGGTTACCGCGATGCGGTAGCATAATTAACAGCAGGGGCTTGCGCCTGTAGGGAAGAGCGTCCCCACAATCAAAAACCCCTCAACGAGGGGGAATCTGATAAAGTTTGCTACATCGGCCGCATCCGTATAAACCTTCGATACATGGTGTCATAAATCAACTTGGTATCTTCGGAGAGGTGGACGGATAGCACCAAATAGCATCTGCCCTCGAAATTCAGGCAAGACGAACCTACGCGGTCTCGTTTCCATTTTCGGCAGAGAACACCAACTATGCTGCCAAAGAAGCTTTCTGGATAAAGAAGTTCATTGATGAACTTGGTGTGGTTCCATCCATTGAGCATCCAATACCCTTATATTATGATAACAATGGAGATGTCGCTTTGGCCAAGGAACCCCGGTCCCATCAGCAATCCAGACATATTCTGAGGTGGTATCATCTGATCAGGGAGATAGTTGATTGCCAGGAGATCGAGCTCATGCGAGTTGACATGAAGGATAACACAGCGGATCCACTCACGAAGGCCCTCCCCCAGACCCAGTTTGAGAGACTTTTTAGGATGTTGGGTATGAGATACTACAACAACCGTCCTTAGTGCAAGTGGGAGATTGTTAGGAATATGTATGCCCTGGAGGCCATTATTGTATGATATAGCGGATGCTTGAACATATATATAAAGGACTTTCTTGCTCGACATGATAATATGCTATCTGGTTGCTCTTTATCTTAACATGTACACTTGTATTATTATACTGTCTCTCTGATACATGTTGATGAAGCCCTTAATATGTTGGGTTGACTACCAGGACTATGATGCAGATCATACTAGTGGGGTTTGTGTAGTCCGCAAGCACATCCTTTAACCGTTCCTAGTCGAGGGAGTATCGAGACAGGGCATCGATATTCCAGAGTGGACTAGTGTGTACGTTTCTTGACCCTGTATGGGGGCGATGGTTGATCCCACATCCATTGGTGTTTAACATCAAATATTGTACACATGTGCTCATTAGAGAATGGGTACACCGAACAGGACTCGCCGAGAACTCCTAGTTGGTACCATACTTATCGTCAGATAGCTGTTCTCTGGTGACACTTGTACAGGCTAGTCTGTAGACCCGAGATCGTCATAGTGTCTTGTGTGGTTCCCACTGTGCTTTGATTTCCTCCCTACCACAACTCAAAGGAGTCATGCAAATAGGTGGATTTTGGGTACAGTCCCAAGTCACATGGAAGCAGTGAGCGATAGGTGGGGTTTCGTCTCTCCCGGTATAGGGAGTTGATGTTGCGTTATGCTCGATTGGCTATAACAGCAAGTCCCTGGCTAAGGCTGATGAGATTTACTGATAAGTGTTATCAGTGGTTTCTCGAATGGTTATAGTCCATACATCGACATGACTTATCAAGTTACTGTGCTCTGACGATTCCACCCTTAGACTTGATATGCGACATATCAGACGAAGAGACCGGACTGTACGGTAAGTGTTGCTTATAGGCTTTGCGGGAGTTTGGACAAGCTTGCTTGTTGATCTTCTATTCGCTCAATACCTAGGTAGCCGTTACGTCCAGCTAGTGCCGCTGACAGCTTGTGGGTATCTGATGTGATCATTACATACTGCTGGCGTATTGTCGAGTGTTTAGAGTCCCACACATAGGTTTCCTAGCTCAAGCGAAACGATGTAGGGCACATATGGTGATATGTGCGGGAGCTTGATTAAATATGAGTATGTGATACCGTATTCTAATCTCGCGATATTTGATATCGGTTAGGTTATATAAGATATAACCGGATTATTAAATCAAGTGTTGATTCAATGGTATATGTATATGTGGTTAATATATATTTGATATATATTTGTATATTTGATATTAGCCGGATTTTATTTGATATACCCCGATTATTGAATCAAGTATTGATTTAATAATTTAATATATATATTATATTAACTAGTATTGAATATTAGACGGTTATATGTGATATAACCGGATTATTGGATCAAGTATTGATTTAATAATGTGATATACATATAAATAAGATATTAGTCGGTTATATATGATATGACTGGATTATTGAATCAAGTGTTGATTTAATAATTTGATATATGTTTTTATATTTGATGTATTAATATATATTAACTAATATAATTCTCACTAAAGATTTTATTCTCTTCTAATACATTTAATATATATGTGATATATATTAATATATGTATTTAATTTTTGTATCATGCTTGATGATACATTGAACATGGGTGTATGAGACTTACACTAGAGCCAAGGATAATATTAGGTGATTTATTTTAAAGTGAAATAAAAATTAGTGGATAATGAGCATGGCTTAGATGCTTGTAGAAGCCATGACTCATTCCACTAATTTTGTTTTACTCTAGATATTTTCTCACCCAACCATATATCTTTAGCCTATGGTTAACTCTCACTATGATCACTTGAGATTTTTCTTCACCCAAGTTCATCTTCTTCCTCTCTAGATTTTCTTGAGTTGAAAAATAAAATGAGAAATACATTTCTAAAGTGAGCAAAATTCCTACTTCATCAACCTACACTTTACTAGCCCTTTAGTTTAGATTATTTGCTTCGCTAATTTCTTGATTAGTGAAGAGCTAGCTTGAGTTAGAGAAACTTCAAGGTGGATCATCTTCGGTCTCGAAGACGACGAAGCAAGCTCGTTCCTTTCACCATGTGGAGCCTAAGAAGAGTTCTAGGGACTACTACTTGAAGCTTAGGGACTACTACTTGGAGCTTTAGAAGTGAAGGACTTGGTCTACAAAGTTTGTAACTCTCTTCACTTAGTATAGAACTTGTTTACTTGCTTACAAACCCTAATTCTCTAGTTCGATTCTAGGTTAGTGCAGTTTAGACCTTTAGATTTTTTTAAATTGCATACTTGATGCATGTGGAAACCTAGTAGAGTTGCTACGACACACTTTCAGAAATTTCATATTTTAATTAACACATCCTCAATCTGCTATATAGGTTTTCTAATAGAACAATCAGCCATCTGTTAAGTTAGTTTAATAGATTTAAGCTTACCTAACCCTAACTGTTCATAGACTAAAAAAGAGATAAGATTCACACTAGTGCCTAAGTCAAGTAAGGCTTTATCTATGACTTTATCTTCTATAGTGCAAGAAATAGTAGGACAACTGGGATCCTTGTATTTTATGACCTTATTATTACGCAAGACGTCACAGGCAGTTCCTATTAGGAAAACATTCTGAGGTTATTAGGTACGCTTATTAGGTACGCTTTTATGCCTCTTCTCGATATGCATAGTTGTTAAAAATTTAGCATGATTGGGCACTTATTGGATTGCATCAAGAAATGGGATGTTAGCTTTGACTTGTTTGAAATCTTCCATTAACTTTTTTTTATCTTAGCAGCTCGTTTCTTCTTTTATAATCGTTTTGGGAAAATAACTTCAGGCTCAGTATATTGTTCAACTTTAGATGATGAATGGTTTGGTTTAGGAATTTCATCAAGTTCATTTAATAACAACCGAGAATTAGGCTCAATCAGATTTGAGTGTGTTGAGAGCTCATCGTTAGGCATAGTAGTAATAACGTTTATTTTGTGAATTTGGTTATCTGCTATTTGGTCAATCTTCTTTTCTAGTCTTGCAATTTCCTATTGATTTGCAGCTATAGCTTGCATAAAAGTGGCCAATTGTAATGATGGAGCCTGTGTGTTGGTTGCCAGACCTCTTTTCTAAATTAGTGGAAATTTGACCTTGATGGCTGCACCTAAAGGGACATTCTTCAGAAAAATGAAAGGAGTCATAACAATTTAAACATGGAGAGGATTGACTGACTTGTTGAATGAGGGAAGGTGTAGTTGTTAGCTTTTCTATTGATTTCAGATTGACAGTCAACTGGGCTCGCATTCCAATTGTTGCATCAACAGCATGTATCCCACCTCTAGAATTAGTTGTCCCTTTTTCACTAGTGCTCTCCCACTGTATGGTCTTGTCGAATAATTCTTCTAAGAAATTTCATGCATCATCTTCCTGCTTTATCATGAAGCCACCCTGACACATCGATTCTATTATAAACTTAGGATTTAGCTCATTGTACACTATTTGGCACAACTCCCACTTTGCAACACCATGGTTTGAGCATTTAATTAGGAAGTCTTTAAAACGTTCAAAATATTTCCAAAAAGATTCCTCCCGATTTTGTGAAGAAGTTCTAATTTCATTTCGAAATTTAGCATTTTTAAAATGAGGGTAGAAATTTTTAAGGAAAGTTTTAGTAGATTCCTCCCATATTTTGATAGCGTTGGCTAGTACGTCGTAAAGCCAATGTTTAATTTTATCAGTTAAGACAAAAGGAATGAGTCTAAGTTTAACCGCATCGACATTTAACTGCTTTAATTTAAATAATTGGCATATATCCTCAAATTCTCTAATAAAGACATAAGCTTCTTCTGATTCTAAACCGTGAAATTTGGGGAGTGAATTAACAAAAGCAGGTTTAATTTCATAATCACCGGTGGTTAGCGGTAAGATTATGCAAGAAGGTAGAGATGTGCAAACATGATAATATCTATCATGTAGGGTAGGTGTAGCGGGAACAAGCTCAGCCATAGTATCTATAAAATCAAGACAAGTCAAACGATTTGTTTCATCTCGATCCCACACGTGCATACACCGTAAGTTTTTTTAATGCAAAAACTAAACTAGAGATTCTAACAAATCACAATCAAATATGCACAAACAACCTAGATTTAGGATTACCTAGGTCAAGTTACTAGAGCCGCTCCTAACCGCCAAGAGATAAATTGCGGGATAGATCATCTAACAGCTCTTTAACAAACTTGAAGCCAGATCGGTGCCAGATAAGTGGGAGGGTTCCGCTCTACGAATCATCGAAAGAGCAAGCCTTAATTAAATTACCACAACTAGTCACACGTCTCTAGACATCTCAAGATTGAATCAGATAACCGTTTGATTAGCTACAACCTCCTCTTGTCCTATTGAGCGCGATGTGTTCTTAGAGCTAAAATCTAGATATTTTTTTAAAATTTTTGTAGGTCAATGTGGATGCTCAGTTATGATTTGTGGGGTTTAAGAAGGGTGATGAAATTCCCAATTTAATCTGGATTTGGATTGTTGCCCCTTAGAATCTTTTTAAATATGTAATGCAATTTAAAACAATCAAAGATCTAAAATCTAAACTAATTTTTTTATATGGCGTAAAGAATACTGCAAATATTTGTTGGTTGGAAACAAATCGAGATTATGGGAAGAACGAGATCTTACCTAGATTTGCCTCTGTTCGTCTTGATCTTCTCTCAAGTAAATTCGTCTCGATTCCTGAAATTTTAAATAGAAATTTTGCAGAATCAAGCGCACTAATGGAAATCTAATTTAATTTACAACTAAAATATAAAACTTAAATTTAAATGTAATTAAACTACATCTCCCCGGCAACGGTGCCAAAAACTTGATGTGGATTTTATTAGTCTCCAAATTTAACGCAAGTATACAGCTTATCGCAGTTTTACTTGAGAATCGTTCACACAGAGAGGTGTATTAACTATTTTTAAACTAAATTGAAGAGTTTCATTTTTTTTTATAATAAAAAGAAGATCTAGGGTTTTTGAATTGTTTTTCTAATGTGGTGGTTTATATGATAAAACATCTATTCTTTTTGCTAAATTTAATTAACGATCTATTAATAATATAAAAGTATAGAATAAATTATTTGATTTAATCTTTCCCATCAATTATATTATATCATTTAGATTTAATTAAAACTCTAATTCTAGTTTACTAGATTTAACCTATGTTTAACCGTCTATGTGTATTTGTAGTTCTAGAAACTACAACTATCATGTTTTAGCTTTTCTCCTAAATCAAATTAATAACCAGTTTGAATATGTATGATTTATAGTTATTTCTACCACCCCTAATTAGATTTCAAGGTGTCAACTATCATGAACCTAATTAGTTTCTAGGTTTCTTATCTATCTCTAATTCTTACTTAAAGGCGTCAACAATTCATTGTAAAAATTAGTTTTTTAGATTAAAAACAAAGATAGAATAACATAGATCAGAATAGATATTCATATTAAAGTAAAAATAAAAGAACAATTGAAATACCCACCACCATATATCACACATCAAAACCCTAGATGAAAAGTTTATCCAAGCATGGTTAAAAATAAACTAGACATCTATATTTAAAAAATAGAGAACTTACAAGTAGTTAATCTCTCAAAAAATAACCTAAAGTTTATTATCAAGAGAGAGATGAAATGCTAAGGCTATACATGTACTTATATAGGGCTAAGGAAGCTTGGAAAACAAGTAATAAAAGATACAAGAGAATCAACTTACTAACAATTATGAAAATCTAATCTAATTGCTCTATTAGATGTTGTTGAGTGTCTTCAGAATCTTTGAAAAATAAATCGATATATCTTAAAACGATGCATGTTTCAAGATGATCGTGGCCATAAAAATTGAAGATGAACGACCCAGATTATGCAGCTGAACCGCCGCGTCCATGCTTAAACTGCAGCTGATCTGCGGCGCTTTGTTGGCTTTATGGCACGAATTTTTTTGTGCTCGATTTTCTTAATTTGTAGAGCTCTTTTTAGTTATTAGATCATGAAAATTATTCGCGTTGCTCTACAGTTGCGTGGATCTCGGAATTGATCCCACATTTGGCATATAATTGGCAGATTTATTTGTTACTTTTTATTTGATTTAGTTTCTTCAACCAATTTATTGTTGTGATGATTGATTCAGATCTATTTGTTGCAACATTTGCTGATTTGCATTAATATTCCAAAATTTGTTCCAAATTTGCAAATTCACTTTTGATTTTCTGGATAATTCCCTTAAGTCTCCATTGTACTAACGTAATCCTCATTTTAGGATAATTTTCCATCTTTTTGTATCCAAGCCCTGTTATTTGTAATAATTCATAAAAAATAGCCGGAACAGCATAATATATGATAATAAAATGATAAATGCATTAGAAAAATGTGCAATAAATTACACCAATCGCTTGCAGAAGTTGCAGTAGGAGTTGGAGCGAGGCGAGTTGTTATTGCATGCGGCACAGTACTGGTTGTTGTTGTTGCAAGCGAAGTTAGGGTTGTTACTGTGATTGTAAGAGGCGTTTTCAAGTTGTTGCGGAGGGCGATAGGAGGAGCAATTGGGTTGGTTGGCATAGTTTGCAGTTGCGAGAGAGAGAGACACACACACATATGTTTTCTTTCTTCAGATAGCGTCCATAGTCTATAAGTTTGTCATAAAGATCAACGAAGATGATGGAGTTATCACAGACTCGGATAGCAGCTGCGACTTCTTTGAATTCAGGTCCGAGGCCAGCGAGAATGTGGAGAACAAGGTCATCTTCTAGAAGAGTGTGATCGGCGAGAGCAAGATCGTCGGATATAAATCGCATCTCTTGTAGGTACTCGCTTATAGATCAAGAGCCACGTTGATTGTTGATGAGGCGTTTCTTGAGCGACATAACTCGTGAGCGAGATTTGTTCGTAAGGAGAATAACAAGTTGATCCCATGCTTTCTTAGATGAGGAAAAATGGGAGTGGGGCTAGATAGTCTTGACTGTAGGGTTCCCTATGGTCGCCGCTAGGTTTCGGGAGGCATCGACCATACCGTTTTAAAAAAAATTGGCTCGCTAAAGAACCCTAACCTAGAATCTTAACTAGAGAATTAGACGAAACTAGAATGTAAACATCTTTACATCTAAGTGAACAAAAAATACAACCTTTGTAGACCGGTCCTTCACTTCAATAGCTCCGTGTAGTAGTCTCTTCGCTCTAAGTAGTGAACTCTCGGACTCTAGAAAAGCTCAACAAGATGAAAAGAACAACCTTGCTTGAAGTCTTCGAGGCCGAAGATGATCTACGTCGAGAAGACACCAACTCAAGCTACATCTTCACTAATATAGAATTAGTGAAGCAAACATCCTAAACTAAATGACTAATCTAGTAGAGAATGATGAAGTATGAATTTTGCTCACTTTAGAAATTATTTTCTCACTCATTTTCTTCACTTCACAAAAAGCTAGAGAGCTTGAGGAAGGAGATGAAGAAAAGCAACCATGGAAAGAGTCAAGTGTAGAATAGCAACAATGGGTGAGTTAATATCATATACTAACTCATGTAGAGACTAAACCATGGCTAATCATAATGGTTGGGTTAATAAATATCTTAAGTAAAACACAATTGGTGGACTTACTCAATGATTCTACAAGCTTCCACTAAGCATCAACCATGACTAATTTCCACTAAATTTTGAATTACTTTTAATAAATAAAACCCTTGATTATGTTAAACATGGTTTGAGTCACATACACCCATGTCACATATATCACACACAAAAAATGTATATTAATATATATCACATATATACTAAATGCACACAAGTGAGAAAAAGAAATCTTAAGTGAGCTAATATTAGTTAATGTAAGTTAATATATCAAATATATAATTATAAATTAAATTATTAAATCAACACTTGATTTAATAATCCGGCTATATCACATACAACCGACTAATATCAAATGTAACAATTTATCGAATCAACACTTGATTCGATAGCCCGGCTATAACACATATAACCGACCGATATCACATATCGTGAGAATAAAATACGGTATCATATGCTCATATTAATCTCGGTCCCGCACATATCACATATGTGCTCCTACTTCGTTTCGCTTGAGCCAGGAAACCTCTGTGTAGGACTCTAAAGACTCATCAATAAGCCGGCAGTAGGTGGTGATCATATCAGTCACCCACAAGCCGCAAGCGGACTACTAAACGTAATGGCCACCCGGGTATTGAACGGTCAGAAGATCAACAAGAAAGCCTGCTCATACTCCTGCAAATCCAATCAGCAACACTACCGTATAGTCCGGTCTGTTCGTCTGATATATCGCATATCACAGCCTGGGGTGGTCAACGTCAGACCCCAATAGCCCTGATAAGTCATGCCGATATGAGGCCCATAACGATTCTAGAAACTACTGATAACACTTACCAGTAAATCACAGCAACCCTGGCCAGGGATTTCCTGTTATGGCCAATCGAGTATAGCGCAATATCAACCCCCAATACCGGGAGAGACGAAATCCCCTCCTATCGCTCATTGCCTCCATATGACCCGGGACTGTACCCAAAAACCACCATTTTGCACAATCTCTTGAATGTGGTAAGATGGAAATCAAAGCACAGTAGGAATCACACAAGACTCTATGATGATCTCAGGTCGACAGACTAACCTGTACCAGTGTCACCAGAGAACTGCTATCTGACGATAGGTATAATACTATCTAGGAGTTCTCGACGAGTCCGTTCAGTGTACCCAGGCTCTACTGAGCACCCGTATACCTTCTCTGATGTTAAACACTAATGGATGTGGGACCATCTATCACCCATCATATGGGTCAAGAAGTGTATACGCTAGTCAACTCTGGAATATCGATGCCCCGTCTCGATACTCCCACGACTAGGAACAATTGAAGGATGTACTTACCGACTACCTCTGCCCCACTAGTATGATCTGCATCATAATCCTGATAGTCAAGTACTCATCCTAAAGGCTTTATCAATATATAATAGAGCGACAATAAGTGTACATGTTAAGATAAAAAGCAACCAGATAGCATGCTATCATGTCGAGCAAGAAAGTCCTCCCTATATATGTATAAGTATCCACTATAATATACATCACATGTATAATAATGGCCTCTAGGGCATACATATAACTAACAATCTCCCACTTTCATTAAGGCCATTTGTTGCAGTATCTCATACTCAATGCCCCATAAAAAGTCTCTCTAAGGAAAGGCCTCTGTGAGTGGATCCGTCGTGTTATCCTTCACGTCAACTCTCCTTACCTCGTTCCCTTGGAGATCAACCATCTCCCTGATCAGGTGATACTGTTCTCAGAATATGTCTGGATCGCTGATTGGACCAGCGTTCCTAGGCCAAAGCCACAACTCCATTGTTATCACAATAACAGTTATTGGACGTTCAATGGTAGGAACTTTGTTCATCTCATGAACAAGAATTATCCAGATATCCACTTTGGCAGCATCGTTGGTAGCGATGTATTCAGATTTTATCGTCTAGTTTGCCACGGTATCTAGATTGGAACTCTTCCAACATACCATCCCTCCACTGAGGGTAAAGACAAAGCCCGAGACTGACTTTCAGTCGACCTTATCACTCTGGAAGGTCGAATTGGTAAAAGACTCTCACTGGAGTTTACCGTTACCAAACCCCAAGAACATTTCTTTAGTGCTTCTTAAGTACTTAAGAATGTCTCACACAGCTGTCCAGTGATTCTCCCAAGATCCAATTGATTCCTGATCACTACACTTAGTGAATCAGCTACATCTGGTATGGTACATAACATCGCATATATGATAGAGCCTACTGCCGAAGCATAGGGTATCCCTTGCATGCGAGCTCTCTCCAAATCAGCCTTGGGCGACATCTTTTTGGAGAGAGTGATTCCTGAGTAAGTGGGCGAACCACCAAACCCCTTTAGTATGGTGTTTAATGTACCTGGATTTGGGACACTCCCAACATCCACTTAGATCTATCACCATAGATCATAATCTACAAGATATAGTAGGTATCATCCAGATCTTCCATGGAGAATCTTCGTGATAAGAGGAACTTGACCGAGTGTAGCATAGGAAACCATTTCCTATCAAGAGTATGTCATCTACGTACAATACGTGTAAGACAACCTTACTCTCTACAACCTTCTTGTATAAACAAGGTTCATATACTTTTTTGATGAAGTCAAACTCTTTGACTGCCATATCAAAACAGATGTTCCAACTCCGCGATACGTGCTCTAATCCTGATGGACTTAAGCATAGCTTTGAAAGTCTCAACTTTTCCATCTACACCAAGAATCTTCTCAAGATCCACTTGCTCCCGATGGGTTTTACCCCTTTAGGTGCAACATTCAAAGTCATACTTTGTTGGTGTATATGGATTCCATCTTTGATCGCATAGCATCCAGCCATTTCATAGAATCCCCACTCGTGATAGCCTGCCTGAACCTGGTTGGGTCATCTTCTACCATGATGCAATCCTCGCTCCCACTGTCACTGAGAAAACTGTAGTATCTCTCAGGTGGATGAAGAACCCTACCAGATTTGCGGAGAGGCTGAGACTCGTTTGAGACTATTGAATCCTTTGGTTTCACAAAATCATCAGATGTTAGTTTGTCCAGCTGGAACTCCTTCCAGTTCTATCTCATGACCACTAATTTCTTCTATAAGAAATTCCTTTTCTAAAAAGGTGGCATGCTGAGAAACAAAACGCCTTTTGCTCCTCAGTGTGGTGGAAGATATTCCCTCGCAAATGTTTGGGATATCCAACAAACTTACAGAACTGACCTTACCTCAAGCTTGTCCGGATTTTTCTTTTCAACATAGGCCGGAAAACCCCATATCTTAACTCGTTTAAGACATGGTCTCTTCCCATTCTATATCTCATATGGAGTGGTAGGCATTGATTTGGATGGAACCCCATTCAATAGGTATGCAGCTTCTCAAGTGCATAACACCCAAAAGGAAACAGGTAACTCAGCAGTACTCATCATAGAGCGCGCCATATCTCATAGGGTGCGATACCTCCGTCCCGACACACCGTTGTGCTGTGGTGTATACGGAGAAGTAAGCTGAGAGAGAATCCAATTCTCCTTTTAGAAACTCTAGGAACTCCATGTGCAAGTATTCCCTTTCCGATCACATCGAAGGACTTAATACTTCTACCCGTCTGGTTCCTAACTTCAAGCTTATATTCCATGAATTTCTCAAAAGTTTCATACTCGTGTTTCAACAGGAACACACGTCCGAATCTTGAGAGATCGTCGATGAATGTAATGAAGTAAAAAGAACCAACCCTGGCATTTGTAGACATAGGACCATATACATCATTATGCATCCGTCCCTAGAGTTCAATAACTCTTTCTCTGTTTCCAGTAAACGGAGCATTGGTCATTTTATCTTTGAGACAAGACTGGCAAGTATCATAAGATGAAAATTCGAACAGATTCTAATATTCATCCTTATGTAACTTATCTAGTTGTGTCGCATTGATATGACCTAGTCTACAATGCCACAAGAAGAATTCGTTCATTTCTGAACTACTCCTCTTGTGTGTGTTCTACATACTTTGAATTGTGGTTTGATTTAGAACTTATATGCCATTATATAACGTGCCTGATCCAATCAACTCTTGATTAAGGAAACTGTTCACAATATTATTCTCCAATACAGAATTATATCCTTCTTTAACTGAATAACGAAACTGATGTAATGTTGTATATCAGGTTCGGCATGTAATAACATTTGTTCAGAATCAATGTATTAACCATTTGGTAATACATGGTGATATTTGCCAACTAATTTGGCTGCAACAATTGCACCATTCTCTAACACTTAGAGACATATCACCCAATCCCAGTTATCTACCTATCTGTAGCATATATAACAGATTACATATATAGGATTCTGATCCGGTATCTCATACCTAAGACATAGATGACACTGAGAAACAGTTCTCGGTAACGAACACACCCGAAGAATATGCATCAACAAGCTTTTTTCTCGATTAGGTCACGTAGGAATCCGGATATTCCCCTATTTCCTGCTTGGACTTATAACAATTATAAGATAGAGCGGAACCAATGTTTCCCAGCTCAGTATAATAAGCAGTTTCGGTCAATGCATCCATATTATTATCTTGATTAAGGCATGTTACGGTCGCTATCAGGAGAGAGAGAGAGAAGAAAGCACTCAGCGTATGCTCTTGCAAGACTAAATTGGTTATTATTTTATCTAATCAGGATGGCTCCCACTATTTTTATCAAATCTTCCTTCAAACCATAAAAGGTAAGACTAGCCAGGATTAATTACGCCCTACTAGTTCGCCAATCTTTCGGCCAGGGCAGTGTCGGTACTTTGAGGGAGGTTTCCCGTGCTTTCTCACGGACCTAATTAAAATAAATCTCGCTTTCCCAAGGGCGTAACCCCGTTAACACCTTTCTAGACACCTACTTGATCGGCTAATTGTAATGTGCAAAACTTTCCCAGCAATAACTCTTACTCGTAGTGGGTATCAGGATCCAACTAACTCATAGAAGGTATGCAATCTCATTGCAAATTTCAACACTTGAAATTCCCGATAATATTTTACTCCTAGCCTCCTATGACCTTGACAAAGGCCAACAAACCATGGGATGCTAGTCAAGTTCAACCCATACATTTCATAATTGAATTAAACCCACCCGCACGACCCTTGACAAAGGCCAACAAAGTCGCACGACTACCCTAATCCAATCGCATCACATGCTTAAGCAGATAAGCACTAATCAGCTACCGCACACTACGCCTTGACAAAGGCCAACAAACGCAGCACGAATACTAAATAGTCCTTTATCTAAAATGACGGAGGGCTACGACAGGTTTTTAAGAAAACCCTTTGCGTAATGAACTTGATATCGTTGTAGAATCGAGTGATTTTGAAAAGGAGTGTTTTTGAAGCTTTTACTGGTTTTGCTAAAGAGGTCACTCCCGGTGAAGGGATCTCGGCTCTTTCCTCATCGAATGAGGTGCTGGATATTTCAAAAGCACCACTATGCAAAGCATGAACTAAAATGCAATCAAAAACAAAACCAAGTGGGTTGTAGCATATACCAATTTCGCTAAAGAGGCCACTCTCGGTGAAGGGATCTCGGCTCTTTCCTTATCGAATAAGGTGCTGGATATTCTACAAGGAATACCGCTATGCAAAGCAAGAACTGGAGCTACCAGTTTTAAAAACAAGATTCTGCAATATCTTTAGGTTTCTTTTATTTTATTAATCTCATTAATAAAGTCCCATCATTTATACTTCCTAAGCATCACAGAAGAAACGAAAACGGCAATATTTATTATATATCATATATATAATATAAGCATTCGTCTCAACATATAAAGTGATCACATCACAGAATATCAGCAGCAGAAGAACACATATGACATATTGGATATACTAGGAATTCCGTGTTTCATTTAAGCCAGTAAATAAATATAGATTCCACGGTCGCGATGAATAGCCAAATCCACATCCCTAGACCCCTACGAGAGCGGCAAGCTACCCTCCCAATTCTAGAGTTAGGAGACCCGGTCTCGACTCCTCGAGATGGTCTCCCACTGGACTCTAGAATCCGGTTACTTGCGCTCCCCATCTTGGGTCTATCCTAATGCGGAAAAGTAAATAATATACATCAATGGTGACATCATCCTCAACCCGGAAGTGCCCCAATAAAAGAATATTACATACAAGTTTTTACATGAATGAAAATGAAAAACTCTCATCTCACATAATAAAACCCCGGCTATTCAAAACACGACGATCCAATATAACATATCACAGCAACACATAACATCACATGTCATCAACGTAAGTAAATATGCGTATCCCAATTGTCGTTGATATATAGCAACGAAACCAGCGATACACCACATATTACACTTATGGTCGCAGAAAAGAAAGTGAAAAACTAAAACAATTGGAATCCGCAACCACCTTAGATATCATAAACCCAATGTATCACATACTTTGGATTTCATGCCTAACCAAATGAATTCCTTAGAGATCATATGCCTAACAATTATAAACCCCGCATTTTAGTCTCGATATTAAAAACACTTTTCAATAACCAGTCGGGTAATTCAACAAAATTCCAGATAACCTGATCGAATGCTCGTCGGAAACTTTAGTAGACGGCCACACCCCCGATGCCGTCGACGAAGTGCACTTAGGCGGAACACCGCGGCCGTGAGCACTAGAACGGATGCTTTTGGCGACGGGGTTCTCCTACAGACACTTGGTCGGGGCTATGGGGCGTGGCTATCTAGTAAGTTTACGCGGCGAGTATCCGCGTACGCTACGTGATTGCGACAGAATTTTGATCCACATCAAAATCCCGTGGCAACTGATCACTTGAGACTAAATTGCTACATTTATAAAATTCAAATTAGTTTTCACAAAACTAAATATTGTGGATTCCAAGTATTGTATCACAATCATAGATAACTAGACGATATTAAACTTTTCGATCGAATCAACAAACACCCAAATTTTTTCAAAGAGCTCAACACTTGAGCGGAGTTTAAAAAATCACCCAGAACATGCCACAGCACCTATGGACCAACCGTAGAAGGGTCAACCCTTGCTTCACCTATGGCGCCGCAGAACTACCTCAAACCCTAGGATTTGGTGGCGGTTCCGATGGTCACAGAATCGAGTTAGGCTTTCGTTCTTCTAGAGGGTCCATAGAAAACACCTGCACGATTTTCTGAAAATTTTAAACATGAAAAAAATCCAACTCTTGGAAAATTTCCAGCGAGGGAGAAAATGGGTTATTGATATCCGTTCGAACTTTTTAACGTCGTCTAAATAACCCGAAACGATGTTAGAATTATGACTATGAAACACTCTGAATTGCCTTTACAGAAAGATAACATCACATGCAATATCAGTAAAAACAAGCAACACCTGAAATACCAAAACCAAGAGACTGGAACACCACACCAAAACGAAGCCCAAACTCTTGAAATAGACCGGCCAGGCCGGATTTTAAGTGCATGTCGCTGGTCAAATTCCGGCGATAGGGGTTCTTTTTCCTGTGGTGTTCATGTTACATCTCATGCAGCATTCTGCAGTTGCTTAAAAAAAATTTTAGACACCTTAAAAATTTTGACAGAAACTTGGTTTTTGTTTCGAGTGTTTCGGAGTTGTTTCGGTTTCGTAATTCTACAAATATCGTCTAATTCTCTAGCACGGCTCTGATACCACTGTAGGGTTCCTCAGGGTCGCTGCTGGATTTCGGGAGGTATCGACCATGTCGTTTTAAAAAAAATTGGCGCGCTAAAGAACCCTAACCTAGAATGTTAACTAGAGAATTAGACGAAACTAGAATGTAAATATCTTTACATCTAAGTGAACACGGAATACAACCTTTGTAGACCGGTCCTTCACTTTAATAGCTCTGTGTAATAGTCCCTTCGCTCCAAGTAGTGAAATCCCGGACTCTAGAAAGGCTCGACAATATGAAAGGAATAAGCTTGCTTAAAGTATTTGAGGCCGAAGATGATCTATATCGAGGAGACATCAACTCAAGCTACCTCTTCACTAATATGGAATTAGTGAAGGAAACACCATAAACTAAATGACTAATCTATTAGAGGATAATGAAGTAGGAATTTTGCTCAGTTTAGAAATTATTTTCTCACTCATTTTCTTCACTTCATAAAAACCTAGAGAGCTTAAGGAAGGAGATGAAGAAAAGCAACCATGGAAAAAGTCAAGTGTAGAATGGCAACAATAGGTGAGTTAATATCATATACTAACTCATGTAGAGACTAAATCATGGCTAATCATAATGGTTGGGTTAATAAATATTTTAAGTAAAACAAAATTGGTGGACTTACTCAATGATTCTACAAGCTTCCACTAAGCATCAACCATGACTAATTTCCACTCAATTTTGAATTATTTTAAATAAATAAAACCCTTGATTATATTAAGCATGGTGTGAGTCACATACACCCATGTCATATATATCATCTAGCATGACACACAAAAAATGTATATTAATATATATCACATATATACTAAATGCACACAAGTGAGAAAAAGAAATCTTAAGTGGGATAATATTAGTTAACGTAAGTTAATATATCAAATACATAATTATACAATAAATTATTAAATCAACACGTGATTTAATAATCCGGCTATATCACATACAACCGACTAATATCAAATGTAATAATTTATCCAATCAACACTTGATTCGATAACCCGGCTATATCACATATAACCGACCGATATCACATATCGCGAGAATAGAATACGGTATCACATTCTCGTATTAATCTTGGTTCCGCATATCACATATGTGCTCTTACTTCGTTTCGCTTGAGCCAGGAAACCTCTGTGTAGCACTCTAAAGACTCGTCAATACGCCGGCAGTAGGTAGTGATCATATCAGTCACCCACAAGCCGTAAGCGGTCTGCTAAACGTAATGGTTACCCGGGTATTAAGCGATCAGAAGATCAACAAGCAAGCCTGCTCATACTCCTGCGAATCCAATCAGTAACACTACCGTACAGTCCGGCATGTTCGTCTGATATGTCGCATATCACAGCCTGGGGGTGGTGAACGTCAAACCCCAATAGCCCTGATAAGTCTTGCCGATATGAGGCCCATAACGATTCTTGAAACTACTGATAACACTTACCAGTAAATCACAGCAACCCTGGCCAGGGATTTCCTGTTATGGCCAATCGAGCATAGCGCAACATCAACCCCCAATACAGGGAGAGACGAAATTCCCTCCTATCGCTCATTGCCTCCATGTGACTCGGGACTGTATCCAAAAACTACTGTTTTGCACGATCTCTTGAACGTGGTAAGGTGGAAATCAAAGCACAGTAGGAATCACACAAGACTCTATGACGATCTCGGGTCGACAGACTAACCTGTACCAGTGTCACCAGAGAACTGCTATCTGACGATAGGTATAATACCATCTAGGAGTTCTGCGCGAGTCCGTTCAGTGTACCCAGTCTCCAATGAGCACCCGTATACCTTCTCTGATGTCAAACACTAATGGATGCGAGACCATCCATCGCCCATCATATGGGTCAAGAAGTGTATACGCTAGTCTACTCTGGAATATCGATACCCCGTCTCGATACTCCCACGACTAGGAATAATTGAAGGATGTACTTACCGACTACCTCTGGCCCACTAGTATGATCTGCATCATAATTCTGGTAGTCAAGTACTCATCCTAAGGGTATTATCAACATGTAATACAGAAAAATAGGTGTACATGTTAAGATAAAGAGCAACCAGAAAGCATACTATTATGTCGAGCAAGAAAGTCCTTCCTATATATGTCCAAGTATCCACTATAATATACATCATATGTATAATAATGGCCTCTAGGGCATACATATAACTAACTTTGATAGCCAAGAATAGCGTTGAGAATTAGTTGATCCTAACGGTACCATGGATGGTAGTTTGGATTTTCAACATGCTTGGTGTTATCGTTGATGTCAGTGACTGTTCTCACAGGAGGAGATTTGGAGCCGTCAATGTGACCAAGGAAATCATGGCTAATTAAGGCCGATTGAATTTGGGATCTCCACAGAGTGAAGTTTGTATGGAAAAGTTTTGTTGGAAAAGAGAATTTGGAGATGATGGGGATTGGGTTTTGAGAGGAAGCCATGGATCAAAAATTAAGATTTTAATCGCATGGCTCTGATATGATGTAAGATCAGCTTGAAGAAGATTGTTTTTAGGGTTTCCAACTTGGTGAATATTGTATTGAAACTTGCAGTATATGTATACAATTACTTCATGAAAAATAAATTCAAAATAGAATCTTTCTAAAACCAATTTGGTAAGATTTGTTTTGCTTGGTTTAGATCTGCGACAGCTGTACTCACGATGGGTGGACGTTTGAAGAGTATTATCCAGACATCTGTCTGCTCTCTAGTTTTGCTGAAGACTCATCATGACCAAATGTCTGGATCTTCTTCATCAGACGTCTGGTTTCGCTTTGTTTGGGCAGACTTGTGCAGACGTCTGCTTCTATCTTGGGCACTTGTGACTAATAAATAAATAAAGAAAACAAAAGTTTTATTTACTCGCCAGTAAGCACTAACCTACAGCACACCCTCGCACAGGCACCACACCGACACAACCAACCCACCCCACGGGATACACATCCAGGGTACCCACGAATTTTGTCCCGAAAATGTTAATTTGTGGCAACTTTCTCTCTAGAGGTTCCTAGTGTTCGAATCCCGCACTCTTGCTAAGAGGAAAGTACCCATACCAACTGAGCTACTGCTCATTAGTAGGAAACAAAGTTGTAAAGAAAAAACCCACAACTGTTGAGTCAGAGCTCCTCTGTTGATTCTGAGTCAGCTTTAGGACCGCGATAGGAGTATACTTTCAAGGTCCATCAAATGTCTGTAGGGTGCTAGGTGAGTCTGAAATTGACTAAGATTCAAAAGTTTGATTTAGTATATATTTTTATTATCATCTTTACATCCTTAACAATGATAAGATATAGAAACATGATGATGATATGCAAATTTTATAGTTGGATAATTTTGGTCCATAGCTTTGAAGAATTTGCTTGCATGTTTCATAGGCCATTGTTGGTTGGTGTATAGTAGGCAATAGGTAGCTAACGTCATCATTTCACTTATCCATATATATCCACTAAACTTGGTCCCTTAAAATTCTTGCTCTTGCAAATGTGGTAGCTTTTTCATAACCTATAATTAGGTGGTACCATTTTTCCCTTCCTTGTGCACATATTGCTTAATCAAGTTACAAGAAAATGGCATGAATTTATTAGAAAATTGGCCTAATAAAACATGCTTAGATGTTCAAAAAAGAAAAAGAAAAAGAAAACTAGAACAAAATAGAGTTTGCCAAAAATGAAAGCTCAATATTTGGTGAAATCTCAAAATAATATTTGATTAAAAAACTCCCTTAATTAAGAGGATGATTAGTAACTTTGTAATTAATGGTTACTATATGTGCAATGCATGTTTGGCTTTATTTTGATCTACCTTTACTAAATTTTTTCTTCCTACTCATAGTTATTTTTAGGGATTCTATATCTAATTGGATAGAATGTTAACTCATAATTATAGTCTATTGGTTTTTTGGGCCAATTGTTTGTTTTGAATTTGAATTTAAAAAGTTGGTAAGAAAGAGAAGTAGTATTTATTACATTTGTCTTATTAAGATGACATGGCACCACCTAATGCATTATAAATGATAATTTTTTCTTCTAATTTTCTTGTATTTCCAGAACATAAGTATGCTACATGAGTTGTCATTATAACAGGAGAGATGAATCTCTAGCGTCTAAATAAATAGACAGCTCATATTATATACTTGGCTTCTCCAAGGTTTGGGGATGATCCAAATCGACATGCTGACAAATTTGGAAAGAACAAAACTTGAGAATCTTTAATGTTAAAACAAAACCATACTGGGTGTTATACGTTGTATTAAAACAATGACATTGTTCTGAACAAGTGTTGTTCCGGATTGAATGTGAGAGAGAGAGAGAGAGAGAGAGATTACATATCCAGGAAGGGGCAAGAGACACGATATATACACGTCGGGGCGACCCAGATATTAGTTACGAGAGAGGACCATGAGTACCAGTTTTGGGAGGAGGAGTAGAGCAACACTGGAAGTGGCTATGGCTAGCTACCAGTATATGGGATTTGTTCATTTACTTTAGGACATGTTTGGCAAATAGAAAGTGATAAGAAAGTAAAAAATTAGGAAAGTGGTAAGAAAGTAGTTTTGATAAGAAAGTAGAAATTTTTGTTTGTTTGGCCCAAATAAAATGGGAAAGTTAATCTGTTGGAGCCTATGTGGCATGCGATTAAAGATTTAAAATTTAATATTATGCTTAAAAAACAATAAAATAGTACTTTAACCCTCTCTTTCTTTACTTTCTCTCCACTTTCTCCCTTTCAGCCTAGAAAGTGTCCTATGTAGCACCTATGTGGCAAAAGAAAGTTCTCATCACTTTCTATTTCACCAAACAAAGAAAGTAATACTTTCATCTACTTTCTTAATTTCTCCGTTCTCTTTCCACAAAACAAACATGCCCTTAAGCATGGAATTTTGTATTAGACTATAGTTTCAAGTTTGTTTGTTTAGGGTTGTTCGATGCAGATGGAAGTTTTATGTATGGTGTTTGTTCCCAAGACTTAATAGTTGTTTATTTCTCGGATGTTAGCTTCTTTTTTTTCCCTTTTTAGGGATTAGATTATCTTCTAATAAAACGCGAGGGTAATCTTGTCTTCCGTTTAATCAAAAAGAAAAAAAAGAATATTTTTGAAGTGAAATAAATTGACAGCAGATGTTGAAAGGATTATGTATCGATGCGCAGTGGAAATCCGAAACCGTTGGTTTAATGTATGATGAAAAAGTTATCGACAGATAACAAATTACATGAAAAGTACACCAATACAACAACACACAAAATTTATCCAGAATCGATATAACTTGTACCTAATCCTCCAACCGCAACGAGAACTTCCAATATGAGAAATAATTATAAGAGATTACACCGACTTTTCATTCTTCCTTTACAAAGAAATATCCACTCAAAAACCCTCTCTTTGTAATTGATGGTTATGAATCTCCACCGTCCAAATAAATAGGCGGCTCATATTGTAGACTTGACCTCTCCATGGCTTGGAGAGGATCTGAATCCAACATGCTGTTTGCCATAGGAAGAACAAAAATTGAGAATCTTGGATGCTAAAACAAAATTCATACTAGGTCTTATATGCTAGATTAAAACAATGACATTGTTATGGAAAAGTGTTGTTTCGGATTGAATGCAAAAGAGAGGGTGATTACATATCTAGAAGGGGTCTAGAGACATGATATATACACACTGGGCCGACCCAGATGTGGGAGAGTAATATGAGCACCAGCTTAGAAAGGAGTATGCAGAGCGATACTAGGAGGGGCTATGGCTCGCCACCAGTACATAGGATTTTCTCATTTACTTTTGCATGGGTTTCTGTATTAGACTGTAGTTTCAATTAAGTTTTTTTTTTTATTTTGGGGTGTTTCTGTAAGTCTCTAGTGCCCTCATCGCGGAGGCTGCAGCCGATGCGGATATGGAAAACGAAAATAGAAGAGGGGCAATTAGAGACTATGACCCAGCGATCGATCAAAACAAAATAACTAGCAAACTCAAGTATGCAAATGGTTAGGGATACTATCTTTGACGCGTGTCCACCCAATGGTGGAAAACCCCTCCAAACTCCGTGTATCCCGTCCAGATCGAACTTGAGTGGCGACCGTCCTTATCGAAGATGATCCACCTGAGAGAACCGATCCAAGCTCCGGTTTCACCTAGTGAAACGACCGACACTCCAAACTCCTTACGAATGGAGAGTGGAGATGTTGGAATATTTTTACTATCTCTTCTCTTTTTCTAAGCTCAAGCAAGCAACTAAGAAGAAGGAGGAGGTGAAGAAGTTTTTTCCATCACCAAAAATGGCTAAGTCTTTTGGTGAAGTCTCAAGAATTATCGAACTAGAAAGAATGGCTTATCCATTTGCAATCATGAAGAATAGTGAATCCAAATGAAATATCTAATAAAATCAAGACATACCTCTCTACATACTTCTTTACACCTCATCCTCCACTTCAATTTTGATTTTCATTAAAAGAAAAATCAAGAAATGAAATGTCCATCTTCTAGAACAAATTCCATATAAATACGGAATATAACCCGGTATACGTATCGAAATACATATACGCGTATTCGTACAAAAATACGAATAGCCAAGAGAAAGAAAATGAATAGTGAACAATAATAATAGAATACATATATTAAATATATATATATATATATATATATATATATATATATATATATATATATAAATATTATTAAATCAAAACCTGATTTAATAATCCGGCTTAATCTTAAGCCGCTAGTATTATCAACCGTTCGATTAAAGTCCACGTAGCCTGTGCACGTATTTAATCAGACACCTTATATGTACCAACAATATCATGTACATCATATCGCCTGAACCGGAAAAACCTCTGTGTGGGATTCTAAATACTCGACAATACGCTGGCAGTGATTTACTGAATAAATCCAAAAACCATAAGCACGTCAACTGCACTAGCTGTACGTAACGGCTATCCAGGTATCTGTCGAAAGGAAGGTCGACAATCAAGTCCGTCTGTATCCTACTGAGCCTAAATGTGACAATTTCCGTACAGTCCGGTGTCTTCGTATAAGAGTATCGCATACCGGGTCTAGAGGGTGGATAACGCTAGACCCCTACTAACTCGATAAGTCATGTCGGAGTCAAACTCATCACCAACCGAGAAACTACTGAACTCATATCAGTAAATCTCATCTACCGTGGCTACGGATTTAAGGTGATAGCCTACCGAACACAGCAAGATATCGACTTCTAATACCAAGAGAGACGAATCCCCAACAATCACTTACTGCTTCTATGTGGCTCGGTACTGTACTCAACTAAAACCTGTTTGCACGACTCCTTTAAGCCGTGGTAGGGTAGTAATCAAAGTACAGTGGGAACTCATACAAGACAAATGATGATCTCATATCAAAATACTAACCTGTACAAATGCCACTCGAGAACATCCATCTGACGATCGATATAATACCATCTAGAAGTTCACGGCGAGTCTGTCCAGTATACTCACCTCCAGTGAGCACCTGTATACTACCTTAGGTGATATAACACTAATAGCTTGTGAGACCGGCCACCGCCCCTTTTCGGAGTCTCGAAACGTATACATTAGTTTACTCCGGAACATCGATGCCCAGTCTCGATACTCCCATGACCAGGGACATTTAAGGATGTGCTTATGGACTACCCAGCTCTCATGTATATGATCGCCATCATATTGTTGGTAGTCAAGCAAGAATCCAACGGGCTTCACCATTATATATTAGCGATACGTAATAATAAGTAAAACTTGTACACATCAATGATAAAGACAAACCAGATAGCATATTATCATCGCGAGTAAGATTGTCCTACCTATATTGGTCCTCCCTCAATTATCATAATCGCGTGCCTGCAATTACAATAATTGCCTTGAGGGCACTATATCCAACAATCTCCTACTTGCACTTAAGGCTAATTATTACAGTATCGCATACCCATATCCCGTGTGCTATCAAAAATCCAATTTCTCTACTAATCAGTTTCTCAAAGCTCGTTTGAAGAACATCCGTGTTCGAGAAATAGCTTAAGTAAGTGGATCCGCTACAATGTTCCAACTTCCTCTTTATATATCTCAACTTCGCGGAGATCAACAATCTCTCGAACTGAGCGATATCCCGTCTCAAGAATTTTGTCTGGATACATGAAGGGACTAAGTTCATAAATGAACAACTCTATCCTACAAATTTCTTGGGCCGTATCCTCCGTTGAGTCATAACCAGGATCCTGAACCATGCTTACCTCAGTATCCCTATTGGAACCTTATCTAATATACCGATCTTCAAAAGAGGCTAAACTCAAAACTCTGACAGCATCTCTGACATTCAGGTCATCTTGGAAGTATGAACCGATGACCGCCTCTCGGAAGAGACAGCCGTTACCATATACCAAGAATATGCTCTAATGTTCATAACTGCTTCCCTTTATTTCTCCAGGATTGGATTAATATCTGCTTTCTATAGCAAGTGCAAAAGCAACATCTAGTTTTGTAAAAGACATTGCAAGATTGACTTAATTAACTAAGTAAATGATATGCCATTCATGCCAGTCCCTCTTTTCATTAGTCTAGAAAATATCTCTTTAGAGAAGAAGACTTCATCACCCGTGGGTACACTACCACACCAGGAAATGTCCATTCTAAAATACTTTTAGAATGCAGTCTAAGTATGTTCCTGCCAAAATTTTTGGCTAAGATCTATTTGTTCCCTTATAAAAAAGGGGAGAGAAAAGAAAGAGGAAAAGAGTTCCCATAATTTGGCATCCCGTGTTAAACACATAGGCGCTTATATGAAAAACATATAAGCGCTGAAAACAAATAACTAAGGGTCAAACTGGCCTCACGTGTTAAACACGTGAACGCTTATATGCAAAGCATATAAGCACTTAAAGTAAATAACAAAAAGGCCAAACAGGCCTCGCGTGTTAAACACGTGAGCGACCATATGCAAAGTATATGAGCGCTGAACATAAATAACCAAAGGCCAAACATGCCACACGTGAGTGCTCATATGCAAAGCATATGATCGCTGAAAATAAACAGGATAAACCCACACTAGGGGTCACGTGTTAAACACGTGAGTTTTCTTACAGCATTCTTTGGCAGCGATCACTTGAAAAGTATGTGAGCGCCCCAATTTAAAATGCTACCATCTAATAGAATTAAATTCTATTTGGGAAATATTTTTGCTGATCTTTCTAATATGGAAAGATCTTTCTCTAACAGAAAATTTTGGATTTAAAATCCAATGGTGATAAAATATCACTAATTAAATCATCCGATAGAATTAAATTCTATTTGGGAAATATTTTCTCTGATCTTTCTAATATGGAAAGATCTTTCTCTAACAGAGAATTTTGGATTTAAAATCCAATGGTGATAAAATATCACCAATTAAACTATCTAATAGAATAAAATTCTATGTGATAGAATTAAATTCTATTTGGGAAACATTTTCCTTGATCTTTCTAATATGGAAAGATCTTTCTCTAATAAAGAATCTTGGATTTAAAATCCAATGGTGATAAAATATCACCAATTAAACCATATGATAGAATTAAATTCTATGTGGGAAATATTTACCTGATCTTTCTCAAACTAGAAAGATTTTCTCTGTTAAACAGAGGACCCTTGGATCAAAAGATCTAACGGTGATTATAAAATCTCCCATCGATCATCTGATAAAATAAAATTTTACCTTAGGAAAATATTTTTCTAATCTTGTTATACCAACAAGATATTCATATGATAGAATAAAATTCTAATCTTGTTATACTAACAAGATATTCATATGATAGAATAAAATTCTATATGATAGAATTAAATTTTATGTTGGAATAAAATTCTAATAATGTTAAACTAACAAGATATGCATATGATAGAATTAAATTCTATATTAGGAAAATATCTTCTTAATCTTATTAAACTAACAAGATATCCATATAATAGAATAAAATTCTAATCTTGTTAAACTAACAAGATATTTGATTGATCGATTTTAGATGTGTTGAAAAGTGTTATCACAATTCAAAGAATTTATAACCGCAATCAATAACGGTGTCGATGTAGTTCGTTAATAAGTACGGATCGTCTACTGAGATTCGTGTATTTATTCGTTCTCGCTTTAGTTGAGTCGAAAGTAAATAGTAAAGAAAATTCAAGAAAATGAATCAAGATTTATTGGATGAAATATTTTCAAGAAAGACCAAGAAAGAGTTTAAAATTTAGTAATCAAGAAAGTTTCCAATTTCAATTTTAGTTATCAAGAAAATGTAGAATAGCTTGAAGGATTCGATAGGAATTAGTAGCAATGATGAATACTAATAATGACTTATCTTATCTATTGATGAATTATAGCTAAAACGATAGCGATGAATGAAGATTAGGGATCTTTTGGAGAAACTAGGGTTTCTCCTTCACTATCCCTTGTCTTTTTATTGATCATCATTCAAATATAGCCTTTAGCAAAGAGAATCATCAATCATTTAATCCCAAATTGCAACGAAATTATCAAGAACGGTGATCTCATTCCAAATTTGGTCATTGACGATTCTTTTTCCTAAAGTTCATAATTCTCATAAGATTTAAGATGAGTTTAGGATTTCATCACCATTTGATCTACCGAATTCCTTCGAATCCTTTACAAGCGGAGATTTTACTCACGCATCATGAAAACAAAAGAATCAAGAATTAGAAATTTCATAATGCAAAAGTTAAAAGAAAATGAGAATTAACAATTGATCACCATTAATTACACTTCCTTCAATCCGAGGTTACAAGAATTGCTCTCGATCGCTCTCTTGAAGAGGTAACTATTCCGTCGAATTTCGCTTTGCTCGATCTCCGCGAGGTTTGGACCTGTCGAGGATCTCGTGCTCTTGATGATGATCGGTTTCGCGTAAAGGATCTTGAATGTCGTCGCTTGATGTTGTTCTCAACGATTCTTGATTTGGATCTTGATTAGGAATTGAATTGGATTTGGTTTTGGTTTGTGTGCTAAAAATCGACTACCATCAACAACCTCATCAATGTAGGCTTAGGTCACTTTTTATAACCCTTTACCAATCTTCCACTAGAAGCTAGGTCAATCTTCCCCAAGAAGCTAGGTAGTTGTAGGGAAACTTCTAGAATAAGGTTGTTATCAAGCTTCCTCAAGAAGCTAGGCTGTTATAGGGAAGTTTCGAGAATGAGGTTGTTACAATGAAGCATCCTCAACAAGCTATAAAATTGCAATGAAGATTCTAGAAAAGTGTCGTCACCAGAGCCCCCAACTCGGCCGCGGATCCGCGGCGGATCGGCCTGACTCGGCCGCGGTTCCGCGGCCGTTTGGTGTGATTGTGGCTTCAAACTTTCTGTGTATTCTTGTGTTGTCCAATTGATGTTTAGGTGATGTCACGCCCCGCTTCCCAGAGTGCGCTAAGATCGTCACGTGACAGAGCCAACCATGCTACCTGTGGTTAGGAAATATCCCTCCACAGTCACATTACAGCTTTCTATAAGATATCAAGAACAGTAAAAATAAATAATCTATCTAGTACATGTCCATATGCTAGAATAAACGAGTCAAGAAATAATATATGCGGAAGCAATAAATCCAAATAACAATAACATCTGGAAAGTACGTCCCAAAATACGGGCTCACACCAGGAATGGAAATATGAAAATAAAACTAACTAACTAGCTACTAACAGGATCCTCACTGCTCGGCCTGTTGGCTGAAATACTCCTGAACGGCCTGCGACAAAGATAGAGGATCTGGGCCATGCAAAACCCAGACGTCAGTGCGTCATAATATCAAACAATAATAAATGAACATGATACACGAGATATGTAGACATGAGTATACACAGTAATAGGTGTATAACAGTAACATGAATATGGAACAATGAAGTGTATCGGTGTATGTGAAGTGCAGTGAGTAATCTAAACTGTGCTACTGGGTTATCTATTCTAAAGTCTTCGAAATCAATTAATGTATCCTCATTGTAACCCATCGGTCTATGCCCCATTCATTCCCCACGGGACCACGGTAATAAGATATGATAGACTGTTAGTCTATGTCCCGATCATTCCCCACAGGACCACGGTAACATGATGTAATAGCCCTTTGAATTACGTTCAGTTACATTCTTGATTTCCCCTTACCCCCAAAGTTATGTGTTCGAGTCGGATATTGATAAACTGGAGCTAATGCCAACACAAGATCAAGCAGGTACAGATTTGTCTATGTAGACAATAGGAAATGTCCGTAGGGACAATATGTCAGGATTGTCGGCATTAGTAACAGGATCAGGTAACATGTCAAGTAGTGGTATATCATGTCAGGTCAGGTAGTGTACATGTATTAAGTGGGTGCCCTAACAGTAAAATATAGCAAGTATCGAATCACGATAAAGGTATGGATGTACAGTGAAAGCATGGATGCACAAATATTTATCAGGGGTTACATCATGACTATATAGGATGCACATTATCAAGTATGGGGTACTAATGTAACAATAATATGAATTAATATAATATGAAATGCAACTAGATATGCAGAATTAATGGTATGGATACATAATAAAACATGGATGTACAATTATCTGTCAGAGGTTACAACTACAGCTCCATGACTATGTAGGATGCCCATTATTAAGCATGGGGTGTTAATATAACAGTAGTATGAAATAATGTGACATGGCATGCGAATAGATATATAATTAATGGTATGGATACATACGGGTATCCTAAAACAGTAAAACTTTAATATGGGTGTACAGTGCAATCAACATGTGATATTTTTATTCATATGGATGCAAGATAAGTATTATAGCATGTAGTAAGATGAACTTGCCTGAACGGATCTCACAACAGGGTGTATACGCAGCGTCCGACATCGGGTAAACGTTGCTACGTACACACGCGCACACGGGACAGGTCCAGGAAAAGCAAGAAGGTGACCACGGTGGCTGGGGATGCCCACTGGGTCGGCTTGATTGACAGCGACGACACAGCTCCGGTGATGGCCGGGAAAAACTAGATCAAGAAAAGAAAAGAGAAAGAAAGAAGATGAAGAAGAAAGAAGAGAAGAAGGAGACTGGGGTTTGGTGTTCTGGGTTTTGGAGAAGGCGAGGAGGTTGTTGTGATGACGAGGAGACGACGGGAAGGTCGGAGCTACGGTGACGAAGGTTCAGGCTAGGCTAGGGGGTTCGGGTGATGTGTTCTTGGTGTGCAGGGTAGAGTCGCATGTGATGGTGGTGATGAAGGGAAGTGGAGGAGAAGGTGGTGGCGAGGGGAGAACGACGGGGTGGTCGGCGGCGTGTAGTTACGACGACGAGGACAGAGGCGAGGTCGGTCGTGGGTTCTCGTAGTCGTTTGCAGTAGGGACGAGGGTGGTAGGGGAGAGGAGAGAGGTGAGGTGGTCGAAGGAGATGAGCAGAGGCGAGGTCGAGGGTGGAGCGGCGACGGCAAAGCATGAACGTGGGTTAGGGTTAGGGTTTCGCGAGGTGGCGGGAAACGAAGACGAGAGGGGGAGAGAGAGAGAGAGAAAGAGGAACAGTGAATGTGAGGTATGGGTAAATATATATATAGGTTTAAAAATAAAATAATAATAAAAAGAATATGTTTATAGTATCAGAGATGCTGTGAGAGAGTAATTGGGGTTCATGAAATATTTGAAAAATATAAAATATATTTTGTTTTTAAAAAATAAAAACAAGTTAACAGTAAATATTATATGAATATAATATTAAATATATTTTGAGATTTTGGCTAATAAAAAAATTACTTCAAAATATCCCAGGGTTGGATCTAAATTTACGGTTTAAAAATACGGATAACATACGTGTTAACAAAAACCAAAATATGATATCCGGGTAACGAAAATGCGTACCCCCAAGAACGGATACACGTAGCGTGCATGTAGCGATCCAAACGGGTCCGTTTCACTGAACGGGACGAGAACAGGATGTACTGATGCCACCACAAGGTCAGGGTTATGATCCAGGCCATGCTAGATATTTTTAAAATATTTTTTTTGACTTTACTTGTTTTATTAAAAAAAATGCAGATGCTCGATATAATGCAGTTATACAATATGAAAGTGCACGGATCCTCAAAACTAGCCGGGATAAATTACAAACAGGAATCAAGACGGGTTTCCAACATGCGGGTCGGGTCGGATGCAAATACAGATACCAATTACACTATTCACACCCAAACAACAATAAATCAAGAAATAGCCATAAATAAAGAAATACCCAAAAAAATAGAACTGGTATAAATGAACTAGGGTGTTACAGGTGATATCTAGAATCGTCTTATCTCATCTGCATCTCTGCCAGAATTTAACTCTTTGATTTCATGTATTTTGTCGGTGAATTTTCGATTCCGATATCTGTTCTAAAATAATTTTCTGCACGAAATCTCACTGAAAATTGTTGAGATATACAATATCATGCGTGAAATAATAAACACACAATTTCCTTCCAGAATATTGATTATAATGTATAACACATGGTAATTGATATTTTCCAGACGAACTAATGATACGTGTTATATTTATAACAAACATTCTTAGATGAATAGAAAAGCGAGGAAATTTTTATGTTAAACATTGCAATATTTTCGACTAAACAAATTCCTCCAAACTTGACTTTGGTCGTTCCGAGCAAACTTCTTTTATTCAAGAGAAGGAGAAAATAGAAAGAGAAAGAAAAACTAACTAGCACACTTTCGTAGGCAAACACGATTGCACTGAGCACGTGCAACAAGCCTTTAAACCTCTAGGTGTCCCCAGTAGGAGGAGTGTTATCTTCTGAGAGTTTTCAATGGATTGCACCCACAAAATCCCATAATAAAAGGAAGACTGTGAAAGTTACATATAAAGATAAAAATTATAAAAGAAAGAACTTGAAAATCAGAGTTTCCAACTACACTAGATTTTCGGTTGTCATGATCCCTATCTTAATAGTCAAGAAAAGATGTTAGAAATCACATCATCTCTCAATAAAACAGCACCTTTATTCTTCATTCCTACCTTTCTTCCAAACACCGATCATATACCCCTACGTGTGTGTAAGACATCCCTACAATCGGAGAATTCAATTCAAGCTATCATACTCTTGTCCATCTACCTCAGTACTTATTAATCGGTGAATATTTTAGATGGAATTGTTCACACATTCTTCATGCGACCGTTAATACTTCTTGAGGTACTAACCGACCGATTACTCAATGTGCTCACATATTAGGCATAATTAGCAATTTGCTCGTCTTGCAATACCTAAGGCTTAGCAGTGACTCCCAAACCAGTTGGTCTAAGGCACTAGGTGATGAAGCACCCTCGCTAAATTTTTTTATGCTGCCTTAGTGATTACAAAACCAGTGTTCATTTTTTTTCACCATTTTATATTTTTATACTTCATTTATTAGTTATTCGTACTTTGGCTTTTAGATAAGAGCATTTCAAGGTATTCTCTCCTATCCCGAGTTTCAAGACGTGTGTAAGTGCGTATAGTAGGGTATCAACGTTCAGATGTTTGGCCTCTAGAATAGGAACTATTTTCCAGACTTATTTTTATTCTCAGATTAGTGACTTCCTTCATCTTACTAACCCATGGGACAACGGCTCATAACTACTTATTACTAGTTTTGTTTAAGAAAACATCTAACTTTCTTGGTTTTCTTAAATTCTTCCAATCTCTTAAATGTAATTTTTCACTTTCTAATCTTTTATTATAAAAGAAAAAAATTTGAAAATTTTGTGCTTATGCAAAGTGTAAGGTAAAGTGATGCGTAAATAAGCACAAACTTCCCCCAAACCTGTTTACAGCAGTGTTTTTACTGTTGTCATCTTTCAAATCTTAAAAACCTGTAGGCTTGGGAGGAAAAGTTATTAACGGGGGAAAGAATAAATGACAATGACAATTTCCCCCAAACTTATTTTTGGCTCACAATTCTGTGTACAAATTTTATCTTCAAGAGCCAAAAATATAAACCCTCCCCCCCCCAAAAAAAAAAACTTGAGTTAAACAATATTAAGCTTTTAAAATCATAAGAGGGGGGTAAAGTTATTGGTCAATGCAAAGTTTTACAAAGACCAAAAGTCAACACCAACCATTCAAAGATTTTATCAATGTAACGACCCGGTTGGTGGAAGAACATATTGTCTACAGCCCAGAAGAAGTGGGGAAGAGATAAGTGGTGGTGTAGAAAGGGTTTGAATCTCGATTTGGGGAGACGACACAATGATTGTGATGATGGATTACTCACATTCTCGTGATTGTCAAGAAGAAGGGGTGGTTGTTCAACTTCTTTAGATGGAGGTTGATTAATCATAAAATCCGTGTCAGCTAAGAATGTGAGTTCATCAGCGAAGCTTTCATCGATATCCCGAAGAATAATGTCATCGGAAAGAACGGGATGATACTCAGACTCCAAGAAAGGTTCAGAATAAACGTTAGATGTTAGCCCGGACATATCGATAGAAGGGTCCGTATGTGTATAAGACATAGTGGGGTCAAGCAACAACGTACAAAAGGAGTCTCGATCAGTATCGTGAAGCTGTTCTAATTCGCTACTGTCGACATCCATTAATTCGACAGAACATATTTGAGCATGAGGTTCGGAGGGTTGACTTCCCAACTTGTAAATGTTAAGCTCAATTGACCTATTCCCGAAGGATAGGTTCATAGAACCATTTCGACAGTTGATTACAGCGTTGGAAGTAGCCAAAAAGGATCGACCGAGAATCACCGGAATTTGGTTCCGTGGATTCGCTACAGGCTGTGTATCTATAACAATAAAGTCCACAGGGTATATAAATTCCCCGACTTTTATCAACACATCCTGAAGCTCACCCCTAGATTTGGTGATAGATCTATCGGCCATCTGTAGAGTTGTGTGCGCGGGCTTTAACTCTCCGATACCTAATTGCTCATAGACAGAATATGGAAGCAGGTTAACACTAGCGCCAAGGTCGAGTAAAACATGATTAATATTTTTACCCCCAATAGAAATAGAGATTGTAGGACATCCAGGGTCCTTACGTTTCTTTGGTAATTGTGGGGTAAAAGCCGTGCTAACATTATTCATCATGAATACATTTTTGGGCACTTGAGTCTTCCTCTTCCTAGTGTACAAGTCCTTAAGGATTTTCGCATAAACTGGAACTTGTTGTATAGCATCTAGGAGAGGGATATTTATGTTAACCTGTTTAAACATTTCCATAATTTTCTCCACTTGTGGACTTGGTTTGTTGCCCCTTAACCGATCTGGATAAGGAGCTTTAGCAATAAGAGCTGGGTCCAATATTGGAGAAGGTTGTGTGGGTAGAACAGATCCCAGAATTGAAGTGGAGATCGCCTTTGGTTGACTAGAAGAAGTGGGCTGAGGGTTCGAGCTTTGGGGAAAACGGAGAATAGGCTCGGAAGAAGATGAACTAGGGTCAGAAGTGGAAGTGGAAGTAGGGGTGTCATTGATAGATTCATCATTATCAATCTGTTCACCGACTTGATTATTCAGCACTCTTTCAGATCTCAACATTGTAATGGCATTCACATTGTGTGAGTAGCCAGGATTAGGTAGGGGTTGAATTGGAAGTTTCCCTTTCTCTCTAGCACTCATTTCGGCATTTAATCGTGCAATTTGTGCTTCTATCGATTTAATACTCTCACCGTGAGAGGCGGAGTTCTTCTTTCTATCATCGATAGAAGACTAGCCGACACTTGGATGGAATGTTTCATGAACAAATCCAAGGTTCGTTCAAGTGAAGAGGAATTATCGGTACCGGCCAATTGCAAAGAATTATTGTACGGTGCAGAAGTGTTGGCCGGATTTTGAAAATTTTGTGGTTGAAAGGGGTGCTGACTCAGTTGTAGTGGTTACTGTTGTTGTGAAGGGACCCTTTGAAAGTTATTTTGGTTTGGAACCGTATTTTGAGTTTGGTGTTGGTTCCAAGCAATATTAGGGTGATTTCTCCAACCCTGATTATAAGTGGAAGAATAAGGATCGTTTCTAGGTCATTGCTGAAAAGCAGTATTAGTGTGTTCTTAACCTTGAAACGGAGAATTCAAAGGACATTCTTCCGTCAAATGTGATGGATCGGAACAGCATCCACACACTGTTTTAGGGAGTGTGACAGGGTTTAGGGAAGCTAATAAAAATTTGTGTTCCATAACTTCATGTTTCTTTTGCATTGCTGTCATTTTAGCCTTGACTGCTATGGAAACAATAAGTTGATGGATACCACCCCTAGATGATGGTTGACTAACACTTTCCCATTGCAAAGTTTTTTCAGCAAAATCTTCTAAAAATTTCTAAGCTTCACTATCGTCTTTAGACATGAAATTGCCTTGACACATGGATTCAAGCATCTGCTTTGTTGTTGGATTAATGTCCTCATATATGATTCGGCACAGATCCCATCGATGGATTCCATGATGAAGACATTGGACTAGCAGATCCTTGAATCATTCAAAACACTTCCAAAATTGTTCATTGGGAAGCTGGGTAAATTGATTGATTTCGCTCCTAACATGGGCGGTCTTATGATTGGGATAAAATTTCTTAAGAAATGCTATGACGAATTCATCCCAGTTTGAAATAGAGTGTGCTACTGTGTTATAAAGCCATTTTTTGGCTAAATCGCACAAAGTGAACGGGAGAAGATGTAAACGCATAGCATCCACAGAAAGTTGTGAAGTGCCCATCATAGCCCATACGTTTTCAAATTTGGTGATAAAAACGTATGCGTCTTCAGACTCGAGACTGTGAAATTTAGGTAAAAGATTGATATAGTGTGGTTTGATTTCGAAGTTATCCCCATTGGCTGGTGGAATGGAAAAACAAGTAGAAAGAGGACCACGTATCGGGTAGTATCTCTCTTGGAAGACATACGCGGTAGATTCTGCGCACCTGCTGGTGGTGGCAAAGTGGTGTTAAAATTTGATGGAGATCCGTCCATCTCGGTGGATGTGGTGAGTGGTGAGGAAAAATAAGATGTAGAATTACCGACTTCAGAGTCGATAGGAGGAACGCGGACAAGATGGGCACTAGAATCCCGTGTCCAGCCGAGCATGCACTAAACGGTTTAGCACAAGTGGCAGCATTTGTGATAATTAGAGAAAGTGGTTTGTTTTTGGTTTGGTTTGTTTTGAAAAAGACGGATTTTGAAAAATCACAACAAAAATGCACAATCAACCATAAATCTACGGTCACCTAGGTCAAGTCATTAGACCGCTCCTAGACTTCCAGAAGACAAATCACAGGATAAATGCTCTACTAGCTCTTTATCCCTCCTGTGGCCAGGTAAGTGCCAGGTAAGTGGGAGGTATCTGCTACGTAAGTAGCGGGCCTAATTAAGTAACCACTTGCCTTAGACACACAGACACCACAAAAGAAATGCAGATAAGTAATAGATTACCCATGACCTTCTTCTGTCCTAATTGAGCGCGACGGTTCTTAGAGTCTTTTCTAGATATTTTTTAGTTAATAAGGGTGATGCGGATGCTAGTTTTGTGATTTTTGGGGTTTAGGAAGGGTAATGAAATCCCCACCTAATTTGAATTTGGTCTTTACCCCTTAATTTCCGTATTAAAATATGCAAAATAACCAATATCAAAACACGCAACATTTTTTTTAAGCGCGGCGAATTTTTGCAAAGAATCCTGCAGAAAAGTGTTATTGGACAAGATCAGAGAAGAGACAAGAAAGTAGAGAATATACCAGAGAAATATGAAACCCTAACTCGTCAAGAATGCCACGGATCCTCCGCCAATTCCTGCTTCCTGCCGCGGTTCCGCGGTCTTGTGAACAGTTCTTTGAACAAGTTTTGGTACTGATGCTCCTTTTTTCCTCTATCCTAGATGAAATGATCTGAATAATTTTCTCCCTACTGCAGTGATTCCAGATTTCCTTGCAAAATTCACGCACTAATCGTTAAGCACACGATGCGAATTTGATTCAAATTTTTGATGGAATAATAATATTTCAACTCAAATAGCAAGAACGAACAATTTATGCACGGATCCCCGGCAACGGCGCCATTTGATTGATCGATTTTTGATGTGTTGAAAAGTGTTATCACAATCAAAGAATTTATAACCGCAATCGATAACGGTGTCGATGTAGTTCGTTAATGATTACGGATCGTCCACTGAGATTCGTGTATTTATTCGTTCTCGCTTTAGTTGAGTCGAAAGAAAATAGTAAAGAAAATTCAAGAAAATGAATAAAGATTTATTGGATGAAATATTTTCAAGAAAGATCAAGAAAGAGTTAAAATTTAGTAATCAAGAAAGTGTCCAATTTCAATTTTAGTTATCAAGAAAATATAGAATAGCTTGTAGAATTCGATAGGAATTAGTAGCAATGATGAATACTAATAATGACTTATCTTATCTATTGATGAATTATAGCTAAAACGATGGCGATGAATGAAGATTAAGGATCTTTTGGAGAAACTAGGGTTTCTCCTTCACTATCCCTTATCTTTTCATTGATCATCATTCAAATCTAGCCTTTAGTAAAGAGAATCATCAATCATTTAATCCCAAATTGCAACGAAATTATCAAGAACGGTGATCTCATTCCAAATTTGGTCATTGACTATTCTTTTTCCTAAAGTTCATAATTCTCATAAGACTTAAGATGAGTTTAGGATTTTATCACCATTTGATCTACCGAATTCCTTCGAATTCTTTACAAGCGGAGATTTCACTCACGCATCATGAAAACAAAAGAATCAAGAATTAGAAATTTCATACTGCAAAAGTTAAAAGAAAATGAGAATTAACAATTGATCACCTTTATTAATCAACTTCTAATTATATTTCCTTCAATCCGAGGTTACAAGAATTACTCTCGATCCCTCCCTTGAAGAGGTGACTATTCCGTCGAATTTCGCTTTACTCGATCTCTGTGAGACTTGGACTTGTCGAGGATCTCGTGCTCTTGATGATGATCGACTTCGCGTAAAGTATTTTGAATGTCGTCGCTTGATGTTGTTCTCAACGATTCTTTATTTGGATCTTGATTAGGAATTGAATTGGATTTGGTTTTGGTTTGTGTGCTAGAAATCGACTACCATCAACAACCTCATCAATGTAGGCTTAGGTTCCTTTTTATAGCCCTTTACCAATCTTCCACTAGAAACTAGATCAATTATCCCCAAGAAGCTAGGTAGTTGTAGGGAAACTTCTAGAATAAGGTTGTAATCAAGCTTCCTCAAGAAGCTAGGCTGTTGTAGGGAAGTTTCCAGAATGAGCTTGTTATAATGAAGCGTCCTCAACAAGCTATAACATTGCAATAAAGCTTCTGAAAAAGTGTCGTCACCGGAGCCCCCAAGTCGGCCGCGGATCTGCGGTGGATCGGCCTGACTCGGCCGCGGTTCCGCGGCCGTTTGGTGTGATTGTGGCTTCAAACTTTCTGTGTATTCTGGTGTTGGCCAATTGGTTTTTAGGTGATATCTGGAATCGTCTTATCTTTTCTGCATCTCTGCCAGATTTTAACTCTTCGATTTCCTGTATTTTGTCGGCGAATTTTCGATTCCGATATCTGTCCTAAAATAATTTTCTGCACAAAATCTCACTGAAGATTGTTGAGATATACAATATCATGCGTAAAATAATAAACACACAATTTCCTTCCAGAATGTTGATTATAGTGTATAACACGTGGTAATTGATATTTTCCAGATGAACTTATGATACGTGTTATATTTATAACAAACATCCTTAGATTAATAGAAAAGTAAGGAAATTGTTATTTTAAAAATTGCAATATTTTTGATTGAACAATATTCATATGATAGAATAAAATTCTATTTTAGGAAAATATTTCCTAATCTTGTTAAACAAACAAGAAATCTACTCTGTTAAACAGAGAGCTTTTAGATTAAAAATCCAACGGTGAATAAAATTCACCAATTAATCTAAAAGATCATTTTGATTGATCATGAAATCAATCATGGTCTCTCAATGAGAGATTTTCTCAAAAAATTGATTTTTCTCTTCTCCTATAAATAGGAGCAAAGAGATTAATCGAGATGGAGAAGAGGAAGGGAGGAGGAAAAAAGGAGAGGAGACCCCCCATAAGCTTCTGCAAAAATACAGAAGGCTGTAAAAACAACAAAGAATTTAATTCTCTCAAAGAAGAAGACCTCTCTCCTAATAACCATAGGTAAAGAAAAAAAAGCAGAGATCAAAACATCTCATTTACCTATTGAAGGGTTTAACCCTTTTAAAAGAACTTAGTTTTTTCTCTGGATCTGAGATCCACAAGACAAGTCTCCCACAAGTTGAGAATTTAATTCTTATCGGGAAGATCTTATTCTTCAGAATCAAAGATTCAGAGGAGAACATGGATACAAGAACATGAAAAACATAGAGTTCATAATACTCTAGGAACTTAATTCTTTCAAATCAAGAACTTAGTTCTTAAAAAACCCGATCCAAGATCCTCAAAATAGTGATCTTAGTGATCATTAATGGTCAAAATACTATCAACAGAGATTTAAGTTTTCTAAAAAAAATATCAACAGAGATTAAATCTCCAAAAACATAGCTCCTGACGTGAAACACACGTGAGCGCTAGAGAAAATTGTGCTTAGCACTATTGTAGCGCCTCACGTGAAAAGCACGTGAGCGCTTAAGGCTAAGTTATATAGAGCCTCACGTGAAAAACACATGAGCGCCTAAAAGATTCCTCCCCAGCAAAAGGTTAGCGCTTCATGTGCTCCTCACATGTGCGCCTAAACCAGCGCCCAGCACCTCACGTGCTCCTCACATGGGCACCATACAAAAGTTCTTAGCACTTTATATACAGCAAAAACGGCTAAGTGCTTAGCACTTATTGGACAGCGCCCATGTCTGAGCTCCTCACGTGATACATATGTGAGCGCCAGAGCTCCAAATAAGTGCTCAGCACTTCTACAATAAAAAGAATACTGAGCAAACCAAGCCCAAATTGGCAAAGTCCCTCTAGAGTGAATTGCAACTAAGCCCAAATGCTTTGTTATTGGATCTCAACTAAAATTTGATGATCCTTAAATGTTGCTAAGTTGATTTTAGTCTCAAATAAGATTAATGTATCCTAGTTAAAAATAAATTAAGCATAAATGCTCATATGTTTAAGTTGATCTTAACTCAAACTAGATTAACGGTCTTTAAACCAAACAAAACATTTTTGAACTATAGGAACATATAACTCAAGTTCAAAACCCAAAACCCAATCTTAGCCAAAATTAGCTAAGCTTATGTTTGTGATATCCAAACTGATATCCAAACCAATCTTCATCACATACCTCCTAAGTTAATCATAGTCTCTAATATGACTAACGATTTTTAGGTCCATCACCCCCTTTCCCTCAAATACGGGATTTGGTTTAAGGGTACATCTTTCCACACCTCTGATATATGTTGTTATAATTCATCAACGTCTTCAGAGAGGTGGCAGGTCCCAACAACCAATAACAACTTCTCATCCCAACTTGATGTAAAATTTCATCAAGATAGGGAACTATATATACACCCCATATAGATAAACTTCCAAACTAACGTGTACACCTCAAATCGGATCGCATCCCAAATTAGGCGCATTCTATATCCCATCATGTAAGTCTATGTTACCCACCCCGGTAGTTTACAGGGAGGCGGAATAGGTAAAAATTGATTTTTTCATAGCAAGGTAACATTGACAAGCCATAAGGATCTTTGTTAAACATTAACTAACAAACTAACTAGCACTTCTAACAACTATGTTAGATGGTTATACCTCAAGCTTGAACTCATTCTTCTCCTTGTTGTGAGCTCCTTGGAGTGGTTATGGATGACTCTTCCTCACCGGCTTCTCTATGTCAAAGAAGATCCACCCGAAGGCCTCTACCTTGAGCTCCAACCTCTATAACGAAGTAACTGGAGTGATTGGTGTGCTAAAATAAGAACCCTAGAGTGAGTAGAGAAGTGTTTTGGTGGTTTGGTCTTAATAGCTCTTGATTTTCAACTCATGGGATACTAGAGCTATTAGAGAGGAAGAAGAAGAGAGAACAACCATGAAAGAGAATGTCTACTTGATAAATGAAGAGTGAGCTCTCATATTAGGTAAAAGAATAATAATTTTTATTTAGATAATTGTCATGGTTGATGTTGATTTGACCATTATCATGTCACAATTAATGCTAAGCAAAATATCTTTTGCTCAACAAAATATCTAAGTCAACAACGGTCAACATGGTCAAATGGTCAAACCAAATTAGCCATAACACAATTATCTGTAATAAAAATTAGTAATCAATTTCCTCCATCTCATAATGGTTTTAATTAAGTCAATGGTCAAAACCCTAATGAGGTGTCTCCTTCTCTGCCTCTGTCAACCGTATATACATACCCGCATCCGTGTTCCAAAGAACACGAATACAATGAGACTGAACCAACCCAAAATCAAATAGTAGGATCTGGCTTAAACCTAAGCCCACTAGTATCAACTACCCGAACACCAAACACGCACAAGTACACATATGTGAACGAACCCCGCCGTAAAACCATACGACCTCTACTACGTTTCGCCCAAATGTGAACAACCCTCTGTGTGGGACTCTAAAGAACCGACACTACGCTGGCAGTGGGTTTAACCACAGGCCGCAAGCGGTACTAGCTGTACGTAACGGTCCCCAGGTAGATGTTGATAATAAGGCTGATGAGGAAAAACCCTTCCGAACTCCTACTGAGCCTGAATGTGGCAATCTCCGTACAGTCCGGTCTGTTCGTCTAAGAGTATCGCATATCGGGCCTGGGGGCGGTAAACGTCAGTCCCATAAAAGCGGTATAAGTCATGTCGGAGTATAGTCCAAAACACCCTGAGAAACTACTAGAGTACCTACCAGTAAATCTTGCTTGCCTTGGCCAGGGACTTTGTGTAATGGCTCTCTAAACACAGCGCGATATCAACCCCCAATACCGGGAGAGACGAATCCTATCTAACCGCCACTGCCTCCAAGTGCTTCGGGACTGCACCCAACTACTATCTGTTTGCACGAATCAATAGAGCCGTGGTAGGGTAGTAATCTAAGAATAGTGGGAACACACTTGAGGCAAAACAGCAGTGTTAAGTCAACGGACTAAGCTGTACTCATGTCACCTGAGAACTGTTAACTGACGATAAGTATAGTACCAACCAACAGTTCCCGACGAGTCCTGTCCAGTGTACTCGTAACCTAACGAGCACCTGCATACTATCTTCAGTACGACGTACTGATGGCTGTGGGAAGACCATCTCCCCTGCTGGAATGAGAAGCGTACACACCAGTCTACTCTGGAGTATCGATGCCTTGTCTCGATAATCCTATGACCAGGGACCTGTATAAGGATGTGCTTGTAGACTACTCAGCCCCCACTAGTGTGACTGCCATCACAACGCTGGTAGTCAAGTAAAGATCCTAAGGGCTCTATCAATATATATTAGCGATATGTTAAAAGAAACATATACACATATTAAGATAGATACAAACCAAATAGCATACTACCATATTGAGCAAGATTGTTATAAATCCGTGTATATATCCCAAGCTTCCAAAATGTAATATACAAACTAGAACTATACAATAATGGCCTCTAGGGTATATCACACTAACAATCTCCCACTTGCATTAAGGCCATATGCTGGCATATCGCAGACCTATCATCTCGAATAGCCTCTCGAACTGCGTCTGAGGAATTGCCTTTACGAATGGATCTGCAGTGTTATCCTCTGTAGCAACCCTCAGAACCTCAATCTCCCGGCGATCCACGATCTTCCTGATCAGGTGATACCGCCTCAATATATGTCTGTACTTTTGACGGGACCTGGGTTCCTTCGCTAAAGCTATAGCCCTATTTTTGTCACAATACAAAGGTATTGGATCAACAATGGACGGAACCACCTGAAGTTCTATTAAGAACTTCCTCATCCAGACTGCTTCTTTTGCGGCATTAGAAGCTGCAATATACTCCGCTTCCATCATCGAGTCAGCAACGGTTTCCTGTTTGGATCTCTTCCAACAGATCGTTCATCCATTGAGGGTAAAGACATAGCCCGACATGGATTTGGAGTCATCCTTGTCACTCTGGAAGCTGGAGTCAGCAAAGGCCATGATCTGGAGGTCTTTTCCGCCGTAAACTAAGAACATATCCTTAGTCCTTCTCAGGTACTTAAGAATGTTCTTTACCACTATCCAGTGCTTCTCCCCAGGGTTTGAATGATACCGGCTTACCACACTCAGTGCATAAACTACATCTGGTCTGGTACACAACATCATATACATTATAAAGCCTACTGCAGAAGCGTAGGGTATAATAGACACGTGATCCCTTTTCAAATCAGTCTTGGGAGATATCTCTTTGGAGAGGGTGATTCCGTAACAAGCCGGTAAATTGCCGCGCTTAGAATCTTCCATGCTGAATCTTTTCAGTATGGTGTCGATATACCTGAACTGCGAAAGTCCCAACATCCTCTTAGATCTATCACGATAGATCTGGATCCCCAGAATGTAAGAGGTATCACCTAGGTCTTTCATGGAGAACCTGTGTGACAAGAACCCTTTGACGGATTGTAGCATAGGAATATCATTTCCTATCAAGAGAATGTCATCTACGTACAAGACGAGGAATACAACAGTTCGTGCTACAATCTTACTATAAATGCCTGGCTCATCTGGATTTTTGATAAAGTCAAATTCTTTGACCGTCTCATCAAAATAGATGTTCCAACTCCGCGATACTTACTTTAGTCCATAAATGGACTTAAGCAACTTGCACACTTTCCCGCTGCTCCCACTCTGAATGAAACCCTCTGGCTGGTCCATATAGATACATTCTTCTAAATTTCCTTTTAGAAAAGCGATTTTTACGTCCATCTGCCAAATCTCATAATCGTGGAAGGCAGCAATGGAAAGAAGGATCCGAATGGATTTGAGCATAGCCACCAGAGAAAATGTTTCGTTATAGTCCAGACCAGGTCTTCGACGGAATCCTTTTGCAACAAATCTAGCCTTATAGGTTTCAACCTGTCCATCTACACCAATCTTCTTTCTGAAGATCCATTTGCAGCCTACGGGTTTTACCCATTCTGGAGCAATGTCCAAAGTCCATACTTTGTTGGTGTACATGGATTCCATCTCGGTTCGCATTGCATCCAGCCATTTTACTGAGTTGATGCTCTGAATGGCTTGCTGGAAGTTAGTCGGCTCATCATTATCAATGATGCAATCATCTCTATCCCCGTCTATGAGAAAACCGTAGTATCTTTCAGGCGGATGAGACAGCCTACTACTCCTGCGGAGAGGTGCGGGAATGTCCTGTTCTTTTGAAACTTCTGGTTCCATCAAGCTTTCAGTAATAGCTTGTGGTTCTGGAATCTCTTCCAGTTCTATTGCGCTCCCACTTGTTTCTTTTTCTAAAAACTGATGTTCCAGAAAGTGAGCATGACGAGAAACAAAAACCTTTTGTTCCTCTGCGTAATAGAAAAGATACCCCCTGGAGTTCTTTGGGTATCCTACAAACTTACACAGTACTGAACGTGCCTCGAGTTTGTCCGCGTGCTGCTTTTTAACAAAAACTGGACATCCCCATATCTTCAAACACTGAAGATAGGGTTTCTTCCCACTCCACATCTGATATGGTGTGGTAGGCATATTCTTGGTAGGAACCTTGTTCAAAAGATATGCAGCTGATTCTAATGCATAGCCCCAGAATGATCTCAGTAACTCAGCGTTACTCATCATGGAACGTACCATATCCAATAGGGTTCGGTTCCTTCTCTCCGATACACCGTTGTGTTGTGGTGTGTATGAAGGAGTAAGCTGAGAGAGAATTCCATTCTCTTTTAGGTAATCCAGGAACTCAGTACTCAAGTATTCACCACCTCGATCAGATCTCAGTGTCTTGATACTTTTGCCGGTTTGTTTTCCCACTTCATTCTTATACTCCCAGAATTTCTCAAAGGCCTCGGATTTATGCTTCATCAAGAAGACATGTCCATACCTGGAGAAATCATCTGTAAAAGTATTGAAATAGGAAAAACCACCTCTGGCATGTGTAGACATTGGACCACACACGTCGCTGTGTATGAGTCCCAAGAGCTCGCTCGCTCTTACTCCGTGTCCAGTGAATGGAGTCTTTGTCATCTTTCCTTTGAGACATGATTGACAAGTTGCATAAGATTGATATTCGAACGGATCCAAATATCCTTCTTTATGTAACTTGGTTAACCTTGTCTAATTGATGTGACCCAGTCTACAATGCCATAAGAAAGCATGATTTAATTCTGGAGACTTTCTTTTGTGTGGATTCTAGATATTGAAAATCCGCGGTTGGTTTAATACGTATATACCGTTGCTTAATGTACCCGACCCAATCAAATTATAATTAAGGTGGATGTTTACGACATCACTTACAAATGCAAAATCATAACCTTATTTAGACATTAAAGATACAGATATGATATTACAAGTCAAACTGGGTACAAAATAACAGTTGCGCAAAACCAAAACATATCCATTAGTCAATCCTAAGTGATATTCCCCTACGAACACAGCATCCATGCTTGCTCCGTTTGCAACTCTGAGGGTCATATCACCCGCCTTCAAAACTCTACGGCTTCTTAGTGCCTGCAAAGAATTACAGATATGAGATCCTGATCCGGTATCCAATACCCAGGAAATAGAGTTAATTGACAGACGGCTTTCAATTACATACACACCTGAAGCTGAAGCCACAACTTGCTTCGGGTCCTGGTTCTTGGCCTTCCAAGCCCTGCAATCTTTCTTCCAGTGTCCCTTCTTATGATAATAGAAGCATTCTTCCTTTCCCACTGTTGGTCCCGCCACTTTTGCCTTTCCCTTGGCTTCCACCTTACTAACACCGCCTCTCGGTTTGGTAGGGGCCTTCGTCTTCTTTCCTTTGGCTTTCGCCTTAGACCTAGAAGAGGAAGCACCACCAACAAACAGAGCGGGTATTTCCCTGGTTTTCTACAGGGTGCCCTATGCACTCCTCAACATGTTGAGGAGTTCCGGAAGTTCAACTTCTTTACCTTGAATATTAAAATTCAAGATAAACTGGGCGTAGGTGGAAGGAAGGGACTGGAGAATCAAGGCTGTATACAGCTCGTTCTTTAATGTGGTTCCAAGGTCCGCGAGCTCCTCAATGTAGCCAATCATCTTAAGGACGTGTTCCCCTACAGATAATCCGACGGCCAATCTCACTTGAAATAATTTCTTTGAGGTCTCGTATCTTGCGATACGAGATTGCACTCCATATAATTCCTTGGTATGGAGGAATATAAATTCAAGATCCATATTCTCGTGCCTCCTCTGATGTTCATTGTCCATAGAGGCAAGCACGAGGCACTTGGCCTTCGCGCTGTCAATCTCTCAGATTTTACGGATTTCCCAATCCGCGATGCTGGATTCTGGACCTGGGACGGCGGGGGCCTTAGTAGTAAGGAGATACCCCAACTTGTCATAAGTGATTTCCATTTTGACATTCCTGAACCAATCTTTGTAGTTTGGTGTTCATATCATATTTTTGTATTTTTATATCACCCATTCTTAATCACATTGCAAATAAGTAGGTGCTTTTGATCCATGTCTGCTAAATAGTTGCAGGTTACAGGTTCTCAGCTCTTTACAGTGAGATTCATAAAAGTCGCAACAAATGTGGGACTACGACCAATAACAGATGAATACTGATCTGCATGATGCCGCATACCAGTTCAAGCGGAGTTCAAGGCAAAAGTCCATTGCTGAATATCTGGAAGAGAACGGTAGAGCTTTTGAGAAACCAAGTGTACCAAACAGAAGATAAAAGCAACTGGTAGAAGACCTGAAAAGATGGACCCAAGATTCCATCATATGGCCGCGGAACCGCAGCCAAACAGGTACTTCTGCCGCGGTTCCGCGGCCGTGCAATGCACGTGTCAGTGGCAGTGTCGGTGCTTTGACTCAGCTTTCTTGGGGTAGTTTTGTAATTTCGTGTATAGATCAGATTGTAAACCTAGGGTTTTCCTATCAATAAATAGGAGAGCTCAAAGCCAAATAAAGAGTGCCTCTTTTAGGATGCCTTTCTTAGATGCCTCTTTTTAGTTTTAGAATTTAGAATTTTAACTCTGTTCTTTATCTTTCTTAATGCAAAATTGTAGAGAGCTTTTGAAAGGTTATCAATAAAAGTAAGTCTTTATTTTTATTTGTCTCGCATTTTCTTATCGCATTTTTTATCTGCAATTTTCATTTGTCAACTTAGACGTAGAATTAAATTAGTGTTTTTTGTCTTTTATTCTTTAATAATTCTTTTTAAACAACGATGATGCTTGAGTAAGATCTTTAACTAGTTGAGGTCTCAAATAGCTAGTTGTAAGATTCTTCTTAAACCTAAATTCTTTCTACCATCCTTTTTGTTTTATTTTTATCTTTTTAATGGGTGAGTAATTCCTCACTTGTTAGCGCAGGAGAAGGAAGGTTTGAGAGAAGGAAATCTCTTTCACTCCTTTCTTTGCCTAACACTTTAAATTCGGACTCCCTTTAATTGAACCATAATCCGCTCACTACGACACCCTATCCTACATGATAGCGGTGATCTCTAGTTAGACCGGTTGTGGTTGAATTAACTGGAGGTTAGGGCTAAGAGCCAAGAACGGACGGATAAGGATCAAAAGGAAGAAACTAAGTATGGAAAGCCTAGCTTAGACTTGTAAGTTTCTTCCTAGCCGTGCTAATCCCCGTTGTTGCCGATTACCTTAATACCGATATTTATAACTAAGGCATTGAAAGAAGTGAGAAATTCCTAAACTCGAACTAACCTAATCCTAGCAAGTATTTTATCACTTTTTATCTCATTCGTAGATCTTAAAACAAAACCCAACTTAATCGGATTAACTCGTTAGAACATAAAGAAAAAAATTCCATCTCCTTGTGGATCGACCCGTACTCAATCGGCTAGCTACCAAGCGACACCGTCTTGATTGCGGTAATTTAAACACAGAAAATCTCTATCAATCAAATGGCATCGTTGCCGGGGAGACAGTAATTTATTTCTTTGTGTAATTTCGGGTTAATTAAAAAAATATAAAAATATAAAAATTGAAATTATAAAAATTGAAAAACCAAAACAAAAAAATAATCATCTTGTTATTTTTGATTAGTTTTTGTGCAAGTGTGCAGGCTTGGAGCAAACTCTATTTGAGTTCTGGAGCAAACTCAGTGAACAAATCCAGAAACAGGAGATCTGAACAGGTAGAGGAAGACCAACTCAGTACAGAGACAAAGTCAGAAGATCCAAACTCACCGATCCGCCGCGGAAACGTGGCAGAAGCGCTTGTTTGACCACGGAACCGCGGTCAAAGGGTGACATCAGCAACCCAAAAATCTCTGTGAGTATCTCATTTCTCATCTCCTCTCCTCTGCACTCCACTAAAATAATTTTTCCTGCAGAATTCATTGCACAGCAACCTCTTCTCCTTTTCCAATAAACTGACTTTATGCAGGATTCTTTGGGCCGCAGCCAAAATAAAATTTTTGAAAGTGTTTTAGATTCTTTAGTTGTTCCTGCTTTGCATAATTAATACGGAATTTAAGGGGCTATAACACCAATCAAGATTGGGTGGGGATTTCATTACCCTTCCTAAGACCCCAAAAATCACTAAAAGCATATGCATCACCCTTGAGTTAATTAAAAAATATTTAGACTCGGCCAACTAAGGACTGTCGTGCTCATTAGGACAGAGGAAGGTTGTGGGCATTCAATCGTTTATCTAAACTTGACTTTGTAGTGCCTAGGGTAGACAAGTGAGAAAGTTAACTTTAAAAGGCCCGTCTCACGGTGATTCGTGAGTGGAACTCTCCTTTCTTCATTTGTGTTTACCTGGCCACAATTGGCAGTGAAGAGACGATTTGAGGGTTATCTCACAACTTGTCACTTTGGAATTTTTAGGAGCAGTCTAGTGGACTTAGAAGACCATAGCTCTAGATTTGATTGTGCATGTTTTAACTGTGATTGTTTGAAGTAAGTCCGTACACATTCTTGCAAAACTCTTTCTAAAAAAACTTTCAAAAATTTCAAACTCCAAAAACAAACAATTTTTTTTATAAAAATATAATTAAAAAGAAAAAAAAGAAAAAAATCGCATTCTTTTTCTTCTCCTTTCTCTCATCACATCATGGGTACCCCACCTCGCAAAACTCTTGCCAAATTTTGGTACCCACAACCAGACATTACTTCCTACGGTTCTTGTTTTGGTCGAATTTCGAACGACCCCTCCATGCCAAGATCGAATAGAGGCGGCTAGGACAACTAATTGGACTCTGCAATCCACCTTGTATCAACCATTTCAACCTTCACCACCTTCTTACGTTGATACTCCTTTTTCGAGGGCTGTTGTAACTTCGAAACCAATGTCTATTGCTGAACATATTGAACAATCTCATAATTGAACTTTCACTCCTTTAACCATTGCGAATTTTTTGGATCAACAATTCCATTCATCTTCTTATCCAAATATTGATCCTACTTCTGTCCAACCATTCAATTCCTACCAGTCCTACCCGACTTTTGCACCTTCCCTAGACATTGCTTCTACACAGCCATTTGGGAGTTTCACGTATCCAAACAAGTTTGAATCTTTTATTGAAACCCCGTCACAACCCATGTCTAGTCTGGAACAGTCGTTAGAAGACTTCCGGGTAGCGTCGTACCAACAGATGATGGATTTGAATGCGTCCATGGCCGCCCTCATACAACCTAACGAACCGGCAGCTAGTTTCCAACTAGCTCCACATTTCCCAATTTATAATGAGGCGGTAGGACAGGTTGAGAATTTGAGTGGAGAAAGTGAGTTGTACACCCTTCCAAATCAAACCTACCAATCCCCAATTGAATCCTACAACTCCGGTTTTGAATGTCTATCGAGTGTCCCACGTGATTCATCAATTGAAAATAGAATGATTAATGAGTTGTGCGATTTTGTAGTGTTTGATTTGCCTGATTGTAAAAGGTCCCTTTCGAGTGAACCCACACCCAATCCTTTTGACCTCTACACCTCCACTCTAGAACATAAATTAATTGATACCCATGCCTTTGATGAGGTGTCTGAGAAACTTGATTTTCACTTGATCAAGGATATTGACGCAGGGAAATTTTGGATGATGAACCGGCAGTTTTGGATGATTTTTTCTTTCCAATTCATCATCCCGAGACATTAAATGTTTTTCCCGAACTTCATATGCGTCTTGATTTTGATGAGAATTGCATGGATAAGCTAAATTTTGAGGAGAGTATTGAGGAAATTATTGAGGATGAAGCAGTTTTACTTGAGGAGTCGGATTTTCCAATTCATTATATCCTTTTCATTGACTGCGCACGCCCTCTTGAATCTTTAACCGATACCCTTCCTCAATCACTTCCCTCCATCCTCGTTCCGACCTTGCAAGAAACCGTTAAACTTTCATTTTCAATGTCTGGTTTACCAATTTCGACGTACCCATGTTTTCTCACGAATCTTGAGGGATTTGACCTCATTTCTCAGTGGGTTAATAGATTAGCACAATCGCTTTTTACACATCGGTCATTACAAATTGTGCTAATTTATACACTCCATTTCCACCCTCAAGTTCGTATTCCACTTCTTTCTCCCACTTTCTCTGGTTCTTCTTCTAATCTTCCTTTAATGATATCGAGTGTTAGTGAATCACAATCCGATATTTTGAGTTTGATAATTCTAGAAAAACAACTTGATTTAGACTCTTTTGAGAATAAGGTAGATGAGCCTTACGAGTCTCCTACCTCCATAATTTTTGAAAAATCAAGTGTATTGAATTCTGGCGCGACACTTATTGACATTGTAACGTTCAATCGGACCATCGATGAAAGTTTCGAAGATATTTTCGCCGACGAACTCGCATTCCTAAACGACACGGATTTTGTGATTAATCAACCTCCACCTGAAGTAGTCGAACCACCACCATTTTTTCTTATCTCATACGAGAATGTGACCATTTTCCCATTCCTAATCATTCACATTCTCGTTTCTGTTCACCATTATTGTTTCGTCTCTACAAATCGAGACGTAAACCTTTTCTTTTACACCACTTATCTCTTCCCCACTTCTTCCTGGCTCCATAAAACATGTTCTTCCACCAATCGGTGCGTTTCACTGATAAATTCTTCGAGTGGTTGGTGTTGACTTTTGGTCTTTGCAAAGCTTGGTATTGACCGGTAACTTTGACCCCCCTCTTTAAAAGCTTAGCATTGTTTAACTTAAGTTTGGGGGGGGGGGTATAATTTGGCTCTTGAAAATAATTTTTTTTAACTCAAAGTGGTGAGCCAAAAATAAGTTTGTGGGAGATTTTCACAATCATATTTCATGTCCCCATTAATAAATTTTTCCTCCCAAGTTTACAGGTTTATGAGATTTAAAAAAAAATAGCAACAGTGGAAACACTGTTTCACTTAAGTTTGGGGGGACGTTTTTGTGTATATATTTTGTTTTCTTTTTCTATTAATAATAAACAAAATAAATAAATAAATAATATAAAAAAATTAGGGGACAATTTTGACCCTCTTGGTGTAGCCTGATAGTGAGGGCACTGTCAAGTTTAAGTTTCGGGGTGTGCTCGGTAAGCTTTCTTCCTTCGCATTCATGTGTATATTTTTGCATTTGCATACTTATTTTAAAACACATAAAAATCAAAAATTTAAAAACTTGAAAATTTCAATTTTGGCCATATTTGACTTAAGTTCAACATGACGGTTGACTAGTTAGGAAAAACTAGATCCTAAACTTAGTAAATTAAAAACCCTAAAAATAACCTTTCTTAAAGTTTAACTGTAGAAAATATACGTCCTTATAATTTATTTAGAAATAGGCAAATTTTGAGTTCAGTTCTTAGGCTAAATCGAAATAAGGGAAGAGTATTGAAAGCTCTATTTGAAATATAAGTCTAAAAAATAATTCTGAACCTTAAATCCAAATTCTGAAAATATATACCCTATTATACGCACTTACACGCATCAAGAAACTTGGGATAGGAGAGGATACCTTGAAATGCTCTTGTCTAAAATCCTTAGTATGAAGGAAAATAAAATAAAAGTATAAATGGTGAATAAAGAGATAAAAGATTAAAAAAAAATGAACACTGGTTTTGTAATTGCTTAAGGCGGCATAAATAAAAAATATGGCGAGGGTGCTTTATCACCTAGTGCCTTAGACCAACTGGTTTGGGAGTCACTGCTAAGCCTTAGGTGTTGCAAGACGAGGAAATACGCCTAAATGCACAAGCACATTTTGTAATCGGTCGTTTAGTACCTCAAGAAGTATTAACGGTCGCATGAAGGATGTGTGAGAAATTTCATCTAAAATTCACCAACTAAAAGTATTTTGAAAGATGGACAAGAGTATGATAGCTCGAATTGAATTTCCAAGTGTAGGGGTGATAATTACACACACGTAGGGGTATATAATTGGAGTTTGGAGGAGAGATAGAAATAAAAGATAGGGCTTATATTTTCAGTAAAGATGATAAAAATTCTTGAGTTAAGATTGCACCTTAGAAGGAAAACTTAGGAGATACTGAAGGCTTTATAAACTTGTAAAACGTATATGATATTAAGTTAAAAGAAAAGGAAGTGTGAAAAATACGGGTTGATGATTTCTAAGTTGAAGATAATAGATTTTCTTGCTAGAATACTAAATTGAAGAATTAGAGTCAACAACCAAATTGATCGGATTTCATGGGTGGTATCCACTGAAAACCCTCAAGAGACAACACTCCTCCTATTAGGGACACCTAGAGATTTAACGGCTTATTGCACGAGCTCAGTGCAATCGCATTCTCTGCGAAAATGAGGCTAGGATTTTTCGAGAATAAAATTGGCTTTGCTCGGGACGAGCAAAAGATAAGTTTGGAGGTATTTGTTCATATCAGAGTTTTGCATTTTTATATCACCCATTCTTAATCACATTGCAAATAAGTAGGTGCTTTTGATCCATGTCTGTCAAATAACTGCAGGTTACAGGTTCTCAACTCTTTACAGTGAGATTCGTAAAAGTCGCAACAAATGTGGGACTACGACCAATAACAGATGAATACTGGTCCGCATGATGCCGCATACCAGTTCAAGCGGAGTTCAAGGCAAAAGTCCACTGCTGAATATCTGGAAGAGAACAGAAGAGTTTTTGAGAAACCAAGTGTACCAAACAGAAGATAAAAGCAACTGGTAGAAGACCTGAAAAGATGGACCCAAGATTCCACCATATGGCCGTGGAACCGCGGCCAAACAGGCACTTTTGCCGTGGTTCCGCGGCCGTGCAATGCACGTGTCGGTGGCAGTTTCGGTGCTTTGACTCGGCTCTTTTGGGGTAGTTTTGTAATTTCGTGTATGGATCAGAGTGTAAACCTACGGTTTTCATATCTATAAATAGGAGAGCTCAAAGACAAATAAAGAGTGCCTCTTTTAGGGTGCCTTTCTTAGATGCCTCTTTTAGTTTTAGAATTTAGAAATTTAATTCTGTTCTTTATCTTTCTTAATGCAAAATTGTAAAGAGCTTTTGAAAGATTATCAATAAAAGTAAGTCTTTATTTTTATTTGTCTCGCATTTTCTTATCGCACTTTTTATCTGCAATTTTCATTTGTTAACTTAGATGTAGAATTAAATTAGTGTTTTTTTGTCTTTTATTCTTTTATAATTCTTTTTAAATAACGATGATGCTTGAGTAAGATCCTTGCCTAGGTGAGGTCTCAAATAGCTAGTTGTAAGATTCTTCTTAAACCTAAATTTTTTCTACCATCCCTTTTGTTTTATTTTTATCTTTTTAATGGGTGAGTAATTCCTCACTTGTTAGGGCATGAGAAGGAAGGCTTGAGAGAAGGAAGTCTCTCTCACTCCTTTCATTGCCCGACACATTAAATTCGGACTCCCTTTAATTGAACCATAATCCGCTCACTGCGGCACCTTATCCTACATGATAGCGGTGATTCCCTAGTTAGACCGGTTGTGGTTGAATTAACTGGAGGTTAGGGCTAAGAGCCAAGAACGGACGGATAAGGACCAAAAGGAAGAAACTAAGCACGGAAAACCTAGCTTAGACTTGTAAGTTTCTTCCTAGCCGTGCTAATCCCCGTTATTGCCGATTACCTTAACACCGATATTTATAACTAAGGCATTGAAAGAAGTGAGAAATTCTTAAACTTGAACTAACCTAATCCTAACCCTAGCAAGTATTTTATCACTTTTTTATCTCATTCGTAGATCTTAAAACAAAACCCGACTTAATCGGATTAACTCGTTAGAACATAAAGAAAAAGATTACACCTCCTTGTGGATCGACTCGTACTCAACCGGCTAGTTACCAAGCGACACCGTCTTGATTGCGGTAAATTTAAATACAGAAAATCTCTATCAATCATTTGTCCCTGTCAATATATTTTTATCTAGTAATAACTTAAGACCCATCATGTTGTTGGTCGCTGCAATTAGGAGAGAGAGAAGAAACACTTTAGCATGATGCTCTTGCAAGTTTAGAGTGGTTTTTAGTTTATCTAAACAGGATGGCTTGTTCGGCACGATTTATTACATTTTAGTACCGTTCAATTCCTATCATTTTGTCAATAAACAGTGCTATTTTATCTATATCTACTCATTAGTACAGAATACAGGTACACAGGCAAAAACACTGGAGATGGTACACAACACGAACAGAAACGACGGTTTTTAGCCGGAACTGCAAACGGGACAGATAACAGATCATGACATTAAGTTTTGCAAACAAAATAATGTTGTGTATAAATTAATATTTAGTTTTGGTCCAACATGATATAATATCGAAACTCATGTTTGAACTATCATGGATCAAGTAGGCATGAGCTATTATGAGACATCAAGTTGCAAACACCATCATGGTGTCTTGCAAGTGGTGCAAGAAAGTGGGTATGGTTCAATGTATTCGGAAAAGCAATGATTTGAAGTGTGAACACACATACACCCACTTGATCCTTCTCTGTGATTTAGCTCAAGATTGCACATATGTGTTAATTAAAAAGAATTGCAATTACAGAGAGATGCCCTAGTGACTAGAAGACTACTGAAGCAAGGTGGGCCCCATCCTCCATTTCAAGGCCGCAAATAAGTTCATCTTGGACACAATTTGCGGCCAAGTTGGCTCCATTTTGGCTCGTTCTCTTTGTGTGGGTCCCTGGTGGTCATGTAAGTCCAGTTTCATATGCAACTTTTAATTTTTGGTTGCCTATAAATAGCAGATCACAGATATAGTTCTGGGAGGCTTTTGGAGTGAGAAAACAGTTTGTAACATTTGATAGCTTCTTCTTCTTCCCTCTTTGAGCTCTTACTTGAGTGCTCCATTAAAAAGGTTGAAGTTGTTATCTACCTTATAGCTCAAGCCCTCCATTTTGTTAATAAAGAACTTGCACTTTCTTTTGCTTTAGCTTTTGTTCTTGTGTTTTCTTATGTGTTCTTTCTTTTGTTTTTCATTTTCTTTTTATAATGCTTGAATAATTCATGGTTGTGGTGATGGTTAGGATGATGATGAATGGCAATACCTTCCTCCATCTCTTGTGAATGTTTAAAAAGCTTAATGTGATTCTAACTTAAATATTGTTTTATGTTATTGTGTGATATGGTATTTTGAAACCATGGTTACTTGGTAACCTCTTCTTATACCATATTCACTCATTCTCTCCATTTTGCAATGTTTAAGATAGAATCAAGTTGGTGTTAACTATGCTAAGTTTGGAAACGGTATTTTATACCCGAGTGCTTGACAAACCCTCGATTTTCATATACCGTATACCATCACAAACCCTTGTTAGTTATATGTATGCCCTAGAGGCCATTACTGTACATTGGATGTATATTGTAGTGGATGCTGGGACATATATAGGTAGGACTTTCTTGCTCGACATGATAGTACGCTATCTGGTTGCACTTTATCTTAACATGTATACTTTCTGTCTCTCTGATTACATGTTGATAAAGCCCTTAGGATGTGTACTCGACTTCCAGGACTATGATGTAGATCATACTAGTGGGGCCTGGGTAGTCCATGAGTACATCCTTGAAATGTTCCTAGTCGAGGGAATATCGAGACGGGGCATCGATATTCCAGAGTAGACTAGCGTATATCTTCTCGACCCATGTGATGGGCGATGGATGATCCCATATCCATTGGTGTTTGACTTCAGAGATGGTATACGGGTGCTCAGTGGAGACTGGGTACACTGAACGGACTCGCCGAGAAATCCCAGATGGTATTATACCTTACGTCAGATGGCAGTTCTCTGGTGACACTGGTACAGCTTAGTCTGTTGACCCGAGATCATCATAGAGTCTTGTGTGTCTCCCACTGTGCTTTGATTTCCACCCTACCACGGCTCTACTGAGTCGTGCAAACAGGTGGTTTTTGGGTACAGTCCCGATTCACATGGAGGCAATGAGCGATAGGAGGGGATTCGTCTCTCCCGGTATTGGGGGTTGATGTTGCGCAATGCACGACTGGCCATAACAGGAAATCCCTGGCCAGGGTTGTAGTGATATACTGGTAAGAGTTATCAGTAGTTTCACGAATGTTATGGACCTCAAGTCGGCATGACTTATCGAGCTACTGGGGTCTGACGTTTACCACCCCTAGGCGAGATATGCGACATATCAGACGAACAGACCGGACTGTACGGTAAGTGTTACTGGTTGGATTCACAGGAGTGTGAGCGGGCTTGCTCGTTGATCTTCTGATCGCTCAATACCCGGGTGGCCGTTACGTTTGGCAGACCGCTTGCGGCTTGTGGGTGTTTGATATGATCATCATCTGCTGCCGGCGTATTGACGAGTCTTTAGAGTCCTACACAGAGGTTTCCTAGCTCAAGGGAAACGAAATAGGAGCGCATATGAGATATGTGCGGGACCGAGAATAATGCGTGTATGTGATACCGTATTTCATTCTCGCGATGAATGTGTCGAATGGTTGTATGTGATATAACCTAGTTATCGAATCAAGGATTTATTCGATAAGCCGATACATTGGATACTAGTCAGTTATATACGATATGACCGGATCGTTAAATCAAGTGTTGATTTAATGATTTAATGTATAATTATGTATTTGATATATTACTTTGCATTAACTAGCATTGGTTCACTTTAAATGGATTTTCTCACTTGAATTGTGCAAGTTGTATATGTGATATACTTTTGTGCACATGATTGTATCATGTTTGATGATACATGCTTATTTGGTTAAGTGTAAAGAATTAAACTATGGTTAAGTTAATGATTAGGGTTTTGTTTACTTAATTACTTATTCATTTATCTTATTCATTTATTCATTTTGGAAAATGAAAGGGATAAATGAATGGTTGCTTGTTTTGTTTTTAGTTGAACTTTCTTGAAGTTTTGACTTTGTCTCCATTCTTGTCTTATACTTAACCCTAACCATTTAAACTAACCTTAATTCATTCTCTACACTTAACTAAGGTTAGAAGATGATAAAAATGAATTCTTTTTCATTTTTTCTTTAATACTTATCATATCTTCTTCTTCTTCTTCATCTTCTTCTTCCATGAAGAAAGCTAGTGACCATCAATGGCAACTAGTGAAATCAAGTGAGAAATCCAATTCTAAAGTCTACCCACTTCCTATTTCTTCATCCTCTATCTCTTGCCAAGTTGTATAGGGTGTTTCCTTCACAAGTTTTCAAGGCTTGGTGAAGTTGGAGCTTGTTCTTGTGATGCCTCAACGTAGATCATCTTCGGCATCGAACCGACGATCAAGCCCGCCCATTCTTCGATGATGCCAATGCTAGAGTCAAGGGTTCGATTTGGACAGCGGAGGGAGATCATCGCGGAGCTTAGGAAGAGTGGTGGACCGGATCTACAAAGGTTGTAATCACTTTCCCTTAGCATTTAATTCGATTACATGCTTGCTTCGCCTATATATCTAGTTAACGATACGTATTAGGGTTTGTAGGCACTTGTAAAATTTGATTTGTGCCTGTTTGATCACTTGTGAGACTCCATTAGAGTGCCTAGGAACCCTACAGTGGTATCAGAGCCTAGCTAGAGCCTTAGGCGAAGTCCCGACGGAATTAGAACTCCGATCGAATCAAAACCCAAACCCTAATATTGCTCTCTGGACTTTTTCTGAAATCGTGGTTTTTTCGAAATTAAAAATATGCAGAAAAATCAGCAGGTAATCCTAAGACTTACTGTGAAATTCGAGAGCATGATTCCTCAAGAGTGCGGCGGAACCACGGCACAAGAATGGCTTGTGCGGCGGTTCCGCGGCCAAGTTGTCCCATCATCTGTTTAACTTTTCACAGTAACTCCTAGTTTTTAGTGCTGGTTTTCCTGGGAATATTTTAATATTTATTCCAGAGTTTTATTTTCTGGGTTGTATTGGGGACTCGGTGTATTCGATCGGACTGTCTAATTTTTGTCGGTGTGCTTTTCCGGGTATTTTTAGAATATGTTAAAAAGTTCGACCGGATATAAATACCCAATTTTTCTCCTGTCGGAAAATTTCCAATTGTTGGATTTTTCCATAGTTTAACGATGTTCTAAGTAGTGCAAGTAACGCGATGGACCCTCTAGAAGACAACAAACCTTAACTCGATTATGTGACCGTCTTGAACTGCCCTTAGAACCTTCGGGTTTGGGGCAGTACGGCGTGCCACATGTGAGGCGTTGGCTTGACCCTTCTACGGCTGGACCGTTGGTACTGAGGCACGAACTGAATGTTGTTAGACTTATTTCATGTGTTGAGCTGTATCGGGAAAACTTGGGTGTTCGATTGTTCGATCGAAATGTTTAGCATTTTCTATTTATCCGGAATGTGATACAATAATTGGAATTCACAAATTGTTATGAGATAACGGAATGAATATTATAAACGTAGCAGTTTAGTCTCACTTGATCGGTTGCCACGGAATTTTGATGTGATCAAAAGTCCGTCGCAATCACGTAGCGTACGCGGATACTCGCCGGGTAAACTTGATAAACAGCCTCACCCCATAGCCCCGACCAAGTGACTGTAGGAGCACCCCGTCGCCGAAAGCATCCGTCCGGGTGCTCGCGGCAGCGGTGTTCCGCCTTGGTGCACTTCGTCGACGGCATCGGGGGTGCGGCCGCCTACTAAAGTTTGCGACGAGCATTCGATCAGTTTTTCGGGAATTTTGTTGAATTGCCCGACTTGATATTGAAAAGTGTTTTCGATAATGAGACCAAAATGCGGGGTTTATAATTGTTAGGCATGCGATGTCTAAAGAATTCATTTGGTCAGGCATGCGATGTCTGAGGTGGTTGCGGATTCCAACTGTTGTAGTTTTACAATTTCTTTTCTGTGACCGTAAGTGTAATATGTGGTGTCGCCGGTTTCGTTGCTATATGTCAACGACAATTGGGATGCGCATATTTACTTGCGTTGATGACATGTGATGTTATGTATTGCTAGATATGTTATATTGGATCGTCGTGTTTGAATAGCCGGGGGTTTTTATGTGAGATGAGTGTTTTTCATTTTCATTCATGTAAAAAACTTGTATGTAATATTCTTTTATTGGGGCACTTCCAGGTTGCGGAAGATGTCACCATTGATGTATATTATTTACTTTTCTGCACTAGGATAGACCCAAGGAGGGGAGCGCAAGTAACCGGGTTCTGGGGTCCAGTGGGAGACCAACTCGAGGAGTCGAGTTCGGGTCTCCTAACCCTAGAATTGGTAGGATTGCTTGCCGCTCTCGTAGGGGTCTAGGGTTGTGGGATTGGCTATTCATCACGACCGTGGAATCCGTGTTTTATACTGGCTCGTATTGAAAACACGGACGTCCTAGTATATCCAATATTTCATATGATTCTTTCTGCTGCGTTATCTATGATGTGATCATGCGATGTTCTGTGCTCTGTTCAGATAGATTTAGTATATAGTATATATGATATATTATATAGACGTTGCTTATGTTTTACACCCGCGCTAGCCCTGCCTCGCTCTGCCGTTAGTTACCTAACCTAACGGTGCAGACGGGACATCGAGACGAATGCGGATGGCATAAGCGTACGTTATATTTATCTGTGATGATTAGGTGGACTAAATTGATGGGATATTCATTAATGAGATTAATGAAAGAAAATAAACCTAATTGATGTTGTGGAATCGAATTTCAAAATAAAACAGGTAGCTACAGTTCTTGTTTTGCATCGCGGTGTTCATTATAGAACATCCTGCACCTTATTCGATGAGGAAAGGACCGAGATCCCTTCACCGGGAGTGACTCCTTTAGCAATAACTGGCAGATGCTACAACCCTCGGTTTGTCATTTGATCGCTTCTATAGTTTCCGCTTTGCACAGTGATATATATGATATATCCCGCACCTCATTCGACGAGGAAAGGGCCGACGATCCCTTCACCGGGAGTGACCCCTTTAGCAAAACTAGAAAAGCCTAAAAAACATTCCATTTAAAAACCATTTGATTCCGTAACGAGATCAAGTTCAAAGCGTTAAAGGTTTTCACAAAAACCATTCGCAACCCTCCGTCATTTTAGGAAGTAGAGTACTTAGTATTCGTGCTGTGTTTGTTGACTTTAGTTAAGGCACAGTGTACGGTAGCTAAGTGATGTCTTCCTACACCGCATATGATGCGATTAGTTAGGACAGTTGCGTGACTTTGTTGACTTTAGTTAAGGGTCATGTGGGTGGGTCTAATTAATCACGAAATGACGGGTAGAACTTGACTAGTACTTATGATTTGTTGACCATAGTTAAGGTCATAGGTGCTAGGGGTAAAAACCTTTATCGGGAATTTCAAGTGTTGAAATTTGCAATGAGATTGCATACCTTCTATATGATAGTTGGATCCCGATACCCACTGCGAGTAATTGTTACTCCTGGGAGAGTTTTGCACTTTGCAATTAGCCGATCAAGTAGGTGTCTAGAAAGGTGTCAACGGGGTTACGCCTCTGGGAAAACGAGGTTTACTGTAATTAGGTCCGTGCGAAAGCACGGGGAACCTCCCTCAAAGTACCGACACTGGCCTGGCTGAAAGATTGGCGAACTTGTAGAGTGTAATTAATCCCGGCTAGTCTTTCCTTTTAGGGTTTGAAGGAAGATTTGATAAAAACAGTGGGAGCCATCCTGATTAGATAAAATACATAACCAATCTAATCTTGCAAGAGCGCACGCAGAGTGTTTTCTTCTCTCTCTCTCCAGGTAGCGACCATATCACGCCTTAATCAAGATAATAAAATGGATGTATTGACCGAACCCGCTTGTTATACTGAGCTGGGGAACATTGGTCCCGCTCCAACTTATAATTGTTATAAGACAGAGCAGGAAATTGGGGAATACCAGAATTCCTATGCCGCCCAAACGAAGAAAGTGCATAGGATGCATCTCCTTCGGGTGTGTTCATTACAAAGAACTGTTTCTCAGTATCCTCTGCATCCTGGGTATATGATACCGGATTAAGATCCCAGATATGTAATCTGTTACATAGGGCTACAAAAAGGTAGAAAAACTGAGAACGGGTGATAAGTTTCATGAGGCAGAAAACGGGGCAAGTATTGCAGCCAAGTCTGTTGGTCACTGTCACCCTGTATTACGAATACATTGATTCTGAACAAATGCTATTAGATACCGAACCTGATATACAAAATCATATCAATCTCTTTATTAGTAAAGAAAGGATATAATTTTGTATTGATGGATAATGTTTTGAACATTTCCTATATCAAAAGTTGATCGGTTCAGGCACGTTATCTAAAAGCATTGACGTTCTAAATCAAACTACAGTTCCTCGTATACAGAACACACACAAGAGGAAGAGTTCAGAAATAAACGAATCATTCTTGAGGCATTGTAGACTAGGTCATATCAATGCGACCCGACTGGCTGAAGTTACATTTTAGATGCATATTTAAATCAGTTTGAATTTATATCTTGTGAAACTTGCCAGTCATGTCACAAAGATAAGATGACCATAGCTCTGTTTATTGGAAACAGAGGAAGAGTTAGTAAACTCTTGGGACTGATACATGATGATGTATGTAAGGTCTCCTGTCTACACATGCCAGGACTGGTTTTTTATACTTCATTATATTCTCTGATAATCTCTCAAGATTCAGTCGTATGTTCCTGTTGAAACATGAGTCCGAACCTTTTGAGATATTCACAGAATATAAGCAAGAAGTAGAGAACCAAAATACGGGTATAAGTTTTATGGCCTTTGATGTGATCAAGGAGGAGAATACTTGAGCACGGAAATCCTGGTCTATTCTAAAGGAGAATGAGATTCTCTCTCAGCATTACTCCTCCGTATACACCATAGCACGATAGTGTATCAGGGCGGAGCAATTACACCCTATATGATAAGGTGTGCTCTATGATGAGTACTACTGAGTTACCTTTTTCCCTTTTGGGAGTTATGCGCTTGAGAAGCTGCGTACCTATTGAATTAGGTTCGAATCAGATCACTGCCTACCATTCCATATGAGATATGGTATGGGAAGAGCCTATCTCTTAAGTAAGTTAAGATTTGGGATTGTCCGGCCTATGTCAAAAGCAAAATCCGGACAAGATCGAGGCAAGGTCTGTAATGTAGAACTGGAAAGGTTCCAGCTATACAAACTACAGCAGATGATTTGACAGAACCAAAGGATTCTATAGTCCCCGACGAACCTCAGCCTCTCCGCCGATCTGGTAGGGTTCCTCGCCTGCCTGAGAGATACCTCGGTTTCTCGATGACAGTGGGAGCAAGGATTGCATCATGAGATGATGACCCAACTAGATTCGAGCAGGCCATCAAGAGTAGGGACTCTGTAAGAATGGCTGGATGCTTAGCAATCTGAGGTGGAATCCATATACACCAATAAAGTATGGACTTTGGTTGCGATATCTGAAGGGTTAAATCCCCATCAGGAGCAAGTATATCTTGAGAAGATTACTTGGTGTAGATGGACAAGTTGAGACTTTCAAAGCTAGACTTGTTAAAGGTTTTCGTCATCGACCAGGCACGGATAATGATGAAACCTTTTCCAGGGACTATGCTTAAGTCCATCCAGATCCTACTTGCCACGGCTACATACCATGACTACGATATCTGGTGGTTGGGTGCCATGACAACTTTTCTAAATAATGATTTAGAAGAGAACGTCTATAAGAACACAGCCAGAGGGCCTCGTAGACAGTGGGAGCAGCGGAAACGTGTGCAAGATGCTTTATAGGATAAAGCAGGCATCGCGGAGTTGGAACATCTGTTTTGATGGATTAGTCAAAGAAGTTGACATCATCAAAATGGTAGATGAACCTTGTATAAACAAAAAGGTAGTAGGGAGTATGGTGACGATCCTCGTAGAGTACGTGGATGACATACTCTTGTTAGGGAAGGAGTTTCCTATGCTACGCTCGATCAATCTCCGCTTATCACAAAGATTTTCCATATAGGATCAAAGTGATACCTACTAAATCCTAAGCTTTGGATCTATGAGATAGATCTAATTGGATGTTAGGATACTCACTAGTTGTAGTGAAATGGTATCAATCGATCCTGGGGAGAATCACTGGAAGGGTTCCAGAGTGATAAAGACGACTGAATGTCAGTCACAGGCATTGTCTTTACCCTTAGTAACGGGACGGTATGTTGGAAGAGTTCCAAGCTAGATACCGTGGCAAACTAGACGATAAAGGCTGGTAACATCGCTATTAAAGATACTACCAAAGAGACAGTTTGGGTGTATATAGGTTCATAGGATGAACTAGGTTCCTACCATTGTGTGACAATGGAAGTGTGGCTTCGACCCTGGAACCCTGGTCCCATCAGTGACCCAGACATATTCTGAGGCAGCATCACCTGATCAGGGAGATAGTTGATCTCCAGGATGATCGAGGTTAGGAGAGTAGACTCAGAGGACAACACGGCGGATCCACTCACGAAGGCCTTTTCCCAAAGAGAGACTTTTATGGGATGGTTGAGTATGTGATACTGCAACCACTGCTACAGATGGCCCTAGTGCAAGTGGGAGATTGTTAGTTATATGTATGCCCTAGAGGCCATTACTGTACATTGGATGTATATTGTAGTGGATGCTGGGACATATATAGGTAGGACTTTCTTGCTCGACATGATAGTACGCTATCTGGTTGCACTTTATCTTAACATGTATACTTTCTGTCTCTCTGATTACATGTTGATAAAGCCCTTAGGATGTGTACTCGACTTCCAGGACTATGATGTAGATCATACTAGTGGGGCCTGGGTAGTCCATGAGTACATCCTTGAAATGTTCCTAGTCTAGGGAATATCGAGACGGGGCATCGATATTCCAGAGTAGACTAGCATATATCTTCTCGACCCATGTGATGGGCGATGGATGATCCCATATCCATTGGTGTTTGACTTCAGAGATGGTATACGGGTGCTCAGTGGAGACTGGGTACACTGAACGGACTCGCCGAGAACTCCCAGATGGTATTATACCTCACGTCAGATGGCAGTTCTCTGGTGACACTGGTACAGCTTAGTCTGTTGACCCGAGATCGTCATAGAGTCTTGTGTGTCTCCCACTGTGCTTTGATTTCCACCCTACCACGGCTCTACTGAGTCGTGCAAACAGGTGGTTTTTGGGTACAGTCCCGATTCACATGGAGGCAATGAGCGATAGGAGGGGATTCGTCTCTCCCGGTATTGGGGGTTGATGTTGCGCAATGCACGACTGGCCATAACAGGAAATCCCTGGCCATGGTTGCAGTGATATACTGGTAAGAGTTATCAGTAGTTTCACGAATGTTATGGACCTCAAGTCGGCATGACTTATCGAGCTACTGGGGTCTGACGTTTACCACCCCTAGGCGAGATATGCGACATATCAGACGAACAGACCGGACTGTACGGTAAGTGTTACTGGTTGGATTCACAGGAGTGTGAGCGGGCTTGCTCGTCGATCTTCTGATCGCTCAATAACCGGGTGGCCGTTACGTTTGGCAGACCGCTTGCGGCTTGTGGGTGTTTGATATGATCATCATCTGCTGCCGGCGTATTGACGAGAATTTAGAGTCCTACACAGAGGTTTCCTAGCTCAAGCGAAACGAAATAGAAGCGCATATGAGATATGTGCGGGACCGAGAATAATGCGTGTATGTGATACCGTATTTCATTCTCGCGATGAATGTGTCGAATGGTTGTATGTGATATAACCTAGTTATCGAATCAAGGATTTATTCGATAAGCCGATACATTGGATACTAGTCGGTTATATACGATATGACCGGATCGTTAAATCAAGTGTTGATTTAATGATTTAATGTATAATTATGTATTTGATATATTACTTTGCATTAACTAGCATTGGTTCACTTTAAATGGATTTTCTCACTTGAATTGTGCAAGTTGTATATATGATATACTTTTGTGCACATGATTGTATCATGTTTGATGATACATGCTTATTTGGTTAAGTGTAAAGAATTAAACTATGGTTAAGTTAATGATTAGGGTTTTGTTTACTTAATTACTTATTCATTTATCTTATTCATTTATTCATTTTGGAAAATGAAAGGGATAAATGAATGGTTGCTTGTTTTGTTTTTAGTTGAACTTTCTTGAAGTTTTGACTTTGTCTCCATTCTTGTCTTATACTTAACCCTAACCATTTAAACTAACCCTAATTCATTCTCTACACTTAACTAAGGTTAGAAGGTGATAAGAATGAATTCTTTTTCATTTTTTCTTTAATACTTATCATATCTTCTTCTTCTTCATCTTCTTCTTCCATGAAGAAAGCTAGTGACCATCAATGGCAACTAGTGAAATCAAGTGAGAAATCCAATTCTAAAGTCTACCCACTTCCTATTTCTTCATCCTCTACCTCTTGCCAAGTTGTATAGGGTGTTTCCTTCATAAGTTTTCAAGGCTTGGTGAAGTTGGAGCTTGTTCTTGTGATGCCTCGACGTAGATCATCTTCGGCATCGAACCGACGATCAAGCCCGCCCATTCTTCGATGATGCCAATGCTAGAGTCAAGGGTTCAATTTGGACAGCGGAGGGAGATCATCGCGGAGCTTAGGAAGAGTGGTGGACCGGATCTACAAAGGTTGTAATCACTTTCCCTTAGCATTTAATTCGATTACATGCTTGCTTCGCCTATATATCTAGTTAACGATCCGTATTAGGGTTTGTATGCACTTGTAAAATTTGATTTGTGCATGTTTGATCACTTGTGAGACTCCATTAGAGTGCCTAGGAACCCTACAACCCTTAGCAAAGATAACACCAATACTATTTGCTCTCACTAACTACTTTGTGTTTTTGTTGTTGACTTATGCTTGTGTAAGACTTGTACTTAGCATTGATATCTCAAGCGCGGACATACAAACGGTAAGTGAACAAAACGGACATCATTTCTATCACGACCCGAAAGTACGGAACGCGACTGGCACTTAGATTACGAGACGTCTAAAGGCATATCGTAACCTAAGTCAGCCAAAGCCCAGAAGAATCTAAACCAAAATCAAAAGAGAGTGAAGGAAAACCTTTAATAAAAATGGTTTTTAAATCATTCAAGTTGCATAAAATCCCTTTAAAAAGAGACATCAAAAATTTCCGAAAATTTCGGCAGAGTCTCCCCTGTATTTTCTATCCCCCAAAATGGGTACAACAAGATAATAAACCTGTAATCATAAAATGGCATCCCCAAGCGGGAGCTAGCTCTTCGTACAAGGCGGATCACAACCACATGCAATATAATAGTAATATCAAGAAAAGAGCATAAAGAAACGCAAAATACCAGAAAACACACGTCGGCTCAAGTGAGCTCGACCCAAAAGAAACCACAAATATACATATCTCTCAGTCTCATCACTAGGTCGCATACACAATATAAAGTGGTAGATGGAGAATACTAGATACAATGATAAAGCAAAAAGAAATAAAGTGTGCTCGCAACCCACCTACGGGCGATGTCGCGAGTCTGAGCAAAAGAAGCTGATGATAAGATAACCCGCCTCTACAAGGGTGACGGGTCCGACCTGCAAGACACTGTGGCACAACGGGGGTGAGTTGCCAGCTCGTGAGTAGAATATAACATCTAATAAGGCAATCGTAAGAATGCACGCAATGCACCACAACATGCATGTCCATATGTGATATAATATCTCTAATATGCGTGCACAGGTATGCAATGTCATTATTAAGTCTTTAAGTGTTTTAAATGCTAAGGGTGTTGAATTCTTAACTTTTTAAAACATGAATATCTGTATAATAGCTAAGTACCATCAAGAAATCATCTGAAAACCCGTGTCAAGCATCGACACCAAATAGGAATCATATCTGTCTCAATATCGGGCTCCGTCAGTCCGGATCGGCCCATATCATAAATCTCACGACAACGGTCGGTATCCTCCGGATATCCGCCGCGCCAGACATCACCGGTAGGTAGTCTTCCCCTGCCAGGCTCATCGTCTACAACTCGATCTTCTTGCCCCGGGATACCATACCGGGCCCACAATGTACCCGAGACGGTTCATCCACTCCTCGAATCGGATCTCGAAATCTAACAGAAAACATGAAAACTCATGGTGGACGACACATACATCACGAGAAAACCGCAACTTTGTTTTAAAAATGATGAATAGTGCTTTTGGTAAATTCTTGCGGTTTTCCCCAAAAATCCAGAAATCGCAGAAATACTGAAATCCTCAAGAAAAATCATAAGGTTCCCATGTTATATATATAATAAATGTCTATGATATCAATGTATATGTTGTGCATTTTTGCTAGAATTTATGTAAATATGATGATAATGCGAGGTATGTGCATGCTATGCAATTTCATATATCATGTATGAATGCAAATGGCGATATTAAGTTAAACAGGTTTTCTAGTGCACGTGGCATGGCAATTACCAAAGGCGTGTGTGTCACATGAATAGTGCGCATGCAACAGATGCCAATGGTAATGGTGTTCGTGCCCTACGAAGTGTTATCGCATATGTGCATATGAATATCCATGCAATCTAGCATATTATTAACTATAAGGGTATGCAAAGTCAATGAAGGGGGTAAGCTAACTAACAACATGAATCTTACAAGAGATAAGGAAATCCTAACTAGGGGGCGCATCGCGCCATCCAGACGATTCCCCCATAGATGAATACATCTACTCACCTGAAATCTCCGCTAATCCGATCCGGCCACCGTCTTGCCTTTTCGCGCCGTGTCCGATGTTTCCCCGATCGATCCTATATTTGCACAATATCAAGCATAAGATTACAAAACCTAAAACAATGCAAGTCACAACATACAATTATCCACGCTCTCGTATTAATCATAGCATGCACTCGGTGCGCGGAAAAACGTACGAAAATCGCTAACCTTTAACTAGAATTGTCATTTCGGGAAAATCGACTAAACTACAACCCGTCAAGACGAAACCCCGCGTTCGCGCACTCTAATAGTCCTATACGAAGCTAATTATATCGCTAATATAACGCAATTTGATCGCATTCTAATTTTCGGAAAAATCTAGCAAGCAATTTTCTAGCCGATTCGATACAAACATCGAAATTTGTTGATTTAGCAAGCGTATCATTACACAATTAACCATTCTAATCAATTATATAACCAAAACCTTAACTTAATTTTTACAACCATATTTCAAACCCTAACTCAACATCAAAACCCATTCTTGAATTTTCAAGACAACCCATTATAATGAAATTAACACTTTAAACATCTAATTTAGCATAAACAAACTACAAATTAGCAACTAGTTTAGGATTTTTACCTCACCAATTGAATCCTAGCATGATCAAGTCACCAAGAAAGCCTCCTTTCATCATGTTTTTGAACTAATTTGGGTTGAAGAGAGAATGGATTAGGGTTAGGCTTTGAATGGGTGAATGAAATTTGTTGATTTTTAATGGATTTTAGCAAGAAAATGAAGCAAAATGAAGTGAGGAAGTGGGGAAATCTGCAGCATTGGGGTCGGCCAGCAGGTGGAGGAGGGAGTGTGGGATTTTTGGGAGAAGTTTCTAGGTCTAAAGCACCCCATGTTCTCATTTAATGCATTTCCAATCAACTTTTTACAAAAAAACTCTTATTTTACATCATTTTTCACAAATTTTCCCACCCTAAAACCAAAAGTTTGCAAGACATGATATAATTTTATTAACACCATATTTTAGCTTATAAAGACTCCTAATTATGAAATTTACCTAATTAAATTTGTATTTATCACTAATTTAATGTATTTAAAAAGGCTTAAAATAATAAAAAAATAATTAATTACGAATTTTTTTTTATTTAACTAGAAAATTATAAGTGACATTTTAGTGACAAAATTATAGTAATATCTTATCCAAATTTTGTATAATTAGGTCTATAATGAAAAATATCAATTTTGACTTTTTACGGAAAAAGCCGAAAAATTAGCCGATTACCGAAAAACTGCCTAAACGATTTTCGAAGGGTTACAATCTTCCCCCCTTAAAGAAATTCGGTCCCCGAATTTAGAATTTAACTACGCGTACCTTCAAAAAGATGGGGATATCTCTTCCTCATCTCGACCTCGGTCTCCCAGGTGACCTCCTCGCTGTTCGGGCCACGCCAAAGGACCTTGACGGACGGTATGACCTTCGACCTCAATTTCTTCACCTGCCGATCCAAAATGACAACCGGCTGCTCGGTGAAAGAAAGATCACGCTCTAGCTGGATCGTTTGGTGCTGAATCGCCTGGGAAGGATCATGAAGGTACTTGCGGAGCATCGAGACATGGAATACGGGGTGAACATCGGGGAAGCTGGGCGGAAGAGCTAACCGATAAGCGACTGGACCAACACGCTCTAGGATCTCGAAAGGACCAACATATCTAGGACTCAGTTTCCCTTTCCGCCCAAATCTCATCACACCTTTCATCGGAGAGACCTTCAGGAAAACATGATCGCCAACAGCGAACTCGAGTCGGCGACGACGCCTGTCAGCATATGATTTCTGCCTGCTCTGTGCCACTCTCATCCTGTCCCGAATCAGCTGTATCTTCTCGGTCGTCTCCTGTACGATCTGCGGCCCCAAAATACTGCTCTCCCTGAGCTCTGTCCAACATACCGGCGATCGACATCTCCTCCCATATAAAGCCTCAAAAGGTGCCATCTGAATCGTCTCCTGGAAGCTATTATTGTAGGAAAACTCGATCAAAGGCAAATGACGATCCCAGCTACCACCGAAATCTAAAAAACAAGCTCTGAGCATGTCCTCAAGAGTCTGAATCGTACGCTCCGACTGACCGTCAGTCTGCGGATGAAAGGCTGTGCTAAAACTCAATCGGGTGCCCAAAGCTTCCTGAAGTTTCTGCCACAATCGGCTGGTAAACTGGGTGCCACGGTCGGACACGATGCAAGTCGGAACACCATGCAGTCGCACTATCTCATCAATATAAACCTGGGCGTATTGAGAAAATCCAAAAGTGGTCTTCACTGGCAGGAAGTGAGCCGCTTTCGTCAGTCGATCCACAATCACCCAAATAGAGTCGTACCCTCGACTGGTCCTGGGTAGACCCACAACGAAGTCCATGGAGACCTGCTCCCACTTCCACTCAGGGATGGGCAAAGGCTGTAACTCGCCGGCTGGCCTCTGGTGCTCGGCCTTGACTTGCTGACAAGTCAGGCATCTGGACACAAAGTCTGTAACATCCTTCTTCATCCCGTCCCACCAGTAAACCTCTCTCAAATCACGGTACATCTTGGTGGAACCTGGGTGAACACTGTATACTGATCTATGTGCCTCCTCGAGAATATCACGCCTCAGTCCCTCTGAATCTGGCACACACAGTCGAGTCCCAAATCGAAGTATCCCCTGATCATCAATCACGAACTCAGAAACTCTGCCCTGCCGAATCTGCTCAATAATCTCTAATGTACGGGCATCGCCGGACTGTGCCTCGTGGATACGGTCAAGTAACTGTGGGCGTGCTCTGAAGTGGGCTAGCTGTCCCCCTGTAGGAGTGAACTCGAACTGCACTCTGCTATCACATAACACCTGCCAATCCGCCGTCGACTGCATCTGTACTGTGCTCAAACAAGATAAACTACCTCCGGGCCTCCTACTCAAAGCATCTGCCACCACATTCGCCTTGCCCGGATGGTATAAAATCTCGCAGTCATAATCCTTCACCAACTCCATCCAACGACGCTGTCTCAGGTTCAAATCTCGCTGCTGGAAGATATACTTCAAACTCTTGTGGTCAGTGAATATCTGGCACGACTCACCGTATAGGTAATGTCTCCAGATCTTAAGTGCAAATACCACAGCAGCCATATCTAAATCATGGGTGGGGTAGTTCTGCTCGTGTTTCCTCAGCTGCCGAGAAGCATACGCGATAACTCTGTCGTGCTGCATCAATACACATCCCAGCCCCACTCTAGAAGCATCACAATAAACCACGAACCCGCCTGATCCTGAAGGCAATGCTAACACTGGAGCAGTAGTTAGACGAGTCTTCAACTGCTGGAAACTATCCTCACATGCCTGGGTCCAATCAAAAGGAACCCCCTTCCGGGTCAACCCGGTCAGTGGTGCAGCAATGCGGGAGAAATCCTGGACGAAACGTCGATAATAGCCGGCCAGACCTAGAAAACTGCGAACCTCTGTAACTGATACGGGTCTAGGCCAACGCTGAACTGCCTCGATCTTCTTCGGGTCCACACAACTACCATCTCTCGTCACCACATGACCCAAGAAATCGACACTGTCTAGCCAGAATGCGCACTTGGAGAATTTGGCGAACAGCTGATGCTCCCTCAAAGTCTGTAACGTGATACGTAAGTGCTGCTCATGCTCCTCCCGGCTCCGAGAATAAACCAAGATGTCGTCAATGAACACAATGATGAACTGATCGAGATACGGCCTGAATACGCGGTTCATCAAATCCATAAATGCTGCCGGGGCATTGGTGAGCCCGAACGACATCACCAAGAACTCGTAATGACCATATCGAGTACGGAAGGCAGTCTTCGGAATATCCTCCTTCCGAACCCGCAACTGGTGATAACCTGACCGTAAATCAACCTTCGAGAAAAACCCTGCACCCTGGAGCTGATCAAATAAGTCATCAATGCGGGGTAGGAGATACCTGTTCCGCACAGTAACCCGGTTCAGCTGACGATAATCAATGCATAAGCGTATACTTCCGTCCTTCTTCTTAACAAACAGGAAGGGAGCACCCCAAGGTGACACACTCGGTCGGATAAGCCCTTTGTCCAGCAAGTCCTGTAACTGATCCTTTAGCTCTCTCAGCTCCGCCGGGGCCATCCGATAGGGCGGTATAGAGATAGGCCCCGTGCCAGGGATCAAGTCAATACAGAACTCAATCTCGCGCTCTGGTGGCAGACCAGGCAGCTCGTCAGGGAATACATCAGGAAACTCTCTCACAACAGGGACCTGGTCCAACGGAACCTCTGTGGAGCTAGTATCATAAATATAGGCTAAGAATCCCTGACACTCTTTCCTTAAGAGCTGACCAGCGCGAAGAGATGAAATCAAGCTGGGAAGGGTAGCGCTACGATCTCCCTGAATAATAAGAACCGGCTCACCAGGAAAACTGAATCTGACTGCTTTCTCACGGCAGTCCATAGATGCATAACAGGTGGCTAGCCAGTCCATACCAAGAAGAACGTCAAAGTCTAGCATATCGAGGAGAATCAAATCCACTGAAGAATCTCTCTCCCCGATACGAACGGAACACGATCGGTACACAAAACGGGCAACAAAAGACTCGCCTACCGGGGTAATAACGGCAAGCGGCTGATCTAACGGAGAAGACTCTCGGCCCAACCTCGGTGCAAAATACGTAGAAACATAGGAATGTGTGGAGCCTGGATCAAATAATACCCGTGCATCAAAAGAACATACTGGCAGAGTACCTGTCACGACGGCATTGGATGCCTGTGCATCCTGAAGAGTCAATGCGAACACTCGGGCCTGTCCACTACTAATAGCTGGCTGTCCTCTGCCTCTACCTCGGCCTCTACCTCTGCCGCCTCGTCCTCTCGGAACTGGACCGCCACGCCCACGGCCTCTAGAAGCATCTGACTGACGTGGAGCATCGTCAGGAGTAGGAAGTAAGGCTCTCTGAGAAGGTGGTGAGGGTGGTAAAGTCACATGCGGGACTGTCGCCGCGCCCGGACGTCCCATGGTACAGTCTCTGACACGGTGGTACTGACTCCCACACCGAAAACATCCTGGAGACGACTGCTGGGTCTGTGGATATGAACCAAATAACTGACCTCGTCTCAATCCTCTGCACCCACCATCTCCCGAAAATAATCTATCGCGGTGTCTGCCCATCTGCCGCTGAGCTGGCGTATCAGTACGGATCCTCTTCGGCCCAGAAACGACCGGAGTCTCAGAAATACGCTCCTCCAAAAGTAAGGCTGCATCCATCGCGGCAGCGTATGTATCAAAGTGCTGGGTGCCGATGGCAAGGAATAGCTGTGTATCAAGCCCTCGTACAAACCTCTTTATTCTTTTCTCTTCTGTTTCTACTAGGTACGGAGCATATCGAGACAACTGGGTAAACTGTATATCATACTCCGACACTGTCATCCCAGGAGTCTTGCGCAAAGACTCAAAACTACGGGCTCGAGCATCTCGGACACTCTCCGGAAGAAAACGGGCAAGAAATGCAGATGTAAACTCATCCCAGGTCATAGAAGGCAGACCTGCAGCTCGGCCTCTCTCTACTGAGTCGTACCATGTCTGGGCAAGACCCTCCAGACGAAAACTCGCAAACTCCACCAATCTATCATCAGAACACCTCAACGAACGGCAAATCCGAGCCATCCTATCAAGAAATGCCTGTGGGTCCTCTGTCGCATCTGTACCGGTAAAAGCTGGAGGTCTCAATCTCATGAACTCCTGTAGTGAAACAGGGATAGTCTCCGTAGTAGCAGCAGGAGTGACCATCTGTGCAGCAGGTACGATCGTAGTCTGTGCGGTGGAAGGAACGTCCTCGGATCTCTGTGCCCGGCTGGACTCAACTAAAGATCCCATCATCTGCCGCAACTCTTGCATGCCGGCCTCTAGCCTGGCAATACGGTCAGGATAAGGCGGATCAGTATGACCCTGAGGGGTAGGCGTATCCTCCCGCTCGATCCTCGCCTCAGGCGGGCCCGCCCGAATCTCATCCCTAGCGGCAGCCCGCTGAGCTCTCGTAGTCTTTGGCGGCATCGAAGCTGGAATAAGAAACAGGACTGATAAGGACATTGCAATTGAATCAAGGAATGCAAGGAATCAAGAAAGGAAATACAAGCAATTATGTCCTAAGGTTACTTAGGCGGAGTACCGTATCGTAAGTATGCCGCGGATCATACCCACGCTACGCCACTCTGCTTAAGTCACCTACTCCATCTACCAAGGTCGTCCTACACTCAGAAAGGTAAAACCTACGCTCTGATACCAACTTTGTCACGACCCGAAAGTACGGAACGCGACTGGCACTTAGATTACGAGACGTCTAAAGGCGTATCGTAACCTAAGTCAGCCAAAGCCCAGAAGAATCTAAACCAAAATCAAAAGAGAGTGAAGGAAAACCTTTAATAAAAATGGTTTTTAAATCATTCAAGTTGCATAAAATCCCTTTAAAAAGAGACATCAAAAATTTCCGAAAATTTCGGCAGAGTCTCCCCTGTATTTTCTATCCCCCAAAATGGGTACAACATGATAATAAACCTGTAATCATAAAATGGCCCCAAGTGGGAGCTAGCTCTTCGCACAAGACGGATCACAACCACATGCAATATAATAGTAATATCAAGAAAAGAGCATAAAGAAACGCAAAATACCAGAAAACACACGTCGGCTCAAGTGAGCTCGACCCAAAAGAAACCACAAATATACATATCTCTCAGTCTCATCACTAGGTCGCATACACAATATAAAGTGGTAGATGGAGAATACTAGATACAATGATAAAGCAAAAAGAAATAAAGTGTGCTCGCAACCCACCTACGGGCGATGTCGCGAGTCTGAGCAAAAGAAGCTGATGATAAGATAGCCCGCCTCTACAAGGGTGACGGGTCCGACCTGCAAGACACTGTGGCACAACGGGGGTGAGTTGCCAGCTCGTGAGTAGAATATAACATCTAATAAGGCAATCGTAAGAATGCACGCAATGCACCACAACATGCATGTCCATATGTGATATAATATCTCTAATATGCGTGCACAGGTATGCAATGTCATTATTAAGTCTTTAAGTGTTTTAAATGCTAAGGGTGTTGAATTCTTAACTTTTTAAAACATGAATATCTGTATAATAGCTAAGTACCATCAAGAAATCATCTGAAAACCCGTGTCAAGCATCGACACCAAATAGGAATCATATCTGTCTCAATATCGGGCTCCGTCAGTCCGGATCGGCCCATATCATAAATCTCACGACAACGGTCGGTATCCTCCGGATATCCGCCGCGCCAGACATCACCGGTAGGTAGTCTTCCCCTGCCAGGCTCATCGTCTACAACTCGATCTTCTTGCCCCGGGGTACCATACCGGGCCCACCATGTATCCGAGACGGTTCATCCACTCCTCGAATCGGGTCTCGAAATCCAACAGAAAACATGAAAACTCATGGTGGACGACACATACATCACGAGAAAACCGCAACTTTGTTTTAAAAATGATGAATAGTGCTTTTGGTAAATTCTTGCGGTTTTCCCCAAAAATCCAGAAATCGCAGAAATACTGAAATCCTCAAGAAAAATCATAAGGTTCCCATGTTATATATATAATAAATGTCTATGATATCAATGTATATGCTGTGCATTTTTGCTAGAATTTATGTAAATATGATGATAATGCGAGGTATGTGCATGCTATGCAATTTCATATATCATGTATGAATGCAAATGGCGATATTAAGTTAAACAGGTTTTCTAGTGCACGTGGCATGGCAATTACCAAAGGCGTGTATGTCACATGAATAGTGCGCGTGCAACAGATGCCAATGGTAATGGTGTTCGTGCCCTACGAAGTGTTATCGCATATGTGCATATGAATATCCATGCAATCTAGCATATTATTAACTATAAGGGTATGCAATATCAATGAAGGGGGTAAGCTAACTAACAACATGAATCTTACAAGAGATAAGGAAATCCTAACTAGGGGGCGTATCGCGCCATCCAGACGATTCCCCCATAGATGAATACATCTACTCACCTGAAATCTCCGCTAATCCGATCCGGCCACCGCCTTGCCTTTTCGCGCCGTGTCCGATGTTTCCCCGATCGATCCTATATTTTCACAATATCAAGCATAAGATTACAAAACCTAAAACAATGCAAGTCACAACATTCAATTATCCACGCTCTCGTATTAATCATAGCATGCACTCGGTGCGCGGAAAAACGCACGAAAATCGCTAACCTTTAACTAGAATTGTCATTTCGGGAAAATCGACTAAACTACAACCCGTCAAGATGAAACCCCGCGTTCGCGCACTCTAATAGTCCTATACGAAGCTAATTATATCGCTAATATAACGCAATTTGATCGCATTCTAATTTTCGGAAAAATCTAGCAAGCAATTTTCTAGCCGAGTCGATACAAACATCGAAATTTGTCGATTTAGCAAGCGTATCATTACACAATTAACCATTCTAATCAATTATATAACCAAAACCTTAACTTAATTTTTACAACCATGTTTCAAACCCTAACTCAACATCAAAACCCATTCTTGAATTTTCAAGACAACCCATTATAATGAAATTAACACTTTAAACATCTAATTTAGCATAAACAAACTACAAATTAGCAACTAGTTTAGGATTTTTACCTCACCAATTGAATCCTAGCATGATCAAGTCACCAAGAAAGCCTCCTTTCATCATGTTTTTGAACTAATTTGGGTTGAAGAGAGAATGGATTAGGGTTAGGCTTTGAATGGGTGAATGAAATTTGTTGATTTTTAATGGATTTTAGCAAGAAAATGAAGCAAAATGAAGTGAGGAAGTGGGGAAATCTGCAGCATTGGGGTCGGCCAGCAGGTGGAGGAGGGAGTGTGGGATTTTTGGGAGAAGTTTCTAGGTCTAAAGCACCCCATGTTCTCATTTAATGCATTTCCAATCAACTTTTTACAAAAAAACCCTTATTTTACATCATTTTTCACAAATTTTCCCACCCTAAAACCAAAAGTTTGCAAGACATGATATAATTTTATTAACACCATATTTTAGCTTATAAAGACTCCTAATTATGAAATTTACCTAATTAAATTTGTATTTATCACTAATTTAATGTATTTAAAAAGGCTTAAAATAATAAAAAAAATAATTAATTACGATTTTTTTTTTATTTAACTAGAAAATTATAAGTGACATTTTAGTGACAAAATTATAGTAATATCTTATCCAAATTTTGTATAATTAGGTCTAAAATGAAAAATATCAATTTTGACTTTTTACGGAAAAAGCCGAAAAATTAGCCGATTACCGAAAAACTGCCTAAACGATTTTCGAAGGGTTACAATTTCGTGCCTTGCGGAGAATATCGGAAGTTGACGACTTGTGCCTCGCAACCGCTTCGACAAGTCGTGCTTCATGCCGGGATCAATATAAAGATGGATAACTCATGACCAAGGGAGCGTCGAAGCAATCGCCGCAATTCAACCATCCGAGCCAAAGCCACGACCACCTTTCTTCTAAACTTGTTTCTATAATATCGTATTTTTAGTTTTAGTGACAACCAAACCAAATTCTTTTGTTTCTCGAACCTTAAGTGGCACTACCTAATCTCCAATTCCCTGCGGATCGACCCGTACTTGCCGGCTAGCTACAACACGCCGTGCACTTGCGGTTTATAAATTTTAAAATGAGAACGAGCTCGCGTGCGCATTATTTCCAAAACTGATTCTATTTTCAAAACATACGCGTTTGCGGGCACGGGTGAAGTGCCAACATGGCTCCCACTGTTTCTCGAATCCTTCTTCAAACGATAAAAGAAGAATTAGTCAGGATTAATCTCACCATACAACACTTGCTTAACCGTTCGGCCAGGCCAGTGTCGGTACTTCGAGAGAGGTTTTACGACTCTTTCGCGAAGTTCCTTAATTAAATAATTTCTTTTCCCTGTGAGCGTAGCCCCACTAACACCTTTCTAGACACCTACTTAGTTTATATCATTGATCGTTAAGTGAAAAAATCTCCCGAAGAGTAGTATATACTCTCAGTAGGATCGGGATCCAAATATCATTGTGTGATAAAGTTGAAGGAATCCTACCAAAATTATCACACTCCAAATGGTATGCAACTCTAGCAAGTTTCAGTTTCTTTAGAAACTCCCGATGTGGACTTTTTCCCCATGTTCTTATGACCTTGACGAAGGCCAACATATCATAACTCATATGTCAAGTTCTACCCATCATTATCCAGGTTAATTTGAACCCACCAGTACATACCCTTGACGAAGGCCAAAATGGCACTACGACTGTCCCAAACCAATGCATCTATCTATGCTTACAGATAAATATTCAGTAGCTACCAATCACTATGCCTTGGTGATGGCCAAAATACATAGCTTGAATACTACTGAACATTTAACTAAAATGACGGAGGGCTACGAATGGTTTTGGCGAAATCGTGAACGTAGTGAACTTGATATAATCGAAGGAACCTGATAGCTTTTAAAAGGAGTGGTTTAAGCTCCGCATTTTAAAAGTTTTGCTGTTTTGAAAAACCGAGTGGTTTTGAAATTGTTCCAACGATTCAACTTTGGTTTGTTTTCTTTGCATTTATATAATGCAGTCCCATCAATTAATCCTACCATTATAGAAAACAACGAAAATATAACGTACACTTATGCCATCCGCATTCGCCACGGGGCCCCGTCATCACCCGTTAGGTTACTTAACTAACGACAGAGCGGGGGCTGGACTAGCGCGAATGTAAAACATAAGCAACGTCTATTAGATATCATATATAGAAATATACATTCATCAGATGCAATGATAGTCATTCCAGATCATAGATGAACACATTGGATATGCTAGGAATCCGCGTTTCGTTTGAGCCTGCAACGAAAGACGGATTACACGGTCGTAATGAATAGCCAAACCCCACCCAGATCCTTACGGGTGCGGCAAACTACCCGCCAAATACCCAAAGTGAAGCAGGCTCCCTCAACAATATGAGTAGGCCACTCGGCACTTCAAAGTACCCGGTAGTTTGTGCACCCCACCTTGGGTCTATCCTAGGAGCAAAAACAGTAAAAGAAATAATATACAATGGTGGCTACAACCTCAACCCGAATGTGCGACCATAAAATAATATTACATCAATTTACAATTTACATCAAATGAAAGATAAATAAACACTCATCTCACATCCCCGGCTATTCATACACGACAATCCAACAAGTTCTTATACACAAACCAATATCACAGATCACAGATATGTGCAACCCCCACTAATCGACGTATAGTGATTAGCAGACATTCAGCACATATAACACATCACAGATATAATCCGATTAGCTAAAGTTTATAGAATTTTGATCAATAACCATATTTGAATCTACTCCAAGTACAACACTGTACACAATAATTCCTGAGCAGAAACAAAATATCCCAGAAAACACAAAACCAACACAGAGAGCACTAGAAAAAATTTGGACCAACTCGGAGTCGACTCGGTCGCGGATCCACGGCGGAACGCTTAGTTCGGCCGCGGTTCCACGGTGGTCTAACCGAGTTAGGCGCCCAAATTTCTTCAGTGTTCTAGAAAAAGCCTGCACGCATTTTTCAGGTCTCTGAAAATATTTTTAGACCCGTTTTAAAATCGACAGAAAAGGCAATTTTTGTTCGTGTTTTCGGGATTTTTCCGTGATCGAAGTTCTAAAGACTTTGCTAACATGTTAGTTATAGTTTAGCTAGTCTTTGATACCACTGTAAGTCTATGTTATCCTCCCCGGTAGTTTACGGGAAAGCGGAATAGGTAAAAAACGATTTTTTCATAGCAAGGTAACATAGACAAGTCATAAGGATCTTTGCTAAACATTAACCAACAAAATAACTAGGAGTTCTAACTACTATGTTAGATGGTTATACCTCAAGATTGAACTCCTTCTTCTCCTTGTTGTGCTTCTCCTTGTTGTGAGCTCCTTGGAGTGGTTGTGGATGACTCTTCCTCACCGACTTCTCTATATCAAAGAAGATCCACCCGAAGGACTCTACCTTGAGCTCCAACCTCTATAATGAAGTAACTACAGTACTTGGTGTGTTAAACTAAGAACCCTAGAGTGAGTAGAGAAGTGTTTTGGTGGTTTGGTCTCAATAGCTCTTGATTTTCAACTCATGAAACACTAGAGCTATTAGAGAGGAAGAAGAAGAGAGAGCAACCATGAGAGAGAATGTCTACTTGATAAATGAAGAGTGAACTCTCATATTAGGAAAAAGAATAATAATTTTTTTTAGATAATTGTCATGGTTGATGTTGATTTGACCATTATCATGTCACAATTAATGCTAAGCAAAATATCTTTTGCTCAAGAAAATATCTAAGTCAACAATGGTCAACATGGTCAAACCAAATTAGCCATAACACAATTATCTGTAATAAAAATTAGTAATCAATTTCCTCCACCTCATAATGGTTTTAATGAAGTCAATGGTCAAAACCCTAATGAGGTGTCTCATTCTCTGCCTCTGTCAACCGTATATACATACCCGCATCCATGTTCCGAAGAACACGAATACAATGAGACTGAACCAACCCAAAATCAAATACTAGGATCTGGCTTAAACCAAAGCCCACTAGTATCAACTGCCCGAACACCAAACGCGCACAAGTACGCGTATGTGAACGAACCCCGTCGTAAAACCATACGATCTCTATTACGTTTCGCCCAAAGGTGAACAACCCTCTGTGTGGGACTCTAAAGACCCGACACTACGCTTGCAGTGGGTTTAACCACAGGCCGCAAGCGGTGTTAGCTGTACGTAACGGTCCCCAGGTAGATGTCGATAAGAAGGCCGATGAGGAAAAACCCATCCGAACTCTTACTGAGCCTGAATGTGACAATCTCTGTACAGTCCGATCTGTTTGTCTAAGAGTATCGCATATCGGGCCTAGGGTGGCGGTAAACGTCGGTCCCCTAAAAGCGGTATAAGTCGTGTCGGAGTATAGTCCAAAACGCCCTGAGAAACTACTGGAGTACCTACCAGTAAATCTCGCTTGCCCTGGCCAGGGACTTTGTGTTATGGCTCTCCAAACACAGCGTGATATCAACCCCCAATACCGGGAGAGACGAATCCTATCTAACCGCCACTGCCTCCAAGTGCTTCGGGACTGCACCCAACTACTACCTGCTTGCACGACTCAATAGAGCCGTGGTAGGGTAGTAATCTAAGAACAGTGGGAACACACTTGAGGCGAAGCAGCAGTGTCAAGTCAACAGACTAAGCTGTACTCATGTCACCTGGAAACTGTTAACTGACGATAGGTATAGTACCAACCAACAGTTCCCGACGAGTCCTGTCTAGTGTACTCGTAACCTAATGAGCACATGCATACTATCTCCAGTACGACGTACTGATGGCTGTGGGACAGACCATCTCCCCTGTTGGGATGAGAAACGTACACACCAGTCTACTATGAAGTATCGATGCCCTGTCTCGATAATCCTACGATCAGGGACCTGTATAAGGATATACTTGTAGACTACCCAGCCTCCACTAGTGTGACTGCCATCACAACGCTGGTAGTCAAGCAAACATCCTAAGGGCTCTATCAATATGTATTAGCGATATGTTAAAAGAAACACATACACATATTAAGATAGATACAAACCAAGTAGCATACTACCATATTGAGTAAGACTGTTATAAATCCATGTATATATCCCAAGCTTCCAAAATATAATATATAAACTAGTACTATACAATAATGGCCTCTAGGGCATATCACACCAACACATCGTTCACTCCACCATGTAACAAATACACGTGCGCGCATGTTGAATGCTGGACCAAAATGTCCTTAAACTAACATTCGTCCTAAACAAGGAATGTTGGACCGTGACATCCTTAAACTAATATATTTCGCCCTGCGGACTGCCTCCATAATGACTAACATATACTATCCATGGGCTATTCATATATGATCTAATAATCAGTTGAGCCCATATGCTTACTGCTCATAAGTCGATCTTTATCTCAAATATGGCTAATGATCCTTAAATCAAACCCCAAATATCCCATGAACCGATGTACCTCACAAATGTGATATCTGCGTCCTAAGTTCATTCCCGTTGGCAAACCAAGCTACCAACGTAGGCCCCGTCAAGCAAAATTCTTGACATAAACCCAAATCTCAAATATACGGATTTGGACTAATCCGCGCTCTACAGGAGGAGACATAAATTAGTCTTCGTATACAATCCACGGGCAATCCAAAATAAAACAAACACAACACGACACGAAGTGAACTTCCGGAGTAGGAGAAATTGTTATCGCAATGCGGTAACGTTATTAACTACAGAGGCTTATGCCTGCAGAGAAGAGCGTCCCCATAATCAAAACCCCTCACAAATAAGGGGGAATCTGATAAAGTCTGCTATAACGGCCGCGTCTGTCTAAACCTCCGATATATGGTGACATAAATCAACTTGGTATGTTCGGAGAGGTGGATGGATAAGTCCAAATAGCATCTGCCTCCAAAATTCAGGCCAGACGTCCCGACGTCTCGGTCCGTTCTTTCGCCGGTGAACAGATTCTGGCACGACCGGTGGGACCTCTTCCTCTTTCCACTCATACTTCGTGTGTTGTGTTTTTCCGCGATCAAATAATCGCGGTATAGATGTTTTTAGTTGCCCTTGGGTGATGGGATACTGAAGCCACCGTTTTGTCTCTATGCAGATTGGCGTTTGCTTCCACTCACCGCAACTCAGGCTCTGTCACATTTGGTGGAGTCAAGTATAGGCCACTTGCAGCCTCAAATCTCTGCAATCCGGCTCTTCATGAAATTAATGGGCTTCTCTTTAGGTATTTGCTCCCACCTCCTACCCTCGGTACTTTAACTCCAAAGGAGGAATCCTAGAAGAAGTCTGTCTTCCACAGGCTGGCTCTTCAAGCTTCTGTTTTGCCGGTCTCTAAACAACTAGTACCTTCCAAAAGACATGGTCGACGCAGGGGGCAGAATACTTAAGCTCTCGAAGAAAACAAGGGGTAGGCTCAGCAAAATCCTAAGGCTAATCAAATTCCGGCTGTAAGAAATGGTTAACGTCGATATCGGCGTCGTACAAAACAAGCTGGGGGCAGTTCTCCATCAGCGTTGACTCCACCTGCTTCAACTCTGATGACGAATGCTGCTGTTCCAACCGGGAATAGCTTCAAACTGCTGCGAAGTGTCAGACAAAATTCTTCCACCGCGGTATTGAAGAAATCTCCGCAGCCTGTGAAAATCCAACGAGAGCAGAAACTAGTTCGCTTCCTAAAAGAAATTTCCTCATCTATATATAAGGTGTGGAAACAGGTAAAGGACTCAATCGCCAACCGCGGCACTTCCCCTAAACGTCATCTAAATTCTGACAAATCCCCTTTCAAAATACAAGGGGACTCATCCCAAGGCGGTATCTTCTACAATGGTTCCTCGCAAAACCAAAGCGGCTTCTCACAAAAAAGAGAGGCCTAATAAAGCTCAAGTGCCTGCGGCAAACTCCAAAGGCCAAAACTCTAAACACCCCAAGCCTGGAGGCATGGAAGTTCATACAATCCACATAGTGAACTCCAAAGATGAAGTTCAAGCTTCTACCAGCCACGGACCGCATACTCGGTCCCTGACAAAGGCTCAACTGCAACATGAAAAGCTGCAGGTGATGTTTGCTCAGGCGGCAGCACTCTCTAATCCATCGCTTACGGAAAATCTTGAGGACGCACCCCAAGAAAGAGTAGGGCAGGAGTCAGATATTGACTTCCTAAAGCGCGCTCTAAAAAAGAGAGATGAAGAAGCGGCAAGAATGCCCGTTAAAATGAACCATATGGCCCTTCTGATCCAGAATATGGCTGGAATGATGGTTCAATCAGAACCACTGGAAGATGAACCACCGATAGTCGCTCTTAAAGATAATTGTGACATTTCAAATCCTCTGCAAGTCTCATCAATGGCCGAAGAGAAAATGATTCCAAAAACAAAGCTGTACAAATATATCGCTCGGCAAATCAAGGCTCACTATGTCAGTGAAGCTGCAAATAGGTCAATCAAGACTGGTCGACCATATCCGGCCTGGTACGATCAAATACAGTACCCGCCAGAGTACACACTTCCAACGTTCCACATGTACAAAGGAACTGGGAATCCTCGCCAGCATATTGCACGATTTAAATCCATGTGCAGCAATACTGGAGGAAACAATATACTTCTCCTCCGACAGTTCGTCAGTAGTCTGGCGGGCATCGCCTTCGAATGGTATGCGGAACTCCCAAATGATTCCGTGAAGACCTTAGATAAGATGGATATGCTCTTCTGTCAGAGATTCTCAAGTGAGAATGAACACACTACCGTGGCGACGTTGGTCAACGAAGGGTTCAGTATGTTACCCGATGGTGAAATCTCTGGTCAAAATGCTAGCAACGCATCAATGAAGCTGCAGTCGTGGGAATGTTCATAGCCACCCTTGACCCAAATTCAAAGGTGTTCCCATTTATGGCCCTCTTCAAACCAACGACCTTCCAAGAGCTCATGGATAAAATGACTCGATTGGATCAGATGGGTTAAGACCCTTCATCATCCGATGAAGATGAATGAAAAGCGGAGGCAAGATGGGGTTTGTCGCCAGCGCTCAACAAAAAATGAGCAGCTCTGAAGCAACCTGTTGCCAAAATAGCAACGGCGAGGGTAATTACTCTTCCCCGAGATATACACAGGAGGTATATTTTTCACTGGCGGAAGAATCTCTACGTGGGATGGTCCTTTCTTCTCAAAGAGCAGAAAGGATATCAAGGGACCTATAAGAGGGTCTTGAAATCAAGTGGAATATCCTACTTAAACCAAAATAACTATGGGAGGGATATGAAATTCATGTCCCACTCCGAATTAGACGATAAGGGGAAAAACCCCCCAACTCAAATTCATTCTTCCAGGAAAGAATAAGACTCGGCCGAAGGAATGACGTGATATCTCGTTCCTTCATATATAAAGAAGATGCTCCATCAGTATCGGAAAGCGACATTAATGAGCAGGGGGCAGGTGCCGTGTAAAATGCCCGGTACTTCCCACAAAACAACCCGATAGGCATGATGATAGATGAAGCAGTCTAAAAAGGTGAAGATAGTGTAAGGCGTGAAGTGTCCATGCAAATAAAGGACAGGCAGCAGCGCCTCAGCAAACAAGAGTTGGAAGGGATGAGTTATGCAACTCTCCGACCGAATTATAAAATGGACGAAACGTCCCTAAACTAACGCGTTCCCCCAAAAAACGGGAATGTTAGACCGAAACGTTCTTAAACTAACAACGGACCGAAACGTTCTTAAACTAATATCCGTCCTAAAAACGGGAATGTTTGACTGAAACGTCCTTAAACTAATACCCGCCTCAAAAATGGTGATAATGGACCGAAACGTCCCTAAACTAATGCGTCGCCTCAAACACGAAGCGTTGCCTCAAACACGACAATAATGGACCGAAACGTCTATAAACTAGTGCGTCACCTAAAATATGGCGATAGTGGACCGAAATGTCCCTAAACTAGCGCATCGCCCCAAATATGGCGATATGCTCCCTTGAGATCTATATTGCAATCGAAGTCCCAACGGAAAAAGTTGCAACTCAAGTCCTATCGGTTACATAGCTACTCCAGCGGTGAAGCCACCCCAAGTCCCACCAGCAAACAGATGGGTCACCTGCAAAAAAAGAAATAAAGAAATAAAAACGGTACGTCCACAAGCGAAATGAGCATGGATGAAAACTCGAAAGGGCATCGTGAGTAAAAACAGCAGGACTACCGGCGAGCTTGTGAAAACCCGGAAGGGCGCAAACTCATTAAAAAAACCAAAAATGAAGGAAAAAACGGTACGTCCACAAGCGAAATGGGCACGAATGAAAACCCGCGCCATGAGTAAAAACAGCAGGACTACCGGCAGGTTGTGAAAACCCGAAAAGTGTGTAAACTCGTAAAATGAAAAAAAAAACACATGTGCACTTGCAAGGTCCTCTCAATCTTGTGAGGAGAAAATACCTGTGTGAGATTCTTACGACTCATAAAGGACCAACACACTTAGGAATCCCTACGATTCCTAAAGAGAAATTACACTTCCGAGATCCTCAAGACTCGTAAGGAGAATTTCCTCCCTATGAGACCCTCACGGTTCATAGGATTCAAAAGCCTTAAGCTACAGTGATCTAAACCTGTTCTTAAGTCGTCATATTCCCCTAATATTGCCCTATAAGCGGTCCAATATTGACCCCTCTATACAATCCACGGACATAAATAAATATTCTCCCACCAAGTTCCACCAATGACGAGAAATGTCTTCATATGGTAAACGACACTTGTAAGTCCTCTCGACTTATAAGGAAAAAATACTTTTATAAGATTCTTACGACTTATAAGAGAGAACGCACTTAGGAGTCCTCACGATTCTTAAGGAGAAAATACACCTAAGAGATCCTCACGACTCGTAGGGAGAAAAACCTTTATGAGACCCTTAACGCTCATAAAGTCAAAAATTCTTAGTTGACAGGATCCTAACCCTATTTGCTAAGCCACCTTTACTCAAATCGACAAGTGCAAATGATGATTCGCTTGTAGCAATATCCCAGTTGTAGCGATACTGATGCCTAAACAGGTGTCAAACTCTGAGTCCTCTCACGGAAAATGATGATTCACTCCTAGCAATATTCCGGTTGCAGCGGTGCTGATGCCAAGGTTGGTATCAGATTCCAAACTCGCAATAAAAACAGTAGCGAGTAAAAAAAATGAATATGAAATAGCCGAAATGCTGGGGTAACTTACAATAAAAACCAGCGAGCAAAAAATATGCATATAAAAACAGCTGAAATGTTTGGGCAACTCGCAATAAAAAGCAGCGAGTAAAAATATAAAAAAATAGCCTAAATGATTAGGCACCGCGGATAAAAAGCCGAAATGATTGGGCAATCGCGACTTTCACGATATGAAAAGCTGAAAAGAGAGAGTATTGCGGTAATAAAAAAATAAAATTTCCTCTGGCCTGCAAGTATGTCCATATTGACTCTTGTATACGATCCATGGGCACAAACGAAAGAAGGAGAACCATATTTTCCCACCAGTCTCCGTCAAAGGGAGAACCAGATCTCTACGGTTCATATACAACCTAGAGACCAACTCGACATTCTTCTCGTTCCAACAGGATGCAGACGTGACGTCAACAAAGCTCCAAAGAGGCAAATCAAAAAGGTGTAATGGCAAAATCCCAGCTCCAGTTTGACGTTCCTTCTCGGTGCAGATACAACGTCAACAAGGACCCAAGGGCCAAATATAAGTGGAGCAATGGCATATTCCTAGCTCCAGATCTCGACGACAACATTTAAAGCCTTGAGATCACCCCGACGTTCTCCTCATTTCAGCAGGATGCAGACGCAACGTCAACAAAAGACCCAAGGGTCAAAACAAAAATAGAGCCATGGCAAAATTCTAGCTCCAAGTCTTGATGGTACATATACAATCTCGAGACTATCCCTGTGTCCCCCCTATTCCAACAGGGGCAGACACATCAATCAAATAAATGTGAAGTGACGGCAAAATTCTAGTTTCAGATTTTAATGGCAACATCTAGAGCCTAGAGATCGCCCCAACGTTCTCTTTATTCCAGCAGAATGCAGACGCAATGTCACCATCAAAAGAAAAAAGAAAGACCCAAGGATAAAAAAAAATGGAGTAATGGAAAAATCCCACCTCCAGCTTGACGTTCCTTCTTGATGCAAACGCGAAGTCAACAAAGGCTCCAAGGAGCTGAATCAAAAAAGAGTGATGGAAAAATCCTAACTCCAGCTCAACGTGCTTCCCATGCCAGCAGGATGCAGATGCAAGGTCGACAAAAGAACCAAGGGTCAAAGCAAAAATGGAGCCATGGCAGAATCCTAGCTCCAAGTCTTGATGGTATATATACAACCTAGAGACTATCCCCGTATCCTCCTTCATGCCAGCAGAGGCAAACACAACAATCAAATAAAAGTGAAGTGATGGAAAAATCTTAGCTTCAGGTCTTAATGGCAACATCTACAGCCTAAAGATCGACTCAACATGCTTCTCATGCCAGCAAGGTGCAGAAGCGACATCAACACAGACCCGAGGGTCAAATAAAAGTGAAGTGATGGCAAAAATCCTAGCTCCAGCTCGACGTTCTCCTCATTCCAGCAGGGTGCAGGCGTAACTGTCAAATGAAATTGGAGTGATGGCATATTCCTAACTCCAGACTTCAATTGCAATACATATAGCATAGAGGTCCTATGGATGTCTACCCAACTTCAGCAAAGAATCGGTATGACATCATCAAAATAAAACTGGAGCAACAGCATATTCCTAGATCCAGATCTCGATGGCAACAACTACAGCCTAGAGATCAGCTTAACGTTCCTTCTCAGCGCAGACGCAGCGTCAAAAAAGATCCAAGGGTCGAACAAAAGTGGAGCAATGGTATATTCCTAGCCCCAGCTCGACGTTCCTTCTCAGTGCAGACGCAACGTCAACAAAGACCCAAGGGTCGAACAAAAATGGAGTAATGGCAAAATCCTAGCTCCAAGTCTTGACGGTTCATATACAACCTAGACTAGCTCGATGTTCTCCTCATTCCAGCAGGGTGCGGGCGTAACTGTCAAATGAAATTGGAGCGATGACATATTCCTAGCTCCGGACTTCAATTGCAATACATACAGCATAGTAGTCCTACATATGTTTACCCTACTTCAGCAAAGAATCGGCGCGACATCATAAGAGCAAAAAATGAAGTGATTGCATATTCCTAGTTTCGGGTCTTAACGGCAACTCATATAAAACCCAAAAGACCATTGGAGGTCATCCCACCCCAGAAGGGTGCGGTTATGACTCATCGGGGCTCCAAATTGAACCTAATCTAAAAAAAAGCGTCATGCAAAATTCTTAATGCTTGCTATTCTAACGGTAATATAACCTAAGGAGATTACTTGAAGACGTCTTGTCTATCACCAATTAAACTATCTGATAGAATTAAAGTCTATGTGGGAAATATTTCCCTTATTTTCCTCAAACTAGAAAGATCATCTCTATTAAACAGAGGACCCTTAAATCAAAAATCCAACGGTGATTATAAAATCACCCGTCGATCATCTGATTGAATAAAATTCTATCTTAGCAAAATAGTTTCCTAATCTTATTCAACTAACAAGATATTCATATGATAGAATAAAATTCTAATCTTGTTAAATTAACAAGATATTCATATGATATAATAAAATTCTATGTGATAGAATTAAATTCTATATTGGAATAAAATTCTAATCTTGTTAAACTAACAAGATATCTATATGATAGAATTAAATTTTATATTAGGAAAATATCTTCCTAATCTTATTAAACTAACAAGATATTTATATGATAGAATAAAATTTTAATCTTATTAAACTAACAAGATATTCATATGATAGAATAAAATTCTATTTTAGGAAAATATTTCCTAATCTAGTTAAACAAACAAGAAATCTTCTCTGTTAAACAGAGAGCTTTTGGATTAAAAATCCAACGGTGAATAAAGTTCACCGATTGATCTAAAAGATCATTTTGATTGATCATGAAATCAATCATGGTCTCTCAATGAGAGATTTTCTCAAAAAATTGATTTTTCTCTGCTCCTATATATAGGTGCAAAAAGATTAATCAAGAAGGAGAAGAGGAAGGAAGGAGGAAAAAAGGAGAGGAGACCCCTATAAGCTTCTGTAAAAATACAGAAGGTTATAAAACAATAGAGAATTTAATTCTCTCAAAGAAGAAGATCTTCCTCCTAAAAACCTTAGGTAAAGAAAAAAAGCAGAAATCAAAATATCTCGTTTACCTATTGAAGGGTTTAACCCTTTTAAAAGAATTTAGTTCTTTCTCTAGATATGAGATCCATAAGACAAGTCTCTCACAAGTTCAGAATTTAATTCTTATCGGGAAGATCTTGTTCTTGAGAATCAAAAATTTATAGGAGAACATGGATACAAAAACATGAAAAACATTGAGTTCATAATACTCTAGGAACTTAGTTCCTTCAAATCAAGAACTTAGTTCTTAAAAAACCTGATCTAAGATTCTCAAAATAGTGATTTTGGTGATCGTTAATGGTCAAAATACCATTAACAGAGATTTAAGTTCTCTATAAAAATATCAACAGAGATTAAATCTCCAAAAATATAGCGCCCCATGTGAAACACACGTGAACTCCAGAGAAAATTAGTGCTTAGCACTATTGTAGCGCCTCACGTGAAAAGTACGTGAGCACTCAAGGCTAAGTTACATAAAGTCTCACGTGAAAAATACGTGAGCGCCCAAAAGATCCCTCCCCAACAAAAGGTTAGCACCTCACGTGCTCCTCATATGGGCTCCTAAACCGGCACCCAGCATCTTACGTGCTCTCCACGTGGGCGCCATACAAAAGTGCTTAGCACTTCATATACAGCCAAAACGGCCAAGTGCTTAGCACTTATTGGGCAGCGCCCATGTCTGAGCTCCTCACGTGATATGCAGGTGAGTGCCAGAGCTCTAAACAAGTGCTTAACACTTCTACAATAAAAAGAAGACTAAGCAGACCAAACCTAAATTAGCTAAGTCTTTCGGGAGTCAATTGCAACTGAGCCCAAATGCTCTGTTGTTGGATCTCAACTAAAATTTGATGATCTTTAAATGCTGCTAAGTTGATCTTTGTCTCAAATAAGACTAACGTATCCTTAGTTAAAAATAAATTGAGCCCAATCGCTCATATGTTTAAGTTGATCTTAATCTCAAACTAGATTAACGGTCTTTAAACCAAACAAAACATTTTTAAACTGAAGAAACATATAACCTAAGTTCAAAACCCAAAACCCAATCTTATCCCAAATTAGCTAAGCTTATGTTTGTGATATTAAAACTGATATCCAAACCAATCTTCATCCCATACCTCCTAAGATAATCTTAGTCCCAAATATGACCAACGATTCTTAGGTCCATCACCCCCTTTCCCTCAAATACTGGATTTGGTTTAAGGGTACATCTTTCCACACCTCTGATATATGTCGTTGTAATTCATCAACGTCTTCAGAGAGGTGGCGGGTCCCAACAACCAACAACTACTCCTCGTGCCAATTTGAAGTAAAATTTCATCAAGATAAGGGACTATACACCCCATATTGATGCACTTCCAAACTGACGTGCACACCTCAAATCGGATCGCATCCCAAATAGGGTGCATTCCATGTCGCCATCATTCACTCCTCCACGTAACAAATACACGTGCGCGCAAGTTGATTGTTGGACCGAAATGTCCTTAAACTAACATTCGTCCCAAATAGGGAATGTTGGACCGCGGCGTTCTTAAACTAATATGTTTCGCCCAGCGGACTTCCTCCATAATGACTACCGTATATTATCTGTGGGCTATTTATATATGATCTAATAATCAGTTGAGCCCATATGCTTACTGCTCATAAGTCGATCTTAGTCTCAAATATGGCTAATGATCTTTAAATCAAACCCAAATATCCCATGAACCGATGGACCTCACAAATGTGAGATCTGAATCCTAAGTTCATTCTCGTTGGCAAACCAAGCTACCAACGTAGGCCCCGTCAAGCAAAATTCTTGACATAAACCCAAATCTCAAATAAACGGATTTGGACTAATCGGTGCCCTACGGACGACGACATAAATTAGTCTCCATATACAATCCACAGGCAACCCAAAATAAAACAAACACAACATGACACAAAGTGAACATCCAGAGCAGGAGAAAGTGGTTATCGCAATGAGGTAACGTAATTAACTATAGGGGCTTGCGCCTGTTAGTTATATGTATGCCCTAGAGGCCATTACTGTACATACGATGTATATTGAAATGTATGCTTGGACATATATAGGGAGGACTTTCTTGCTCGACATGATAGTATACTATCTGGTTTTACTTTATCTTAACATGTACTCTGATTGTCTCTATGTTACATGTTGATAAAGCCCTTAGGATATGTACTCGACTACTAGGACTATGATGAGATCATACTAGTGGGGCCACGGTAGTCGACGAGTACATCCTATAACTGTTCCTAGTCGAGGGTGTATCGAGACAGGGCATCGATACACCAGAGTAGACTAGCGTATACGCATCTTGACCCATATGATGGGCGATGGATGATCCCATATCCATTGGTGTTTGACATCAAGGATGGTGTACGGGTGCTCAGTAGAGACTGGGTACACTGGACGGACTCGCCGAGAACTCCCAGATGGTATTATACCTCACGTCAGATAGCAGTTCTCCGGTGACACTGGTACAGAGTAGTCTGTTGACCCGAGATCGTCATAGAGTCTCGTGTGATTCCCACTGTGCTTTGATTTCCATCATACCATGTCTAAGAGGGCGTGCAAAAAGGTGGCTTTTAGGTACAGTCCCGAATCACATGGAGGCAATGAGCGATAGGAGGGGATTCGTCTCTCCCGGTATAGGGAGTTGATGTTGTGCTGTGTTCGATTGGCTATAACTGGAAATCCCTGGCCAGGGTTGCCGAGATTTACTGGTAAGTGTTATCAGCAGTTTCTCGAACTGTTATAGACCTCATATCGACACGACTTATCGAGCTACTGGGGTCTGACGTTTACCACCCCTAGGCGAGATATGCGACATATCAGACGACGAGACCGGACTGTACGGGAGTGTTACTGTTTGGATTCACAGGAGAATGTACAGGCTTGCTTGTTGATCTTCTGAGCGCTCAATACTTGGGTGGCTTTTACGTTTAGCTGACCGCTTGCAGCTTGTGGGTTTTTGATATGATCATCACCTACTGCCGGCGTATTGACGATTCTTTAGAGTCCTACACAGAGGTTTCTTGGCTCAGGCAAAACGGAGTAGGAGCACATATGTGATATGTGCAGGACCGAGGATAATGCGATATGTGATACCGTATTCTATTCTCACGATATTTGATATCAGCCGGGTCATCGGATCAAGTGTTGATTCGATGAATCGGTAAATGAGATATTAGTCGGTTATATGCGATATAGCCGGATTGTCGGATCAAGTGTTGATTCGATAATTTAATGTATAATAATATATATGATATATTAAATTACATTAACTAATATTAGCTCACTAAAAGATTCTTTTTCTCACTCGGGTAATACATTGATATATATGCGATATATGTTAATTGTATTTTTTTATTTTGTTACAATAAATATTATATATGAGATATATAATATTGTAACATGATATGGTTATTAATGCAATATGTTTTGTGGAGTTTAAACATGGTTAGGGTTTGGATTAGGGTTAAGACTTCTAGTAGTTTCTAGAAGCTTTTCGTTTGTCTTGGAAACGATATTATGCTTGATATTTTCAAGTAACTCACCTTTAACCCAACCCAAACCCTAGCCCTAGTTAATTCTCTACAATGGTTACTTGAACCATGGTTGCATTTCTAACCTTATGATTACTTTCATTATTTATCACAAAAGCATTATGATTTATTCTTCTTCTTCTTCCTTCTACTTTTCATGGAAAAAGCTTACTAGCTTTTTTCCAGGTGATGAAAAATGAGTGAGAAAAAGATTATAAATGAGAGCAAAAATCCCATTTCATCATCCTCATCTACCCTTGCCCTTTAAATGAGAGTGTTCACTTCATTTAGTGAGTGTTAGCTTGTATTAATGAAACTTCAAGGTAGATCATTTTTGTTATCGAAGATCGGAAGCAAGACTGCATCTTTCTCTTCGTGGAGCCTCTCGAGAGTCCGGAACACGATGATCGCAGCGAAGAGACCTCAACACGGAGCTTAAGAAGTGAAGTACCGAATCTACAAAGGTTGTAATCTCTCTCACTTAGTGTTAAAGTGTTTAACATGCTTCGTTTCGTATAAACTCTAGTTTAAAGATCCGGCTTTGGGTTGTTCGGCATGGCTAAAATTTTTATCGGGCATGGTTGATGCCTCGTAGACCCTTGTGAGCGTGCCTAGCAACCCTACAGTGGAATCAGAGCCAAGCTAGAGCTTTAGGCAAAGTCTGAGTGAAGTTTAAAGTTCGATCGAACCCAGATACCCCGATACGAACCCTTCTCTGGACAATTTTCAAAAATGTGATTTTTTATGAATTAAAAATGCTCAGAAAATTAAGAAGGAAAAACTAAGAATTACTGTGAAGTACGGTCCACTAATGCTCTTAGATGACCGCGGAACCGCGGCCAAACCAAGGGTTTGGCGGCGGTTCCGCGGCCAAAATTTTGAATTAGTCCCTGGAACTTTCTATATTTATTCTTAGGTCCTTTCTTGTCATATTTTTCTGGGAATTTTTTAATTCCACTCAAGTGTTGAGTTTTCTTGGGTTGTATTAGGGACTCGTTGATTCGATCGGATAATTTAACTTCGTTTAGTTTGTCCGGGTAATTTTTAGAAACTGTTAAAAAGTTCGAACGGATATCAATAACTCACTTTTTCCCCTGTCGGAAAATTTTCAAAAGTTGGATTTTTTCTCGTGTTTGAAACTTTCGTAAAGTCATGCAAGTAACGCGGTGGACCCTCTAGAAGACAACAAACCTTAACTCGATTATGTGACCGTCTTGAACTGCATATAAACCTTAGGGTTTGGGGCAGTACGGCGTGCCACATATGAGGCGTTGGCTTGACCCTTCTACGGCTGGACCATTGGTACTGTGGCATGTGATGGATGTTTTTAAATTGATTTCAAGTGTTGAGATATATTGGGGAAAACTTGGGTGTTTGATTATTCGATCGGAATGTTTAACACTGTCTATTTATCTGGAATGTGATACAATATTTGGAATCCACATGTAGTTATGAGATAACTAATTTAAATGTTATAAATCTAGCAGTTTAGTCTCAGATGATCGGTTGCCACAGAATTTTGATGTGATCAAAAGTCCGTCGCAATCACGTAGCGTACGCGGATACTCGCCGGGTAAACTTAACAGACAGCCACGCCCCAAAGCCCCGACCAAGTGACTGTAGGAGAACCCCGTCGCCAAAAGCATCCGTTCGGATGCTCGCGGTAGCGGTGTTCCGCCTTAGTGCACTTCGTCGACGGCATCGGGGGTGCGGCCGTCTACTAAAGTTTGCGACGAGCATTCGATCAGATGATGTCGGGAATCCTGTTGAATTGCCCGACTTGATATTGAAAAGAGTTTTCAATAATGAGACTAAAATGCGGGGTTTATAATTGTTAGGCATGCGATGTCTAAGAAATTCATTTGGCTAGGCATGCGATGTCTAAGAAGGTTGCGGATTCCAACTGTTGTAGTTTTACACTTTCTTTTCTGTGACCGTAAGCGTAATATGTGGTGTATCGCCGGCTTCGTTGCTATACATCAACGACAATCGGGATACGCATACTTGCTTACGTTGATGATATGAGATATTATGTGTTTCTTTGATATGTTATATTGGATCGTCGTGTTCTGAATAGCCGGGGGTTTTATGTGAGATAAGATATTTTTCTTTTTCATTCATGTAAAATTCATTTGTATGTAATATTCTTTTATTGGGGCACTTCCGGGCTGAGGATGATGTCACCATTGTATATTATTTACTTTTCCGCATTAGGTAGACCCAAGGTGGGGAGCACAAGTAACCGGGTTCTGGGATCCAGTGGGAGACCATCTCGAGGCGTCGAGACCGGGTCTCCTAACCCTAGAATTGGCAGAGTTGCTTGCCGCTCTCGTAGGGGTCTAGGGATGTGGGTTTGGCTATTCATCGCGACCGTGGAATCCGTGTTTTATACAGGCTTGTACTAAAACATGGACGTCCTAGTATATCCAATATTTCATATATGTTCTTCTGCTGCAATGATCTGTGATGAGATCATATTACTGTCTGAGACGAATGTTTATATTATATATATGAGATATATGTTATATTACAGATTTCGTTTCAAATATGATGCTTGTGAAGCATAATAAAATGGGACTTCATTAATGAGATTAATGAAATAAAAGAAACCTAAGATGTTGTAGAAACTTGTCTCAAAAACTGTTAGCTCTAGTTCTTGCTTTGCATAGCGTTGTTCCTTGTAGAACATCCAGCACCTTATTCGATAAGGAAAGAGCCGAGATCCCTTCACCGGGAGTGACCTTTTTAGTGAAACTAGCAGATGCTACAAACTCGGTTTGTCTTTTGATTGCTTCTATAGTTCTTGCTTTGCATAGTGGTATTTGTGAAATATCCTGCACCTTATTCGATGAGGAAAGGGCCGACGATCCTTTCACCGGGAGTGACCCCTTTAGCAAAACTAGAAAGGCCTAAAAAACACTCCATTTAAAATCACTCGATTCTACAACGATATCAAGTTCATTACGCAAAGGGTTTTCTTAAAAACCTTTCGTAGCCCTCCGTCATTTCAGATAAGGACTGTTTAGTATTCGTGTTGCGTTTGTTGGCCTTTGTCAAGGCGTAGTGTGCGGTAGCTGAATAGTACTTATCTGCTTATGCATATGATGCAGATTGGATTAGGGTAGTCGTGCGACCTTATTGGCCTTTGTCAAGGGCCGTGCGGGTGGGTTTAATTCAATCAAGAAATGACGGGTTAAACTTGACTAGCAGCCTATGGTTTGTTAGCCTTTATCAAGGTCATAGGACGCTAGGGGTAAAATATTATTTGGAATTTCAAGTGTTGAAATTTGCAATGAGATTGCATACCTTCTATGAGATAGTTGGATCCCGATACCCGCTGAGAGTAAGAGTTACTCCTGAGAGAGTTTTACACATTATAATTAGCCGATCAAGTAGGTGTCTAGAAAGGTGTCAACGGGGTTACGCCCTTGGGAAAACGAGGTTTACTTTAATTAGGTTCGTGCGAAAGCACGGGGGACCTCCCTCAAAGTACCGGCACTGGCCTGGCTGAAAGATTGGCGAACTTGTAGCGTGTAATTAATCCCGGCTAGTCTTTCCTTTTAGGGTTTAAAGGAAGATTTGACAAAAACAGTGGGAGACATCCTGATTAGATATATTAGATAACCAATCTAATCTTGCAAGAGCATACGCTGAGTGTTTTCTTCTCTCTCTCTCTCCAGATAGCGACCATATCACACCTTAATCAAGATAATAATACGGATATATTGACCGAATCCGCTTGTTATATTGAGCTGGGGAACGTTGGTCCCGCTCCAACTTATAATTGTTATAAGATAGAGCGGGAAATTTAGGGATTACCAGAATTCCCGTGCCGCCCAAATGAAGAAAGTGCATACTGATGCATCTTCAGGTGTGTTCATTACATAGAACTGTTTCTCAGTATCCTTTACGTCCTGGGTATTTGATAACGGATCAGGATCCCACAATGTAATTTGTTACATGGGCTACAGATAGGTAGAGAACTGAGAACGGGTGATAAGTTTCATGAGATAGAAACGGTGCAAGTGTTGCAGCCAAGTCTGTTGGTCACTATCACCCTGTATTACCAGAATACATTGATTCTGAACCAATGTTATTAGATACCGAACCTGATATACAACATCATATCACTCTCTTTATTAGTAAAGAAAGGATATAATTTTGTATTGTTGGATAATGTTTTGAACATTTCCTATATCAAGAGTTGATCGGTTCAGGTATGTTATCTAAAAGCATAGACGTTCTAAATCAAACTACAGTTCTTAGTATACAGAACACACACAAGAGGAATAGTTCAGAAATGAACAAATCCTTCTTGAGGTATTGTAGACTAGGTCATATCAATGCGACCCGACGAGCCAAGTTGCATTTAGATGTGTTTCCCCCAATCAGAGCAAAGCTCTGTTGAAATTCAAAATTCAAATTTTGAAGCAACGCTTCAAATCCTGGGCGCAACGCGCCACGTGTCGGGAGCTGATACGTCAGCGCAGCGCCTAAGAAGGCGCGCCCAATCAAAGCAAAGCTCTATTAAAAAACAAAAGGAAGCAACGCTTCAGTTGCGCAAGCACTGCGCTGCGCGACACGTATCAGCACAGATGCGCTGGCACAATTGCGCTGCGCTTTACGCTGCGCGACACGTGTCAGCGCAGATGCGCTGGCGCAGTTGCGCTGTGCTGTGTGCTGCTTAACACGTGTCACGCGCTGGGGTATTTGCGCCAAACAGAATTAAGATTTTAAAGAAATCTTTTTGTTCTTGTTAAAACAAGAAGATTTTCTTCAGTAAAACAGAAGCCCTTGGATCAAAGATCCAACGGTGGGGAAAATTCCCCAAATCACTCAGAGAAAGATCTCTTTAACAAATTTAACTAATTTATGGGCACTATAAAAAGGACCCTAGACCTCAATTCAAAGGCATCAACATTTTGTGAGAAATCAAAAATTTCAAATAGAGAGAACTCTGAAGAAATCTCAAGAAGAAAAAAGGTAAAACCTTTAAAATAGAAGAATTTCTTCTAATAGATCATTGATATAAGAACAAGATCAATGATCTTCAATAAAAAACAAATAAAAATAGTGCTTTGCACTTTTTATGAACCTCGGGTTCTCTGAAATAAGAAAAACAAGAGGAACTTGTTTTCTTTGATCTAAATCAGATCAAGAAAACAAAAAGTGCTTTGCACTTTGTCATGAACCATTGGTTCTAAAAGATTCTCAAATTATAGTGCCTTGCACTTGCAAATTGCGCTGTTGCGCTCCTGGAATGGCGCAAGCCACCAGAGAGCGCCACGTGTCAGCATCTGAACCATCTGTGCTATGCGCTTCTGAAGTAGAGCCTTGCTCTCTGGAATTGGCGCAACTCACCAGAGCACGACACGTGTCAGCAGCGCAAGTGCAGCGCACTGCGCCTGCGTGACACGTGTCAACACCCCAAGCGCTTGCGCTCTCTGATTGGCGCAAAGCGCCTGACAAATGCAATGCATTTCCTAAAGGGCCAGGCCCAAATCAAAAAGACCTAGTAGGCCTAATTAAATTGCAAAGCAATAAATGGGCAGAGCCCAAGTAAAATTGATGCTCTGCATCATTCATAAATGAGCAGAGCCCAAAATAAATTGATGCTCTGCATCTTTTATGGGCAGAGCCCAACCAAAAATAGAAAATAATGCAACGCATTATTTAAAAATGGGCCAAGCCCTAGTACAAAATAAAAACAAATAAAAGTGTTGAACTTTTTCAACTGGACTTAGTCCAATCATGGCCGTAAGTCCTCAAATTAAATTGACTGAGCACAGCTGCTCTCTTAAAAATCAATTTACATACGGTTCGAGGGTACATCTTCGAACTCCTCTGACACCTATCGTTGTAATCCTTCAACGGCGTCAGAGAGGTGATGGGTCCCGACGACCACACATCAACATGGACTGCGGGGTCCTTAAACTCGTGGACCGAAACGTCCTTAAACTAATATTGGACCGAAACGTCCTTAAACTAATGATGGACCACCATGTCCCTAAACTGGAATATGCACCGAAACGTCCTTAAACTAATGATGGACCACTATGTCCCTAAACTGGAATATGGACCAAAACGTCCTTAAACTAATGTTGGACCGAAACGTCCTTAAACTAATATCGGACCGAAACGTCCTTAAACTAATGTTGGACCGAAACGTCCTTAAAACTAACATCGGACCGAAACGTCCTAAAACTAATGACGGACCACCACGTTCCTAAACTGGAATACGGACCACCACGTCCCTAAACTGGCAATGGACCCCCATGTCCCTAAACTGGAACACGGACCACTACGTCCTTAAACTGGAACAATAGAGCCTCCAAATGCTCTTTTGTCGGATCTAAACGATCCCGTTTAAGTTGACCTTAGCCCCAAACACGGTTAACGTATCCTTAAACATTCAAACAGACTACATATTCCCTAATCAACTTCGGTTCAAGGGTACATCTCCGAACTCCTCTAACACCTATCGTTGTAATCCTTCAACGACGTCAGAGAGGTGACGAGTCCCGACGGCCATATATTAAATGGATCACCACGTTTAGTTGATCTTAGTCTCAAACAGGACTAACGTATCCTTAACGAACGTTTAAGTTGATCTTAGCCTCAACATGGCTAACGTATCCTTAAACTAAAACACTAAACCCAAATCTAAGTAAATACGGATTTGGACTAATCCACGTCCTACGGGCGACGGCATTACTCAGTCTCCGTATACAATCCACGGGCAACCACAAACAAAACAAACACACACGACACGAAGTGAAATTCTGGAGAAGGAGAAAGTTGTTACCGCGATGCGGTAGCGTAATTAACTGCAGGGGCTTGCGCCTGCAGGGAAGAGCATCCCCACAATCAAAAACCTCTCAAGCGAGGGGGAATCTGACGAAGTCTGCTACATCGGCCACATCCGTCTAAACCTCCGATACACGGTGCCATAAATCAACTTGGCATCTTCAGAGAGGTAGACGGATAAAACCATATAGCATCTGCCCCGAATCTCAGTCAAGACGTCCTCACGTCGTCTTGGCCACCATTCGGAGGGGAACAGATTCTGGCACGCCCGGTGGGACCTTTTCCTCTTTCCACTCCACACTTCGTGTGTCGTCTTAGCGAACCAATCGCGGTTTGTTAACGGTTGCCTTTGGATTTCAAGTTACTAAGATTTGGTCTTTTGCCTGGCGCGGAACTCAAGCATCAATGGCCTCTAACTGCACCAACTGCTCGAAGTGCCACTGCAACGGACGCTCCACCTTACCTGGAGGTGTAGCATATGGGCCCCAAGCGGCCTCCTTCCTCGCTCTGCCGGTAGAATAGGTGACCTAGGCCACCACCGGCCTGTTTTTCGGGACCATGATCCCACCTGCAAGCTTCTCTATACCAATACCTCCACCAGAAATGAACAAGAAGTCGGTCTTCGACCGGCTCACTGCTACGACGGCCCCTGTCAACGGGTCGTCCACTACCAAACCAACAGCCTCCGTCTTCGACAGGCTAGATCAAAACTCTGATGGGCCCGCTAGGAAGCCCATGAACTCTAAAATGGCTGTCCCAAGGAAGGCAATAGCCGCTGCTCCAGAAGTCGTCAAGGCGGCTTCCCCTGTCAAAAAGTCAGTCTTTTCAAGACTGACTATTCCTGCTCCTGCCCCTGCTCGAGGATCTGTCTTTGACAGGTTGAATATCACCCCTCAAAGGACAACCTCAGTCTTTGAGAGGTTAACACCAGCGGCGCCTCATTCAGACAGGGGGCAAAAAGAAGCTGTCTCTATCTCCGAGCCAGTCCCAACGGCTCGTCATGCTCGACGTCGCCATTGGCGGCGAGTAAGGAAGACAGGGGGCAACTCCCCCTCAGGGCTAACTCCACCTGCTCCAATGGTGGAGGTTAACGCTGCTATTCCAACCGGGAACAGCTTTGAACTGCTGAGGAGGGTACGTAAGAACTCTCCAACCACTACATTGAAAAGATCTCCTCCTCCCGCGGAGAGAGTTCCGGAAACAAAGCAAGAACAACCCCCTCAACGGCTGTCCTAAAAAATATACAAGGTTTGGCGGAGGGTTCAAGACTCCGTGATCGACCCAGATCACTCTCGTCAACAGAAGAAGGCGAAGGTACAAAAAGAAACGGACCGTCTTATTAAACAGCAGAGGACAACAATCGCTAGGATGCCCACTGCAACGGCCCCTTCAACTTCAACGGCCCACAAAAGAAGAAGGCCGGAGAAAACCCCCGCGCCCGCGGCAAATGCCAAAGATGGTGAACCTAAACGCCCTAAGTCCGGGGGCATAATAGTTCATACAGTGTACATGGCGTCGGGAAAGGAGGACAACCGCGCATCCACGGGTCATAGACCGCTTACACGGTCAATGACCAAGGCTCAGGAGCAACAGCAAAAGCTCCAGGAGATGATGAACGCAATGGCCGTACTCACTAGGCCAAAAGAAACCCTTGAGACGTCCTCGGATGAACGTCAGGAACAGGAAATTGACGTTGAGTTCCTTCGCCGAATACTGGAGAAGAAGGATAAAGAAGCTGCGGAACAGGCAACCAGCATAAAGAAAATGGCCTTCCTGTTCCAGGACATGGTGGGCATGATGATTCAACAACATCCACCTGCTGAAGATCCCCCGATCATCCTTGAAGATGATAGGGGAGAAACGTCGAATCCTCCTCCGGCTCTATCAACAGCCAAGGAGGAGGCAATCTCCAAAGCTGACTTGGACGAGTACATAGCCCAACAGATCCGAGTTCATCAAGCGACTGAAGCAGCAGGACAGGTCGTAAAAACGGGGCGACCGTATCCAGGCTGGTACGACCAGATCAAGTACCCGCCAGGTTATACGATACCAAAATTCCATGTGTATAAGGGGACTGGCAATCCCCACCAGCATGTTGCCCAGTTCAGGGCGTTTTGCGGCAACACTGGCGGTGATGATAAATTGTTGCTCCGCCAATTCGTTGGTAGCTTATCGGATACTGCGTTCGAGTGGTATTCCGAGCTCCCGAACGACTCTATCAAGACCTTTGCTGAGATGGAGTTGCTGTTTACCCAATGTTTCGCGAGTGCCAGCGAGCGTACTGTTAGTGTTTATGCCCTAGAAGGCCATTACTGTATCATACTAGTTTGTATATTACTTAATGGAAGCTTGGGATATTCACATGTATATAACAGTCTTGCTAAACATGGTAGTATGCTACTTGGTTTTTCTATCTTAATATGTGAGTGTACGTATTGATAGAGCTCTTAGGATCTTGCTTGTCTACCAGCGTTGTGATGGCAGTCACACTAGTGGGGGCTGGGTAGTCTACAAGCACATCCTTATTCAGGTCCCTGGTCGTTGGATTATCGAGACAGAGCATCGATACTCCGGAGTAGACTAGTGTGTACGCTTCTCATCCCAGTTGGGGAGATGGTCTGTCCCACAGCCGTCAGTACGTCGTACTGGAGATAGTATGCAGGTGCTCGTTAGGTTACGGGTACACCGGACAGGACTCACAGGGAACTGTTGGTTGGTTTTATACCAGTCGTCAGTGAGCAGTTCCCAGGTGACATGAGTACAGTATAGTCCGCAGACTTGACACTGCTACTTCGCCTCGAGTGTGTCCCACTGTTCTTAGATTGCTACCCTACCACGGCTCAAATGAGTCGTGCAAATAGGTAGCAGTTGGGTGCAGTCCCGAGCACTTGGAGGCAGTGGCGGTTAGACAGGATTCGTCTCTCCCGGTATTGGGAGTTGATATCGCGCTGTGTCAGAGAGCCATTACGCAAAGTCCCTGGCCAGGGCAAGCGAGATTTGCTGGTAGGTTCCAGTAGTTTCTCAGGGTGTAATGGGCTTCGCTCCGACACGACTTATACCGCTATTAGGGGACTGACGCTTGTCGCCCCCTAGGCCCGATATGCGATAGTCTAAGACGAACGGACCGGACTGTATGGAGATTGTCACAGCAGGCTCAGTAGGAGTTCGGATGGGTTTCCTCATCGGCCTTCTTATCGACCACTACCTGGGGACCGTTACGTACAGCTAGTGCCGCTTGCGGTCTGTGGTTAAACCCACTGCCAGCGTAGTAGTCGAGTCTCTAAAGTCCCACACAGAGAGTTTCCTACTCCAGGCGAAACGATATAGAGGTCGTATGGTTTTACGACAAAGGGTTCGGACGCGTATGCGTGTTTACACACTTACGTCGTTTGGACAGTTTTTACCAGTCGGCTTTGGTTTAAGCCAGTTACTGGTATCCGGTTATTGGATTTATACAGTCTAAAGTTTTTCCGTATTTTTACGGATCGGAGGGGCGTTCTCGTAATTACGCGAGAAGCTTCTAGAAGATGGTGACTAAGGAGGTTTAGGTGGCATATACATTGAATGAGATTAGTGAGTCATGAGAGTGATTCATCATGGTCATTAATGCATCATAAATGCTTAATGACTCATGACAATGAATCACCATTAGATATTTGTGAAGCATGCTTATTCATCATGTATTATTCTTTTCTTCATAAAAGAGAATGCTTCATATTTATTATGATACTCAATAATCTCATCTCATTATTATCCTCACATTCTCTCTCCTCAAGCTCTCCCTCTTCAAACCCTAATCCTCACCCCTCATGTGTTGAGATCAAGGATTAGTTAGACTAAACAATCCATAACCATCACTCTATCTCAATCTATCTTCTTTGATTAGCAATCCAAGAAGGTTAGTTGCCTCAAGTTTAGAGGCTAAGCTTGGAGTTTTGCTCTCGGGTGGATCGTCTACAACAAAGAGAAGGCCGAGGAGGACAAGGAGATCGTAAAGACGAAGGAGTCATTAGGTATAATCCCTAAACACAGTAGTTTAGAAACACTTTGTGTTTGGTTATTTATAGTTTAGCTTCGATTCAAGCGGTTAGTCGATGTTCGTTCACTAAACAAGTTCGTTTTTGAAAATTCCGCCTCCCCACAAGTATTGGGGTGTAGTACATCGAGTTACAGTGGTATCAGAGCCTCGCTAAACAATAAATAACTTTATTGCAAATTTGTACGAATTTCGAACGGAAAAAACGAAACCGGAAAACCCCGAACTGTCAAGTTTCTGTCGAAATTTAAATGAAGTCCAAAAATTTTTCAGGGATGTTCAGAAAGCTTAAAATGATAGTAGTAGAACACACAAAAAATTTGGTGCCCTGAATCGCCTACGGAGCCGCGGATCCGCGGCGCATAGCACTGTTCCCGCCGCGGATCCGCCGCCGTTTTGACGATTCAGGGACCCATTTTTCTTGTGATGGTTCTCTGTGATATTTGGGATTTTCTGGTATTTTTTAATTTTGCTCAGGTTTCAAGTTTACAGAGCAGTATTGGAGCAATATTAAATGCGTTTAATCGATCGAAATTGTACAGTATTTGCATATTGGATTATATCTGTGATTGTATAATGTGTTCGTAAACCTCCCCTAACTGCTAGTATGTCAGTTGGCAGGGGGTTGTACATTTCTGAAATGGATTTTATCTGTTTGTGCATATGAACTGTATTGGACTGTTGTGATGTATAGCCGGGGTTTTGTGATGGGTTATCATTTAATTCATTTGATGTAAATGTAATTTGTTGTAATATTATTTTTGCGGGGCACATCCAGGTTGCGGTTGTAGCCACCGTTGTATTATTTCATTTTACTGTTTATGCTCCTAGGACTGACCCAAGGTGGGGTACACAAACTGCCGGGCGGGTAGTTTGCCGTACCCGTAGGGGTCGAGGGTGGGGTAATGGCTATTCATCACAACTGTGTTATCCGTCTTTTCTTGCAGGCTCAAAAGAAATACGGATTGCTTGCAAATCCAATTAAGTTCATCTGTGTTCTGGAATGTATATCATTGCGTCAGACGAATGTAAAATATCTATATATATGATAGCTATTTAGACGTCACTTATGTTTTACACCCGCGCTAGCCCAGCCCCCGCTCTGTCGTTAGTTAAGTAACCTAACGGGTGATGACGGGACCCCGTGGCGAATGCGGATGGCATAAGAGGACGTTGTATTTTCGTTGTTTTCTGCAATGATAGGTTAATGATGGGACGCATTATCTATAATGCAAAGAAAAACAAACCAAAGTTTAAATCGTTGGAACAATTTAAAAGAAACCACTCGGTTAATTTTAAAAACAGATATTTTTAAATGCGGAGCTTTAACCACTCCTTTTAAAAGCTATCAGGTTCCTTCGGTTATATCAAGTTCACTACGTTCACGGTTTCGCCAAAACCATTCGTAGCCCTCCGTCATTTCATCTGGGTATTCAGTAGTATTCAAGCTATGTATTTTGACCTAACGCCAAGGCATAGTGTTTGGTAGCTACTGGGTATTCATTTGTTGCATAGGTAGATGAGTTAGTTTGGGACAGTCGTATTATCATTTTGGCCGAACGTCAAGGATATATACGGATGGGTTCAAATTGACAAGATAATGATGGGTAGAACTTGACATGTGACTTATGACATTTTGACCTAACGCCAAGGTCATAAGAGCATGGGGCAGAAATATATATCGGGAATTTCTAAAGAAACTGAAATTTGCAAAGAGTTGCATACCATTTGGAGTTTGATGAATGTTGGTAGGATTCCTTCAACATTATCATACAATGATATTTGGATCCCGATCCTACTGTGAGTATATGCTACTTATCAGGAGATTCGTCACTTAACGATCAATGCTATAAACCTAGTAGGTGTCCAGAAAGGTGTCAGCGGGGTTACGCCCCCAGAGAAAAGAGGTTATTTAATTAAGGAACTTCGCGAAAGCGTTGGAAAACCTCCCTCGAAGTATCGACACTGGCCTGGCTGAACGGTTAAGCAAGTATTGTACGGTGAGAATAGTCCTGGCTAATTCTTCTTTTATGGTTTGAGGAAGGATTCGAGAAACAGTGGGAGCCATCCAGTTTAGATAAACTAAAAACCACTCTAAACTTGCAAGAGCATCATGCTAAAGAGTTTTCTTCTCTCTCTCCTAATTGCAGCGACCCTGAAAATGACTGGACTTAAGTTACTTTTAGAGAAAAATATACTGACAGGGCCAAACTATAAAGATTGGCTGCGGAATGTCAAAATGGCTTTGACCTATGACAAATTGGGGTACATCCTCACCGCTACGGCACCTGCTGTCCCTGGTCCCAAATCCAGCAATGCGGATAAGGAAATCCGCAAAACCTGGGATTTAGATTGCGCGAGAGCCAAGTGCATCGTGCTTGCCTCAATGAACAATGAACATCAGAGGAGGCACGAGGATATGTCCCTAGATGGCATATTTCTCCATACAAAGGAACTTTATGGAGAGCAATCTCGTATAGCAAGATACGAGACCTCTAAGAACTTGTTTCGAGCGAGGTTGGCTGTCGGGTCATCGGTAGGTGAACATGTCCTAAAGATGATCGGCTATATTGAAGAGCTCGCAGACCTTGGGACGACTTTGGATAATGAGCTCTATACAGACCTTATTCTCCAGTCCCTTCCTCCCACCTACGCCCAGTTTATCCTGAACTTCAATCTTCAAGGAAAAGAAGTTGAACTTGCGGAACTCCTGAACATGTTAAGGAGTGCAGAGGGCACCTTGCAGAAGGCAAAGGAAACACCCGCTATGTTTGTTGGCGGTGCATCTTCTTCCAGGTCCAAGGCTAGGGCCAAAGGAAGGAAGAAGAAGGCCGCACCCAAACCTAGAGGAGGTGTAAGTAAGGTGGGAGGGAAGGGAAAGAAAAAGCTTGCGGTACCGGTAGTGGGCCAGGATGAGTGCTTCCATTGTCACAGGAAAGGGCACTGGAAGAAGGATTGCAAGGCGTGGAACGCCAAGAACCAGGAAACGAAGCAAGCTGTGGCTTCGACTTCAGGTGTGTTTGTAATTGAGAATTGTCTGTCGATCAACTCTACTTCCTGGGTATTGGATACCGGATCAGGATCTCATATTTGCAATTCATTGCAGGCACTGAGAAACCGTAGAGTGCTGAAGGAAGGTGATATGACCCTAAAGGTTGCTAACGGAGCTAGCGTGGGAGCTGCGTCCGTCGGGGATTATCACCTAGGATTGACAAGTGGACACATTTTGGTTTTACATAATGTTATTTTGTACCAAGCTTAACGTGTAATATCATATCAGTTTCCTTGTTATCAAATAAAGGTTATGATTTCACGTTTGTAAGAGATGTTGTTAACATCCACCTTAATCATGGTTTGATTGGGTCCGGTACTCTAAATAACGGTATATATGTTTTAAACCAACTCCAAATTTTCAATGTCCAGAACACACTAAAAAGAAAGTCTCCAGATTTAAATAAAGCTTTCTTATGGCATTGTAGACTGGGTCACATCAATGAGAGAAGGTTGACTAAGTTGCATAGAGAAGGATATTTGGACTCGTTCGAATATCAAACTTATGACACTTGTCAATCTTGTCTCAAAGGAAAGATGACAAAGACTCCATTTACTGGACAAGGAGTAAGAGCGAGCGAGCTCTTAGGACTCATACACAGTGATGTATGCGGTCCGATGTCTACACATGCAAGAGGTGGTTTTTCCTATTTCATTACTTTCACGGATGATTACTCAAGATACGGATTCATTTATCTGATGAAACATAAATCCGAGGCTTTTGAGAAATTCCGAGAGTATAAGAATGAAGTAGAAAACCAAACCGGCAAAAGTATCAAGACACTTAGATCTGATCGAGGTGGTGAATACTTGAGTGCCGAGTTCCTTGGTTACCTAAAAGAGAAAGGAATTCTCTCTCAGCTTACTCCTCCATACACTCCACAGCATAACGGTGTATCGGAGAGACGGAATCGAACCCTATTGGATATGGTACGATCCATGATGAGTAATGCTGAGTTACCGCGATCTTTCTGGGGTTATGCGCTAGAATCAGCGGCATATCTTTTGAACATGGTTCCTACCAAGACTGTGCCTACCACTCCATATCAGATGTGGAGCGGGAAGAAACCCCATCTACAGTATGTAAAGATTTGGGGATGTCCGGCTTTTGTTAAAAAGCAGCATATGGACAAGCTCGAGGCACGATCAGTAAAGTGTAAGTTTGTGGGATATCCAAAGAACTCCAGGGGATATCTATTCTATTACGCAGAGGAACAAAAGGTATTTGTTTCTCGTAATGCCCATTTTCTAGAACATCAGTTTTTAGAAAAGGAATCAAGTGGGAGCGAAATAGAACTGGAAGAAATTCCAGAACCACAAACTAATACTGAAAGTTTGGTAGAACCGGTAGTTCAAGAAGAACAGGATATTCCCGCACCCCTCCGCAGGAGTAGTAGGCCGTCTCATCCGCCTGAGAGATACTACGGTTTTCTCATAGATGGGGATAGAGAGGATTGCATCATAGATGATGATGAACCTACTGACTTCCAGCAGGCCATCCAGAGCGGCGACTCGGTACGATGGCTAGATGCAATGCGGACCGAGATGGAGTCCATGTACACCAACAAAGTATGGACTTTGGACTTTGCTCCAGATGGGGTAAAACCCATAGGATGCAAATGGATCTTCAAGAAAAAGATTGGTGTAGATGGACAGGTGGAAACCTATAAGGCTAGACTTGTTGCAAAGGGTTTTCGTCAAAGACCTGGTTTGGACTATGATGAAACTTTTTCTCCAGTGGCTATGCTCAAATCCATTC